>JAYEPQ010000002.1:82364106-83049106 GCA_036321105.1 Dracaena cambodiana | reverse complement strand
AATTTATTTATTAGGTTTCCTTATCTATATTGGATAAATTCATTTATAACTTTAATACATTTATTGGAGAATAATACATTTGGTCTCAATATAGGGAGAGAGAACTCAATAAGTGAATAGAGAGAAAAGAAGAAGAAAGAGGGAAGCCAATAAAAACTAAGAATATAGGGTGAAGAGGGTATGGGGAATTAAATTAAGGAAATCAGGGGTAAAACGGAAAAATCGGACTAAAATATAAACTGAGAGACTAAATTATAGTAATTTAAATGATTTAAGGACTAAATCCTAAATATGAAGATTTGGAGAACTAAATTATAATTTATAAAGATGTAAGGGATAAATTTGTAAATATCCAAAAAAGAAATTAGTAATTCCAACTCCCAACGAAACGTGCAAATTGAGAGGAAATTCTATTTGCGCACTGCATTTTACTCTTGGCGTCCTGATTACTCTTTACACCAAACTCCTATTTTGAAATACTATCATTTTACTCTCTGCGTCCAAATTTTTTTTCAAAATACCCCTCCTCAAATATTTTGATCGGGTATTAATACCCGACCAAAAACGTGCTGGTCAGATATTAATACCCGACCAAAAATGTGCTGGTCGGGTATTAAAACCCAACCAGCAAGCAAAGTCTCCTCATAAAAGAAAACTAATTAACGATAAATTTCAAATAAATATGCATAAAACCTAAAAAAAAAATTCAAATTTTAGATTTGTTCTTTGATACCAATTACATATTGAAATTTTCTATTTACATAAGAAAACTCAAACTCAAATTCTAAATCCAAATTTCACTTGTCACAGTAAAATCAAAGAATTTAAAATTCTTTTAATCTTTTCAGGAACGTTAATGTAAAAAATTTTAAGGGGTCAAGAAATTAAATTAATGATTTTGTAGGAGATGTATTTTTATTAAATACCAAAAAAAATTATTTAGGGTTTTAGAGAGAAAATAGAGGAGGAAGACGGTGAGTCGTAGTTTCAAATTTTAAGAAGTTTTAGTTTGGAATTTATAAGGGTAATTAAGTCCAAAAAATAATAACAAAATTGTAATTATTTATAAGTTTCAAAACCCTGCGTCAAGGGTAAAATGCCGAGTGCAAACACAATTTCCCCCAATTGAGCTAACGACAAAAGCTTCACCTCAGCATCGCCACGAAAACATTGTCCCAAGCTCAAGAGCATGAGGTCGTCTCTGAAAAATAAACGAAGGATTTGGTTTTTCTCCACCGAATATTTCCGTCAGTTCATTAAAATAGTAAATGGTTAAAATATATCATAAACTAGCACATACTATATGTACATTTTAGTCAATTACAAAAATTGCGTATAATTAACATATATCATAAACTAATACATATCATATCCCACTTGATTTGCACTCATATCTAATTCACACTAAAATAATCTTAACAACCACAAAAGTTTGATGGACAGTTGGGATTGCACTTTGGATGGTGCTCCTCACATATTTTGTGCAATTCAAGTTAAACTATGTATTACGATGCACCGTGAAAGTGCATAGCATAAACAAACCATTATCTACATAAATTAATTTTACATAGAGCTTGTTACCTTATATATGATTTATGAACCTCTTTTTTAGAAGATTTCCTTTTTTTTTCCTCTCTCTGTTTCTTTTTTCCTTTGAGTAGAATAGAGACGACTTTCATAGCAAGATATTGAGAGAATGTCAGAGTCTCAAGGGAGCCAAACTCTTTCTTCTTAAATATTAAAACATGGTGCGGATATCAAATTCTTTTTCATTTTAAAAGTAAATATAATAGAGTATTACCAATCCCCCTGGATGATAGAAGACAAATCTAGTAAGTAATTAAGACTAATGAATAAGTTGGTATTGCTCCTAAGTAAGAGCATGGCTCTCTAATTTGAGTCACAAATGATAATGGACGGATCCAAAGTTCAGCAATTTGACCAGTTATATTCAAATTTTAAAATTAAAAATTGATTTTTTTTCTCCAATTTAGTGAGCTAAAAATTGGCCAATGGATCTGCCTATTCTCATATCTAAATTTGACAGATATAAAACATGTGACACACACTTAAAGATGTCACTATAATTTTCCCTCCTAATTTCTCTGAAGCTAATAACTAAAATCAATAAAGATTAATTATTTTAAGTTTATAAACAACTATCATCGTAAAAACTTCAGCACGGTTTAATTTGAGGGAAAATGAAGGAATAGAAAAGAAAATAAGAAAGAAGATATTGTTTACTTTAATTTGAGGAAAATTTTCAAAAGGAAAAAAAAGTAGATGGAAGGTATGAGAAAATATGACTCACTATTTTCTCTCTCTTTTCTAAATTTTACCATAGAAAAAATATTATGTAATGTTGTTATAATATGAATTGTGAAAGGAGAGAGAAAGGAGTTTGGAACAAAGTTTTTTTTTTTTTATCAGTTTTCAATTTTATTTTCAATTTATTGTTTTTTATTATCTTCTTTATTTCTTCTCTTTGAACCGTAAAACAAAAGAAATCCTACTTTTTTCCCCTGTTTCTCTTTCATTTTTCCATTTCTTTCTCTTTCATCTTCTATCAAATAAATCATAGTTTTCTTTTCTTTTTTTATCGAGAATGTATTTACCATTTTAAGCATCGCCCACACTAAAAAAAAAAAAAAAAAAAAAAAAATCCCCTTTTCTTCCGTTGTTTGTTATGATCATGAAAGTTTAAGTGGAGACGAAAATGATTTTTATCAATATTTTATCGTGATTTGTATTTTTCTCACATATTCAAGAAAACATATTCTAATTTATTTCTAAACACAGTATTTCTAACTTAATATCACCATTTTGTTACTTTAGCCAATATCAGCATCCATCTTTTATTTTTAGTGGCCAATTTATTTACATCACGAGAAATAAATAAATACTGAACAAATAATTAAAGATTTATATGTTAAATTGTCATATAAACAATAGTGGTCTAATGGATTTAAGAATGAGAATGGACCAATGTAAGGATGGTTCGTCCTATCTAAATTCTTAATTTAAAATTAAAAAATTATTTATTTAATTAAATAATTGAATAGACAGTTAATTTTTTCTTTTGATTCATCTATTCGGGAGTTTCCAAAGTAGCACACCATTTTTCCTAGTGAGCCCGCTTCTTAACTTTCTGTCCGACTAAAATTTTACTGTTTAGTGGGCTCACTAGGAAAACTAGTATGCTTCTTTGAAAATTCCTATCTATTCTCATGACTAAATCAATTATATCTTATAAAAAAATATAGAGTAGGAGTCGTTAGAAGCTCTCTCACTAATTCCACCATCACAACCAACCAACCAACCAAGAACTCCAAATGCATCAATTATTCAGATTTCATTCGGTCGAGATTGTGCAAACATATTAAATTCTCATTCCACACATTATATAGTAATTAAAATATTATTAAAACTTAAATCTACGGATAATGATTCCATGACTGCCGCACTAAACAATGTGGTCCCCTTGTAACCCCGCGGCCCTGTCTCCAACGAGCTGTCCACCGCCACGTGGCACCACAGCCACAATTAGATCCCTCAGCGGGGCCCACCTCGGTGGGGGTCCGTTATACGCCCCAAGTTTCGTGTGATGTGAACGGTCTTTCTCGACAAATCCACACCATTTTTCCTAGTGAGCCCACCTATTAGTGGATTTTTGGTCCGGACTGAAAGCTGTTAAGTGGGCTGACTAGAAAAAATGGTGTGCTCCTTTGTAACCTCCCGACAAATTCGATACCGGACAGCGAGGAAACGACAGATTACTAGCGAGGGAGAAGACGTGACGTTAGCAATCGCCCGCGGTCTGCTGTACCCGCAGAACCTTTTAGCCCTCTCTCCGCTGTCTCGCGGGGAGGAGGGAGGGTGGCGGGAGGATAAGGTGAAGGCCATGTAACGCCGTTACGCGACGGCGTGAATTGGCAGCGTGCGCTTGAGGGGCCTGGGGAATAAGAAGGGGCATTTTGGTCATTTTGTCTGACCCAGCAAGTTGGCTCGATTGAAGGAAATTCTATTTACGCACGGCATTTTACTCTTGGCACCATAGTTTCTCTTTACACCAAACTCATATTTTGAAATACTGTCATTTTACTTTCTGCATCAAAATTTTTTTCCAAAAATACCCCTCATCTTTTTCTCTAACTCCTCACCTGTCCAATTCTATTTAGCAAAAAAATATTTTGATCGGGTATTAATACGGGACCAAGAAACGTGTTGGTCGGATATTAATACCCGACCAGCAAGTGAAATCTCAAAAAAAAAAACTAATTAACGATAAATTTCAAACAAATACGTATAAAATCTAAAACAAATTTCAAATCATATTTTAGATTTATCCTCTGACACCAATTGTATGTTGGAATTTTCTATTTGCATAAGAAAACTCAAATGCAAATTCCAAACTCAAATTTCACTTGTCACGGTGAAATCGAAAATTTTAAAATTCTTCTAGTCTTTTCAGGAACGTTCATGTAAAAAATTTTAAGGCATCAAGAAATCAAATAGATGATTTTATAGGAAATGTGTTTTTATTAAATACAAAAAAAATCATTTAGGGTTTTAGAGAGAAAATAGAGGAGAAGTCTTAATTTGGAATTTATAAGAGTAACTTAGTCCAAAAAAATAATAGCAAACTTGTAATTATTTATAAGTTTTAAAACCGTGCGTCAAGAGTAAAATGCCGTGTGCAAATAGAATTTCCCCTCGATTGACGGGAAATTCTATTTGCTGACGGCATTTTACTCTTGGCACCCAAAATACTCTTTACCCCAAACTCCTATTTTGAAATACTATCATTTTACTCTCTGCGTCCAAATTTTTTTTCTAAAAATACCCATCTTCCTTTTCTCTAACTGCTCACCCGTCCGATCCCATTTTTATTTTTTTTGAGTCGGATATTAATACCCGACCAAAAAACGTTCTGGTCCGGTATTAATACCCGACCAGCAAGCGAAGTCTCCCCATTAAAAAAAAAAACTAATTAGCAATAAATTTCAAACAAATATGCATAAAACCTAAAAAAAAATTTAATCGTATCTTAGGTTTATTCTCTGACACCAATTGCATATTGGAATTTTTCATTTGCATAAGAAAACTCAAACTCAAATTCCAAATCCAAATTTCACTTGTCACGGTGAAATCAAAAAATTTAAAATTCTTCTAATCTTTTCCGGAAAACTAATGTAAAAAATTTTTAGGGACCAATAAATCAAATTGATGATTTTATAAGAAATGTGTTTTTATTAAATATAAAAAAAATTATTTAGGGTTTTAGAGAGAAAATAGATGAGAAAAATGATGAGTCGTAGTTCTAAATTTTAAGAAGTCTTAGTTTTGAATTTATAAGAGTAATTTAGTAAAAAAATAATGGTAAGTTTGTAATTATTTACAAGTTTCAAAACCGTGGGTTAAAAATAAAATGCCGGGTGTAAATAGAATTTCCCTTCGATTGACCCGCAACTTTTGAGGATGCCGTCTGTACTTTAACCTTCAGCTGCGGTCAGGTCGTCCGCGGGAGCAGATTAAGGGTCAGAATAGTCTGACAATGCAATGGGGTGGGCGAGGACAATCACGCATCTATTGTGTCCGAACCTTTTTCCGTTTCATAATCATCACACAAGCTGACTGAATGTCACGCCTTTTTCGGCAGCGTGCGGGCCAAGCGGAAGAGTCAAATGGGTCTGGGTCTGGATCGGATCGGATCCGATTGAGTCAAGTGGCTGGTAGACGTGGCGTATTCTAGACCATGGGATAAAAATAAAATAGATATACGTTCTGTGTTCTTCGATTACTCCTCACTTTTAGCCTGTCCGAATTGAACTTGGGCCGCAACGAGTCGGTTCAAGTTACGTACTTCCGGACCCAACCTGTAGAATCTCTAGGATTGGAGGAGGGTTTGGGCTCGCCAAAAGCCATTGGCATCAGCTAGAAATTTCGAGCATACAGATTGTGCAAGACGTCGTGTATGGCCCAAAGCCCATTCGCACGTGTGTCGAATGGGAAGTTCTAAATGCGCACCAAACATGTGAGCACCACATACTATATAAAGTGATTTACAACGTAGGGGACAGTGGTGCTCACTAGTTAAATATGGTGCGCATTTAGAATTTCCCTTGTCGAATTTAGGTCACAAACAGATAGCAAATTAAAGAAACAAAAATTGGTTTTTAATAATGATTATTACTAATGCCTCATTAAAATTTCACTGAGAGAACCCCTTAGAGAGGGAGGGCTTAAGTGTAACAAAAAACAATAAACAAAAAAATTGCACATGTACTCCTACAAGGGTCTTATGCAATTTTTTATAAGAGTGTGTCAGTGATACATCTTAAATAGTATATAGATAATTTTGATAATTAATTCTTTTTAATATTTTGACTTTGTAAACTTTGATACTAAAATCATAAGCTCCATTTTAAACCTCACGACCAAATTCGTGTAACCATGAGAAATATGAAGGTTAGCAGCTCCGGTAATATGAGCATAAAAGGAATACAAGAAAAAATAAATACATTGTGAATAGAGATAGGTTATCGAATTTGGTCAATTAAGACGATATGTTTATTCTTATGAGTTTATTTTGAAATTTATTTAAATTAAACTACTAAAATTTTATATGAATAAATAATTTGATTTTAAAGTATCAAATCTAAGTGCCCAATTTAGTTAGCTCTTATTTTTTTATAGCACAAAAGTTATTTACTTTCTAAATAATTAAATCTAAGGAGTTGAAAATAATTATTCATAAGACTTATAAATTACAAGTATAATAGATGCTAGGCATGCAAAAAATAGATTGCCATAAAATCTGAAAGCTTTCACAACTATAAATAATGGCTTTTATCACACAGTTAGACATGAGAAGTTTGGCACACACGAAACTAAAATTAAGAAATAAAGACGAGATTTCTTTAAGATTTATAGCTAAGCACTCGTTCATAAGTTGGGGCTTATTTTGTTCATAGTTTTCAACACCTGTTTAAGTCCTTTGCAATATTTATTGTCATTAAATCCAAAATTCACAAAATCCTTCCTTTGATTTGAGGATTTATATATCCGAACATGCATTTATTGTGGACTTTAAAAAAAATACAGTTGCATAAAGCTCAACTTTCTGTCGGAAATTTATTTTCAACCTGTTGGGACGTATTAAAATACAAAATAATTTCTCTCAACTCTTACTACAATTTTGGAGTTTCTATTTAGTGACAGGGATTTTCAAAATGGAAGAGAGTTTAATACTTATCAATTGAAACATGATACATTCAACTGTTATTATAGATCAACCCAACCAACATTAATAATCGAAGATTTAGTTGAGATATATAACTCATCCACATATTAAAATAAGAGAGTCAATGGAAAAGTAACAACTCCATAAGATAAAAGCTGACATTCACTGTGAAAGAGAAACATCTAATTTTTTAAATTACTCTTTTCTAAGTTGTTTTCCTATATTGATCCACTTATCATAGGGATCAGAACAGGTGAGCCCAAAAGCCAATTCTTAGCTTGCTCAATCTAAATTTTTGAATAAAAGATGATTTTTTTTTTAGTTAATTCTAAAATTTGAATTGGATTGGTTAAATATACAGAAATTTCTTCATTCCGCTTTCGCTCTATTTTCTTTCAACATGGATCAGAGCAATCTATGTTCGATTCCTACTGAGCACGCATTTTTTTGCGGGTTTTAAAAAAATTATACCGCTGCGTAAAGTCTAGGTTTCTGTCGAAAATGGACCTCCGGGGGCGCATTTAATTGTGGGGTTAAAAAAATTATATCGCTGCATTAATATCCAGATTTCTACCCAAAAATAGGTCTTCAACCTGCAGGAGCGTGTTAAAATATAAAATAATTTCTCTCAAAACTCACTACAACTTCGAAATTTTGGTATAGTAGAAGGGACTTTCAACAATTTATACTTAAATACGTCCTTTCTTTTTACTATTTACTATGTTTGTGAACTACTAGACACATAAACTCAACATATAATCGAATCCCATTTATCTTCTTTGCTCAATAAATATAACTAATAATTACATGCTACCCTGCAAAACTTTTATTTATTTATTTTGCTTAAATTGGAGAGAAACTCTAGGTTACCAAATAAATGTCATTACAATGTTTCCACTTAAAATCTCCTTCTGCGGATAATTCGGAAAGAGAACTTGCCATATTATTCAATGCAATAAACCTAAATTTTTTCCTTCCCAAAATAAAAAAAATCGATGGCGGTTGCAAGGGAAGTACCCGAATCCAGGGCAAACGCCTTGTCCTAATGACAGCACTTAGGCACACTCGCCCGTCCTCTCTCTCTCCCCCCAAAAGGTCTTCATATCCTCTCTCACTCTCTCCCTCCCTCTCTCCTTCGCTCTCCTCTTCTGCAAAACCCTAAGGCTCCGATTCGTCGCCTGATCGCTGCAAGATCAGTCTGGTGAGCGCCGATCCCAACTAAAACCCTAATTCCTCCTATTTACTGTCGATGGTGCGCGTGGATTATGCTTTTATTTGGATTTTTCAGCATTTCCCCAAAATTCTTTCTTCAAGATTCTTTTGTGGGTGTTTTAGGGTTGTATTGTAATTAGATGTAAGTATTTGTTGTTCGCTGGATTTTGCAATTATGATGTATGAGTTAGATTCAATTTTTGGGTTATTGTTCCACATTGTTGTTGTTTTTTTTTTTTTTAATTTTTAAACATAATAATATATATGCGCTTTCACGAGCTCGGTTATTCTTTTGCAATTTGGTTTCCGATCTTTTGATCTTTATCTACATCTGCTTGGATCTTTAAGGCGGCCAAAAATCAAAGATTTTAGGGATCACTTTCTTTTTCATCAAGTGGGTATAAAATGTTCTATTTTACGAATAAAACTTATTTTTTACGCCCCTAGGGAGAGACAAATGAACCCTATAAGCTGTGTTTTTTGGTTCCAAAGCAGTTAAAGCATTTTAGATGAAGATTCAAGGTTTGGATCATGATTTTATTCTCGGAGAAGTGCGTTTCTTCTTAGATGTCCAAAATATTCGAATGGATGTTAGATTTGAAAGGTTTAGGCCCCGTTTGGGAACTAGGGTAAGTTATCCCACCACAACTATTTAGTATGTAGGTTACCTCTAAAAATGCAACTGAGGGCTGTTTGGCAACGTGAGTGAACTTTAAATAACTCCAGTTATATTAACTCTAGAATTGAGACAACTCCAAAATATTGAAGGTATTAAAACTCCACTCTTATTTCTATTGTCTCTTAATTCTTTTTTCATGCAATCCAAACACATCACAAAATAGAGTGTAGAAAACTAGAGTTAGAGTATTGCAAAGTGGAGCTTGCATAACCTATACCTCCACTTATAATTTAACTCCAGTTATCAAAACTCTGTTCCTAAACATGCCTTTTGAAATCTTAACTTTAGATTTGAGATAACTGTAGTTATATGAACTCCAATATGTTCCCAAACAACCCCTATGATAGATTTTTGGAGTTAACTTGCATTCAAAAAAGTGGAGGTAGAACTTTACTTTGTTTCCGAACAGGGCCTAATAATTTGATATCTTCTTTAACTTTTCCTATGGGTTATATTTTGTTCTCATGGTCCTGTTAGGATTTGGATCTGAGATTTATTATAAGTTGTTTTTTCTATGTTAAGCCCTTTTCTCGAGAAACTTAAACTGAAGCTTGTTTAGCTACATTTCACAATTAAATAAATTGCATTTAGTCAAAGTTAGCTATCTCCAAACTATAAGCCTAACTATAGTTTAGAAAAATTTAGTAATTCTAAACTGACGAGCATTAACAGAGAAAAAGTTAAGGTGTCTAGATGGAAACCAAGGAGCATAAATAAAGCAAAGTCAAGGTGTTCAGGTGGGACGGCTAGTACATTGCACTCTCAAGAAAAGTGGTCATGAGTTTGATTGAGGGACACCTTAATCGATTTTTCTGTAACTATTGACCAGTGTGCGGTGAAAGGGTATGTTACATGCTCGAGGGATATGGAGGCCTCTTTAAGAGGCATGGCTACCCTTGTTAGAAAAAAAAGGGTTTATTAAAAAGAGTTATCTGAAACTATATGTTTAGACAAACACACCTTGAGACTAGCTTTGACTGCGGTTAGAAAATTTGTAACTAAAAAGGGTTACAAACTACAGTTTGCAAATCTTAACTAGAAATTATATAAAAAATTACATATAAGAAAACTTTAAAACTTAAGGGATCATAAAAGTTCTAATGTACTCCAAGCTAATTTAATATTTGAAAAAACTTCGAAAATGTGGAGTATTGTATGATAATGAACTAATCACCAAATAATCAATCAATCAAACACAACAAACAATTTCAAATCATCAAACAGATTACAAAGATTTTAACGTGGATATACTAATCTAGGTAAAAAAATCATGGAAGAAATTGCATGATAAAAAGTCAATTATAATTACTTGACTCACAACTTTTGGACAACTACGACTGAACAATAACCTAAGATACAACTCTTATGTTAGACAACCAGAAACAGAGCTCTAAAACTCAAGCCATCTTAAATCTAATAACGAGTAACCTCTCATAATTGCAGATCTATAGGCTGAAAATTGTGAAATACAAAGGAGTATGAGCTACCAATAAAGTAGCACAAATCCTTGTTTGTGGATTGGAGATGTTGAAAAGTGTTGATCTCCAAAATTAATAACAACAACTAATAAAGAAACTCCTCTTTTTTGAGTCTTTCGATCTCCTTCCATTCCGTTGTGAAGCTACGTGAAAATCTTCTGTTAATGGAATATGTAGAGTAATTCCCTTTCTAAATGAACTCTTTCTCTTTTTAATCTTTTCCATCAATCTTTAATCTCGTGGATCAAATAGCACTTTTAAAGTGGATCAAATACCTACAATTCAAGTGAAAATCCAATCTAAAAGGTTAAAATCTCATTTAGCCGACTGGGCTATCGGTAAGGATACCAGTAGGCCTACAAGTAGGCCTACAACTAGCTCTAGCGAATAGGTACTCCCGGGTTGAAAAATAAATCAACCCACTGCTAGCTCTACTGAGAGGTACTGGAGCATTGGAATTGCTACTTCGGTATATCCTAGTTCTGGTAAAGATACTGGTAGCTCGGTGCACATACAAAGGTTTGGGCACATAAGTTCCCCGAGTCTTTTTGTTCATGTTTTTGGCATGTTTTGCCACATAACTGGGATTAGAAATCCTAGCAATATTTTTTTTCCCATTCTTTTTGGACAACGGGCTTTTAGTGGAGTAGTATGCTCTTCTGCATTTAACTTTTGGCAAGCAATATTTTTACTGCCTGCATTATAGCTGATAACCTGTAGTATGCTTCAGACCTTTAAGTGTTTTCAATCAACTCCAAAAGTGTGTATAATTGCTTTCAATTTTTCTTTTTGAACAGCTGAAGATATGGAGGGTATAACTATAACAGAAGAGGCCTTAGTTGGCAGGAGGCGCAGCACTAGATGCCTTGGTAAAAGGCCATGCTATGCTGTGAATAAGCAAATTGCAACACCTAAGAAGCCTGCCATTCGGAAGATGCCTAAAAAAAGCATGAAGAAGAAAGTACAGATTGAGCTTACTATCAATGAAACAGAGCATGGGGACAGGTGCAAGGGGGCTTCTACTGCTTTTGATCAAGGAGATCAGCAGAAACAACTACCAGATAATGGGGATTGTGGTGAAATATCACAGATGAAGAATCGAAGTATAGCTGATCTTCACGAAGGGCCTGTAAAGAGTGATAAACAAAGAGTGAGAGAGACAATTAGGGTGTTCAATACCCACTTCCTCCGGTTCATCCAGGTAAGTGAACCGGTGAATATGTGTAGGGTATTTTGCAAAGTGAAAGAAACCTGAGAGTATGTATTACCTGTACAACAGGTTTTGGTGTCTTATATTCAGCAGGTCTGCTGACAGTCTTTAAGGTGCTTAAAAAAGCTGTCCAAAAAGGTAGATTAGCTTATGTTAACTTCATGAAAGTCATAGCTTAAGCCTTATACTCCTAGCACTAATTTATTATATACGTGTGTACCCAATTTAGGAGTGTGAACTGCTCCTTTGACAGTTGTTTTATCTTCACCTTGTTCACATAATGCTAAGTCTAAATTTTAAATTTCATTTACATGTTTTCCAGTGTTGTCCTAATAATAAACACACTACCCTCTTTTCCTGAAGCTCGATCCTAGCGATTTTCAAATTTCATGTGACAATCAACAAATGCTTGAATAGATCCACCTGATTTCAAATTTAGTTCTCCCCACAATCTCGGGGGGGGGGGGGGGGGGGGGGGGGGGAATGCTGATGTAAGCAAAGTCGCAATTTCAGATCTTGTAACAATAGACCATCTTCTGCTTGGCTTTCACAATTCCGAAGCTAGATCAGTTTGCAGGTTTCAAATTCAGTCATTTGAAGATTTGCCTTATAGCCACGTAGTTTCCTTTGCTTCCATGGAAGAATGCTATTTCACTGGGTACTTTTTATGGCTTATCTTCCCATGAGTCCTGTAGGAACAAATATTATTTTTACCCAAGGATGCAGCAGATTTTGGTTGGGGGTTAGGGAAATAATATAAATCATCTGCAGTGGGTTTACCAAAAATTCCACAACATATAAGACTGTAATTCATTCGTCTTGAATTGAAAAATATGACAGATTTGCTCATGGAAATACTTAAATAGCTATAAACTGGCCCATGGCTGTTTTTATTCATCTGCTCTTTCATGCTCGATTGGGTAAGACCTCTGTCATGCCTGATTGTATTAAGTAATTAACTTGCTTTGGCGTGCACTATTTTTTAAGACCTTTGATACCTAATATGTTGTGGACTTGATACTACACTTCTCATGACAAACAGAAATCAGCAGTTTCTGGGGAATGCCTGTTCCTGTTAACCTGCTTTGGCATGCACTATTAATTAAGACCTCCAGCGTGTCTGGAATCTACCAGGTTCTGGTGGGTCTGTCCTGGCTTGGCCTGGCTGAGCTGATAATATTTAAGCTGGGCTTCTTATTCTCAGGTTGTGCTATGACACCTACCATAGAGTTGATTAGGGGTTTAGCCAGGCTTGCTGGCTTTTGCCTTTCAGGCATCTTTGAACAGAACTGTTGCAAGTAGAGGACTTCACCTAAGGAGCTGATCTATAATCAAGGGAATGGTTGCAAAAAGTCCATTTGGTATTGCCCATTTTTACCATCAAAAAGTTTGATTCTAATAGAGGCATGTTTTATGATTTCGTTATACTTGAAAATATCAACTTATATGGTCTGAGGGTTATGGTTACTCAGTTTGGCGGAAGTTTGTGATATTACAAATTACAGACATGCTGTCATTTTTCATATTGTTCTATTGCCGCACAACTTTATTGATCATTGTTTTGTAAGACTGATTAATTTCAATTTTAAAGTTAAGAAAGTTGATATATTTTTTTCTATTGATTGGTTTTAGGAGGAAGAGAAACGCGTTAAAGAAATAGGGAAAAAACGATCTAAAGCTTTGAAGCAGAAGGTATGATTTTGTTAATGTCTATTCAATTGCACTGGTTCAAGAATACATTATAACTTACTCTTCTGTAAATGCAAAATTGAAAACAAGCATAAAAAACCTGAAAGTTTCAATCTTTTGATTTTTTTTCGTTGCTATTCTAAGTTTCTTGTTTTTACTTGATAGAAATGAATGGAGAAGGAACATCAAAGTGATCGATCCGGCGTGATTCTTTTTTTGGTTCATATAGCCTACCCCAAATACTTGGGATAAAAGGCTTAGTTGTTGTTGTTGTTGTTGTATTCTAAGTTTCTTGTTTGACTACTGTGTGTGCTCTTCTTAGCTTCACATTGTTGCGTCAGGTATCCATTTTGATTAGTGTTGTGCAGCTCAAATAGTCAGTTAGGAAGTTAACAATAAATCAATAAATAAACAACGGAAGTGAAGAGAAACTGAATGTCTAGCAAGTTTACATTAGTTACTGCCTACATGATAAAAGAAATAGGTATTGTGTAACAGTACGTCACTGAATATCTGGAGGACTTAATTTAGCAATTGACAAAGTGAAGTCTAAGTAAATTGCCACCACTATATGTTCCTTAATTTTTTATGCACAAGTAACATTTTGATGGAAATTGGAATTTAGAGTGCAACCTAAGTAGTTTAGTAGAGCAAACTTATACTATTATTCGGAAAAAATTGTAATATGGAACAGGCAAAACCAGGGTCAAGATCTGAACGTGTCGTGGTCATATGGTTTTCAAAAGTGGTGGTTTTTTGCATTTGATGGAGACTTAATAAGCCGTTCGATTTTAAGTAAGGTCAAATACTCATTTGTTAGGTGGAATAGAAGTAAGAGATGCATTGTGAAGAATTGAGGTTGGCACGATGACGTGGGACGGAAGCGGATTAGGATTAGTGATTTGGAAATTTAGGGTTTTTGGATATATTTGGGGAAGAACAAAGGAATTCAGGAATCCATCCAGGCGAATCCACGTCCACTCTCAACGAATCTACGAGGAGAGATTTTTTTTTTGGAATACAGCAAATCCACGCAGTTTTTCAAAAATCAATTCTTTATTCAATATTCAATTTCCTACAAAATACTTCATACAGAGCTTATTTATAGAAAACAACCAAAATCCTATCAAAATCCTAATGAAATAAAAAACCCTATCAAATATCCTAAAAAAATCTAAAATCTTAACAAAATCCTAGTAGAATCCAAATCTAATCTCCATCAATTCTCCTCGACTTCAAATCATTCATTTCCGATGAATGCGGTTATAAGAAATGTTAAATATGTCCGGATTGAACTGATCTGCATCCCTGAAGTATCTCAATTAGGCCATGGTGGTGATCGAGGAACTACAGCTCATGCATCACATCTGAACTAAAGTGGCGAAGGGGAACTAACTTGTTTAGTGAACTTGTATTAAACCACGGTAGATCTAGAAAGGCACTTGCAATAGAAGTAATCGAATAAGGATCTCATAAAATATCCAGGCTATAGATAGTGGAAGAAATTTTCACTGAAACTTCATAGAAATCTGTATGTGGAATGTGTAACTTCACAATTTTTGTAAGAAACCTCTCAAGAGGAATCGAAATTTTCACTTTATTAATAATATTTTCTTTTCTGTCCGAAGTCTCACTTTGGACTGGAAGTTCCTGTACTTGTACATCTGCAGCTGGATTACAAATACTATCAGTAAACACGAATTAATAGTAGCTCATCATGAACTTCTATATCCGGTATAGACTGCAAAATACATTCACCATTAAAAATATAAATATTGTTTAGACCTTCTTGGCGATGCTATCATCATTAACTATTTGATTTCTTTAATTGTTTTGCTCACTGTACTTTTGAAGACATGGTTGTTCGGGTCTTTTGTTGATACTGACAAGTATTCGTTTGCATTTTTCAACTTTATCAATCATACATTGAAATTTTTCGTCATTGGTCATTGTTTTGGATCTAAACGATAGAAACTGGTGAGATGATAATAATAAATCTGGAAGGCAGTATTGAGTATATCGATTACGAAATAGACGTCGTAAGATATCCCAATCCAAACATAATTTATGCTTTCTACTCTAAGTATAAGATTCTCCACCTAGCTTATGTCAGGCGTAACAACATTTCTGTGCAAATATTGGATCGAAATATCTAAAGAAATTTTGGAGATGATTCTCCCAATCTTTATAATTTTGTTGATCGTCAAAATCGTAAAAAACGGATATTGTAGGCTTGTAGTATACATATCATGCTCAACTCGTGATATTTTAGCATTGGTGTTAATGTAGTGGCCATGGAATATGAACTCCATGTATAATAAACTCAAAATTTTAGTTCAAAAAGTTTAGGAAATACCCAAAAAGTACGGCGGTTCGAAAACGGCTCAAATCGGAGTTGAAACGGGCTCTGAATTACAAAACTACCCTTAACGGGTCTACACTGTCTTAATGGGTCTGCACTGCGATGTGGATTGAACTCAACTTGAAACTGTGTTGGATCTGGAGTGGGTAGGGTCTGAACTCAAATAAAATCCAACTTTTTCTTTAACTTTTGGATGCGTGTCTGATTAAATAGGATCCATTCAAATCCAACCCAAACCTAATAACTCAAACCAAGTCCAAATCAATTCTTTCTCTTTTTTTTTTTTTTCTCTCTTTCTTTTTTTATCTGTTTTTTTCTCTCTTTTTTTCCTCTCTTTTCCTTTTTTCTTTCTTTTCTCTTTTTTTTCCTCTCACAGATCTAAGATTTCAGACCTAATTGTTTTTTTATTTGTTTGACTTTTTTTGCTGTTTTTTTCCTGTACAGCAGATCTGTACTCTTTTTTTAATTTAAAAATATAAACTAAAACAAAATTAAAAGAAGATGAAGATAGAAGGGAGAAAATGAGGATGAAATTTAGGCCCTGATACCAAATTTGACGCAGGACGGAAGCGGATTAGGGTTAGGGATTTTGGAATTTAGGGTTTTTGGATATATTTGGGGAAGAACAAAGGGTTCGAGAATCTACCTAGGCGAATCCATGCCCACTCTCAATGAATTCACGAGGAGAGATTTTTTTTGGAATACAGCGAATCCACGCAGTTTTTCAAAAATCAATTCTTTATTCAATATTCAATTTCCTACAAAATACTTCATATAGAGCTTATTTATAGAAAATTTTCAACAAACAAAATCCTAATAGAATCAAAAATTCCATCAAAATTCTAATGAAATAAAAAATCCTATCAAATATCCTAATAAAATCCAAAATCCTAACAAAATCTTAATAGAATCTAAATCTAATCTCCATCACACGAGAAGGCGGTGGAAGAACTATGGAGTTACTATTGTCGAGTTGTTTCTTTATCGATTGTTCAAGTGTATTTGGATCCGGGAAGCATGAAAACTTTTGGTGTTGAGATGGATCGTGTTGGCTAAGGTTCAACGGAAGTTTGATCCAAGCCACATGGCAAAACCGTTGTTCAGTTGCTCGTTGATAGTGCAGGTTTTGGTATGGTTCAAGGTGGATTTTGATCCTATATAGACAGCAGGATGAATCTCGTGTCAAGCCTATACGTCGGTTAGTAAAAGTTTATATAAGTAGTTTTTATGTATATGTATACAGAATGGTAGATAATTGTACAATATTGGTGTTGGTCATCTCCTCGGCATGGTTCTTAATGTTACCTGATTGCAACTATGACCTACTAAGTCACTAAGAATAATTTCATCATCAATCCTTGGAGTTTAACTCCGTCAGTATTGTGCTTAAAGATTTATCCTTTCACTGCCTGTCCCAAATCAGAATAAAGGAGGGTTGTGATAGGCCTGTGACAGCCAACGTAAAATATTGTCACATATTATGATATGAGCCAAAATATGAATTTCGTTGGGGTGTTCCCTACTGAGCGACGCGCTACATCGGAGCCCGGGTGTAGTAAAAAATGTGAGGGTTGCTAGGTTGTTGCCCAGAAGCGACGTGCCACGTCGGTGCCCGGATGTGGTGTCAAATGTAAGAGAGTTTCTATATCTTAATGAGCGGGTGAGGTAAAGAAGTTAGCTTATAAACATAAACATAGATTTCGGTTGGTATCGTGGAATATATGTTCCCTTACAGATAGATTAATAGAGTTAGTTGATGCTATGATTAGGAGGGTTAATATTTTGTGCGTGCAGGAGACTAAGTGGGTAGGTGAGAAAGTTAAAGTCATAGAGCCTTGGTGTTATAAACTTTGGTATACGGGTAGAGATAGAAATCGTAATGGGGTAGGTGTGATCATAAATAAGTAATTATTTGGGGATATAGTGGAGATTAGGAGGAAGGGTGATAGAATTTTATTAGTTAAACTTATTTTAGATGGAGATTTTTAATATCATTAGTGCCTATGCACCACAAGTAGAACTTGATGAATCCAGTAAGCAGCAATTTTGGGAGGATCTAGAGGAGATAGTAAAAGTAATACCCGCTAGAGAAAAACTATTTATTTGTGATGATCTCAATGGGCATGTAGGAACTAGTCGTAATGGGTTTGATAGTGTATTTGGAGGATTTGGTTTTGGAGAAAGAATGAAGCAGGTAATTCAATTTTAGATTTTGCTTTGTCTTATAATTTGATTTTTGTGAATACTTGGTTTAAAAAGAGAGTTTCCTACTTGATTACTTTTAAAAGTGGATCGAATGCGTGCCAAATAGATTTCTTTTTAACTACGAGAATAGATAGAGTTAGTTATATCAATTGTAAGGTAGTACTAGGTGAGAGTGTAGTTACCCAATATAGACTTTTAGTTTTAGATATTCAGAGTAGAATGAGACTTAGAAATATTAAGTATAAGTTAGATCCTAAAATTAAGTTATGGCGATTAGAAGGTAATCAAAAAGTTTTTGTAGATAGAGTAGTACAAGAAGTAGATTGGAGGGACTATGATGATTCTAATGTAATATGCAACAAAATTGCTAGTTGCATTAAGAGAATAGTTAAAAATATATTTGGTGAGTCGAGGGGCGGTGCTTCACCATGTAAGGATACATTATGGTGGAATGAAGAGATAAAAAATGTTATTAAAATCAAGCGAGACCTATATAGAGATTTGAAGAAGAATAATAATAATGATGGAATAAGTTTTGAGAAGTATAAATTAGTGAAGGAGGCTAAGAAAGCTATTCAGAATGCAAAAACTAAATTATATAAACAAGTGTACGCGAAGTTGGATAATAAAGAGACAGAAAATGATATATATAGAATTGCTCGAATAAGAAAGAGAAAGTCTAGAGACTTATGAACTGTAAAGTGTATTAAAGATGAGAATCAGACGGTTCTAGTTCGAGACGAAGAGATTAAAGAAAGATGGAAAGATTATTTTAATAGATTATATAATGGTAGTTTTACTTAAGATTTGAGAGATCTTACTATTCAATGTTAGGATATGAATCGTAGCTTTATGAGCATAAATAAAGAGTCTGAAGTAAAAAAGGTTTTGAAGAGGATGAAATCAAGAAAAATTATTGGTTCAGATGGGATTCCTATAGAGATATGGAGATATTTAGAAGAGATTGATGTGAGGTGGCTGACAGATCTTTTTAACAGGATTTGACAAATTAAGAAAATGCAAAATGAATGGAGGAAGAATATCCTATTATCCCTGTATAAAAATAAGGGTAATATTCAGAGTTGTTCTAATTATCAGGGAATAAAACTCATATGTCATACTATGAAGATTTGGGAAAGGGTAATTGAACATAGATTGCGGCAACGGGAGTTTTATGCGACCGTAACATTCCGTTAAGACTGAAGGAAAATTTTTATAAGACTGCTATTAGGACAATTTTATTATATACCACGGAATGTTGGGCTATAAAGTAACGTCATTCACAGAAGATAAGTGTAGTAGAGATGCACATGTTCTGCTGGATATGCGGCAATATTAGGAGTGATAAAGTGAGAAATGAAGATATTCGTATTAAGATAGGTGTACCTCCCATCGATGAGAAGATGCGAGAAAATCGCTTACGATGGTTTGGTCATGTGCAACGTAGGTTTACAAATGCACCAATTCGACGAGGAGAGTTTATTAATGTAGGACAAGTTAAAAGAACGAAGGGAGGACCGAAGAAAATATGGATGGAGGTGATATGAAAAGATATGGATTCAAGAGGTTTTAATGAGGAGATATTACTTGATAGAAATGAATGGAGAAGGACATCAAAGTGATCGATCTGGCGTGATTTTTTTTTTTGTTCATGTAGCCTATCCCAAATACTTGGGATAAAAGGCTTAGTTGTTGTTGTTGTTATCAATCCTTGGAATTTGGTGAAACATCTGTGTTGTGGATACTCTATTTCTTCCTACAGACCCCTTATTCACCAACAAACTCATGCACACGTGCACAAATCCAAGCTTGCACTCACGTGCAAAGACATAGACAACTCTAAGGAGTCCTTATGGTTTCGAGATATATGGCAACCCAACATTTCACCGTGGACCATCCTAATGGATGATCCAAGATGTTCTTATAATCTACTTGATTGTGTTTAAAAAATTCTATGATTTTAACACTTTTTACCATTAATCCAAGTTTTAAAAGATCAAAACTGGTATCTGGCTAATCATTAAAGATATAAAAATCGCCAATACTGGTTGAATTGTATCGGCAATATAAGTACTATTGGCGATATCATCCTGATATTATATGTATATTGTGTAACATGTATCTCAAAATCTAATACAATATGTGCCATATATATTGGTATCAGCTAATATGTAGAAGTAGAACCTTGCTTTAATCATTTTGCTATTGCTTGATGTATTGTGCTTGATGCATTGTTAAAGTAGGGGTGTTAAAATGGGTGGCCCTACTCGGACTGCTAGTCACCTGGCCAAACAATGACAAAAGATGTATTAAAATTTATTATTTGGACAATTATTTGAACACCAAAAAAATTTAAAAAATTGTTACAAAATCAGCAAAAGTTCAACAATACACATGGAGTTTTTGAAGAAACAAATAAACTCTCTATTGCTCATTACATTGAGAATTTGTTATATCACAATCTACATAATTTGAATAATTCAAGGAAAATATTGCATCAAAACAATATGTGTACATCCTAACTAGATTCCACCTACCCACCTTTTTTACAATCATGTGCAACTCTTTTCTTAAAGTAACAAATAATTAATGATAAAATTACTGTTGATCTTCAATTCTAAGTCTCTAAATCCAAGCCTCCAATATCTTGTTCAGCCATTTTAGCGTTTTTAAGCCTTGATGCATCTTTTCGGCTACCCATCATTCTTGTAGGCATTTCATCGCCTTTACTGTTGCAGTGTCCAATCTGGTTATGTGGTCATCAATCAACTGCATTTCAGTTGGTCTTTAAAGCTATAATAGAAACTTATACTGTTAGTAACTCGCAAGCCATAATGGAGTTGTTCCAATTATCACCCATTGTGTTCTCTAGACATGCTACTTAAGAAGCACTAATTTTCTTTTCAAGTTCAACTATTTCCCTTGATAATGATCCAGAATTAGTTTTGCCGACTAGCTTAATAACTAGGGAGTTTCTTGAAAATAAACACATAACTTTGGATCGTTAGACATGGGGTGTTGGAGCTTGCATTCTAGAACCAAATATGATATTATACTTATCAATTAATTTATTAAAGTAAACTTTAAGCAACGATTGATGATGCATAATTTCCTTGACCGAATCATCATTGAAACCATGAAGGGGCTTTTTGGTTGCATTTTATAGTTGGAAAATGGACCATTCTTGCTACAGTGTTTTGCTGGAAAACTGCTGCAACATTTGCGCTGGCCAAATTGACCATAGATTTTGCTGCAATTTTGGAGTAAATGCTTCATTTGCTGCTTTGCTGCAAAATTACAACACAGTGTAGTTGGAGAATTGAAATGCATTTCCATTTCCATTTCCTAACTACAACATCATACAAAGGTCCCTAAGTAGATTTTCGAGATCCATCTCTTTTATAAAGGATGGATAACAACACCAAAACCAAAAATAATAGCAATCAGACATAATTATTTGCCAAACTTTGACTCCACCTATAAAACTATATGAGCTAGGGGCTGGAATTTTGTCCCATCTCCTGCTGCAGCTGATGAAGAAGAATAATAAATGGCCTAAACTAGAAAGAGTAGATTGGGTCTACTCACCATGAAGTAAGGAATGAACCTAACGACTTCCCTTGCGTGGCAACCGGGGAATGCTCATATGTAGATGAATAAAGACACCTAATATCATCCTGATAAGCATTAAAAAATTGAAATTGATGCATTTGTAATGCTACTTGAGTAATGGTAAGATAATAGCAACCAAGCAAAAAACAATTGCATCATGAAAAATTTAAGAAATTTTGATAAACATAAAATTCTTTAATTTGTTCGAATGCTGAAGATGAAGAGGTAGATGTACTACTACCCACTTTAAATCCAACAATACATATCTTGAAGAATTCTATAGCATTTTTCATTATTAAATATTTTTAAGTTCACCTATGCTCAACATCTTGGAGTTCTTTTAAGCTTTATATTATATCTTTTGTAAATTTGCTTATAAATCTTGCTCTATTTGTAGAACTACTAATAAAAAAGCAAATGTTTATAAATTTATGTATAATTATTTGTATTTCATCAAAAGCACTTTGTACAATAAGATTTTAAATAGGACACATATATCTAACATGAATAATCTGCACAACTATTGTAAGACAATACTAAAACACTTTGTATTATTACTAGTGTTATCTAGTGAAAGAGCAAATTTTTGTAAGAAATATAAATTTGTTTTAGTTTGGTCAAAAACAATTGTGCAATATTTTGACCGATGTGTTTCATCAAAAGCAACAAGTGTAAAAATTTTCTTTTGCATTTCCTAGTTATTGTCAATCCAATGGGCTATAATGCATAAGCTATAATTTGTTTTGAAGTTTAATATTAGGAGCAGGAGAAATTCAACAATTAATGTTTCAAAATAAGAAATCAATTTTTGTTTCATTTCTATAATATTTAGGGTTAATTGCAATAAGGCCCCCTTCACTATGGAGTTTGTACAACTTATTACCTCTAAAATTTAAAACTCTCACTTTGGTCCTGGATTTTTAACGCTGTTAGGTAACTGTGTGTTAATCTCACTCTTATATAAACTGAATTGAACCCTATTTTCATAAACTCCAAAATATCTTCTTCTCCCCATCACTTATCCCTCGGCCTAAATCCAACTTTCATCCTGTACTCCAAAGCAGACGCAGCAGCAGAGGCTTAGGTAACTTTTTCCCCTCCCTCTCTCTCTCCCTTGCAAATGGCTCTTGCCCGGTGACCCGCTTTCCGCTCCTGAAGTCATTCTAACCATGCACCGAAACCTCAAAGATCGATGCCTCAACACTCTTTTTGTAACAATACAAAACATACCTCACACTATAAATAAATCCTAATCTAACAAATAATCTAAAAAATTGAATATAAAACCTCAAAGTTCCTTTCGATGTTTGGATCCAAACAATCAACTGAAATTTTTTAAATTTCACATCAAAATATAAACTTTTTAATCAATCCACTAACTAAAACAAAAGAAATCCAAAGAACCTAAAATTTGAATTACCGTCTCTATCTTATACTTGATCCTCTCCTCAGCAGTAGCGAATTTTTGCTCGTTCTTCTTGCCTTTGGGCTTGATCCTCTTTGGATCCCGTTTGATGGCCTCCCTTCGCTTCCTCTTCTCTCTTCCATGGCTTTTTCAACTGCTTCTTCGATTGCCACTTCTTCCACTTGGTCTCGTCAATCTCGATGGTCTCGAACCTCGGTTTCAAGTCGGAGAGCACCAGGTTCACCACACAGTGGCTCGAATTCCTTGTCGGGGTAAAGAGATCGGGGTCTAAGAGGAGAAGATGGGGAGCTGGGTTTTGAGAGTGGAGGTTGAAATTGGGGGGGGGGGGGAGTTGAGATGGGAGATGGGTGCTCTTTTTATGAGGAGTCTCGGTCTGCCACAACAGTTCTCTCTCCCAAAGAATTCAAATAGAGGGCAAAACCGTTTTTTCCTCCCACGTGCGGCTCACAATAGCTCTCAACTCATGGTCCCTTCACTCCGTTTGCTCTTCTAGTGACCAAAATGAGAGTTTTAAATTTTAAGAGTAATAAGTTATACAACCCCTATAGTACAAGAGGTCTTACTACAATTAACCCTAATAGTTATAATATCGTACTGGCGAGTTTGAGTGAAAAATATTGAAAACCAGGATAAAAAGCTTTCTCATCATTTCTTCAAATTCATCTTCATCCACTAAATTAGAGGGTAAATTTCTTATGATGACATACTTTACAATTCCCTTCCTAGTTTTACTTGAATTAAAATTGAAGTTAGAAAGATTATCCATAGTGGATAATTAAAAAAGAAGAGATTGACGGATGTCCAGTTGACCTTCTAGTCTCTTGTTGTGCTCTTTTATATGACGACTTATGTGTTTAGTCTCTTGAGAATGGTGTGTGTTTAATAGTTTCTTGCTGATGGGGTATTTTGCCTTGTGGACGATTGTATTTTAGCATCATCTTTTACTTTGACCAAACTTCAGACAGGGTTTCTTGGAAGAAGAATTGACACCTGTTTGACCAGTGAATTTGAAGCAACTGCCAGAAAAGTTAGTTTGGCAGGTGTTGCCTCATCGGACTCAATATCATAGGAGGAAGAAGGCATAGTAAATAGTTTAAATGAGAAAATGAGAGAGAGAAGAGAGATTATATATTAAATTACAATAATATTAGATAACTAGAGAGATAGAAGAGTGATTAAGTCTAAATTGCAATAAGCTTGGTGATTAGAGAGATATGAGAGATTTTGATAGAGATTTGGATGGAAAAAAAAAAAGGAGTCTTTTGTAGTGGCAGCCCAAATTACAAAGGACCCCTTTTCCCTCAAATTATTGCCATGCTTGACTAGTTTGGAATTTTTTCCCTAAAAAAAGAACCGGGTAGCCATTTAGAGCCATTGGTGGGCTGCCGCCCGCCGTTGAGCTGGGCCAAGGCCAGGTTCTTTTGCCCATTGGTGGCAACCTTGGCTAGGGATGGGCTGCCCCAGATTTTTACAAAATGCCTTGGTTTGCCGGCAACCCAGGCAAAAACCTGGCCCAGGCCAGGTACTGTTTTGGTTAGTGCCCAGTCCGGGCTGTGCACGGGGCTGTTTGGACACACCTAGTTGAAAGGCATCAAAATCGTATACTTTTCTAGACAAGTATTGGAGAACAGGATGAGCAGTGGACCATCTGTTGGAATTGTTCATGGTGAGATTTTATCATGGCTCCTTGGGTACCAACCGAAGGTGTCACTTGGTAGGGCCATTTTTGTTTTTCTTCTGCTCATTCTTTATACTCAGTTGTTTGTATAGATTGGCAATATCGTATTCCTGTTAGCCGTGATATTTTCAATCTATAGAACTATTTTCAGTGATGATTTAACATGCTATTCATATACAATACCCTTGTCTCTCTCCTTGCGCAGAATGGAGCAAATTCAGGAGGGGAGCTGAAAAGAGCTGCGAAACGGCCCGATTTGAAAGCTGTTTCCAAGGTCCAGAGTTTCTCTCCTCTCTTTCGTGCATGTATCTTTTCCTGTCATACACTCCTTGCTATTTTGGCACAGATTATTATATTATTATGATTACAATATGAATATTTCATGAGAGTACAGGTTGATAACAAGCAATTCTGCATTGCGGATGACGTTAACAGTATTTGATATTGTCCTTTTCTTTGCGTTGTTCTATCGTATGTTTTCTGGGTTGAGGTGCCACAAGGAGATGAATTATCAGGTGTCATAAGGAGTGAAAAATTATTGGGAGATGGATCGTATTCCTGAAATGTGAGGGCCTGCTTTCATACACTCAGAAAGGGTTGGAGAGTTGGGACTCTTTTGGTGCATGTATTAATAATTTTGTAGATAACTGTGTTTATGATATTTTAATTTATCAAGAAACATATTAGGTGGATAATTCCCATCCCTTACCCTTTACGATAAAAATTTCCTTAAGATATATGTGGGCATCATTCATTGAAAACGGGAACATGTGCACACTCACGATTTTATCTCCTCTTCTTGTTTTCCCTACATGCATCATTATTTATGATTTATGGTCGAAGTTTTGGATTTTCTCATCCTTAGGAATTCATTGTTTTATTTCTTATCAAGTAAAAACTGATATTGCTTCATTTAAGATGTGCCAAGTATTTTGATACTACCAAATGTTTCTCATGCTTTGTGCATCTCGTTTTTATTTCATATGTCGAACGACAGATTTCAGTCGCATTATTGAGAGTTTTTATTTTTTAGAAAATTGATATCAGTTCTAAGAATCAAACTCTGATGAATTTGTTCATACTTCCTAGCTTGTTTTTGTTCAGTTAGACTACCGAGTGGACTGCAATTTTGAACTGTGCATGACATAATTGGCATAGCAAACAAAGACTTCCTTATTATATATACTTGACTGCATCCAAAATAGTCCTGAAAATCTTCATCCGTTAAATACATTACTGGTGAACTTATCATTTTTCATTAAGAAAAAATGGTCTGGAGGATCAATGTAGAACTTTATTATCATTGTTTGGGTGATTATTTGGATGGATCCTGAAGGATCTGTCATCAATTTCAAGCAAAAGTGCCTGTCAAGTAAGAAGTGTGAAATGTGTTTGTACTAACATGGTGTTTGGGAGAAACATCGGGCTCTCTGGGAGCATGGTAGATTTTAAACATGTCGATAATCAATCTAATCCAAAAGTATGTTGATAGGTAGTGGCCCTAATTTTTTATTTAAAGCCATAAACTTCTCTTGTTCTATCCGTGTGGGACTATACTCACACATGAACTTCTAACAATCTCCCCCTTCGTTGTGAGTATTTCGCAATCATCTACGTTGTAGATCCATGACTCCTAGTTGGTCTAAACCAGCCATATGTAGGCGATCTCAATTTTGGTCTGAACCGGTAACCATCTCGTACCATAGTTACTAACCTCCACATGGTGGATCATAGAAAATCTAACCTAAAGTCACAACCCGACACACTTTTGGCTTCAAACCGTCTTCACTCTCAACTTTGGTCTAAACCCACAACCATCCCTGCACCATGGCTACTAATATCTACTTAGTGGACCATAGAAACCAGACCTAGAGTCACAATCTGACACACTTCGGACTTCACACTGGTTTCACTTTTTCTTGGTGCACAACTTGCACTCTAATACCATTTGTTGGGGAGAAACATTGGGCCTCCTGGGAGTAGGATGAGATTTAAATACAAACTGAAAAACAATCTAATCTAAAATCTTAAGCTGATAGGGAGTGATCCAAGTTTTTATATGATGATTTAAGATTTCTTTGTGATAATGTTTTATGTTTCTGCATATAGATCTGAACCATGTTGGTTTTTGTTCAATACATGTGATGAAAGTTTTCTATATCACTTAATGTATTAATGTATTTTGGTTGGTCAGATTATAATTACTCATTTAAAAGTGATTTTTTTTTTCATCGAACAATGTCCCGTAGCCCAGTTTGAAACGTAGGACTTCCAATTACTCAAACCACTTGCTTTATTGCCTTCCTGACGAAAGAGTGTTGTTGAAATTGCTGTATGCAGTGGGATAACATTCCTTCTTCCTGTTTCTACGTTAGGGCTTATACTTTCTTCATTAGGAAGGTTACGATGACGACATGGAAAAGCCCGCCTACCTACAAATGATAAAATTATAGTGATTTGCTTTTTCTTCATATACGAGCTTCTCATGTTCAATTCAATTAAGGGCTGTATCTTCCTCCAGTGGAACTTTCTTGGGACTATGTAAGTGTGTATGAGGCTGGGGTTTGAGTACGACATTCTCCAATGTTGTTATCTGACAGTCTTTTTGGGCTGTCGGTTGCTTACACAACTCTCCTTTATCTGGGCTGGGATTTTCAGTAAAAGAATAATTAGATGTCTGAGCTTCACCAAAATATACATGTTGTTTTGTCTATTTTTGCTTCATATTCCCTTTCACTACGGTGCATACAGTGTGTAGTTTTCGGATATGATTTTACATAACCATTATTTAATAGTTGAAAGAAAGGTTTAGAACATAGAATCAATATCGATATTGGTATTAGCAATACCAGGCGTATTATAACTGCAACATTGGAAATATCGACAATACTAGAATGGTATTATGTGGTATATCGCATATCAGATATCTCAAAGTCAGATATGACGTGGTATTTATTGGTATTGACCGATATTTAAAATTTTCGTTGAAAGAAGTTCGTTTGGCATGTTTCCGAGTTTTTGTTGGCATTTGTTTCTTGTAAATCACCTTTAGTGGTTTCATTAGAGCAGGAATATCCTAGATCAAGTCTGCAAAAATTAGTAGATACTAGATACCAACTGTATCAGACTGGATGTTGAGCACATTTATCTGATAACATTCCCAAAAAATCATTTTCAACCTATATGTGGTCTGGCACATTGAGGATCTGGCTGATACCAGACTGATAGCAGCCTTTATTTGGATGAACTTTATGTTATTGAGAAATTCAGCCTTGCTGGTATTCATTTTTGTTAATATTATTGATTCAAATAACATTTCTATGTAGAAAACAGTGCTTCATGACCTGTTAATTTTACAGCATTTTAGCATAATTTAAGACATTTTTAAATGTTAGTGAAACTTCTGAAAAACATTGCTTATTGTGTTTACTAACTTTATTTTTTTAAAATGAAATTTTAAATTATTAAGGTGATACAGAAAATTTCTTCTGATTCAAAACTGTCGAAACTGCTGAAACTATTGATACCCATACTTAGAACGGCTGGCCAATACCGATATGAACATCAAGATCTTGAACCTTGATCATGGTGATATTGATTTCTTTTCCCACCCAATTTAATTGCTTTGCTTATTGTCCACTCCTTAAAATCGATGGATGGGTTGATCAGTAAGTGCAGTCTGAATCTTTTACTATGCCTTTTATTTTGCCTTCTCGTGTTATGAAATTATCCATTATTTATTCCCTCCCTGCAGTTATCTTTTACATCTCTAACTTGTACCTTGTGGATACAAACTGGTGGTGTGGTGTTTTTTTTTAATAAAAGAAAATAGTTTTAGTTTATGTTATTGCTTTCTTGCACTTATTTGTAACATGATCTTTCTTAGGCATTAGAATTTCTAGTTGTTGATCACCGAAACACCTTGTAATATAATATTGCTCTTACTGTACCGCAGATGATTGAAAACCATCAAGTTCTGTATCCAGAAAAAATAATCGGTCATCTTCCAGGTAAGTTAGTCTCTATACATTTATTACTTTATTTCCTTCACATGCTGGATTACTATGCCTTCCTAGCTTTTCCAATTCTTTCCCTATTACCAGTCCTGCTTATTTATTGAGCTTGTTTTCTTTAATAGGCATTGATGTTGGAGATCAATTCTTATCTCGTGCTAATTTGTGCGTGCTTGGCCTACACAACCATTGGCTGAACGGAATAGATTACATGGGGCAATCCTTTGCGAAACTGGTAATGGATCAAGATTGTTTCACACTATTATTTAGCGAGTTTAGCATGGGTAATTATACAAATATTAGTATGTTCGCTAATTATTTAACTAAACAAAATTTGATCTTTCTCATTCTAAATAAGTTTGAAATTTATTTCTGCCCTCTACAGTGCTTAAATTGATTAAAGTCAGAGCTAGATTCCACTTACCCTTTTCTTTGAATTCTATGCTAGTCATTTGCATCATAACCTGATATCTTTCCAAGTAAAGTGAGGTCCACAACAGCTTAAGTTGGTGAATCTAGTCTTTGAATTCTATGTTGTCTTTTGATAGAAAAAGCATACTATGCAAATATCTGGCTAGGCAATGTGAGAAGTGGGAGTCTTGCTATCTAACCTTGATTCACTGTGTTGCTATATTGTTGGTCATTGCTGTGCATTTTTTTACTCCTTGTAAATATGGATGGATTTTAGATGGAGAGGGAGTGAGTAAATTCTTTAAAATATATTAGTTTAAGGCTGGCAGACATATTAAAATTCAATCAGTTATACAAATTAAATCTTGTATTATGAATCTTTGGTTTGCGTTTTGGCCTAGGGTGATAGCCTGATACTATGCATGTGTATGTGTTTCACTAGAAGAAACCATACTATGCATGTGTATGTATTTCGCTAGAAGAAACCATTGGGTTTCGTTAGATGGTTGAATTTCTTCTATTTTCAGTTAGTTACATCCAGAACTATATGGGACTTTGGGCAAAAAGAAAATATTAGGCTACACTTTAGGATTTGAGCATGAATCTCGTTATTATGCAGTACATGTTGTGCTTCAGATGGAAGATCTATACCGCCAAGCCTGATCTCCTTTATTTGACATGCCTATAATAAAGAGAACGATCGTTCTTACGATTTCATACTTGCACAGCAATTTATTTTGTTTTTTATTCATTCCGTATGTGTCTATGGTCCAAAATCCAGACCACCTGAATTGGTAACAAGAGTTTTCAAGCCATTGCAGAAAATCTAAATTTGGCATATAAGAATTATGGAAATTTTTCAACGCATGAGGCTGAGGTATATTGTTTTTTCTAATGGCTCTAGTTTCTATGGTTTAAATATTCCAATGTTTCTGAAATTAGTAAACAAAGGTGTTGAACTATAAGGATTTCTAGTTCAGGTGCCAGCTGACTTTTTCGTTCTTCAAGGTGTTTATGTATACCATTTCAAAAATAAGTTGAATTTGAATTCTGATGGGATACTTTGAAGTTTCCTGATGATAATGTTCCAGCTTTGGTCGTATATCTCTAGGCTTTTAGTTACGGCCAGTGGAAGGAGTGCATGTCAATAGAGCACTGGACAATAGACTGTTTAGAAAAGATAAAAGTGCTGTTTATAGCGTCTCACATGAGTCCCCTGGCAATAGACCCTAATGCTTTTGGGAAAATGGCATTTTTGACATCCCTGAAATGACCTACTTATGGAAGCCGAATTTGGGCGCAAAGTTTAGAAAGTTGATGAATTTTCTCCCACTTTCTTAATTTTTCCATGTCTTACACAGAATTTAGAGGAAACAAGTAGAAAATGAAGTTTTTAAATTCTATGGGAGCCGCCCGCCACATAGAAAATTAATTTTTTTTTTTCCTCCCCTAGAGGAGGAAAGCATGGCATCTCTTGAAGAGAAACCTTGTCTTGAAGTGAAACCTAGAAAGTCATCACCTTATTAATTAGTTTTTGGACTTATCTTTAACACTTTTTCCTAATTAAAAAGAGAAAAAAATAGTATATGAGGACTCATTTCTCTACCAAGTTTCTATATGCAAACAATATGGATTTTTCACTCAATCAACTTTCCAAGAATTTGAAATACAATGGAATCTCAAACACTTTCTTTCTGAATCCCACGTGCCAAACACGTGCCTTCAGAAACCTAGTAGAGGAAGTGTGTTGTGTGATGGCAAGGCATAAGTTATTTATTGTTTTTCTTTTAACATTAGAAATCCAAAAACTAATAATATGGTGACGAGTTCTCTCTAATGGGAGCCTATGACTTTCCTTCTCTGGGGCAGGAAAGTGTTTTTGGAATGTTGTCCTATGTGGTGGGTGGGTCCCATAGTATCCACAAGCTTTTCTTTGTACTCCTTTTCTCCAAATTCCATGTGCCAAACATGGATAGTTAAGATAAATAAAAGAAGATTCCTCAACTTTCTAAACTTTACATCCAAATTCCACTTGGAGAAGTGCAGTTGGCATGTTTCACACATTAGTCATTGATGTAAACTATAAATTATATGCGGCTCTTGGGTGGAATAGAAATGTCTGCATGCAGTTAGTTAAGTGCCCAAAGTGCAATGCTTATTGCCTATATGCAGTGTTATATGCCTGCAATTGGGTTTGAGACTTGAAACCCAAAATTTGAAACTTCAATCTACACCATTCCTTTTGGTGCTTGTAATAATACTTAAACAACAGCCTATTTATGTCGTTCTTCGCTGCATGCAATGGCTGCATGATTCTTCTTAAACCCTTGAAAGCATTTATGCTGCATCGACAATGCCTATATGTTATACTATTATTTGTACGACTCTTGGACAAAAATTAGCATGTCAAGACGAGACTAGATACGACATGTGGCCATACATGCGTTTGATGTTTTACAACTGTGTAAATCGTTTTTGTATGCACTAAAATGATGATTGGAGACCATGAATGGGTTCTATGGCCGCAGAACAAGTAAACGGAGATTGCAATTAAATGGAGTTGAGTTTGCTGAAGGCTAGGCAGCAACATCAACATCAACTCTAATTTTGATACTTATGGAGATTGAATTGGAAAAATTCATGTAGGAAGAAGTTGTAGAGTTTTAAATTCTCTTTTCTAACAGCAGTTGAATCAACTTAATTGGTGTTTAGAGTTATAAAAATAGGACTGTTTTTTGAGATGCGATGTAGCAGAACAATATCTAAAGATGTTGCCTAGAGCCACCATGAGCCACCATAGAGATCTGAACAGTGGGGCCACCAATGACCCCACTAGAGGCTTTGCTAACGGGGTTTTCCTAGCCCGAAATTGAGTTCGTTTTGAACTCTATAAGTAATCTATAAGTAACTATTGATTCTTTCTTCCACTATATCTAAGGGAGGAGATTAATGAGGGATTTGAAAATCCATTAGGATTCTATAAATATCTAATTTTCTCCAGCTTTTAGGAAGTTCAAAGGATCCATATATTTATCAAAATCCTTGCGAGCCGTCAAGAATAAGACCTTCATGTCAACAAGATCTTTTCTTCATCAAATCTCCATTATCGTATTTAAAGAAGGTAGCTCTTACATCGAGCTCATTAAGGAGAAGGCTCCCTTAAACCATAAAGGACTATCTAGCACGATTTCCCAGTATCTCTCTAGCAAGTAAGCTTTTTCTTTTATATTTTGATCTTCCATATAACCCACATTAAAAGTTATTGTCAGATCGTTAACGGGGCCAAAGCATCGCTCTGCTTAGATTTTCATCGTCACCAATTACCAGATTTACATAGGAAAATTGTAATTTTTATTGAGTGATTGTAAAAATGAACTGAGGTTTCATCTATTGGAGAGAACTAGTTCTTTCTCATAATTGCTTAATTCTACAAAGTTGCAATTTTCCTTTATTTTTATTAGTTTTGAATTTATAACTCTGCCAGTGCTATGCTTAAAGTTTCTTAAAGTTTTATACTTTCAATGTCTGTCCCAAACCAGGATAAAGGAGAAGGGTTGTGGTAGACCTGTGACAGCCATAAAACATTGTCACATATTATGACATTAGCCTACTCCAACTACTTGGGACAAAAGGCTTAGTTGTTGTTGTTGTTATATTAGTTTCGAATTTATATTCGAAACAGTTTTCTCTGAGCCTTAGAACTATGTAAAAGATTCATGATTGTTTTTTTTGGGAAAAATGGATGGTTGTCCATATATATGAGTAATTTATACATATCTGTAAAATAAATGTACATATTTAGTCGTCCCCTTGTGGCTGATGTTCGGATTTTGTCATGTAAGACCTCCATGTTGTTGTTGGTGTACGAAAAGTATTGGTGTCTACAAATCATGGGTGCTATATAGGCAGGCTCTTAGAAATCTTTAAACCCATACCCTCCATGTTCAAATTAAATGTCTACTCTCCCTCCCTTCTTTTGTACCATTCTTTCTTTCCTTGTAAACATGGACGAAGCTAGTATGTAGTTTTGTGGGGGCAATGACACCACCAAAAAAATTGTTAAGTCCATTAAGCCTACTAATATGTCCCTACAGATTTTGTAAGCTGTAAATCTTTCTTTTAATGCATTCCTTTCTGATGTTTGTTTGTTTTTAAACAATGTCTATAACATTTCTATCCCAATAGTCCCTCCATTTAAAGAATGCAAGTGGGATTTGAATCTCGAACCTCTTGCTCAATTGCTAAGAGTTTCATGTACTTTGCAGCAAACTAATTTTTGTTGTTGTAACTGACTCTCTCTTTTAAGATTCTAAAATGGTGAAGGTGATTTCTCTGAGCTAATATTTCATAAATAAATTCATCTTGTATGTTGATGCCAAATTTGGTTGACTAGGTTTGTCGGGTCAAATCAAGCTTTAGACAGAAATTAGGCTCATGATAAACTCAAACTAGTTGGTTGAGCCTAGAGTGAATTGCCGAGATACTAGTTCGTAGACGAGTACTTGCAGTCAGGTTATAGGTGATAAAGCAAAAGAAGATAAAAAAATTCATACACAATGATCTAACAGGTTCAGCTAAGATATATCTGGAACCTACGTCTTCGAGTTAAGAGTTGGTTGTCTGTCTTAGTTCTTTATATGGAGAAAGGTTTACTAATCACCCAAAACTCTTTTTTTCCTGCTCAAATCTAAGTAACTAGATCTTGAATCTTGGATCAATAACAAAGTTTCTTGATGTGGAAGAGAATCCGTCTCCCTCTCCTTGAAGGAGGTAGTATTCGTTGTTGGTAGTCGGTAATTGAAGGAAGTGTATTAGGAGCATGATTCTCGATCACCGCATTCAGAGATGGCGCTCCTTATACACCCTATCTCTGCAAGAAATAGGTTTCCTTGTCCCTAAAAATTTTGGTTTTCGTTTCCATGTGAGATTATAACGTATAACTGATTTGTCGTAATCAGATAGATATAAGGAGTTCTAATCTGACTGTCTCTTTAGAAGAATAACGACGAGATAAACATATGACCTTTATGTTCGCCATAAAAATTGAAAAATCTTTTATCGACAATTTCTCAATAGAAAGATTACAATTATAACGGTTGCCTGTTTACAGAAAATGAGGAAAATCTAGTTTCCTCTTTGTTTAAAGCCGGTTTCTGTAGTAGCCGTGGAGGACGATCTTGCTCTCCTTAGACGATCCGAATGCAAGTTCTTCAGTTGGCAGCCTTTGTAAAGCTCTTGAATACAGGGCTTGAATTTTAGTACAAATGCTCAAGTAGAGTATATTCAACTGATCAAGAACTCCTTTCTTAGCTCAGCTCTCGGCTATTTATAGAGGTTTGGAGATTTTTGAATTGGTGTAGCCGTCCAATTAATGGCTTCCTTGATTGAGAATTAATTCTCTGTTTTTTAATCCGTCGGATTTGTGTTAAATCTCCAGGATTTGTAACTAACGTTTTTAATCCTCTGGATTTGTAACTGAAATGCGGATCTCAGTCTTTAGATCCGCATTTTGGTTTCTGATGGTTCGCTTGGCATGCTCAGACCTGCGTTTGACTGTTATTGGAGATGGTTTTCACTCCTTGAGGCTTTAAAGTAAAATCATGACCCTTTGGATTATATCCGCTTATCGAATGTTTTTATCTTCAATTATGAGCTCAGAAAAGGTCAGACGCGGATCTTTCTATAGTAGATGATTCGTGTTTGAGCTCCTAGTCACAGGTCTTATTTGATGAGACTCGCATTTCAGTGAAAATGAGGATAGTTTTTATCCTTAAATAATTTTGGGTAGAAACGCGACCCTTTGGAGTTCGCGTGAATTATATTTAGCTCTGATCATGAGCTCAGAAGTTAGCTAAAATCGCCGATCTCTCTTTAAATGATGATCCGCCTTTTAGTTTCTTTGTTGGACCAGTGTTTTTGTGAAAACTGGGCTATCTTTGGGTTTTATGAGCCTTTGTGGGCTCTAATGCAATCTTGCAATTGTGTCCAATTCTCAGCAAAACGCGACCCTGCGAGGACCATCTCTGTCAGACTAATTCGCGGGTCTCTCTGGACGAAGATCCGCATTTTGGTTGGTTTTGAGAAATAAAACGCGACTCTGTAAGGGTCGCATTTTAGCCAATCTTGACTTCGAGACACAGATCTCTCTATGAGAGACGCGGATCTCTCTATGACAGATGATCTACATGTTAGTTGATTCTCGGCTATCATTATGAGTTTTTCTTTTCTTTTTTCTTTCTTTCTCAAAAATTTTGCCAACACTTTATTCTTCTCTCGAGTTGCTTTTTGGTATGGAAGTTAGCCGACTTTATGCTCAAGCCCTTATCCTTGGGCTAGTAGTTGGTAGCATTTTGGGCCCCTTAGATTGCTTATTTTGCGGGCTTCTGTCTCTGCGCCCGTTAGTTTTTATAACAATAGTGTGGGAATTTTGGGCTTACTTTTTTGAATGCTTTATAAATTCCTATTTGTCAACTCAGCTAATCCAAGTTTCAAATATCTTAATTCCTATTATTATAAGGATTCATGTTGAATTTGAAAGAAATGAAAGTAGACTGTCCCTCAGCAAATGAAATGGAAGTTAGTGTAGGCAATTCTTTTTTCCTTACAAAAGATTATAAGTAATTTTGACATGAAAAGACAGTACATTAACATGTCAATATTTTATGCAATAGCTTTGAGAATTCTTATTGTGTTATATGGCTCCCTAAGTGTTTAAATCTTTGTTCCGTCCCTTCTAGTACATGTGTTATCTGGAGCCCAGTCAAGCCACCACATTTATGCATGCTCTTTTGTTCTAGTTAGCCTATCTCTAGTAACCTTGGTTTGTAGTCTTTGTTTTGTATGCTTTTATGTTCACACTTCACACTTGTTCCATAGGTGATTTCTTGATTAGAACGTTTATCCAAATACTTCGTCTGGAGCATTTTACAGTATAATTTTTTTTTTCTTTCTACAGGAACAGTACAAAAATTATACTTTTCCTCTTGCAATATCTATTGTGCTGTCAGGCATGTATGAAGATGACTTGGACAATTCAGAAGATATTGTCTATACTGGTCAGGGGGGACATGATTTACTTGGCAGTAGGCATCAAGTTGGTGATCAAAAATTAGAACGTGGAAATTTGGCTTTGAAGGTTTGTGCTGAGCTTGTGTTTTTCTTTTCATACCTCAAGTCTCATTCAATATTTGACCCGATAGTTGAATTTGATAGTGTCATTGGCGCAGGACGGAAGCGAATTTAGGGTTAGGGTTTTGAAATTTAGGATTTTTGGATGAATTGGGGAAAAATAGATAAATTGGGGAAGAATGAGAATGCCGTCAAAATAGACAACAATGAACTTGCCTAAGAAATGGTGCAATATCTGGGTTACAACTCTCATAAATATGCTGGACGCGTTAAATAAACCAAAGAGAATGACCAACCATTCATACAATCCGTCATCAATCCTAAAGGCAGTTTTCTATTCATCATCCTCGCGGATACGAATATGATGATATCCGCTTCGAAGATCTATCTTCGAAATGATTTGAGAGCCAGCTATCATATCCAATAAGTCATCAAGTTTAGAAATGGGAAACCTATACTTGACGGTAATTTTGTTGATGGTGCGACTGTGAACGCACATCCTCCAGCTACCATCCTTTTTAGGGGTGAGTAGAGCGGGAACAACAAACTCTCTCTAATAAAGACTTTTCACAATAACTCATCGACCTGTCTTCTAAACTCAGCGTATTCAATAGGATTCATCCTATAACGAGGTAAATTGGACAAACTGGACCCTGACACGAAATCAATGGCATGCTGGATGTCCCGAAGGGGATGAAATTCATCTGGTAGCTCATCGGGCATGATATCATGGAAATCATTGAAAATCTGATGAACCTCAGGAGAGTATTCAATAGGTGGACAAGGAGACTCTCCTAGAGCGATTATCGCATACACTAGTCCTTTCTCTAGACTCTCTTTGAAGAACTGAGATCGGCTGACTAGGTGAAGAGACTTTTTGTGCACCTGGCCTGTGAACTTTTCGCTCTTTGGGCTCTCATCACTAGACTTAGGTGGTACAAATTTCAACATAATTTTCTTTCCATTAAATTTAAATGTATATGTTTCTTACCGAAACTCGTCATATTTAAGTCATACAACCATGGCCTACCAAGTAAGATATGTGCGGCGGTTATATCTAACACATCGCACTAAAACTGGTCCTGATAGTTGGATATCTGGATAGGCACTAGACAATGTTGGGTAATATTGGGTAATAGATTGAGCAGTTTTATCTAACCATGTTACGTTGTATGGTCGTGAATGGGGTTCAGTTTTGAGGCTCATCTTCTCAGCAACTGTTCTTGAGATTATGTTCATACAACTACCCATCAATCATCACTCGATAACTCTTCTCTTCATGTGTGATGTACGTAGGGAAAACGCTAGATCTATGTCAATCCTCATCTTTTGTTTTAGTGTAAAGACATCTAACGACACCTAAGCGGACATTTGAAATGACTATGCCCTCATCTGACTCACTATCATTTCCTATTGGCTTATACACTTCTTGTTCAAGATCATCATCATTATGTTCTACTTCCACGAGTAAAGCTCTAGTGGAATACTGTGAAGCTATGTGATCATACTTGTGACGCCTAAAGCAGTCTACACTTTTCGTGCCCTGTTTAGAAAACTCACCCATTACGGTTTTTCTCTTAAATTTTTTATTAGTTTGAGTGTTAGGTTTCATGTTGTCTTCAGAAGGGCGTCTGGACTGCTCCCCGGTTTTAGGAGTAAGCCTGCGATTAGTAGAAAATTTGAGAGAGCGTTCTATATTTTCTGCTAACTAACAAGCTTGTGTGAGAGAATTGATATTCTGGGAATGAATATGCATGGCTCGCTGTATCATAGCGCGCAGTCCGGAACGAAATCTAGATATCGCCTGGTGTCGGTCCTCTCGTAAATCACAGCGAAGTGTCAATTCATCAAATTGAGTCGTATACTCTTGGACTGACATGCTCCCTTGGTGAAGACTGCTACCTATCTAATAGACGATTCTTAAACGTGTCTGGAAGATACTTCTCCTTAAGTCTAGCTTTTATATCACTCCAAATCTCTATTGTGTCCAGATATCTCTCACACACTCTCTCTATCGAATCTCAATATATCCTAGCGGGCCCTGTAAGTCTCATCCGAGCAAATCGTATTTTACGCTCTTCAAGCATGTCATACCAATCGAAATAGTAATCCATGTCTACGAGCCAATTACTAAAGACTTTAGGATCGTGAGTGCCGTTGAATATATGACCTACTTTTATCTTATGTGTGATGTCATCCTCAATGCACCTGGATTTAGACACTCATTTCTATATTTTTCATTTTGATCTCTTTGTCTTCCTTACTGATCATGATTTCTCTCGTTATATTCGTTCCCATAAGTTTGATTATCTTGTTCTTCCAGGTTGCCCATTTGTTGTTTTAGTGAATTCAATCGTTTAACAATTTTAAATTCTTCTAATTGTTCGGTGACAGTTTTTAATTGTTTTATTACGATTTCTAACTTGTCCTCAATATTACTAGAACTTGGGATAGTCACTTTATCGTTGCGAAGAAGCATGCAATCAAACAAACATATGCAATGCAATTTCCTAGTCAGTCAATTCTATATGCGTACACTATATGATTAAATAAAATTTCCTAAAGGTTTAGTTTCTAAAATGCAAGGAAATGGACCTTAAAATGTGTACGCATGCAAGCAATGAGTTGGCAAATGATATTAGTAATTCTAACTAACAATCTTGTGCAGAATTCTTCAAAAATAATTGCAAAATTTTGCTGAAGAAAATGGGCTAGTTTAGAGATTAATCAAAAACCGATGAAGTTCGTGCACTTGTAGTAGGTTCTGGAAGATGGTTCACTTGCTGACGAGCTCTAAAATCCTGACAATTATTGGAAACAAATTTAGAAATACAACGTTTCGAATCTGGCTCGAATTGGACTTTGAACGGGTTTCGAATCACCACTTTTTCCCTTGACGGGTTTGCACTGTAAACAAGTCTGCACTGTAGCAGTTCGGGTCGGATCCGATGGACCGAGCCCAATATTGAAACTAGGCTGAACCAGAAGCAGACTTGCAGACTTGTTAGCCCAAACCAAATCAATTTCCCAAACATTGTTTTTTTTTATTGGATGTGGGTTTGTTAAGTTGGATCCAAATCAACTCCAATCCAAATCAAACCCAAAAGAATCCTGTGCTTTTGCTCAGGGGAATCGGGCGGAGATGTCGTGGCTGGAGGTGGCGATGCCGCTGGCTGAAGGCGGTGACGATGCCAGCCGAGGGCTGCGAGTCGTGATCGAGGTCTGCGGGTGGAGAGGCGGTGGATCTAGTGAATTGTCGTGGTTGTTGGGTTAGATGAGGAGATGTAGTGGTTGAGGGCTTGGATGATGGAGGATTAGATGAAGATGGATGGAGTTTTGGGGACTGTCGTGCTGTTGTTGAGGGAGAGAAAGAAGAAGAAGAGGGTGGTGGATCTGGAGAAGGTGATGAGGGGGGAGAAGAAGATGTGGAGGAGGAGAAGAAATCGGGGTAGAGGATTTTTTTGGTGGGTTGGGTTGAAGAGGGGGAAACGAGTCGGGGAAGGAAAGAGAGGAGAAGGTGAAGAAGAATTTCCCTTGTTTCTCTCTCTCTCTCTCTCTGTGTGGATCTGTAAGGCTTTTTTTTCCATAGATCTGAATGCTCACAGTTGGTTTTTTTTTTTTGATCTCCTTTTTTTTTCAAAATAAAAATAAAAATAAAATAAAATAAAAAAGAAGATGAAGATGGAAGGAAGAAGATAGAGATGAGGATGAAAATTTAGGTTCTGATACCAAGTTCGAAGTAAGACGGAAGCGAATATAGAGTTAGGTTTTGAAATTTAGGGTTTTGAATGAATTGGGGAAAAATAGATAAATTGGGGCTGAACTTACAAGGGTTTAGGAATCCGTCCAGCCCAATCCAGACGCACTCTCCACGAGGAAAGATCAAGCGAGCAAGAAAAATTTTCAAATATTATTAATCAATTTTCAATACTTCATACAAAACACACACACACACACACACATATATATATATATATATGTATGTACATATATACATATGTATGTATGTACATATATACATATGTATGTGCGCATATATATATATATATATATATATATATATATATATATATATATATATATATATATATATATATATATATATATATATATATATATATATAGGAAAACCCTAACAAACAAAATCCTAATAGAATCCAAAATCCTAATCAAAATTTGGTCAACTGATTTTGCTTTGGTTTTATGCTTGAGATATAGTCTTTTTTCACCATGGATCAAGAGGCCGCGGTTGTTCAAGTGTTGATAGACCCTTCGATTTCCAACTACTTAATATATGGTAAAAAAGTATTTAAAATGCATGATTTATATTCACCATCATTTTAGGGTATGAAAATCAAAATGAATGACATGGATAGTCCAAGTCGATTTCCTATGGAGACACCATAGGAACTTTCCTATATATATATATATATATATATATATATATAGGGTTCATGTTGGCGCTCCAATTCTTGTTATTTACCTGTTATTTGTTGCATTGCCACTTGTAAATGAAATGTCAATGCATGGCAGTTTCAACTTTGCAATATATTTTGTATACCATTATGCTTTCTCTTCTCCATAATTACAGATCAATGTATCTTTAGTTTAGATTTTAAAGTCAATTGTTTTGTTTCTTATTGAAAAAAGGGTTAATTACAATAACTATTCTTGTACTATGGGGGTTGTAGCACTTACATCCCATGTAAGAATTTTTTTTTTGCAGCTAGATCTCCTAAAATGTAAATAGAGTGAGAAAACCATCAAATTCGACGACATGCATACTGTACGTGGCTCAAACTGTCCAAATTATCCCCAACTGAAGTAAATGGGGGCGACGTTATAAAAAAACCCCAAGCACGATCAAAACCCCTAAATTCGTTGAGGAGGGGATTTAGGGCTGGATAGCTTCTTCGGTGGGATTTAGCAAATTCGGTTGCGGTCAAGCAACTTCAAGCAAAAATTTCAGTTTAAATCTGAAAAATTCAGCAAAAACTTTTAGCTCCCTCGTGAGAAGATTGGCCCTACCCTCGTGTTAAAATTTTCAGCAAAAACTTTGTTAGATAGTCCTTCAAATGGTCATGAAGTAGGAATGGATGAGAGAGAGAGAAAGCGAGAAAGGGGGAGAGAGGGGGGACAGAGAGGGGGAGAGAGCGAGAGTCCTTCAGCAACTACTTCTTCAGCTCAGATCTGAAAATAAAGATCTGAAAATAAGAATGGATTTTTGGGATATTTAATTTTTAATGAGAGCGACTATATCAAACTATAGTTTCACCCCATTACGTTTCAGGGGGTTTAATTGCAAAAAAAATTCGACAGGGGGTATAAGTGCTACAATCTCCATAATACAAGGATAGCTATTTTAATTAATTTTTGAAAAAATGAACATCAAGTTTGAAATATGTGGGCTGTTTGTACTCAGATCTGTTTGTGAAGCTGTGCTTGAAAATATTTTATTACCTCTTTTTTTTAGTCAATCTGGAGAATGAATGCTAATATTAAAATGTTTTATCACATCTTTGTTAAAATCATTTTTAGAGACGAGTTTATAATTTCGTATTTGAATTCTATTGTTGCCTTGCCTTTTAATTAGGGCATCTTTAATTGTGACACTTCCTGTTACATTTGTAGAATAACTGTGACCTTGGTGTCCCTGTTAGAGTAATTCGTGGCCACGAATTAAAGAGCAGCTATACTGGGAAAGTATACACATATGATGGCTTATACAAGGTAAACTTTATTTTGCTTTCTGCCACAAATATCTGTTTTTTAAATATAGCGTTATATGTGTGTAAGTTTGAATTGGGTACATGTAGTGCCTACAACCTTTCTTACTATTATTATTGCTGTGGTGCACCACACTATAATTTCTCTCTTTTTTGGTCTACCTTCATCATATACTTCTTTCCTTTTTTGATGTGATTATCCTTGATACTCATACAACAATCTACTTGTTCTTCCTGCATATACATTAAGGGGCTGTGTTTGGTTGCTTACAAGTGATGTTATAAACTACCACTTATATTACTGCAATTGAAGTTGTAGTAATAGAAGTTACTGCAACTTGTATTACTTTTTCATTTTCAAGAGATCTGAGAAATGCCCGTTTATCAATAATACAATCACCGTTTGCAAATGTGAGAGAAAAAGTATCTTATGTACTTTTTTGCAAGTACGCAAGTGGTTATAATTGTAGTTACAAACTTTTACAACAACAATCACAAGCAAACAGTGGAAAGTGCCACTAGTAGCAAAAGTGGTTGCAATTGCAACCACTTTACACACAGTCGCAACCAAATGCCCCCTAAAGTGTGCTTTTTGTGCTTCTAATCTTTTTATCAATAGGTGTTTTCACCCGTAGCTTTGTCATGTTTGAAATTAGTGTTTTTCGCCAAATATGATCATGATTTAGTCTGCACAATGTGCTTCTATTGTTTTTATAATATTTATGTTTTTAGGATATAAAGCTACGTGAATACGGAAGATATATAGGTAGAAGAGATGCGTTAAAATTTGATTAGAAAAGCGTGTTTTTTTAGTCCCACTAGCTGTCAGTCAAAGCTGGAGTGGTTTACTTGTTCGTAACTAGTATTGGAAGCAGCGAGATCTATGAGAAGTAAGTCAATGAGTGAAAAAAATCCAAGCAGGCAAGCACTTGTATGCCTTAACAATCACTGGGCCGTCAACTAGTGATTTATTTCTCTGTTTGTTTGAACAAGGTTTAAAATATTAGAATCGGTATTCATATCGTTATCATCCAATCACTTGCAGTATTTGTATTAGTGATGTTAGAAATATCAGCAAATATCCTGATATTCATGAAAAAAGAACCATAATAAATGTAAAAAAGGGAACATCTTGAATCCAGCATTGAAGAATTTGAACCAAGATTTAACAATATTATAAGGTATACGGTGCATCGGGTACCGGAAAATGCGGTACCATATATGTGACATATTATCAATTGTTGTTGATGTTTCAAGCCTTGGTTGTGAGTTTCTACATATCATGTATATGCATTGTTTTAGATATCGGCCGGTATACCGATATACCGGCCGATATATCGGATTTTCCCCACAAATGAGACGTTATGGCCAATTTTATATCGCTTATCGTTTTCGACCGGTATGGGCCGATATATCGGCCACGTGGCGATATATCGGCCGGTATCCGTATGATAAATACCGGCCGGTATGAGTCAATATCGGTTTTTTTGTTAATGGGTTTCGGTTGCGGTTGAAACTCGTTTACCCTTTCGACCCGACCTGATAGGAAAAAAATAAAATCCGCTTCTCTCGCGTACTCCCCCAAATCCATCGCTCTCGAACCCTAATCTTCCGTTCTTTCCCAACTTCCCTCTCCTTCTCCTCGACCGATCGAACGGTCGCAATTCAAAATCTATCCAAAAAAGACAAAAAACTGTTCAGCGAGACGTTGAGAGTTTTCTCTTTCGATTGTTTTCGCTAAAGAAAGTTCGGCAGCCCAATTTGCCCTAAAACAACTTCGCCGGCCTCCCGACTTCCCTTTACTCCTATTGCTTAGCTTCCAGCGGTGCCGACGAGGAGCTTGGTAGTCAGTGCCTCACTGGTAAAGTGGTAAGTCCAGCTAGCCCCAAATTTCTTTTCTTTATAAATATTTTGTTTTGATTGTCATATGTGTTTGAGAATTTGGGTGCTTAAAATTTGAGATAATTTGGTTGTTTGCACACATTGATTGGGTGGAGTTTCACTATTTCAGTCAGTGAATCGAATTTACTGATTCACTCCGAATCAGTGAATCACTGATTCAGTGTGAATCAGTGAACCGAATCCCTGATTCACGTGAATCAGTGATTCGGTTCACTGATTCACATCGAATCAGTGATTCGGTTCACTGATTCACATCGAATCAGTGATTCGGTTCACTGATTCACATCGAATCAGTGAATCGATTCACTGATTCGGAGTGAATCAGTGAATTTGATTCACTGACTGAAAGGGGAGTGGCAAACAGTAAAATTAGAATTTAGAAGTTAATTTGTTGATAATTTGTTTGAACAGTGACAGTTTAATTAGAATTTAAAAGTTAATTTGTTTGATAATTTGTTGAGTGATGAGTAATTACTAATTAGAAGTGAATTTGAATGAGAATTTTCATACTGAAAATATGTAGCAATATAGTATATTTAATTAGGATATTTTAATTATGTGCATATAGAATATTTTAATTGCAGGACATTGAGCAGTTGTAAATTTATAATTATATGACATTGTAATTTGTTGTATTTGTTGGATATGTTAGGGTTTGAAATTTTGAATTATAGTACAATGTAGTTTGGATTATGTAGTTTTAATGAAATAATTTTTTTTAAGATCTAATTTAGTTTTGCCTAATATATGTTTAGATTAGGATTGGGGAAAGAAGTAGCCAATAATTATTTATATTGGGCACTCAACTTCAAATAGATTTGATTAGGATTTTTATGAAATAGATTAAGTTTATTATATTTGCTATTTATTTAATTAATTTTTATGTCTTTTTTTAATAAAATTTGAAGTCAGAAAATACTTGAAGAATGTCCTCTTCTGGTGCTTCTAATGTTCAAGAGAGATTGATATTTAAAGCTTCTAGTATGTTTCAAATATACTCATTTAAATGACAATATTGTAATTTTATAAATTATATAACTTATGTATTGTAAAAACACTTTTTTTTTATCTTGAAAACTTATTTTTCTTAATTTTATGATTATATGTCGCTTTGTGCATATGCGAACGTTCTAAACGGTATCTGCAAATTCATAAGTTGAATGCAAATAAGTCAATATAAGTACTATAAACTTATTTTATGTGTTTTAATATGTTCTATATAGCCAATTATACGATTATTTTTTAACCGGTATGACACCGATATTACACTCCGGTATTTAGGGTCATACCGCGATATCCTGCCCGGTATCCAGTAACCGGTATGTAATTTGACTGATCGGTATGGGACCGGTATTCGATACTTAGAATACTATGTATATGTTGTATTCTGCTATAGTTTACTCCATATATTTTATCAAATGCTAAAAGGTAGTTAAAGTTTTCTCATTTATAAGAGCTGGTCCCGAGTTACTTTTTTCCTATCTAGTTAACCAAATCTTAATAAGTAACAAAATTGGGGTATAGGGCAGAATAGCATTTCGCTTATGGCACGTAAAGTATCTTCTTTAATAATTCTCTCTCTAACCTCCCCATCTTGCTTACATCCTCCTTCGATCTCTCTCTCTCTCTCTCTCTCTCACTTTTCGATATTTAGTAATTCCAGTCATCATTTAAACAAAAAAAATATTCCAATTTTTCATTTTAATTCCAGTTATTATCATTGTTGTAATTTATATTTTGTAATATTCGATCTTATTTGTAATTGTTGATTTCAGTTCAGTTAAAAATTCAATATAATCAATAAGTAAGATATTTCAGCAATCAGAGAGGAATTACAAGCGAATAAGAAAACAATCGCAAATTAACAAGTTAGCAATTTCATAAGCAATCAAACAAGCCAACAACTAATCAAGTAATAAAATTACAGCAATTCGCTAATAATCAAAATAATAATCAACAACAATATAGAAATTACTAAAAGATAACTGAAAATAACGTAACATAACGTAATTTAACGTAACATTACGTAATATAACTTAAAATAACGTAAAATAACGTACTGTTACGGTGCATTGAGTTATTTCTAGTTGTTACGTAGTGCCGAGGTTCCGTAAGGTTACGTAACGCAATATAACGGGTTTCATAACGCGTTATTTTCAACATTGATATATATATATATATAATTCTAATTTGGATATTGATATCTAGATGACATAAAATGATTTCTATATGCTATACCCATATTTTTAGTTGATTTTATTAAGCCCATTAATTTTTATAACCACAACAAAACCTAATACATCTTATTTGTATTTTTTATGCCTAAAATTCAATATACTCGTTGCCAAGGATAATTATCATTATATACCTACAACAAAAGTTAATTTTTTTTTTCCAGACCTAACTGTTTATAAGTTAAAAAAAGTTAAGAACTTGAATTGAATACTCAAATTTGATGTTTAGCATCATTTATTTATATTTTATATAAAACTTAATTAATCATTCTAAAGTTTTTAGAAATAAAACATCAAATGTAAACTCATCACCTTAATTTATCATGCTTGATGATGTATTTCTATTCACATTTGTATTTATTTGTTCTCGTAATTCTTTGATATTCACGTCTTATCTTTAATTATAGCCATTTTTTATATATTTCGAACCGTTCGTTTCGATTTAAGTGGATACATATATAAAATTTTCATAGGGAACCTTTTTCAAGTTCGTATGCTTATATGAGATCATAAAATGGATATAGATTTGGTAAGCCCCATATCCATCCATTTTCGAACTATTTGTGCCCAGTGTTTTAAATACCGGCTGGTATATCGGTATACCGCCCGGTATATCAGAAAATTAGAATAAACAAGACGATATGGTGATTTTTTTACCGTTTCTTGTTTTGGACCGGTATGGGCCGATATATTGGCCACGTGGAGATATATCGGCTGGTAACGAGATAAAAAATTCCGGCCGGTATTAAGCAATATCGGTTTTTAAAGCAATAGATTTTGGTTGCGGGTTAAACCTGTTAACCCGTTAAGAACCCAACCCGTTAAGAAATAAAAAGCCCTTAACAGGTCGGGAGGAGAGAAAAATCACAAAATTCGCTCGTTCTCTCTCTCTCCCCCCCACGAACGAGCGATCGAGCCTAACTCTAACCCTAATTTCCAAATTCATCCTTAAATTCACTCAACGATCACCCTCCGATTACTCTCCGACTCTTCCCCACTCTTCGATCCTCCTATCGATCATCCTCCAGCTCAGGCGATGCCAATTTTGGACAAGCCGAAGTAGTTAGTTCATCTTGACGAGGTTCCTCCACCTATCTCTCAACTTCGCCGGCCGATTCAAGTAGTAGGTAAGTCAATTTTGCTTAATTTCATCTTAATTTTAATTAGGGTTACAATTTTCTTCATTTTTTCTTATAATTGTGTATTTAACTGAAATTGATTGTGTTTTGTGTTAAAATCTTTAATTTTTTGTGCAATTTTGCGTTAACGTAGCCGGATTGTAGACTTCGGCCAGTGGGTCGAACACTGATTCAGTAAATCAGTGTTCGACCCATTGATTCAATGAATCAGTGGGCGATCAGTGATTCAGTTCACTGAATCAGTGAACGGCTCATTGATTCTCTGAATCAGTGAATGACTCACTGATTCAGTGAACTGAATCACTGAGTCAGTGAACAATGGGTTATGCCCGCTAGGGTTGTTTGGCTATATTGGGATTTTGAAGTGTATTTGATTGAGAATTTGTTGACTGATGAGTAATTAGAGTGTTTGAGGAGGGTATTTGTTGGATATGTTAGGGTTGTTTGTTGATATATTGGGCCTATGGCTATGTTGTATTATTACTTGTATGTCTCTAATTGAGCAATTGTCAATTGATACTAAAAATTTGTAGTTTAAAATTTTTCATTATAGGACCTTGTCACATTGGCCATGTAGTTTAGTTATAGGACATTTGTTGACATAATATATTGGATGAGATTCGTGAGAATGGTTTTATATTTTGAATAGAGTACATTGAATAATTAATTTCTTAAGTTTGGTTTATGTAGTTTTAATGAAACAATTTTTTGTAAGATATAATTTAGTTTTCCTTACTCCTTAGTTATTTATATATGTTGGATAATTAGTCTCTTAACTTCTTAAATTTTTAAGTTTGGTTTATATAGTTTTAAACCAAACTATATATTAGTCTTTTAACTTCTTAAATTTTTAAGTTTGGTTTATATTGTAGAAACACTTTTTTTTTTCTTGATAACTTATTTTTCTTATATTTATGTTTATTGGGTAATTTGATTGATGTTTTTGTATGTTTTGATTTTCCTCTTTGTGTTTTAAAAGTTGAACTTGATTATTCACTTGGATTATGATTGTATGTCGCTTTGTGCATATGCGGATGTTCTAAACAGTATCTGCAAATTAATAAGTAGAATACAAATAAGTCTAGATAAGTACCATAAACTTATTTTATGTGTTTTAATATGTTCCATATAGGCAATTATATGATTATTCTTTAACCGGTGTGACACCGATATGACACTCTGGTATTTATAGTGATATCGTGATATTCCGCTTAGTATCTGGTATGTAATTTGCTGACCGGTATATTATCGGTATTCGATATTTAGAACATTGTTTGAGCCCCTAAATTGGTTGTCTAAATTAAATTTGGGTACTTGTAATTTCAACTAAGATAGAGGGTTGTTAACCTCTTGCACCATAGATAATGTTTAAATAACTAACATAGCATTTTTGGACCCCCCCCCCCCCCCCCAGTTAACAATATTGTGCTTATCATAGCATTTATCATTTTTGGGTATATATGAGGCAATATAGCATGTCAACACCGATATAGTGGGCGCAATTGTCATCTCAAAAAAGTGCAATGAAATCCATTATTGTGGGATTATTATTATTGGGTGAAATTTTTTTCGGGCCAAACCTGATTCAAGCAATGTGACAATATGATATTTGTGAAAATTCAACAATTAACTAGTGATTATGGTTTCACAGGTTTATCACAAGTCGTTGAGGTATAATATTTTATATAGTTTTACATAATTTTTGCATATATTGTCTTGGTCATATTTGATTTGGGACATGAGGATATGTATATTTACAGTCTACTGTCAATATTCAATATTTGCTAAATATCTCTGATTTATCTTCGATAAATGGAATTTTTCTGATCGATATATCTTTTACAGCCGATATTTAAAATCTTGACCATAGCACATTTCACTATTACTTCTATGAGTACTTGGACATGAACTACATCCTCGCTTTTGCTATTATGCCCACTCCATGCTTGTAGTTAAGCCTTGGAATGTTTGACATGGGTTCTGATGCCATTTGCAGTGACCTAAATTGCACCAATTCTTCAAAGAGTGTCGTATTTTGTATTGGATACGTGTGTGTATATATATATTGTAACGCCCCATTTTCCGGAGGGATACGAAAATGGAGTGCGTTACCGGCGGGCACGTGTAAGTCGACGTGCACGAGGCCTATAAGTATGTAAAAGCAGAAATAAATTGAACTAAATACTAGTCATCTACCAGGATCTTGGACGATAGTCTACTGCCATATAAAAGAGAAGATATACATGTCTAAGATAAGCAGCAACAAGTACAATACTGATACAAAAGTTAGAAATAAAGTCTCAAAGGGGTGATACATACCAAACCAAAAATACAAAAGCGGAGGCCTATAAATCTATTGTTGCTCGGTCTGCTCTAGAAAGTACGGATCATGCAGTAGCGGATTCTCGCTCACATTTTCAGTGAGCGTGTGGGGGAGCTCAGGGTCAAACCCGACAAGTAAAATAATAAGAAGTACGGAGCGTGTAATATAAACAAATAGGTAAAATATGGGTGTGGATATGAAACTATGTGCATGTGTGGAAAATATTAAATAATCAAGTAATGATATCAAGAAAGAATGTACATGCTATCAAGTATGGAGACTAATGGTGAATAACTAGACTTGTATGGTAGGGAGCATGCAATATGTACTAACAAGTAAAATATGAATTGATGTAAAAAGCATATGCACATGTATGGTGAACTAATTGGTTAAGAAATAGATCTGTATCGTCTGTGATCGATATCAAGTACGGAGACTAATACATATCAAGTTTAGGTTAATATCATATTTTATTTTATGTTTTGAACTAAGTGGTGAAGAAATGATCTGTATCGTATGTGATCGATATCAAGTACGGAGACTAATACAGCTAAGTGGTGAAGAAATGATCTGTATCGTATGTGATCGATATCAAGTACGGAGACTAATACATATCAAGTTTAGGTTAATATCATATTTTATTTTATGTTTTGAGCTAAGTGGTGAAGAAATGATCTGTATCGTATGTGATCGATATCAAGTACGGAGACTAATACATATCAAGTCTAGGTTAATATTATATTTTATTTTTAATATCAAGTCTAGGTTAATATCATATTTTATTTTATGTTTTGAACTAAGTGGTGAAGAAATGACTCGTATCGTGAAAGTACCCGTGCATATCCGGGACCCGGCCAAGATACTGGCGCTGAATCAGCCGTGCCACTAAGCACTCAAGCAGATACCGATTACTGAGTAATCGGTCGTCCCATCAACATGGACCAAACAAGAGATATGGCTCAGTACCATCCGGGCGCCCCCGCGGATGGGCCCCTATTTCGGTTGCGCAACCTATCCTAAACCTTTCACGATACAATATTTGTCCACCCTTTAGTTCTCCCATAATCCAAGATTTCAAGTTATATTACATGCAAATCAATCCGGAATATGATAAACTTATCATGTCAAGATTAATACATATACATGTCTAGTAACAAGTAAGATGTGGTCCATGTCTAAATCAAGTTAACAGGCAAGTTAGGATCCATGGCACCATTAAGACATGTGTATATACTAACAAGGAAAATTCAGAATATTTTCATGTATCTTGTACAAGTAATTAGTATGTATATATCAAAGTAAATATGATGGAATGTCAAAATCAAGTTAACAGGCAAGTCAAGATCCATGGCACTATCAAGATGTGTATGTACTAATAAGGAAAGTCCGGCATATTTTCGTATATGTTGTACAAGTAATTAGTATATATGTGTCAATGCAAGTATGATGGAGTATAGAATGTTAGAATGAATGTTATGAAAATGATCATGTATGTAAACTACACATAAATACAAGTATACATATAAATACGTATGTGAGTATTAAGATGTAAAGATATCTAGGATGATCATATATGTGAATCATGCATATACAATTATGCATATAAACACATATATAATTTCATGTATGTTGTACAAATTACTAGTATGTATATGTTAAGGCAAGCATGATAGTCATAGAATATTAAAATGTGTTATGCAAATAATGATCATGTATGTAAACCACGCAATACAATTATGCATATAAACAAATTAGGCAAGTGGGTACTAAATTTGTAAGGGTAGGAATTAAATAGGCTTAATACTTTTATAGCAATTAGTTTAATAACATATTGATTTTCTAAATTCTAGTATGATTTCATAGTATGGAAAGTAGCAAATTTGTTAAATCTTAGACATGCATATATATATATATATGTATATATTTAAACATGGATTAACATTGAAAGAATTATAACCTAACATAATATCTCGTATGAAAAAATATTTTAACAATTTAATGTAGAAACTTATTTATTTGAAATCTTCTTTTAAAACATGATTATGAATACATATATATATATATATACCTATGTTTTAATGGCAAGTGGAAAATGATTTAAAAATCATTGCATTATATATAAAGAACTTATATGGAAAATTCAAATGTATATCCAAACATGATGAATATTCATAAAGGTAGTATTTTTATAATTTAAAAATAAAGTATATAGTTTAACTTTACAACTTGTAGTTTAAGAATGAGAGATTATAAATAAAATGATAATTTCGATATATAAACATAGGGTAAAGTATAAAATATCATATTTTTATTTTTCTAGAATAATCATAGAGATTTTTGTATAGAGATATTATATTTTTAAGTTTTAACAAATCAAAATTCTAAGTTAACCATAAACAATTAGAATTAGAAATAAAATATGAGAGGGGATGTGATTTTACTTGCCTTGATAGGTTAAGGAAGGTAAGCCTATTTTGAGGCTAAAGAACTTCTCTTTTTATTCTTTTTCTACTATTTTTTTCTCTTTTCTTCTTCTCTTTTCTTCTTCTTCTCTTGAGTTGGAGTAGAAAAAAAAATAAAAGGAAGAGATGAATGAAAAATAAAAGAGAGAAAACAAATGAAAGGAGGGGAAGAAAAAGATATAAATAAAGGAGAGATATGGGGTAATATGATGGTTTGTCATTCTTGACCAAAGGACAAGTATGGTGAAGGAGGTATGGGTGAATAAAAACAAAATATGAATAGAACAAATAACTAATAATAATAGGTTATTAAACTTATTTAAAACTATAATTTTAAATTAAACTAATCCAAATAAAATCAAACTTCATCTTTACAAGTCAAAAGAAGATTGACTTGTAAAAATATGTGTAGGACCCACCGGTGATTAAAATAATATTATTTTAAGTGACTATATTAAAAATTTTAAGAAAATCATAAAAATATAGAAAAATAAGACAAACACAACACATTCATTTTGGGATAAATCTGATATCAAGAATGTAAGTTATGATGAAATTAGATTGTTACATATATATATATATATATATATATATATATATATATATATATATATCCAATACATTTTTTGCCCATTTCTTAGCTGATTCTTGTCAATTCTTCTATATGTTCTAAGTATGTGGTTCTAAAATAGTGTATGTATGCATCTTGGATTTATTTCGGGTATGTTTGCACACAAATAAGGTATAATGTAATGTTTTAAATATGAACTGATATCGATATATATCCATTATTATTATATCGGGTTTTGAACTGCAAAAATTTTTGTTAGCTTCAAAGATAACCTATGGTATTGATCCTGAAATATCAGTATCGGCTTCAAAGGTAACCTATGATTTTTTCCCCCTTATTTTCTTTTCTATTTCTTCTTGCCTTCCCCATATAGCATAATAAAATTTAGTTGCACACATAATATATATGGCAGCAATTTAATATGGTCATGTATATAGCATACCCTGCACATGCAAGTGGCAACAATTAATTTGCCGTCTAGGGTCTTATACATTTTAAATCAAAAGTCAAAAACCCATCCCAAAACAGAAGGATAAAACACAAACTACTTAATAGGATTTTAATTCATTAAAATACAAGTGTCTTGTCTAATAAATTGTATAATAAATGCTAGTTTTCTAGTTTTTTTAATACTAAATTGCCAACTAATTTGATGCCATCTTAGGGATCATTTAAACATTGCAGATTGTAAAAAATCTGGAAATTTATTTATGAATAAGATTTTATGAGAAAGTATCTACCTCGTGTGCTCTGACTATTGCCTTATACGATATCACATTGGAATATGATGAAACCTTAGTAGATTAATTCATAAAATACGTCAAAAAATTTATAAATATTTTTACATGTTTTTAGTTATTTATAATTTTTCGTAAAGCAACCAATACCAAAACTCGATATAACCGATGCAACATTGTCAATATCTTTGATATCGCCGATTCTGTTATAAAAATTCATCTGTTGGTACTAATACCAATTCCTATACTTAAAACCTTAATATTTTGACAAGTTCACTGCTTACATTCTTAATATACTATAATAATTTAATTGTAATTGCTTATAGTATTATGTAGTAAAATATTGTTTAATTTAAGTTTCCGTATTGAATCTGTATCCACTATTTTTATATATCACCATATCCATGTAATATCTTATTCAATACTTGTACTTCTATCTGTGCTACCTAGATAGTGACATGCTAAACTTCATGGGAACGTGCAAGTATTTGGGTAACATCTTTGAAGTTTTTGGTCCAATTGTGCTTAGTCATCTGTCCATCTCTTAGTGTTTCTGATATGGGACTAAAGGCCCAACCACCTTCTTTCTCTTTATAGCCTTTTTAACATGTTTATTATGATTTGGGTTCGAGTTACTCTCAACAATAATATTGATTTGTAGCCTGGGAGTCCAGAGCATATTGAAGTAAATCTGTTGATGAACTGAATGATAATTGAAAGTAGCTCATTTAAACCATGGCTTCTCTTGTGCTATTGATAGAGTATTCCATTAACTGCCATTAACTTCTCTTGCATATGTTTGTTCCTTTTCATCTTTATTATTTCTTAGTCTACTTAAGTGCATGTTTTTCAGCTATTGTGGTTTATTAGTAACGGTCTTTTGTATTTGATAGGTTGTTAAGACTTGGGCAGAGAAAGGTGTGTCAGGATTTACAGTTTACAAGTACAAGTTGAGGCGTGTTGAAGGGCAACCAGTTCTGACAACAAGCCAGGTTTCTTTTCTTCTTTAGATGCTTGTATCATGCTTATGGATTGTAAACCATGTTTACTTTAAATCATGCTCATTGGTTGTGCATTTATTTTTTTTCCGTCTTCCATGTTCACGTGTACCGAAATACAGAATTTCTGCCCTAATTTATTAAAATTTTCACAGCCGAATCCTTGGGACAATTTATGAATAACAGTCTGCTATAACACAGTAAACTTATGCCTCTGTCACCTCTGGTCACATACGATATCGGTATCTAAGCATCTTGAAGTTGTATTTATGTATATTCATATGTTTTGAACTTCTTTTGCCAGTGCTTCTCAGCGTTAAATTGTATTATATTCTTAAATTTTCAGTGTGAGCTACAGTATTAGTTGTATACTTGGTCTTCATCTAGTGCACGCTGGATGATAATGGACGCGTCCACGGATCAATTTTTAGCCCGTCCTATACAAAATTTTGAATTAGAAAAATAAATTTTTTATTTTTAATTCAAAAATATGTATAGGTCGGGCTAAAAATTGAACTATGGACGCGTCCATTACCAAGAATGAACCAAGCACGGATAATGGTACTTCTTGATAAGATTTAAAAACATAACCAAGAATGATGTCATCTAGAGTTTTTTTTTTCCCTAAACAATGTCCCTATCCCAATAACCGCCCATTTAAAGTATGCAGGTGGGGTTTTGAACTACTTACCTCTTGCATATTTGCTTAGATGATTTACCATTGCGCTACAATAGCATTTGCATGTTGTTTGGAGAATTTGAGTGGCTAATAGGATGGATGTACTTGTGTAGGAGGCCGGAAACTATGATGGATGGTATTTGTAATATGCATGCAACTGGCTTTGGGATTGTTTGTTTCTGTTTTATGTGAATCAAATAGGCCATAAAGCAAAGGTATAGGAACAGCTGTAGCGCATATCAAATGTGAATACAAATTTTCATCTAAATTGTGAATAAAAGGAGTAATAAATATCATAAAACACAAATGCTAGGGCAAGGGACAAAATGACTTAGGGCCTCAATTTGGGGAATGGTAATTAGAGGGATGACTTGAAGGCCTTGGGAATAACAATTAGAAGTTGAATCTAATGGTTACACATGTGAGGTAATCTGAAGTTAAAAAGATGCTTTTAAGCAAATACAAACTGGAAACTTTTTGGTGATACAATTTTAATCAAGATTTAACTAATCTGGAAAGGGATATTTCAATGTGTTTGAAATGTCACAGAAAAAGATCACCGCAAAAGCTCTCAGTTCATTTATTAGGATTCTTGATCCTGAATATGTGGCAAATCGTGTCAAAACTTATGAAGAACCAGTCCTATTGCTTGACCATAATAAAAAATCTAGGTTGATAAAGGCCGATACGATAGATATGACGGATACGTTAATTTAACGGAGCTACAACGGCAATTTTATGCTTGTGCGATCTACAAAAGAATAGAGCTTTGAAAGACCTTCATAATGACACGAAGATTAGCTAAAACCGAGTTGAAAGGTGACAGTCATGACCGCACAAAGTTGGAAAAATAATGGATATTGTGTTGTGAAGTTATATCAACTTCAAGCCAAGATTTGGTCCTATGCAGACTGAACTAGAAAAAATTATTTAGAGAGAAGTTGTTGAACTTTGAATTCTCTTTTCAACGATACTTGAATCATTTCAATTGGACTTTGGGAGCGAAAACTATGAAGTTTGTAAGCTGGACTGGTCATGCTACCAGTTACCCGTCGATGATAGGGTTGCACCATCAATGGCGGGGTTGCTTGCACACTGCCATTTGGTGCAGGAAATTTAACCCCCATCGATGGCAATTGGCCCATCGATGGCGGTTCTGGTCTGACATGCAGGAAAAGGGTTTTTTGACTTAGAATTGAGAGGAGCTATTTGGTAACCAATTCTGAGTGGTCCATTGGTTAAAGATGAGGGAATATGATTAAAAGAGAGTTGTAGGGTTTATTTGGAAAGTGAAACCCTATTATATGCCATCATCCTCAATGAGATATTGATCAAGAAATGGAACTTCTCAAGAAAAAAAAAGGAGATTTTTAATTGTTTAAGGAAGAGCCTTTGTGCATGGTTTTGGAGATCTACATCCATCAACATCTCTACCCCATAAATGAGATCATATGATGCTTCTGTGGTGATTTTTGCTCATTTGTATTTTTACAATTTTCTACACTTGTAGTTCTACTTGTGAGATGATAGCCATTACTAGGTTTGAAATAACTAGGTGTAGTGCTTTGTCTATAGTTGTTTAGCAAGGAAGTCATATCTTAGGTTATTGATTCAGCCATGACTTTCTAGTGGCTATAGTCAAATCGTTATAGTGGACTTTTGGTCATAGTGTAGTTCGTTCATGTTTCCTAATTTGGGTTTTCCACGTTAAAATTTTATTATGTCTAATCTGTTGGTGATTTGAGATTTATTCTATTCTTGCATGAATGATTAATTGAGTTTGATTGTTGGTGCTTGATATCCATTGTATAATCCACACTTTCGCAATAGCATGTTTTTTTAATTGGTATCTGAGCAAGTGTACTCTATTTTAAGTAAGATCTAATTATTTTGATGGAGATACATAGAGAAGGATAATATACGTGTAGGCCACTATTGTTGAAAGGACATAATTATTAATATTGGAAAGCGAATGAGAGCATTCATAGTGTCCTTAGGTATGAAGGCTTGGGCATCAGTTAATAATGGTTGGGAAGCCCAGTGGATAAAGATAAAAAATTAAAACTAGAAAGGAATTAGATGCCCACTGAATAGGAACTTGCTCAGTGGAACTTCAAAACTCTATATATGATTTTCAATAGGGTGAATGCAATCGATTTACAAGAATAAGTATCTTTGAAAGTGCGAAAGAAGCGTGGGACATATTAAAAATCACACGTGAGGGAACAATAACTGTCAAAGTGCCTTAGATTCAAAAGTTGATAAAAAACTACGAGAACCTAAATATGGAAGATGAGTCTTTTGATGATTTTTACGGTAAACTGAATGACATAGTTAACATTGTTTAATTTGGGAGAGAGAATTTTTGACTCTTAAAGTCGTGAGAAAAATTATTAAATCTCTTCCGGAAAGATTTCAAGCAAAAGTCACTGCAATAGAAGAAAGGAAGGATGTAGACACACTAAAACTAGATGAATGGTAGGAAATATGCAAACTTATGAGACAAGTTACCACGAGAAAAAAAGTCTAAGGGCCTTGCATTGAATTCTAAACTTAAAGTATTGATGTACACTGATTCTGAATTTAGCATGACGTTGTTACAAACTTTGTTAAATGTACAAGAAACATTTCTTAAAGAAAAATTTGGTTAATGATTCAACTACTTCTAACAAGAAAAAGTTTGTTCCCAATAGCAAAATTCAAGCCAACAAATTAGAAAATAAAGGTTACAAAAAAGAATCCAAGTGAAAAGCCAATTGGCATTCAATATTATGAATGTTTTCGATTTGGCCATTATGCTCATGAGTATGCCAACTGGAAAACGAAGGGTAAGGCTAATGCATGTTATATGAGATGATTTAGACAATTTCGATACTAAGGGATCTGATGATGATTCAGTTAATTTTATTGCTTTTATTATTTCCATTGGTTATGCTAATTCTTCTTGTAAGAGTTTCAGAAAACACAGAAGTTGATGATGAAACTTTTAAATCAAATGATAATGAAGATCTTCAGGGAGCATACAACAAACTGTTCGAAGTGTCGCTTACCTTGAAGAAATAAAATGTAATGCTTGCTAAAAAAATAAAAAAGCTGGTGAAGGATCAAGAAGAAATGAAATCCAAGTTGGCATTGGAAAGTAAAAGAAGCAAGAAGTTTGAGGTGTACAAGTTGAATCGTGTCCACAATTGCATTTCTGGAGGAAGATAAGAAAAAACTGATGAGAAGAAAAATAAGGATTTTCTTGATTCCAACACAAAATTGGAAAGCCGTGTATGTACTCTCAAGTCTGATTTAGATAAAGCTAACGTATAATTTTAGGGAAGTCGAAGCTTGACGAGATTCTTGGAGCACAAATAATGGGAAACAAGGATAAGGAATTGGGTTTGCCAAACATGTGCCAACTCCTAGTACATCGAAGGCCGCTCCAAAGACATTATTTATGAAAGTCACTTATGCTGAAAAGGTAAAAACTTCTCCAAGGAATGCAATCGCTAAGGGAAAAACAAACATGCCACCAAAGGTAAGAGCTTCAACACCTCATTTATCATGTCATGTATGATTTCAATCCAAAGATGCATATACATAAATTTGTGCCTACATGTTACCATTATAGTATTAGACCTCATTGTTATGATGTTAAAAATCTAATTGTGTCTAAATCTAGTCGAAAGGGAAAGTACTTAAAATCTGGATCGATAGTCAAAATTGGAACATCTTTACACTCAAATATCTAGTCATCTTAGGAGTAAAATAGAGGTTTGCTTAGTTGAGTAATCACATAGGACCATACAGCCCAGGACATGTACATCATATATATTCTTTTTTTATGGTTGTGAGCATGACCTCCTAACGTTTTATTGCCTACTCTAGTGTGATTTATTTTGTTATGGTCAATATTGTTGTTTTACTTATTGTTCATGCATGGACAACTTTTATACTTGACATAAAGAGTAAAGTAACTGGGTTTATTGCATATATTCAATTTCAAGTATGATCATACTTTTTACTTTCATATGATGAAAAATTTAAAAAAAATATTCAAGGAGGATGTATGTTATAAGTGCTGAGAAAGAATTACCAATATTGAGAGTAACATATTATGAAATTCATAATTATGTTTACTTCTTATGAGTGTGAAAATCACCATCACAAAAAATAGGGGTTATAAGATTATCGAAGATGAGGTGAGGAACTGGAAGAAAAATGATATGGAAGTATAAGCTTGTTGAAGATGAAAAGCGTTGTTTTTTTTTAGTGTCACATTGAGGGAGAATGTTATTCAAAAGTCATAATCATATTCTAAAACTTGCTACATATTCATGACAACTTGTAAAATGTGACGTGTCTCTGTGATTTGTTTGTCTCGCTTTGTTTTGAAAACTTTAACACATGAGACTTGACCATACTTTGGAGCTTTTTAATACTTGTGTGTCAGAGTATACATTTAGTGGTAATTACTTAAGTTTTGATTACTATGTGTCGACTCCATGTGTGACTCTCTTGTATTTTCTAATGTGGATACATGTGTTTGTTAATTTTGACAAAAAGGGTAGTGGTAAGTAATTGAAGTAGATTGAGTTGTTTAGTGGAGTAATAATTGTTTAGTGGAGTTGTTTAGTGGAGTAATGTTACAATTGATAATGTGATTATCCGTGTTGTGTGTGCATGTGGGCATGTCGATATTACTTTGTAATTAAAGGATATATGCACTTGATCTTTATGATTTTTTTTGATGTGGCATGATATTTGGGGTCATGCGCTGAAAAGATAGTTTGTCATGAAATTGCCATGGGGCATATTCTTAGGATTCTTGATCCTAAATATGTGGCAAATCGTATCAAAACTTATGAAGAATCAATCCAAGTACTTGAGCATAATTGAAATCCTTGATTGATAAAGGCTAATATGATGGATACGACAGGTATGCTGATTTGATGAAGGTATAACGAGAATTTTATGATTATATCAACTACAAAAGTATAGAGTTTTGAACGACCTTCCTAACGACACCAAAATCAGTTAAAATGGAGTTTGAAGCTAAAAGTTATGATTGCTCAAAGTTAGAAAAAAAAAATGGATGTTGTGCTGTGCAACATATCAACTTCAAGTCAAGATTTGATGCCTATGCAAATTAGATTTGAAAAATTTATATAGGAAGAAGTTGTAGAGTTTTGAATTTTTTTTGCAACGACTCTTGAATCACCTTAATCAGATTTCGAGAGCGAAAGTTATGAAGTTTTTTAAAATGGACTGATCGGATTGCCAGTTACTTACCGGTGGCGAGGTGGTGCCATCAATGGCGGGGTTGCATGCAAACTGCCATTGGTATAGGAGGTTGAACTCCCATCAATGGTTGTTGACCCATTGATGGCGGGTCATGTTTGACACACAGAAAAAGAGTTCCTTGACATAAATTTGAAAGGAGTTTATTTGGTAACCAATTTTACATTGTCCATTGGATTAAAGATGAGTGGATATGATTAAAAAAGAGTTTTAGGGTTTATTTGGCAAGTGAAAATCTTATTTATATATGGTCATCTTCAACAAAATATTGATCGAGAAAGGGAGCTTCTCTATAAGAAAATAAGAGATTTTTAACTGTTCAATCTTTGTTCATGGTTTTGGAGATTTACGTCAATCAACAGCTCCACCCTCCAGACGATGCCATATGATGCTTATGTAGTAATCTTTACTTGTTTTTCTATACTTATAGATATACTTGTGAGATGATAGTCATTAGGTTTGAGATAGCTAAGTGTAGTGTCTATCTAAAGTTGTCTAATGGAGGAGTCAAATATTAGGCTATTGATTTTGATGTGGCTTTCTAGCGGCAAATCGTTGTAATCGACTATTGATCATAGTGTAGTGCTTTCATGGTTTTCCCGAGTTTGGGTTTTCCATATTAAAAAATCTCTGTCTAATCTGTTTGATGATTTGAGATTTATTCTATTTGATGATTTGAGACTTATTCTATTCTTACATAAATGATTAATTGTGTTTGATTGTTGATACTTGATATCCATTGTATAACAAACTTCCGTGGTAGAATCTGTTTGATGATTTGAGATTTATTCTGTTTGATGATTTGAGACTTATTCTATTCTTACATAAATGATTAATTGTGTTTGATTGTTGATACTTGATATCCATTGTATAACACACTTCCGTGGTAGGCAACATTTTTATCATCAATGAACATGGAGTGCGTTAGCCTATCCCAAGTACTTGGGATAAAAGGCTTAGTTGTTGTTGTTGTAGTGAACATGGAATGCATACTTTGCTGGAAAGGTGTGTAAGCTATCTCAGGAAAAGATTACGACAAAAACTATTATATATTAATCTCTGTATTGGTTTTATACCATAAAGGTATTCGTCTAAGAAAAATTGGCTGGTGATTTAGTGAAATGAGGATATATTTAGATATGGTTTTCATGATCTAGATAAAGCTTGTAGTAGGTCCTTATTACTGTAATTATGTGTCAGTTATTAAAAAATATACATGTTTTGTATAGTTCTACTGTTATGACCGACAGATTTTTACACGTAAGCATGTCAGTTCTAATTTGTGATCAATATCATCCTTTCTCTACTGTAATTGGCTTACACTAAGGGTTGAAGTTAACCTTTTTTCTTTTTCAAATTTTCTGTGTGGTTGTACAGATGATATAAACCTAAATTATTTAGTATTAAGCATGATTTAAATGGATTCCATGAGCTGTAAGTTAAGCAGATCTAAGAGGGAGGCAGGCGGTCAGGTGAAGCACAATATAATTGTAGCATGCTGGTTGAAGTTGGAAGCACGTAAGCAACTGCTGGATACATGTGTATTGAAACGAAAATTTTGTAGAGTGTACTATATGGTCAGCATCGTTTCTATGGGTAAGGTTCTTGGTTGAAAGATTCAAGATATTGTTAAACATGATTGAATTTATAAACGTTTGGTTTTATTTCAGTACGAATATGATGGCGTGAATTGCTTACAATGGTTTATATCCAATCGTGTAAAATTTTATGATGGTCTATTTGTTGAAATTAATTATCTTGTGTTCGCCATAAAGTTGAAATTCTTTATTGACAACTTTTCAATAAAAGATTACAATATGAACGGTTTTTCGTTTACAGAAGATGTGGAAAATAGTTCCTCTTTGTTTAGTGTTGGGTTCTGTTGTAGCCGTGGAGGACGATCCTGTTCTCTGTTGATACTCCGAATAACTTCTTCAGTTGACAAATGCAAAGCTCTTGAATGCAATGGCTCTAAATTTTAGCACAAGTGCTCAGATAGAGATGATTAACTGAGTAATCAGGAGTGTCTGTGTGTAACCCCTTTTTCAGCCCAGTTTTTGGCTATTTATAAAGGTTTAGGGACTTTTGAATTGGTGTAAGGTCCAATTAATGGCCTCCATAATTTGAGAATTAATTCTGTCTTTTAATCCGTTGGATTTGTGTTAAATCTCCAGAATTTGTAACTGATATTTTCAGTCCTCTGGATTTGTAATTGAAACGTGGATCTCAGCCTTCAGATCTGCGTTTTGGTTTCTGTTAGCTCGCGTGGTATGCTCAAACCCGCATTTGAGTGTCACTGAAGATTATTTTAGCCTCTTAAGGCTCTGGAATGGAAACGCGACCCTCCGGGGTTTGCGTGTTTGCTGTACTTATCTCCAAATGAATTTACAAGAAAAGGTTAAACGCAGATCTCTCTATGATAGATGATCTGCGTTTTTGTTTAAATAAGGATAGTTTTTATCCTTAAAGTAAAAACGCGGCCCTCTGGGGCCTGCGTTTAATCTTGAGCTCACAAGATAATTAGAAATGCGGATCTCTTCTTGATTGATGATCCATGTGTTAACTTTTTAACTGGGCCACATTTATACTAAAACAGGATTATCTTTGGTTTTATAGGCTTTTGTGGGCCATAAGGCAACCTCGCATTTGAGTCACGAATTAGACTCACGTTTGTATTGAAACGAGACCTTAAGGGTCTGCGCAGATCTCTCTGAATAATGATCTGCGTTTGAGTATAAAGAGTAAAACTTATATTTCTAAGGTTTTGGAGATGACATGCGACCCTGAGGGGTTCACGTTTGTTAGTCTTTACTTTGCCTAATACGCGGGTTACTCTAGACGAGGATCCGCATTTTGGCCGTGGGAAATGAGTACCTCGACTTTGTGAGGGTCGCGTTTTAGCCTTTCTTGGCTCTACACGCAAATCTCTCTTTGGTAGATAATTCGCGTGTTTTTGTAAAAACTATAAACCTTTTTTTTTTCAAAAATTTCGCCGACATCTTGATTCATTGTATTTCTTTAGTCACTATGAATGCTTCTTGAAAATTTAATGGGTCATTTCTAAGAGTTAGTAGAAAGAGAGGATGTATCTGCATTTAATTAGAGAGATGAAGGGTCATTTGTACCACTATATATATGGGTTTATTGTAGATTCATTGTATTTCTTGAGAAACTAAAGAGTCACTAGAATGAATACTTCTTGAGAATCTAAAGTGCCATTTAGGAAGTTTAAGAGTCAGTAGAAAGAGAGGATGTGTCCACATTTAATTAGGAAGATGAAGGGTCATTTGTACCACTATATATATGGGTTGATTGTAGTGTGTTTGCGGTGTGCCAAGAAGTTCAATAAAAGAGAATCTTTTTCTTCTCTTCATACTTCTCCACCTGTACAATCTATTTTTCCCTCATTTTTATCAAATTGGTATCGGAGCACAATAAAGAAGAAGAAAAAGAAAAAGAAATAAGAAAAAGATTTTCGAATTAATGGAATTGATTGTAAGGAGGCAATACCTTATAGGTCACATGGAACGATTGCAAGGCTTATGATGACAAGCAGTCAAGATACGTTGGAAGTGGAATCATAGTAGCTGTTAGGCTTGTATGAGCGAGCAGGTAAGAGCATGTATGGTGCATTGATAATGCTTGAATTGTGATGACTGTTGGACTCACAATGATGAATTGGCAACTTATGATGGAGGCGGTCAAACTGTGATGACTGTTGTAATTACAGTGATGAGTAGGTGATTTGTGCTGGAGGTGATCAATTACGATGACGGCTGTACTCACAATGTTGAGTAGGTGATTTACGGTGGAGGTAGTCGAATGAAAAAGTGGCCTTGGTTAAATTCCAAATCAAGTTAGAAATCTTGCAAACATGCAATTGACAAGCAGGCATATACTTGATAGACACTTGAGGAGAATGTATGGAGATGCGTAAGATACGCACGATGACTATGAGTAGCCCGAGAATATGGAGTTTATTTACGTGAAGTCAAACGGTTAAGTCAACGACATATTTATGAAGCTACTGAAGTTTGAAGATTTTTTTTATTGAGTAAACTTGAAATGATGAATCAAAATTAAGGGAGGATGTTGAAATTAATTATCTTGATTCATTGTATTTCTTGAGAAACTAAAGAGTCACTAGAATGAATGCTTTTTGAGAATCTAAAGGGTCATTTAGGAAGTCTAAAAGTTAGTAGAAAGAGAGGATGTGTCTATATTTAATTAGGGAGATGAAGGGTCATTTGTACCACTATATATATGGGTTGATTGTAGTGTATTTGTGGTGTGCAAAGAGGTTCAATAGAAGAGAATCTATTTCCTTCTTTTCATACTTCTCCATCTATACAATTTATCTTTGCCTCATCCTTATCACTATTCATGTCCTATGGGACTAGCAGGTATAGTGGTTAAGAATGATGGGATCAATTTTTATGGAGCCCTATGTTGGACGATACTTCAACCATGACGTATCTGGTATATGCAGGCTCGTGGACACTTGATGGATAGTTATCAGACACTCGTGTAACTGGTACGTTTCAATGACATACTAAAGATTTACCTGAGACTAAGAAATTAAATATATAATTGCATATACAACAGATAATTTAATTTGTTTTCTAGATGCATATTTCTTTTGTGATTGTTGATTCATGAACTCAGACAAGTTATTATTTGCCTACGATATTATTTTTCTTATGAATTGTAAACTTACAAATTGATATTATAGATAAAACATGTTAAATTACATATGCAGATAGCCATATTTTTGTTGTGTCTACAGTCTACCGGTATCATACAGTTTGGAGATTTACCTAATCTATTTTTCTACTCCTGTCCTATTTTCATGTTGTTTTGTTTGTGTGTTGTACGCGGGGGGGGGGGGGGGGGGGGGGGGGGGGGGGGTGTTGACTTGTAATTGTAGAAGTGGTTTTCTGGATAGTGTGGAATTTTTATTTTTTGTTTCCTCGCCTGAAAAATTAGAATTATCCTGTAAGATATAGACTTAGGGATTTAAAGTACATGCTCCTTTGCATATTAATTTGGTGCTGGAAAACTATATACTTAGTTGAAAAACCTCATGTAGATGATAATGGAGGCTGTATAACAAAATTTACTCAATTTAGTGTCTCTGCTGATCTTGTTTATGTTGATCCTATTAGCTGGGTAGTTTGTTATGAAATTTGTTCAGTTCCTCTTATGGGAAGCTTCTTGCATTTTAGTTTTACTACTGTTGATGATAATGTGTAACAACATTTACTCACTTTAGTCTCAGTGCTAATCTCGTTTTGGAGACAAATGATGCATATATTTTATATGGAGGAATAGAATATTTATGTTAGCTGGGTAATTTGTCGTGAAATCTGGTCAGTTCTCTGTGTTTGTGGAGCTGCTTGACTTTTACTTTTGCTATTGTTGATGGCAGGAACGGGAATTTTTAGCATATTATGATTTCCAAAATCTTTATGAATAATGTTGGTATTTATGAATTGCAGGTTCAGTTTTCTCGTTCAAAAGCACCTCAGTCAATTTCTGAATTGCGTGGGTATGAGTATATCTTGAATTTAAAGATTCCTAGTTCTATTAAGTTTCACAAATTTTGCTCACAACAAAATTTGTATATATTTGTTCCCCTGCAGGAAAATTTGCAACAATGCTAACAATGTTTTATTCTATTAGAATTTTTCACCAAGACAGTCCTTAATGAATTTTGTTACTACTATTTTGTACAAGAATGAAGAAGTTATCTTTGAATAAGTGAGATACGCATAACAATTAGTCAATACGAAGAAGTGACGAGTCTCTTACTTTAATAATAAAACAACATTCTTGTTTGCAACCATCCTCCCCGCGGTCCTCTCCAATTCTCAATATAGGCAAATCTTGCTGGAAACAACCTTAATGAGATTAGATAAGATAATGTATCAAGTTAGTTTTGATTACTTCTATATAAAGGATAGAAATGAAAAACTAGATTGCAACATGTTAGTTTTGGTTTGGATAGAAATATTGAGGTCGGGTTACATCTAGATTAGTTTTGATTTTAGTATAGTTAGAAATAGCATTATCTAATTAACTCCATTCCCCTCTTGTTGTGATCCACTTCATTCATACCTATTCAGGGTGCTCTTCCAATTTTTATTGTCAAAACTGGCTGCCAAGAATAAAAGAAGAGATTAAATAAGAGAACTTATGACTGATTGCTTAAGTGAGTTGTATTTAATGCCTAATATTTAGCCGTTTCTTTATAGACTTCTGAAGGGTGTTAAATTAGCAGAATGAAAGAAGAATATCTGGAATGTTGCTTTAGCAAAACTGTGAAAAGAAATTTGTGTGAAGGTTGATAGTCTATAAATTTGTAAGACTGAGGAACATGTGATTCATAGAATGAGAGAAGGATTGTCTTAAGGCCAATAGCTTCTGGCGTTTATGTTTCCTTTTGAAGGAAAAATCCTATAGCCTGTTATAAGTCTAAAAATAATTTAATTGGCGCTATGGAAGGTGTCCTCTACAAGAGTTATCCGGAATGATAATACTGAGATGGGACGAGCGCTCATATCCTTATCAAGAGGATGAGAACTAAGCAGATCCATAAGAAGTTAGATTACTCTTATTGAGTACAAAATGAGTGAGAACCTATTGTGAGGGTCTTGAGCATGTGCAATGTTGGTCAACGAAGTTAGGAGAAAGGGATTGAGCTGTACTTAATGCAGAAATAAGGTTTAGATATAGGTCTAAACGAACATGCTTATATGCAATGAAAAGGATTTGGTAATTGTTGAGTTAGAGTAGCTGTCCCTTAAAAGAGTGATGGATGAAAGTGTTTTATGTATGCAATCAAAAGTTTCAGATAAAGGCTCCGTGTTCCTTATGAAATATTTGGCGGGTAAAAATATGAGTGATTAGAACTTTAGGTAAGTAACTCCGAAGTTATATTGAACTTCTGCTCAAGTTTATCTGTAATTATGTCTACTTAATTCTTTTTGTTATTTTATGAAATGTTAAAAAAAAAAAATTAGAAATATGAATAACGGGAAATTTTTTGCGGCTGAGGCTGAGGCCACCCTTCATAAAAGGATCTACATTCCTACCTGCCCCTTCACCTTTTTGACATGGGTGATATTCTTCACTTAACTCTTCCATGTAATTTTCATATTTTTGTTATCTTGAACTATATGCAAATTATCATACTATGCTTAACATGGATCTCTCATGCAAGGAGGATTACTGGATATGTTGGTAGCAGACAAAAGCTTCTTACACTGCAAGCAAAAATCTCCAACAAAAATCATGAACGTTCTCTTTCATCCTTTATCCATGTTTCTTTGGGTTCTTTAGGACCAGAGATTATGGCTTATAGGCAATGTTTAAAATAGCGATAACGGTAATGTAACGTTTTGTCTCTGTTAGGTTATGTCGCATATAGCGTAACGCATAACGTAGGTTATGCAATTTTCTATTTATTTAATAAAAATAAATATAAACTCTATAAAATAATTTTTATAAATTGAAAAATAAATTTAAAATTTCTTTAAAAATATACAACTATTTTGTAGTACATAATCTATTCTAATTTTATATTAAGTTTTACAATAATTTTCACATCTAAACAAGAAAACAAGATTTCAATTTTTTATTTCAATTCAGTTATTATCATTATTGTAATTTATATTTTATAATGTTCAATTTATTTTATTTATAATTGTTAATTTCAGTTCAATTAAAAATTCAATAGAATCAACAAGTAAGATATTTCAGCAACCGAAAATAAATTACAACAAGCGAATAAGGAAACAAACACAAATTAGTAAGTTAGCAATTCCACAAGTAATCAAACAAGCCAACAACTAATCAAATAAGAAAATTTAAGCAATTCACTAATAATTAAAATAATAATCAACAACAATATAAAATTACTAAGAAAATAATTGTAAATAACATACCATAACATAATTTAACGTAACGTTACGTAATATAACGTAAAATAATATAAAAAAACATACTGTTATGGTATATTGAGTTATTTTCAGTTGTTACGTAGCGCTGAAGTTCTGTTAGGTTTCATAACGCAACATAACGGGTTTCATAACGCGTTATTTTCAACATTGCTTATAGGTATCAATTTTTGCTTGCAATATATGAATATAAAATGAATGGTTTTCTGCGAACAAAGGATTTTATACCCACTTGATAGAATATAAAAAATGAACCCTAGAACCCATTTTTTCATTGAAAGAAGTTAAGGAGGTGTACATGAAGATGAAACCAACTTTTTATCTTCATCTACACCTCATTGGATTCTTTAGGACCAAAGATTACAGGTCCTTGGTTTGATTTTCCCTTCCACCAAATTATTATAAACTGTTTTGTTGTCAGTAACCTGAACCATGACATTTGTTCCTTGAAAACTTTTCATTTTATATCCTCTTGTTGGGAGAGCAAATGAACCCTAGAACCAATAATTTTTTGATCCTAATGAAGCTAAGGAGGTGTAAATGCTGATAAAAAGGACTGGATTAAAACTTTTCTTTCAAAAAAGTGCCTTTTTTGCTGCCAGCACGCATCCTGGAGCCATACATGTAGCTAATAATATATGTGTGAATGTAAACTATATATACTCTTAATAATGATTGTTTGGTTTTCCTTCTTGATTTTGTGTGTCCTTGATAATGATTGTTTGCCAGCACAAATTCAGTAGTCCTATGTAAGTAGAGAATAACGTATATGTGTATGTATGCATACATATAAACTCTTAATACTGATTGTTTGTTCTTTTCCCCCGTAATTTATTTTATTTTAAATGAGTGCTCTTCCATAAATGGACATTGTGTGCCACATATACATGATGTGGCATGCACCACGTGAACATATTAGCAGATCTGAAATCAGTAACATTTGTTTTTACTGGTGTATGAATCATGAAACTTCAGTATGTTAAACAGATTATGTTCTACTGATGCATCTGTTTGAAACATTTAGTGCTCAGTTCTATTACTTGTTGTCAGGTTGTTTTGTGGATCTTTTAATATACTTTGCTTATTATTCAGGATTTTCATAATTTAATTTTCTGGTAATTTCATTCATGATATTAGATGATGATTTCAGTTTGTATTCTTTATGATTCTCCCATAAGCGGAATTTCTCGATGTTTAAAAATAACACTAAATAACGCATTAGACATGTTTAGGTTATAGCTCATATAACTTAATGAATAGCATAGGTTTCATGATTTTTTAACTATTTATTAAGAAGTAAATTATAAAATCATCCATAATAATTTTAAATATATAAAGAAAATAATTTTTAAAATATTAAAAGTAATGATTTTTTTTTTTAAAAACCTATTCTAAAAAACGTATGGAAATATATTATCACAATCCACATTCAAAATCATAATATTTTAATTCTCACGTACATACTTCAATGACGCAAGTTCCCATGAATTGCAACCACACAAGCATATTAATATTGCCATAATATTGTAATATAATATCAACCACAAAACAAAGTATTCACAAGTTAAGTAATCTAATTATATAAATAGTACAAAACAAATAGTCATCTCAGAAAATACTCTCATGAATGACAAAAATTGTTGGGATTGCATTTTGACTATAGATAGAAGCTCTAGAGAGGGGTGAATATGGTTGCTACTAGATTTTGATGCAGTTATCAAAATATCAAAGTTATTAAGAAACCAAATAAAATAAGTAATTACAATTATTAAACCTAAGCAGAACATACCAAGATTTTTATAGTGGTTCGGATAATTCTACGTCCACCTTTCCTCTTGACAGAGGGGCTTCCACCTAAATTATGGATAAAACATAGATTACGAGTATGATCTAGTAAGCAGTACAAGGCTGCATCCTAGTTTTCCAAAACAAATTGCCTCTACCGCAACTATCTATACAAGTGTAACCTTAGCGCCTCGCTATTGTTCCTCAATTTTCTCTCAGTTGTCATATGCCGTAAAAACTTCAGTTCACATCAATGTTTAAAATAACGATAACGTTAACGTAACGTTTTTTTTTTGTTAGGTTAAGTAGCAAATAACGTAACACATAATGTAGGTTATGCAATTTTCTCTTTTATTAATTAAAATAAATATAAAACTATATTTAATAATGATCACAAATAAGTAAATAAATCCAAAAAATCATATAAAATACTGTAAAATCAATTTAAAGGCATAGAATTTTTTTAAAATTTGTAGCAAATATCACAACAATTTTTTAAACTATGTTTAAAATTTATAGTTCACATCACAATATACATAAAAGTCTTAAAGCTCTTAAGTCTTAATAGTTAACATATTAACAACTTCATAACATACAAAATTACAAATTAAGTATTTAAGTTATACAAAACATTCTCCAATATATACAAATTAAGTCCTCATGCCATCATCTACTCTACTACAATTAGATCATCCTCGTCCAAAATATAATTAGCATCTTCAGGATCGATATCATCCCCCGTCTCATCCACCACATCATCAATTGATTTTCTTTTGTCCGAGGAAGATGCTACAAAAGAAATTAACAAATTAACGAGGTTATATGATACTTAAAGCCATAGGCTAGACACTTAATCAAGAATTGAAGACCCAAATTTTAATTACTTACATGAAGTATCGACCCTTCATTTTTTTTCTTGTAGTTTCATTCTCATCTTGCTTGTCACCCTTATCTGTAGTGGCCGTAACATTCTGATTGCTATTAATCGCGATGACATCTAGAAAATCCCTTGTTCCTGTATCAACAATATTCTCATCTCGGTCATCAAACAATCCAAGATCATCGGCAAGACACGGTTCTTCACTCTCTACAAGCTATTCATCATCAGGAGTCGCTTCATCTATAAGAATCAGATTCAAATTCATTCGTTTTCTCTATATATTCCTCTCTCTAAGGTTAATATTATACATGACATAAACAAGAGAGTGTAGACGTTCTTGCTCCAAGCGACATCTTTTTTTTGAATGAACCTTCAATAAATTTGTAAAATGTAAATTTGTATAAGTAAATTCAAAAAATGTCAATGAAATAAAATATCAACCAAATTTTTTTTAGTTTTAAATTTTCATACTTGCTCAAAAGTCTCCAATTGTGTTCACATCCAGAAGCACTAATAGTAAGAGAGAGAATCCGAATTGCAAACTTTTGGAGTGTAGAAATATCTTCTCCAAATCTTTCCCACCAAGCAGCTAAAATAATTTTGGAGTTAGAAATTTTAAAAATTAATGATATAGCTACATATATAATCATAGAAATAAATAAAATTATATCTGGACTAGGGCATTCATAGTCATTTGAGCTAGTGGGGATCCAAACTCTCTAAGTTTCTGTTTATACTGATCCAACTCGACATCAGCTTGTGTATACTCATTAAAATCAGGTATCATACGTTGCAAGCATTCACGAAGGCCTCTCCTCACCTCTGGAACATTGGAAAAGGTATCGCTATAGAAACATCTTGGATTAAGAAAATATGCTGCCGCATAGAGGTGCCTATGTAACATATCTGTCCATCTCTTATCTATCATATTCCAATAAAGCATGTACTTGCTCTTATTGCCACCACAAATATCAGCAATTTTCTCTTTGCAACTATCAAGCATTTCATAAAGAAAAGGCATAAAAAGCCTAACATCTGAATTCACCTCTCGTAATACATAGATAAGTGGAAGAGTAGTGTTGAAGCAAAGCTGCAAAACAGAACTCGAACCCAGAAGCTTCGGCTAGACAACACTACTTTCTTGGCCTTAATTGCATTCGGTTTTTTGGCCCAAACACTCTTAGTAAATTCATCAGATGCAAATATTTTTTTTATAGGTTGCCTTAATTTATACAACCTTTGCAAAGTCAAGAATGAGGTAGCAAATCGAGTGATGGCATGCCTTAGAAGTTCTTTCCTCTTTGTATATGCCCGCATCAAACTGAGAACCCAACAATGATTGTAAATAAATTGTATTATACCTTTTGCCGTATCAAGTGTCTCCTTGTGAATTTTCATCTTGCCTATGTTTTCAAGCATCAGATCAATACAATGAGCTGCATAAGGAGTCCAATATAAATATTTTCTTGATTCCATAAGCTTTGTACCAGCATTCACGTAAGAGGCATGGTTGTTAGTAATTACTTGAACAACTTTTTTTCTCCAATCTCCTCAACCACCTTGTCAATACACTCCCACAAATAAGTTTCAGTCTTGAACTGATTTGATGCGTCAATGGACTTATAAAAGAAAGTGCCCTCTGGTGAATTTACAAGAAAATTAATTAACCTTCTGCTCTTTCTATCAGACCATCTATCTGACATCACTGTACATCCATATTTCTCCCAAGCAAATACATGTTTCTCCTTGATTTTATCAATATCCTCAACTTCGGCTTTAAGAACTCGCGTCCTTATCTCATAAGGGGATGGTTGCTTCAAACCAAATCCGAAATTACCAACTGCTTCTATCATTTCCTTCCAATATGGACTATTCAATATATTAAATGATAATCCATTAGCAAATATGCATCTGCCAATCTTCCTTACGCAATCCTCTCTTGCCTCCTTCTTTAAAGAAGTTTCAAGTTTTGATTGACGGGCTTCCACATTAATAAATTTGTCTATTGCATCTAAAGTCCGAGGCTGGGAGTTACTTCCTGCGGCACTTTCAAGTTCTTGACTAATCACCTTAGCCTGTGGTTCACCCATTCTCCCAATTTCATGGGTCCATACTAACTTCTTTTTCTCTCTCTGTAACCTGTAGTGTCTCTTGACATGCTTTCTTCACATTTGCTGGAACTCGCTCACAAACTTTTAACACCATTTCTTGTACCAGCCAAATGATGCTTCAGTCTTGTAATTCTAGCAGTGATGTGGTGATTGCAATAAAAATAATTGCTTGGTTCACCATCTTTATGAATCCCCTATTCTCTTGCCGGATCCAAATGTTTAGACATGATTCTTCGATTTCTTAGAAATCAAGAATAATAAAAAAACTTTCAGTTTCAACAATAATAAAAAAAGATATATCTAATTAATTTTATGACTTCTATTTCAATTTCAACAGTATAATGAATGTACTGTTTTATATTTTGCAACAGTGCAACAGTGCAGTGGGCAAAACAAGGCTATAATTTGACCCTCAAAACAAAAACAAATTAGAAATCTAGCCACTTCGACGGTCTTATCCTATTTAGGATTTTAATCGAATGATATTTACCTAAAGTCCATGGGAAAAGACAACACAAAGAGAAGTGATTATGATAGCAATTTGTTCTCATAATTGAAATTTGTTGCAACACCACAAAAGCATAGTCATATAGATGATTATAAGAACTGTATGCAATATAAAAACTGTAATCATTTAGATGATTACCTAAAGTGCATGCTGTTCTTTTCAATTATTGTATGCACATCATATTTCATTACTTAGCATACAGTTCAAATTAACACCAAGAAGAATTAACACCAAGAAGAATTAGCATACAATTCATATTTCATTTCATTACTTAGCATACAGTTCAAATTAACACCAAGAAGAATTAACACCTAAAGTAATCAAATTAATACCAAGAAGAAGAACTATAGCTGCATGCACATCATATTTCATTCACTCCATAACAGGGACTTAATTGAATCCAAAAAACCACAAAACCACAAACGAAATTAGAAGTCCCTATTACATAACAGGGACTTAATTGAATCCCAAAATCCCAAATGAACAGTTAAAATTTTTTAGTCAATGGAAAAAATTAGGATTTAATGTATTAATAAAAAAAATTAAAACTTTGAATTCCTAACAACAAGTAAGCATTATAATAAACAGAAAAAAATAATTTGGATTTAAATTTTTACCTGTCGAAATTCGCCGGAATTACTCGTCGGAGTTGCTCCTTCTGCAATGTTGTGTCCTTTCCCACTTCGAGGGGGTCGGTGATGGAGATGGAGAGGGTCAGCGATGGAGATGGTCGGCGATAGCAATGGAGAGGGTTAGCGATGGAGAGGGTTGGCAATGGAGTCGGCGATGGAGATGGAAAGTGTCGGCGATGGAGATGGAGAGAGTCGGCGATGAAGAGGGTCGGTTTTGGACTGGATTGAGTAAGGTCAGCGATGGAGAGGATCGGAATTGGCGATGGAGAGGGTCGGAATCGGTGAGGATAGAGATGGCCGGCGATGGAGAGGGTCGGAATCGGCGAGGATGGAGATGATCGGCGATGGAGAGGGTCGGCGATTGGAGGAACGAGCGATTTTTTCAGAGGGGGGGAAGCGGAGAAACAAGCGAACGAGGGAATATTTCAGTCGCGAAAGAAAATGGGAGAAATTTAGGGTTTGGTTACGATTATTTATACCCAAAATAGCCCTAGGAAATAACGTGCGTTATTTTGCGTTATAACGTTACGTTACGTAACGCACGTTATTTCCAAAAAACGCGCCGCTCCGCAAATCCGCATTTTTTCCTGTTAGGGAGCGCCGGGTCCGCACTACGTTACGAAACGCGTTATAACGCGTTATTTTCTACATTGATTCACATATTGTATTCCAAAATTAAGCTGGCTTGAGTGGCTGTATTCCAACCAGCAGGTTGTAAAAAACAGGTTTAATAATACCACTATCAAATATCAATTAAGCACAATAAAAAAAAAGATCTTAAAACCCTTGGATTATCATCTCGGAAAGGTGAAGATTGTAGCATGTTAAGAGACGATGGCGAAGATGTAACCTGGTGACGCAGTACGAAAGCGAAATTAGGGTTAGGGATTTAGAAATAAGGGTTTATGAAAGAGTTAGGGAAGAACAAAGAAAATTTAAGAAATCTATCCAGGAAAATCTACGACCACTCTCAACGAATCTACGAGAAGAGATTTTAACATGCGAATCCACGCGAGAGTAATTTTCTCAATTTTTTATTCATTTATTAAATTTTAAAATCCGATATAAAAGGCGTATTTATAGAAAATTCTAATAATAAAGATAAGACAAACTCTTAACAAAAATCTAAATCAAAACTCTAATCAAACTCAAAATCTATCTAAATACCTTATCTAAATCAAATTCCATCCAAAGATCTTATATGTATTCCATCGCTTGGCTGTGAAAACACCTCTCAAAAGAGTAGATCTGAGATGTATAACATTTTTTAGAGTGTTGAGATGATGAAGTTCGCTGCAAAATAACGTTATTGTTCCAATTTTTCTATAAAAATTCTCCAAAATTTGTTCTTTTCTTCTAATAATTTCCTTTTATAGATTTGCTCTAATTCCTCAAGGAATCTCAATTATAAAAAAGAACAGAAGAGAAATCTTATCCATTGATCCTAAACCACATTATAATAGTCATATACTATGTTTAGAATTTTTGACACCTTTCTAAGTAAACTCCTCGTGAAAAACGTATTGAAAAGCCCCCAGAAAGGTGCGGCTATGTTGTGTGATCAACGGTCCTATCAACTGTGCCAATGAGCGTGCTACACTATGATGGGTGCGATTGTTGTGCACCGACCACAGCTACTGTAGTCGACAACCATACGAATTTAACTTTTGATCCCCAATTCTGATATGGATGATTCAAGTGCTATTGGAAAGAGAACTCGAAACTCTACAACTTTCTCATACAGAGATTTTTCCAGTTCTGTCCACATTAACTTCAAAACTTGATTTGAAGTTAATATTGTTGTACAAGCTTTATCCATTCTTATTATTGCTTCTTCTCAACTTTATGCAATTATAACTTTTACCTTCAAAATTCGTTTTCATTGATCTTGCTATCATTTTGAAGAGGGTTCCAAACTAAATAACTTTTAGGGGATTCCATCTCATGATTCACGTTCTAGCTCTATCAAATACAATCTTGAAGTAATATCGATCTAACCTATCGATATAGGTCGTGTCAGTCATATTGGTCGTATCATATTAGTCGTATTAGTTGTATCAATTATCGTTTCACTTGATTCGTTTGCATCTATCTTACCTGCACATACTTCACTAAATATGTCGTACTACAAACAGAGTTAGTTATATGCTCAACAAAATTTAGGTTAAGTATCGATAATGTTGTGATTGGTTATGGAGCAAAATCTAGAGTTTGAATTAGTTGGGGAGTTGGAATCCAAATTAGTTAGGGTTTAATCGGAGATTCGGAATAAGAGGGCCACTATCAGGGGCAGAGGTTGAGAGATATATATACTCTGAAAAGAAACTTATAAATAAGTTAGGTTATTTCAATCAGTTATGCAATGATGTGTTCTCGGTATTTTACACAATAAGTTAATAGTGGGTCACATAATGGGTTATTTCAAATTATGATTAGAATATACTTCGCTTGAGGTATTCTTTTGGAGTGGTCAGCTAAGTTATGTTACATTTGTTTGTTGATGTTATGATGTTGATTGCTTTTTCCATAGTACATATTTAAATAAGGCAAACATGCAAATATGGTTTAGTTTTCATTAGAAGGTTTGATTCATCACCATCTTCATCATCTATGCCCTTATCCTTTCAAATCTGTGTATGGAACATGCTGGATTGTGGTCATAAAAGTTCAATGGCTTGTGAACTGTAAACACTGTTATCTCTGTGCTGGAACATGCTGTGCTTAGCTTTTTTCACTATATTGTGAATCCTATACGTTATGTAACCACTATTCTTTATTATAGGTTGGTTTGTGAAGACATCAGTGGTGGTCAAGAGAATCTCCCAATCCCAGCTACTAATACTGTTGATGACCCGCCTTTTGCTCCCACTGGCAAGTTTTACATGTTTATGCAATTCCCTTCATGAACAATGATCATTGGTGGGGCTGGTAGACATTCATGTTGTGCATCAGGAATTGATTTCTTTTTTCTATCTTTATAGACCATGCATCATCTTCTTCTTTTTTTTCTTTTGAACTGCTTGGTCATATGTTGAGGAATCTTTGAAGCACCAATAATCTGCATGTACAACTGTGAGGAATTGTGGTGATATACATGTTTTGAAATAGCATCAATATTCATATAGCTAATTGAGAATTTTATCTCCGTTGAGCATTTAGCATTTGGAGGAGAAACATCTGGTTCTTATGTTGTCCATCATTCAATCCCGTCTCACTTTCAAGTACTTGATTGGTTTTACTTTTGGCAACAACATTGCTTTATTGTATCCTTTGACAATGACTTGGGTGTTCTGTGGTTAAGTTTTTACATTCGTTAAGTTATGTATGCATATATATATATATATATATATATATATATATATATATATATTCAGTGTGATATATGGACACTTGCTAAGTTATGTATGCATATATATTCAGTGCAATGTTTGAAATAGCAATAACGGTAACGTAATGTTTTGCCTCTGTTAGGTTATATCGCATATAACGTAACGCATAATATAGGTTATGTAATTTCCTATTTATTTAATTAAAAATAAATATAAAACTATATAAAATAATTATATAAATTGAAAAATAAATTTAAAATATCTAAAAAAAAGAATATAAAACCATTTTGTAATACATAATCTATTCTAATTTTATATTAAGTTTTACAATAATTTTCACATTTATCTTCGTAAATTATATTAAGTCTGCAATGTAATTCTAGTAATCATTTAAATAAGAAAATAAAATTCCAATTTTTTTTCCAATTCTAGTTATTATCATTGTTTTAATTTATGTTTTGTAATGTTCATTTTATCTTATTACAAATAATTGTTGATTTCAGTTAAATTAAAAATTCAATAGAATCAACAATTAAGATATTTCAGCAACCAGAGAGAAATTACAACAAGCGAATAAGGAAACAATCACAAATTAATTAGTTAGTAATTCCACAAGCAATCAAACAAGCCAACAACTAATCAAATAAGAAAATTACAGCAATTCGCTAATAATCAAAATAATAATCGGCAACAATATAGAAATTACTAAAAAATAATTGTATATAACGTAACATAACGTAATTTAACATAACGTTATGTAATTTAACGTAAAATAACATAAAAAACTTACAGTTACGATGCACTGAGTTATTTCTAGTTGTTATGTAGCGCTAGAGTTCCGTTAGGTTACGTAACACAATATAACGGGTTTCATAACGCATTATTTTCAACATTGACTCAGTGTGATATATGGACACTTCAAAGTGAGTGTTGTGGACACATATCAAATCTCTCTAACTCACTAGACAACCATGAATTAGATCCCAACTTTCCATCAGCCAAGTGATTCACCCTTAATACAATTGCATATCAGTAATCAATAAGAAAATCTAAACATGAAGAGTTTACCACATAATCATATGATTGATGTTTAGAAGTAGAGATGAAAATGTTGAAGTTGATCTCCAATCTTGAAAATCGTGAATTCCTCGTGCTTTTATCACCATGATCGTTTTGAGATCTTCCATCAGTTCCTTTGCTTGAATCATGTCTTCATAGGTATCTTCTATCTTGAAATAGATGGAGTATATATAGAGTTTCCTCTTTCCAATTAAACTCCTTTCTCCAAATAAACTCTGGATCCTTCTTCTTAATCTCATCCAACCATTCTTGATCTAAGGGATCTAATAACAGTTTTAGTCCCATCCAAATAACTAAAATTTGAGTAAAAATCAGATCTAAAATCTCAACCTTTCCAAATCAATGCATAGATCTGCATCTGATATTTTGAGCCACCTGTGGGGTTACTGGTAGCTTTACCGATGGCTAGGTGCAGGATGACTTAGTCATGTGAGAGGTTAGCTCCATTTATTGAGCCACCGATGGGGTCATCGGTGGGTCTGGGATTGCCTAACCATCCAATAATTTTTCTTTTTAGTAAAATGATATCTTCTTTATTTGAACTTTGTTTTGGCTGAACTTGTTATCTTTACGAAGATCATTCAGAACTCTACAACTTTACAATCAACTCTATAATGAGATTCAAGCTGTAGTTACGTCATATTAGCCGTATCGGTCGTCTCCGTTATTATCAACTGGCGTCTTACTTGAGTCGTGCAATTATAATTTTTTTGACACAACTTGCTAAACATAAACTAAAGTAGGATCTGAAATTCGAACATAATTAATAGTTGACATAATCCATATACGCTCTCGAAGAGGTCGCAGTTGTTAAACCATCCAACCTGATTGGAATTTTCTCTTAAAGGAGTAGCAATGTTGAAACTGACATGTTTGCCACTGCTACCTCTGCATGACTTGCGTGTTTCTTAATTGTAGTTTTTTTTTTTTCTTGAACTGAATATTGAGTTAATGCTTTTCATCATCTACATGACTCAAGTGCTTCTCAGTTGTACTTCCCTTTTTTTGGTTTTCTGCTGAAATGAGTGTAGAGCTAATTTTTTCATCATTTTTTTTTAATCTAAATCCATACTTACCAGTATAGTCTACTTTAAATGTCCATAACATGCCTGGAAAACTTGTTTCCTTCTTTATAATTTCTATTCTGTTTTATTTCAACAGTAGTTTTAAGAGTTTTAATTTAGAGTCGTGAACCTTGTCAGCATGGGCCATGGCATCCCTCAAATTTGAAACTCTTAGTATCCTTGTTTGTTTTGACTGTTACCAATTTACTTGCATGCATGCTGAAGATTAATACTACTAAAGAGGGAAAACTACTATCTGGTTACCTTTTAAACTGCTAATAAGTTTCCTAAATTAATTATTGACCCTAAAAGAGACAGCAAATATTTATTCTCCTTATTACTAGATACTTAAAATTCGTTCTAAGCCTTCAAATAAAGGCCTCAGGCCTTTTTATTCTTATTGACTAATCTAGGTACATATAAAAAAGATGAGTTATTACTCATTAGTTTTGGCATATATCTGTGAATTGATTTTAAGATATCCTCACAATAGACGGATTCAAATTATCTTGGTATTCATACCACGAATTTTGAACTGTGATTTGAATGTTTAGAAAATATTTTTATCGTTGTAAAAGTAAAAGCCTTCATAGCTTTTCTGTGTTTATTTTGACCCATCATACTTTTTCCAAGTTTTTTTTTTTTTTGGTTCTCCCTTGCATTGGAGATGAGCTTACCTTGTGACCAAGGTTTTAACTATCTGCAGACAGTCATTACCAAATTTTGAGGCATCTATGTTGGATATACTATATAATACCGGCCCACTATTACCGATGTTTTTGATATTGCCAATATGATGCCCTCGATATTTGCATTTCCGCTACCATAAATCATTTTGCACATGACTTTTCCTCAGACAGTCGAAGGTATAGACCATTTTCAGGACTGGGCTGCTCAAATCCAAATTCTAGACCCATTTATCAGGTATGAGCCTATGGGGTTCTAAACTAGAGACCTAAAACTCCAATTTTGTCAGGGGTGGGTTAGAATATTTGGACTGTACATAATAAAACTGGTATGAATGTTAAAGGTGGTCATACCAGTTGAAATTTGGTTGGAGTGTGTGGATCTAGGATATAAATAATAAAAATTTACCTGCCACTTCAGAACTGAGTCTTTAGTGTGTTTTGGTCTAGGCTGGCTCATTCCCTACTTGACATGAACACAATCCACCTGCATGTTTAATAGATGGATTATATGAAAAGGTTTGAGGTATATTAGTGGACAAATGTAAGGTGTTGTAAATGATCTGGACATGGTTATTTGTTGTAGAAGGCTAATGGACTTATCGTTTTATATCCAGCAATTTGTTAGATCTGAATGAAAAATCTGAATTTCCTCAATCAAGCTTTTTCCTGTATGCTTATTTGATAGCTTTAAACATGATTAAAGCTATAAACAACCTGCATTTCCTCTATGAATTTTAACAGGAATAAATGACCTTGCACCTGAAGTTTACAGGATAGTTGTCCTTTTGGTTCATCTGTTGTCCTTTTGGTTCATCTGTTAACTTCATCTTCTTATATCTGTTATTATGGTACATTAACTTGTAGTTTTAATCATTTCTATTATTTGATTATGGTTCGGATTATATGATTTTCTTGTTGGTAATGCTTTGTCATCTTTATCTTTTTATTTGCGCACATTTGTTGTTAATTTGCTTCCTCCATGCATCAACCATTTCAAAACATCTCTCTTTCTTGGGTGTTATCCTTGGATAATCTTTAGGCTACTGTACCTTTTATTTCTTAGCATTTGATTAACATTTTTTTTTCACTCGTCCTATTTTGGGTGTTAATCATATGCCTAGTTTAAATATTATTTTACATCTTAGTATAATTTGCATGGTCATTGTAAGTATACTCTTAATATTATAATTCGTGAACAGTTATCTTGATTATCTTTTCTTATATAGGATTTGAGCAAATGATTAAATACATCCGAAGTGAAAGAAAATACAGGAAATTGTTTTGGTGGTTAGCTTTAAAAAAAATTTACAGGCACCAGGAGGACATGGATAATTTATGAGAGCATATATCATGGCATAAATACTTTTGAAATACCAGGATATAATTAAGCTTATTGCATCATGTAATGAAGCATGTGTGTTTATTTCTTCTATTTTTTCATCTAAAATGTGATTAATATCATCAAATTTCAAGCCACCGAAGTTGCTGCAATCCATCATAGGAAATTAGAAGTTACGCATATATGAGTTGGTTTCCTGATGAATCTTGAATACACATTTTTTAATCGTCAAGGCAGTTTACAATAAAATGCATTTATAAATATAATGAATTAATTGACTTTGTCAATACTGTACGAATCTTAGTTTTTTGTCTTTAAAATGATTTCTACATCAAAGCAGTTTCTGCAAATATAAATATCAATATGCATGACAACAAGCGGTATTTTCAATTTTTCAATAGATGTCACTGTAATAGATAAAACTGATATGGGATTATTTTATTGTTCGTGCATGTGATGTATAAAAATTATAGTAATATGTTTTTTATTTTTCAACACCTTTTTTGTTTAGTTTCTCTACCCTATTTATATTTGAATAATTAGATCTGACACTGAAATATTACAAAGGACAAGCTTATCTTCTTTGTTTATAACAAATGGATCTTGGTCCTTAACAAATATCCCAATGGAACTACTATTATGCTTTTTTGATACTGTCAGCATAACCATTCACACTTTTAGAGCAAAATACAAAATCTTCATTAGTATTTGTCATACCTAGTCACCTTTCGCTAAATGTTAGTGATTAGTATTTTACGGTCTTTTTTAGCCTGTTATGTGTTCAATTTTTTTTAGGGGAGGACATTGTGCTTCTTTAATATTTATGTCTGAAATGTCCATTTTTTTTGTGGTGCTTCGATTATGATCTCCAGATTTTGAGTACTGCAAAGCTGTTCGCTTGCCATGGAATTTGAAGCCTCTCACAAATGCAATTGGATGCAACTGTAAGGGAGAGTGTGTTGACCCCAAAATTTGCTCATGTGCTAAACTTAACGGTGGGGATTATCCATACGTGCGGAGGGATGGTGGCAGGTGTCAACTACTGTTATTTATTTTGTTTAAATTTTGTTTTGATTATACATTGACCTCTACATTACCTCCTGTGAAAATGTGGTGAATAAAGTAACTTTATTAGTTACTGATATACCATTGTGACTAAACAATTTTTAGGAATTTTCACCATTTATTGTAATGTGGCTTTAAAGATATTGATGTTTTAGTTCTATGATTGCCTTATTGTTAGTGCTTACTGTGTCAATGTCAAAATCATCTGTAATGTCCTAGCTGTGACGGAATATCACCAAACTTTTTTGGTAGATACGAACGAAACCTTCTGGATTTTTAGGTGTTTCCTGTTACTTCCTTCCATTGTCAACTGACTCTCTTCTAATTACAAGATATTGTTTTTCTTTTTGTTGCTGAAACATTTGTGCTTCTAGGTGGTATTTTCTATTCAATAGAGTCTCTTAGACGTCCATGATTTTACCATTGAGAATTACGAACTGGCTACGCTGGTATCAGTTCACTTCTATGTATAAGCAGATTACTGACTGTAATCTAATTTGTATTCTGTTGTTTAAGTTATCTCAGTTTTCTGCATAATTTCTCCTCTACAAGTTCTCTGACTGTTCTGCGTAATTTAGTAGTGCTCATCTTTTTTGCTTTTTATGTTCTTTTCAGATTGATTGAAGCTAAATCTGTTGTGTTTGAGTGTGGACCTAGTTGCCAATGCGACAGGTCCTGTGTCAACAGAACATCACAGCAAGGGCTAAAATACCGTCTTGAGGTTTGATTTTCTAGCTTTTAGCCACTTCCCATTTAACTTACAATATCTAAATACTTCTTTTAAAATAAATAAATAAATTTACAGGTATTTCGGACAGCGAAAAAGGGTTGGGCTGTTCGGTCTTGGGATAGCATACCGTCAGGTGCACCGGTCTGTGAATACACTGGAATACTCAGTAGGACAGATGAGATAGAAACTGACTTAGAGAATAACTACATTTTTGACATTGACTGTCTTCAAACAATGGAAGGGCTTGATGGAAGAGAGGTACCTATACCAGCGTTCTTTGTCCTCATTTCTGCATCTTTTGCTTAGAACAAATTATACACAACTTTGAATTTTTTTTTTTCCTTTCTAAGCGTGTATTATATTAACTCAAGGCATACAATACTTTGAACCAAGGTTTAAAATATCGTCCAATACAATGTAAACACATATAGCTTATCTGATTTTGAAGTACCATGTACACAATGTACGTATTGTAATTGTCCGATATAACCAATATGATGCATCTGTAATTGCCTATTTTGATACTATAATTGATCGACCTGTACTGATATAGGTTCCATTATTTTAAACCTTTCATTGAGCATACTCAGCATGATACTCGAGAAAAACCCCTCCAATTTTGTATTTGTTTTGTGTCTGACACGTTAAATGCTGTCATGTATAAACCTATATGGAATGGATTCTCTGGTGTGGACAAAAACCTTTAAGGATTTTACGGTGGGAATTTGTGGATGGGGATAAACTAGATTTTTTTCTTTTTTCTTTTTGTCTTTGGAAGAAGAAGTAGGATCGGTGTAGGACAAGTTAAAAGAGCAAAGGCCGAAGAAAGCATGAATGGAGGTTATACAAAAAGATATAGATGCTAGAGGTTTAAATGAAGACATACTGCTCAATAGGAATGAGTGGAGAAGGATCATCCATGTAATCGATCCGGCCTGATTCTCTTCTGGTTCTTGTAGCCTACCCCAAGTATTTGGGATAAAAGGCTTAGTTGTTATTATAGTTTGGGAGAAGAAGTAGGAGAACCTAATCTAATTACTAAACCATTGTATTACTTAACTAGTTAAACGGCTATCATGGCACTTTGCATCATCACATTTTCATCAAAATCAATGTCTAATTTTGTTGATAAATTAAGGCGTTTAAATATGCGATTGCAAATAGGAGTCTCACAAAATAAGCAATATGGCTCTAAACAAAATACAATAAAAATTTCAAATCTCATCTAAATTCCAACTAGATCTATTAAATCTAAGTAATAAATTCTAACAAATCATAGTCATTCGATGGAGGCTGCAAGGTACATAGTGCAATTGCCAAAAGGATAGAAAGCAACCACATGGATAGCCACCACATGGGGAGTCATCAAATGCAAAGTAGCCACATCGTTGACAAATCCTAACGATTCGGTGTCATCGTCCTCCCCACTTGCAACATTCACAATCAGTGAATGACAATGCTGGTACGAATCGAGTAAGTCTTAATGAAGCTAATCTATCATTTCGCCTGGCATAGTTAGGCAGTGCCAACTTCGAAATGATTGATGAGTCCTCGACATAAAAAATTTAACCGTGGCCGAGATCACAAGGGATATAAACTCATAGGTGGTGAAAGCAATCTCCATTTCTCTATTAGGATATGTAGATGTGATATGCAGTGCTTGATTATGACATTGATATCATCGAAGGGATTTCATTATACTTTGTATTCTAAGTAGTTTCATCTCCTGGAAGCTTGTCTGCTGTGATAAGAAGATTTGGAAAGGCTCGTAGACTTGAGACAATATCATAGACAGCTGAAGCCTCAAGATTGACGATGATGATAATATCTTTACAGTTAATTTCACTAAAAGATCTATAAGCCTCAATAAGAGGCTCTTTAGCCCCTTGGGTCACGAAGTTTTTTCTATCAGTGATAACTCAACAATAACTTTTAATTTAACTCGACAAGAACTTTTATGTTCGGCTTAGACAAGAAAATCTTTCTTCATGCTCGGCTTAGACAAGAAAATCTTTCTTCATGCTCAACAATGGTTTCAGGTTCTGGATCTATGCCAGGCTCTGCTCTGGTCTCTATCTCATGTTTTGATGGGGGCTCTGCTTTCAATTCTTGTACCTCATCTTCGGTGTTGATCCTATGCTCGGGCTTAGGCTCTTGTTCCACTTTGGGCTCATATAATAGAGACAGATTGTAGAAAATATCTGAAAGTATAAGAAAACTATGCCGCATATTGAGTGCAATGAAGAATTTGTAAGAGATAATCATTTCTATATACTTTATAGTTGCATTTCACCCAAAAGAAAGGTTCTCCATCTAATTTCATTGGGGAAAGGTATGTCTTCTCAGAATCAGAGGAAATAACTGAAGAAAGTTTCGAATTTGTTCTTGTTATCTTCATAACCATTTTGGTCACAAAAACCCACCTGAAAATCTGGAACTTCATACATGTCAAGCTCAATTTGTTTGGAGTCACCCAAGTACATCGACTGCAAAATATGAATCTCATAAAAAGTTAATCCAAAATCAAAAAACTGAGCTTACAAAGTTAAGGAAGTGCCCAATGAATTTAGATTGATAAAATTTGGTTCAAATCTTGTTTGGTCTAGGTCTGGACTGAAATATGAAGCAAACTGTAGCACTGTACTATAGTAATTGGGTATTATAATTACACTGTAGCAAACGAAATAATATAGCATGACACTATAGCTGCCTGAAATCTTATGGCAGTATTGTGGTGCTGATATGATTTTTTTCCCACAAATTTAGAACATGGAGAGATGGTATTGGTTCTTGGGTTTCAAGATAGATCTTTGGAGTGTATGGTTTCTATGATGGGGATGGATTTGAAGAAGAGAGAACATAATGGGTTTTGAGGTTTCGGTGATGGATCTTAGGGCTCTGCTTGGAATTTGCTTTTGTCCAGGTGAAGATTCTGGTTAGGCTGTTATGGGACATTTTTGATAGAGATCAGATTTGATTCTATAGATTAGATTTGATTTTATTTGGATCACGTTAGGATTTTAGAATATTTGTTTGGATTCTAATTTTAATAGAATTCTTATTTTATTAGGATTTTGAATTCTATTAGGATTTGGTTTGTTAGGGTTTTACTATATATATGGATTTTGTATGAAGTATTAAAAAAATGAATAATATTTAAAAATTTCTTGAGAAATTTCCGGCGTGGATTTCGCTTGAGCAAATCTTTCCTCATGAATTCGTGGAGAGTGTGTGTGGATTCGCCTGGGTGGATTTCCAAACCTCGTAAGTTCTTCCCCAATTTATCTATTTTCCCCAATTCATCCAAAAAAATCCTAATTTTCAAAACCTTAATCCTAATTTCGCCTCCGTCCTGTGTCAAATTTGGTATCAGAGCCTAAATATTATTCTCCATCATCTTCTTCTTCTACATCTTCATCATCTTTTTATTTTATTTCAGTTTTTTTATTTAAAAAAAGTGCAGATAAAAAAAAAACTGATCTAAAAAAAAGAGAGATCTGTTCACATTAAAAAAAATTCAGATCTGAGAGAGAGAGAGAGAGAAAAAGAGAAAAAAATACAAATTCTTATCTCAGATTTGAAAAAAAAAGAGAAACGAGAAGAAGAAAAAAAGAAAAGAGAGAAAAAAAGAAAAGAGAAAAAAAAAGAGAGAAAATTCAGAAAAAAAAAAGAGAAGGAAGAATTAATTTGGGTTTGGATTGGATTTGATTGGATTCAATTTAATCAGACCTGCATCCAAAAGTTAAAGAAGTTGGGTTTTATTTTAGTTCAAACCCAACCCGCTTCAGATCCAACCCAATTTCAAGTTGGGTTCAATCCACATCACAGTGTAGACCCGTTAAGACAGTGCAAACCCGTTAAGGGTAGTTTTGTGATTCAGAGCCCGTTTCAACTCTAATTCGAGCCGGTTTTGAGCCACCGTGTTTCTTAGGTATTTCCTAAACTTTTTGGGCTAAAATTTTTTGAGTTGATTATAAATGGAGTTCATATTTCATGGTCACTACATTAACACCAATGCTAAAATATCACGAGTTGAGCGTGATATGTATGCTACTATACCCTTTTTTTCAGTTTTGACAATCGGCAAAATTATGAAAATTGGGAGAATCATTTCGAAGATTTCTTTAGATATTTTGATCCAATATCAGTACAGAAATGTCGTTACGCCCACAAAAGTTGGGTGGAGAAACTTATATTTGGAGTAGAGAGTATAAATTATGCTTGGATTGGGATATCTTGCGACGTTTACTTTGTCATCGGTATACTCAACACCACATTCTAAATTTATCATCTCATCAGTTTCAATCATCTGAGCCTAAAACAATGACCACTGATGAAAAACTTCAATATATGATTGATGAACTTGAAAAGTGTAGCCGAATACTTGACAGTTTCAACAAAACACTTAAACACAGGGATGAAACAAGTCAAATGGTTAACGATGATAGCATCGCCAACAAGATAGAAGCAAATATTCATATTTTTTATTGCGATTTGCAGCCTATATTGGATACAGAAGTTCATGATGAGCCACTATTAATGTCAGATAGAACTTCTTTCCATCCATAAAAGTTGAAGATTCAAAATTTTAAATTTCTGATGATCTCTCAGTGGAACCAACTGAGAAGTTTCAGCCACATAAAAAATACATCTGATGATCATATTCATAAGCAGAAGCCAACAGAAGTACCTCTCCTATATTACATGCCCATAAAACCGACAGTTTCTTTAGAAGACCTTTTGCTAAAATTTCGTAAGAAACTTCGTCGACAATTCGTGTTTACTGATAGTATTTGCATATCAGTTGCAGATGTACAGGGAGTATAGGAACTTTCAATCCAAAGCGAGACTTCAGACAGAAAAGAAGTTATTGTTGATGATGAGGTAAAAACTTCAGTTCCTTTTGAGAGATTCATTACAATAATTATGAAGAAATTACCAACTCAACATACAGATTCATATGAAGTTTCGAAGAGGTTTGCTTCTACTGTTTATGGACAGAATAATTTGTAGGATTTACGATCATCTGAAACTGATTCACGAAAAAAACCAGTTCCACCTCCACCGCCTTGGTTTAGATGTGATGTACTAGATACGGTTTCTCGACCACCACCATGGCCCAATTGGGATACTTCGTAGATGCCAATCAGTTCAATCCGGACGTGTTTATCATTTCTTATTTTCGCATTCACCGGGGATAAATGTTTTGAAGTCGGGGAGAATTGATGGAAATCAGATTTGATTTTATAGATTAGATTTGATTTTATTTGGATCACGTTAGGATTTTAGAATATTTGATTGGATTCTGATTTTATTAGAATTCTTGTTTTATTAGGATTTGGTTTGTTAGGGTTTTTATATATATATGGATTTTGTATGAAGTATTAAAAAGATGAATAATATTTGAAAATTTCTTGAGAAATTTCCGGCGTAGATTTCGCTTGAGCAAATCTTTTCTCGTGGATTCGCCTGGGTCGATTCGCCCGGGTAGATTCCCAAGCCTCGTAAGTTCTTCCTCAATTTATCTATTTTTCCCAATTCATCCAAAAAAATCCCTAATTTTCAAAACCCTAATCCTAATTTCGCCTCCGTCCTGCATCAATTTTACTATAGCTTTTTTGTATTTAAAACGAATGGAACATATTTAAGTTAAATCTTTTGATAGTTTGGTGTTGGTGTCTAGCTGTAAAATCTCAAAATCTGGTGTCAGCTTTGGCCGAATATTTTATGGTATCAGAACTAATAATATCTGATATTGTAATGTATAAATCATAGCAGGTACGCTAACCGTGCAAAAATAGCAAACATTACCTTCACTCAGGACAAAATGCTCTTGGGAGACATGAAGCACAATCATCTTTTTGTACGAAAAGTTTGTCCAAAATTAGATGTCATTTTCATTTTTCCAAGGCCACTTTTATTTGTCATTCTTACTAGCCAAACCTACTTCTAACATTCCTAGTGTATGTTATGTGATAAGAACCCATATGCTTCATATTTATTACAAAAATACCACTACTCGTTTTGATTTCTCACCAATTTCTAATGGATAGAAATGGTATTTTCAATAATAATAATAATTAGTTGATCGTATCTAAGTTTGTTTTCTAAAAATGTGTAATTGATCAAAAAATGACTAGCAAAACTGGATGGAAGGAGCATCCCTCAGTGTTACGTAGTTCATTGTACCCCTCTCAAATTGTGATCCAGTTTGCCCGTACTGATTCATGGTACACTCGAGATGGCGACTGAAAAATAAAATAAGAAAACTAATGTCTAGTTGATTCAATGATATTTTTATGTATGTAGTGATATTATTTGGAAATTTCTTAATAGACTTTTTCAAGAATTTGAGCATGGAAAGAAAAGTATGTCTTCTTCCTCATTTACTTGAATATACATGCATATTTATTGAATTGACACCAAAGATGCTCCTACCAAGGGTACCATAATCCCAAATATTGATTCAGTTAAGCCTACACCCTTCATACCTCATCCACTCAAAGTAGCATACTGCGTACTATGACCCAAAGCGTTGTTGCGATTCTGTTGACACTGGTGTGATTGATAAAGTTCAGGTTCTTATCATTGGATGTTGTAGGTATCTACAGATAGGATATATCGATTATGTTCTAATAGATAATTGCCTTCTTCATGGCTATCGGTTTTTTTTTTTTAAATTTCCATATCTTCTCGCTCTAGTGAACTGTATATGCATTAAGTATCCATATTTGTGCAACATGTACAATTTTATTAGTTAAGTAAACATTTTTTGCCGAACAATGTGTTAAGAGAACATCTTGTTAATACTTGATAGCAGAAATATCATTTTGGGTTTTTTTGTCTCTGTTAGAAATTTTCTCATTGCTTATTAATATATAGGCATGCCAAATTAGTTATGTCCACTTGTAGATATTTTCTATATAATTAGTAAAAGTTTTGTATGTACTGCGATATGCACTGCATTTGTGCTTTAGCAGTAGACGCTTTGTGCACTTAGCCTCTGGTTCTCTTTTTGGGATTTATAGATTCTATATATTGTGATGCAGGATGGAAGTATATTAGGGTTGGGGATTTGGGAAATTAGGGCTTTTTAGAGGAATTGGGGAGGAACAAATAAATTAGGAAAGAACTTATAAGATTCGGGAATCCACCCAAGCGAATCTACACCCACTCTCAACGAATCCACAAAGAGATTTGATTCAAGCGAAATCCATGCAAGAATTTTCTCAAAATTTTCATATATCATTTATCATATCCCAAATACTTCATACAAAGCGTGTATATATATAGGTAAATCTTGACAAATAAAATCCTAATAGAATTTAAAATCCTATCAAAATCCTAATGAAATCGAAAATTCAATCAAATATCCTAATATAATCTAAAATCCCAGCAAAATCCTAATAGAATCAAATATGACCTCCGTCAATCCTCCCCAATTTCAAAGCATTCAATCCCGATGAATGCGGAGATAAAAATTGTTAAACGCATTCAATTTGAACTATCAACATCCATGAAGTATCCCAATTGGGCCATGGTGGTGGTCAAAAAACCGTATCCAGTATATCATATTTGAATCAAAGCGATAGAGGTGGAGCTAGCTTCTTTTGTGATCTTGCATCAAACAATGGTAGATTTGGATAGGCAGTTGCAATGGAAGTAATCAAATAAGGATCCCATAAAATATCCATGCTACAGATAGTGGAAACAATTTTCATCGAAACTTCATAAAAATCTGTATATGGAATGTGCAACTTCACAATTTTTGGGAGAAACCTCTCAGGGTGAACCAAAACTTTCACTTCATTATCAATAATAAATTCATGCAGAATATTATATGGATATACAATAAATTTATACTCATTATTACAAATTGCTATCTGTCTAGATATCTCATCATGCATAACAGGCATATCAGGCAGATGCAATACAACAGACTCAAGTGGTACAATTCCTAAGAAAATATATATTGGTTCCCTAGGATGACATATATATAAATCACCGTAAATGATATAACATTACTATATTGCGTGGAAACTTGATGAATCTTGGAAGGAAACTCCAAAAGATTGCTAGAAAATGAAATATTAGGAGTATTCAGCCAAAACATAGGAAAGATTCTTAAAGACTCACTATCAACAATATTAGAATCAATTATTTTATGCTCGGTTTCTTCCTTTATAGTTGACTCTGAAATTGGACACCTACTATCATATGGGGTGCACTAGACTCGACTAAAACATTTTGTGCATCAATAGTATTCTTTGTGGGAGTATGGATCTCAGTAGGAATATGAATCTCAGTTGGTACATGTGTATTAGACTCTTGTGACTCATTAATAATATCATCGTTAACCATAGAAGAAATGGTAGTATTGGCAATAAGAATAGTCATATTAGATTCTAATTGTGGTTTAACGACAGTATTTTGAAATATGAAACTCAATAACTTCCAAATTGTCAACGTGATCAGTAGGCATGGTATGCATGTGTTGACTCTTAACTGGGCACTCATAGTCATAATGCAATGATGCGTGACACTTAGAACACTTGATCATGGTACATTAAGGGACAAAATGTCCATATTTGTCGCAATTAGGGCACTGTATTCTAATATTTAGATTAAATCTCTTTTCCAATTTATCAAAAAGACGATTTTTATAATACGTAGGAAGATACTCTTCTATAAAAATATCTTTCATCTCTTCCTCCAAATTTATAGAATTCCTGCAACGTTTCTCACAATTTATCTTTACTGAAATCCAAAAATTTTTGGCTTGTCTCGCTACTCTTTTCCTAGCAAATTGAAATTTACGTCTATTAGACATCTCATAACAATCGAAGTAGCATTTCATATTTACTAACCAATCAATAAAGTCATGAGTGGAGCAATAACCATCAGATACAGGATTTTTATACTAGAACTTTTCATCTAATATTGCTCTAGCAACACGCAAATCACAAATATAATTATACTTATTTGACTCTAGATGACGATTAGATCATGTTGTAAACATATTTATAATCTAGAATGGATCATGCAATGTAAATCAACCAAATATGCAAATAATGATGCAAAATCTACGGCAATCGAGCTAAATGCATGCACTAAATGATCAATTAAAATCTCCAAATTGCTTAATCGCTAAATGCAATTGATATGAAATCCCAATTTGATGAAAAATAACAATTATGGGATCACTAAAGAGAAGTAATTAACCATTATGTTAACAAATTATTGTAATCCACTAATATTTGTAAAGAATTTAATAATTGAAATTTCAGTTCAAGTTAGGTATCCGCTGAAGGGGTGAGTAGTTCATGTTCAAATGTAGAATTGCATAAACTTCTTCAAAAGATTACTCACAATTGAGCTTTGATAATTATGTTTAGAAGTCGTGGAATAGTGGTGATAGATGTTGGGTGTGATTGGAAGATCACTGCTTCGAAAACGGCTCGAGTCGGAGTTGAAATAGGCTCCGAATCAAAAGAAAATCCTTAACGGGTCTGTCTCTGCTTTAACGGGTTACACTGCTGTCGAACTGGGTCCGTTGTTGCTGGGTTGCACCCTCTGTTTTAAATACCAGCCGATATACCGGTATATCGGCCGGTATATCGCTAAAATTGAAGAAACGAGATGATATGCAGTTTTTTTACCGTTTATCGTTTTGGACCGGTATGGGCCGATATATCGGCCACGTGGCAATATATCGGCCGGTATTGAGATGAGAAATACCGGTCGGTATTAGGTAATATCGGTTAATGGGTTTTGGTTACGGGTTAAACCCATTAACCTGTTAAAATCCGACCCGTTAAGAAATAAAACGGGCCGGGAGGGGGAGAGAAAGGGTATTTTTTTCGTTTTCTCTCTCTCTCTCTCCCGACGAAAGAGCGATCGATCCTTCCCCGCGAGTCGCGACCAAACTCTAACCCTAATTGAGCAAACCAGCCCTAAATCTCTCTCCGATTTTTCTTCTCCCACTCTCTAACTCTCTCTCTCGTTCTCTCCCAGCGATCGTCGGCCGATCGAGCCGAACTCTAACCCTAATTTCCCAACAAATCCATAAATCTCTCTCATTTTCTCTCTCTCTCTTTCTTTTCCGCTCTCTGATTGCTCTTCTCCCACTCTGGGAGTCTTCAAAGGGTCCTCGCCGTTCTCCGCCGACGCTGCCATCTCCAGTTCGTCGGATAGTGGGGCAGTGGCCGCTGGCCAGGTAAGTCAAGTTTGATTTTTTCATGTTAATTTGATTTAGAGTTACAAATTTCTTCAATTTGTTTTATAATTGTGTTATTTAGGTTTATTGATTGCGATTTATGTTAGAAATTTTTTTTGGTGTAATTTGAGGCTAATACTTAAGTTGGGAGGGCTGAATTAGTGATTGTAGTCTACAGTGAATTTGTCAAGTCACTGAATCGAATCACTGATTCAGTGTGAATCAGTGGTTCGAATTCACTGATTTTGTGTGTTTGTGTGTGTGAGCTTCATGGTAGATAAAATTTGTAAATTTGTATTAGTATTTACTATTTAGTAAACGAAGAAATAGATTATGTAAGATAAATTTGAATTTACTATTTAGTAAAAATTGGAATTTACTATTTAGTATTTACTATTTGTATGTTAGATAAATTTGTAAATTTGTATTAGTATTTACTATTTAGTAAAGGAAGAAATAGATTATGTTAGATAAACTTGAATTTACTATTTAGTATTTACTATTTGTATGTTAGATAAATTTGTAAATTTGTAAATTTGTATTAGTATTTACTATTTAGTAAAGGAAGAAATAGATTATGTTAAATAAACTGGACAAAGCAATTCGAGTAATTAGCTAATATAAACGGTATCTGCAAATTCGTAAGTTGAATGTAAATAAGCCAATGTAAGTACTATAAACTTATTTTATGTATTTTATTATGTTCTATATAACCAATTATATGATTATTCTTTAACTGGTATGACACCGATATGACACTTCGGTATTTAGGGTCATATCGCGATATTCCGCCCGGTATCCGGTAACCGGTATATAATTTGCTGACCGGTACGAGACCGGTATCCGATATTTAGAACACTGGTTGCACCCAAACTCAAGTAGTTGGATGTAGAGTTGCGGATCGGATTTAAATGATTGAACCCAAACCAAACTTCAAATGTTCTTCTTTGGGATATGGGTTTCGTTGAATGAATCCAATCAAATCCAACCCAAACCCAGTAACAAACAAATCCACATTAATCCAAATCAATTAAATTCGGCTCTTCTTTGCTACAGGACGGAGTGTCACTCATCGCAGGTCGTGGCTGGTGAGAAAGAAGTTGGTGACACAATGAAGTTTGAGGGTCTTCGGATGGAAATATGGACGTGGATGTCCGGTGATTCAGAGCACTTCGACAATTCAAAGAGCCTGATTGTTGAGATATGTTGAATCGTTGCTCTGCTCTCGAGATTTGAAGGGTGGCTCTGGTGGGGGAGCTGGACCAGTGAAGGTCTGGTGGAGGAGGGTTGTGGTGTTGCTGGCATCGATCGAAGAGAAGGATGGGGTTGCTACGCGGCGGAGGCGCTGAGGGAGTTGGTTGTTGCGGGACTTGCGGACGTCGTGGTTGAGGCGGATCAGCGTCGAAGACGTTGGCGAAGGAAGGAACAAGGCGGCGAAGTTTAGGCTGTTGGGCGGAGAGGACTGAGGGTTTGCGGCCGGCGCTGGTTGACTGCAAATCTGGATAGGGAGATTTGAGGGTTATGTTGAGGTGCTGCGGATTGTTGAGGGCGGCGTTGTTGGAGGTGTGGCGTGGATTCGGGAGTTGAGGAAGATGGAGAAGTAGATGGTGGATTTATTTTTATTATTAGTATGATTTTTTTTTTCCAGTTTGAGGAAGAGAGGAACAAAGAGGTGGGGGAGGCGCTAAGGCTGTTGGGGGCAAGGGTGAGGAAATTTGAGGGAGGGTTTTTTTTTTTGGGTTGTATATATCTGGGCCCAGACTTTTTTTTCTTTTCTTTTCTTCTTTTCCTTGATCTCTCTCTCTCTCTCTCTCTCTCTCAGATCGGTAACTTTCTCTCTCTTTTTTCTCTTTTTTTCACAATTTTTTTTAATTTTTTCTCTATTTTTTTCTGCTCACTGATTTTTTTTTTTCTTTAAGAGTTCAGATCTGTTCTTTTCTTCTTCTTTTTTTTTGCGAATAAAACTAAAATAAAAAAAGATGAAGAAGGAAGGAGGGGACTGAGATGGAATAGTCGCTTGGATGAAGAATTTTCATGGAGATTAAAAAAAAAAAAATTGAAAGTTGAAACTAAAATAAAATTTAAAAAATGGAAAAGATGGAAAGAACGACGAAAAGAAGTTTAAGCTCTGATACAAATTTGATGCAGGATGGAAGCAGATTAGGATTAGCGATTTGGAAAATTAGGATTTTTTAGAGGAATTGGAGAAGAACAAATAGTTTGGGGAAGAACTTACAAGATTCGGGAATCTACCTACTCAAATCTACGCCCACTCTCAACGAATCCACAAAAATAGATTTGACTCAAGTGAAATCCATGCAAGAATTTTCTCAAAATTTTCATATATCATTCATCAAATCCCAAATACTTCATACAGAGCGTGTATATACATAGGAAAAGCCTAACAAACAAAATTCTAATAAAATCCAAAATCCTATCAAAATCATAATGAAATAAAAAATCCAATCAAATATCCTAATAGAATCCAAAATCCCAACAAAATCCTAATAGAATCAAATCTGATCTCCATCATATTGTCTTGTTATTTTTATGTTTGTTTTTGCCTATAAGATTTTAGTGTAGCTTTCTTATTTGCTTCAGTTTGATGTTTGCATTTATTTGGCACATGATATCCTTATGTATCCAGCGTCTTGATTCAGATTTTGGGCTACCCACACTCGAACAGGGGGTACTATCCAGTTTGACATTTGCAGGCAGTCTACCCAGATTTCATTTCTTTTTTTTTATCTATTCTCCTTATTTTCATGTTTGATTTTTGTCTTTATTAATTTTATGTGATTTCTTTATTAATTTAATGTGATTCCCTGATTTGCTTTATTTCGAAGTTTGATGTTTTAGGCACCTGATATATTTAAATATCTGCCATATTGTTCCTACTTTGAGCAATGACATTTATGGTTTTACTGTAAACACAAAATTTGAAAACTTTAGAGAGGAAACCAAATGCTAATTTTTATGTCGTATAAGATACTAGTCCTTGCTTTTTGATGTTAAACTTCTGATGCTTTACTATTGGCTTTTAGCTTTTGAACCATTCTGCTTGCAACAGCCTTGCTAATATTGTTTAGTTGCAACAGCTTTTTTGGTATTTTGGTTTTTATTTGGCAAACATTTTTTATGAACTTTTTTCCTTTTTGATATTCTTTATGTAGCTTTTGCTGGTTGTAAAAGCACTGCCAGTTTCTTACTAGGTCTAATCTTAGGATTATTTTCCACCATTGTCAATTAACCATTGCATGTTATAATATTGCTATTGGCTGCTCGTATTTGAGGAATATCTGCATGCGATGTTTTATCTAGTGTCAACTATTATTTTCAGGAACACTGGTTACCAATGATTTGTAGACCTGGAAATGGATTGTGTTCCATCATGGATACAGGGTACTGGCCATGGTATCCCTCCAATATCCAGACATGAGGAAGCAGCCTATATATTTTTTTTAAAAGAACAAGTGTGTGTGTGTGCGCGCGTGCGCTTTCAACTTTGTTCATTTGTAATAAGTTTGTTATTCACATATAAGAAAAGAAAAAAAAATTAAATAGAAAAACGGTCGGTGAAGCATTTAGTTTTAGTCGAAAGGTGGCATAACATACTTCATACTATACATATTTTTGGCTTCAATAAGCATTTGTACGTGACGGGCACAGGGACACAGGTATTGTCTCTGACACGGATGGACGTACCAATTTTTCGATTGGGGAGAGTGTCCTACATGTCATAGCCTGTTACTATGGATTATCTTACTTTACTGATTTTAGATTGTTAGATGTTTCTTTTGTGAGGTCAGAGTCTTCAGAATAATCCAGGATCCCGTTTGACTATAGAGCAATTGGGTATCCTACTTAAATGACAGATTTCTCTGTAAACATAAAATATTAAAATGTGCAGTCCAAGTATTCTCTACATCAAATAAGTATATGTATTGAAAGTGGATTGGCTAATTTGTTTTCTGAGAGATATTTTTTTAATATGTTTATTTTCATATAAATGATTTTTGTTTATTAATTGATCTTCCTTTAGTATTGCTAAACTAATCTTTGTTTTCATAGAGACGACCAGGTGATATGACTGTACTGGAAAATTTCGATGACAAGAAAGTTGACCCAGAGTTCTGTATTGATGCTGGTCGAGTTGGCAGTGTTGCCCGGTTCATTAACCACAGTTGTGAACCAAATTTGTTTGTCCAATGTGTTTTGAGCACACACCACGACATTAAGATGGCAAAAGTTATGCTATTTGCTGCAGATAACATCCCGCCGCTGCAGGTGATTCATATTTAACCTGTCATGAATATCAGGAATAACACAATTTGGAAGGTTCTGTTTCTTTCCCGAGCAAGTTAATTTAGTTATAAACAAAAATTAATATGTGAATTAGGCATTATTCTGTTATTTTATACAAACAACAACTAAGCCTTTTATCCCAAGTATACTTGGGGTAGGCTACATGAACCAAAAAAAGAGTCACGCTGGATCGATCACTTTGATATTCCTTCTCCATTCATTTCTATCAAGTAATACCTCCTTATTTAAACCTCTAGACTTCATATCTTTGCATATCACCTCCATCCATGTTTTCTTCGGTCTTCCCTTCGTTCTTTAAACTTGTTCTACATTGATAAACTTTCCTCTTCGAACTGATGCATTTGTAGGCCTACGTTGCACATGACCAAACGATCGTAAGCGATTTTCTCGCATCTTCTCATCGATGGGAGTTACACCTAGCTTAGCACGAATATCTTCATTTCTCACTTTATCTCTCCTAGTGTTGCCGCACATCCAATGGAGTATGCGCATCTCTGCTACACTTATCTTCTGTGAATGACGTTTCTTTATAGCCTAACATTCCGTACCATATAATAAAGTTGGTCTAATAGCAGTCCTATAAAACTTTCCTTTCAATCTTAACGGAATATTACGGTCGCATAAAACTCCTGTTGCCCTCCATTTCAACCAGTCAGCTTGTATCATATGGTTAACATCATTATCGATCTCTCCATCATTCTGAATAATAGAACCAAGATATCTAAACTGACTGCTCATTTGTATCTCTTACCTATTCAGTTTTACAGCATTATAATCTATGGTCCGGCATTTACTAAATTTACACTTCATATACTATGTTTTAGACCTGCTCAATCTAAAACCTCTAGATTCTAATGTATGCCTCCATAACTCTAACTTGGCATTTACCTATTCTCTTGTTTAATCAACTAAGACAATTTCATCAGCAAATAATATACACCAAGGTATTTCATCATGAATGAGTTTAGTAAGCTTATCCATCACTATAGCAAATAAGAATGGGCTCAATGCAGATCCTTGATGTAATCCAATTGTGATAGAAAAATCACTTGTTAAACCATCACATGTTCTGACATTGGCCACTACTCCATCATACATGTCTTTAATTATGTAGATATACTTGATGGGAACTCTTTTCTTCATCAGTGTCCACCAAAGTATCTCTCGTGGAACTTTATCATAAGTTTTCTCTAAGTTAATAAATACCATATGCAAATCTCTATTTCTCTCTCGGAATCGCTCTATAAGTTGACGAAGTAAATGAATAGTTTCTGTCGTCGATTGCCCCGGTATAAATCCAAACTGGTTTTCCGATATTTTAACAGTTTGTCACAATTTATGTTCAATTACCCTTTCCCAAAACTTCATAGTGTGACACATGAGTTTTATTCTCCGATAGTTAGAACAATTCTGAATGTCGCCCTTATTCTTATACAGAGGTATTAGGGTACTCTTTCTCCATTCATTTGGTATTTTCTTAGTTTGCCAAATCTTGTTAAAAGGATCTGTTAGTCACCTCACACCAATCCCTCCTAAATATCTCCATACTCTATAGGAATCTCATCTGGACCAACAGTTTTTCTTAATTTCATCATCTTCAAAGCCTCTTTTACTTCACTCTTTAATTCTACGCATAAAACTACAGTTCATATCCTCACATTGAATAGTAAGATCTCCGAAGTCTTGAGTAAAACTACTATTATATAATCTATCAAAATATTTTTTCCATCTTTCTCTAATCTCTTCGTCTCGAACTAGAACTGTCTGATACTCATTTTTAATACACTTTACAGTACATAAGTCTTTAGACTTTCTCTCTCTTATTCGAGTAATTCTATATTTATCCTTTTCTGCTTCTTTATTATCTAACTTCTCGTACATTTATTTATATAATTTAGTTTTTGCATCCAGAACAGCTTTCTTAGCCTCCTTCTTTACCAGTTTATACTTCTCAAAACTTTTTCCATTATTATTATTATTCTTCAAATCTCTATAAAGATCTCGCTTGATTTTAATAGCATTTTTTATCTCTTCATTCCACCATGATGTATCCTTACATGGTAGAGCACCGTCTCTCGACTCACCGAATATATTTTTAGCTATCCTTTTAATGTAGCTAGCCATTTTGTTTCATGTTACATTAGAATCATTATGGTCCCTCCAATCTGCTTCTTGTACTACTCTATCTACAAAAACTTTTTGATTACCTTCTAATCGCCACCACTTAATTTTAGGATCTAATTTACACTTAATTTTTCTAAGTTTCTGTCTAATCTGAATATCTAAAACTAAGAGTTTAGGTTGGATAACTACACTCTCACCTGGCACTATCTTACAATCGATACAACTAGCTCTATCTACCCTCTTAGTTAAAAAGAAATCTATTTGGCTTGCATTCGATCCACTTTTAAAAGTAACTAAGTGAGAAACTCTCTTTTTAAACCAAGTATTCGCTAAAATTAAATCATAAGACAAAACAAAATCTAGAATTGAGTTATCTGCTTCATTTCTTTCTCCAAAACCAAATCCTCCATGTACACTATCAAACCCATTACGACTAGTTCCTACATCCCCATTGAGATCACCACATTATTCTGTTATTTTATCTTGAACGAAAACATATTATAACTATAGGTTTGCCAGCTTCAAACTACAGGCAGGACTGTCGGTTTCATCAGGCCCATAGTATGCTTGATTTGGACTCGTACCTAAATTTCAAATTAGGCTTTTTGATAAACAAAGTCGAAAGAAATTATATAGAACTGTTAAGAGTAGCATTGAATTATATTCACCCTAGGTTGAAATTTTGATTTGTATCTTGAACACCTGACTGCAATGTAATCCTAAGCATTAACTTCTATATACTTGATTACCTGACATCATCGTTATTTCTGTTACACATTTTGTAGGAACTTTGTTATGACTACGGCTATGCTCTTGGCAGTGTGGTAAGAGGAGATGGGAGCATCGTTCAGCTTGCTTGTTATTGTGGTGCAGCTGGTTGCCGTAGAAGACTTTACTAAAACAGATTGAAGTTATTTTTATTTTTATTGTTTTATTTTATTTTATTCTATTTTGCTTTATCTTACTTGTTGTACGATGCAAGATAATTTACCAAAAGAAATATTAACTGGTTTTTGTTCATTATTTTTTATTATCTATTAGAAGGTACATGTCGAAAAGAACAATATGAAATGTAATTGCAGGACATTAACTGGTTTTTGGATTTTATATGGCTTGGTATTCATACCTGTTAGAAGGAAGTTTTGGCTGTATACGATGGGGAATATATTTAAACTAGTTGCTCCTGACATATGGAGCCTATGGAGAAAAGAAAGTTGTGCAAGAAATTTACTATCTATTGAAAAACAAAGATTATGTTATCTGATGAAAAAGACATGCTGGTTATTGAATCTTTTTGCTGTTTAATATGATACACCTCTTGTAGTTTACCACTTTTCTTGTAATTTTTTTTTTTTTTCATTTGCGGTGTTCTAATTTTGTTACTGATTGTGGTTCATCTTATTGTTTGTTTGCACTGGAAATATTTTTAGTTAACCGGTTAACTTTTGTTTCATATTGTTTTCTTGTGGCTCTGTGGAATGAAATCTGAATTTTGAAGATGGTTTCCTTAGGTTGCTTGGTTAGTAGGATTATCTCTCCTAATATTAACTTCGAACTATGTAGTTCTCAGACTCACGACCTAGCTAGTGATGGGGATAGACAGTGATGAGAATAGACAGCTTTAAGGGTGGGTTAATCTATGATTTGCTAGATTTAAAATTTTCAATTAGATTAATGAACTTTTTTTATTTTTTATTTAAAATTTTAAAGGGGAAGGAAGGTCAAAAATTGACTCTTGTGCTTGCGAAAAGAAAACAAATATGCCGAGGTGGGGCTTAGGCCTATGCCCCCTTGTTGTGCGGCACTGGAGTTTGAGCACTCAAGTTTTTAGAGGTGGACCCGTTGGGTTCATAGTGAGATATTTAACCTTGGGAGTTTCCAAAGCAGCACACTATGTTTCCAGTGAGCTGACTTCTCAACTGTCGCTAGCTTCTCAACTGTCCGAATTTTTTACTGTGGACCAAAATTACATTATCTAGTTGGCTCACCAGTAAAAGTGGTGTGATTATTTGGAAACACCCCTTAACCTTTGACACAATTTTTCGGCAAAGTCCTCGTATAATTTTAAATATCACTTTTAAAATATATCTAATTTTCTTTTTTATAAATGTAAAAAGTTGCACTCAGCACAATTGTCCCTGGTTATTCTTGATCCAATTAAAAATTTGATGCTCTAATTCATACAATTGGCAATGAACTCTTCAAACCCATGAAATTGCATTTTGAGTATCTCACTTAGAGAATTTTAGTTTCATAAAATATTTTGCTCCTACATAGTACACATCAAAAACTAACTAATATAATTTGAGAGGAGGCAAAGTGTTCTGACATTATTGTCATAGTAAAGCCCGCTTGTGTCTAAAACTGTTTTCAAATAAACACTCAATATCACAGTAGTATAATACTTAAAAAGTCCTCGTAATACTGTTTGCTATCGGTATTATCATTATGGAAATAAAAGATTTGCTATTCAATTATTTTGGATGAGGGCAAATTTAATTTATAGTGCATATTAATTGGCATAATGTGCCTGTTATGTTCAGTTATTCTCAAAAATACTTCTTCCAGCCCTGGGCTCCATTGTTCCTTCTCCAAGGGAAAGTCTCTATAAATCCTACTCATGATAATTTGCTGTGAACTCAAATTTTGTGGTTTCGGAACAGTACTAGTTTCATGCACGTGCAATGCTATTGTTCGGAGTCATGTAGATTGTTTTGTGTAATGCATGATGCATCTAGAGTTCTCTTAGCCTTTGTAAGCGACATATATGAGCATGCATTGATCGATCCATTGTGTGGCTAGCTGGATTTCTATTGGTGAACAGTGAGCCATATTGAGTTCAAAATTTTCAAGACTAATTGGATTGGTTCCAAATGGATACACGTCTTTCCAAACTAGCATAATTTATTTTTTGTGATTAATTTGTAAAGATAACCACAGTTTTAAGGCCACACCCTCTTCTTGCCAAGCAATCAATTCTGTTCACCAAGTTAAAGCTTTCTTTTATTTTAAGATTTATCATCTCATTAGTGACTTTCTCTAAGTATGTATATAAAAGATCAAGGACAATCCCATACTTTTTATTGCCCCACTAAATGTTGTGTACCTGCCCTTTATGGGCAAGGGGTACCGTAAATGCACCCCGGCAGTCTTTATTTCTTTACATTCCAAGATCTGGGCTGTCTTGGGCATATGAACTGGATATGTCCTACAATTTGGCAAGAGCTCCCAAGATTCTAGGAATATATCCCTTTTTAAAAAAAAAAATAATAATAATAATAATAACATTTGAAAATAGGAAGTAGGTAGGTAGAGTCTACATGATGGATATGTCAAATTTTTTATATCTAAATTGTAAGTAAACAGGTCGAAGGATAAAATAGTGAAAGAAAGCAAAAGAGTGAGTTGTGCTAATTTTGTAACATCATAGCGATGTATATATATTGTAATATGGAGTGCAATGAATAGATTTTAATTAAGAAATTAATTAACCACAATTATCATTAATCCTTTTTACATGACGACTACCTTATTTGATATGTGCCCCTTCTTCCTCCCCTTAACCTAACAGTGATCAGCTCTCACTCTCAAAAGAAAATGTCGAGCGCGGTGACGACCAACGGCAGCAGCTCCACCCCTAGCCTCAGGTGCAGCGGCCGCCTGCCCCGCTGGACCCGGCAAGAGATCATAACACTGGCGGAGGCCAAGCAGGCCTACGAGAAGCAGTGCAGCGGCTCCTCGGGCCTCGGCAGGCCAGGCCAGCCCAAGTGGACGTTTGTATCGGCCTACTGTGGCAGGCAGGGAGTGGAGCGGGGCCCGCTGCAGTGCAGGAAGAGGTGGAGCAACCTGGCATGTGACTTCAAAAAGATCAAAGCTTGGGAGGGAAAGGTGGGTAAGAGTAAGGAGAGGGAGTTGATGTCGTATTGGACGATGAGGAGCGATATGAGGAGGGAGAGGAAGCTGGCGGGGTTTTTCGATAGGGAGGTGTTTGAGATGATGGATGTGGAGGAGAAGGTTGAGGAGGAGGAGGAGGAGGTGTTTGATAGTGGGAGGACGGCGAAGGAGGATGGTTTGTTTTCGGAGTCCGAGGAGGAGGAGGAGGAGGAGGAGGAGGATATGTTTGCTGGTGAACCTATTGTGGTTGTGCCCATATCTGGTAAGAAAATTAAAATATTTCTCATTTTTTTTTGCAATTTCAGAAAATTAACATGATACTACTTATTGAAATTAACTGATATTTTGGCCCATTTCTGAAAAAATTTTTTAATAGAATTTAAATATTGAATGCAACAATTTTCATTATAAGTTCGAGAACGGAGAAGGATAACTTTAATAGCAAAGCTTACCATTTTTTTTTCATTTTTGATATGAAAGATGTGGATTTATTTTTTTTTCTTTTAATTTTTCTCATTTTGTGATTTTGAAGTTTATTTTATTATTTGTTGATGTGATTTGGAAAAATAAAACGATTCTTTTGTTCTTTAAAGAAAAGCTATTGTTTACCATTAGTGTATGTTAATATTGCTATTAAGTTCAGTGTACTGATATTATATGCTTGCCAAAGAATCAAGGGAACATTCATAGCAATGAAATTATATGGTTACCAAATGTTACATTTTTTTTTTTCTTAAAAATCATTATGCTTGTGATTGGGGGGATTTTTTTTTTTTTTTAGATATATGAATACATTGTACTCATGTTTAAATTACTTATAATAATAAGCCAATGTGATACAGTAATTGATCATGTTTCACATATTGCTTATTTTTCTCTCGATACCCGTATCTTGATGAAAATCAAACTCATGGCAAGCTTTTATGCCCACATATCTACGAAATATGTATATAGAGTTTATAATTAAGAATTCATTGTATTTAGTTAAGAATATTTTCATAAAGGCTATATACAATTTAAACAGCAAAATTGAACTACGAACCACAGTATAATCTCTACATTATCAAAGGTTCTTGAAAAAGAGTAATGTATGTCTTTATATTGTTACTTTTTTCCTGAAGGTTTTTGATTTAGATGCATTAAGGAAATATCAGACTGAAAATGAGAATTATGATCGATCTACATGTTTCGTATCTATCAAACATTTCAATTGTTAGGGGCTTCTATCAAAAACCAGTTCATACTCATAGTTCTTCTACCTAATATTGTGTTCTTTATTAAGAAAATTATCATCATTGTATTTAGTTAAGAAAATTTTAATGAATGCTGGCATTGCTCTAAGGCTCAGGTTCAAGAGAACAGCAAATTTGATCTTAGATTTCAGAATTATTTCTAAAGAGTAAAGGAGTAATTTATATCTTTTTAACGATTATATTTCTGTCAAACTTTTTTGATTTGGATGCAGAAAGGAAATTTCAGCCAGAAAACGAGAATTCTGATCCTGGTATATTTAATACTGATCAAAACTTTGTTATCTGAATTTTTCAATCTAGTTATGTCTCAAACTCGCTGCCATTTGATTTGCAGGCAATTTCAATGACAAGCCCCAAACTGATCAAAATGCTGAGAAAGGTTCTTCATCATGGGAAGGCCAGAAGAGGCGGAGAACGTCGTCAGAAGCAGCAGAAGAGACCAGCATTGAGGATAAACTGATCGAAGTGCTCGAAAAGAACAGTAGGATACTTTCAGCCCAGCTCGAAGCTCAAAACTTCAACTGTCAGCTGGATAGAGACCAGAGGAAAGATCAAGCTGATGGCCTGCTCAATATCATGACAAAACTCGCGGATGCTCTTGGGAGAATTGCTGATAAATTGTGAGTTAGAGAGCAGAAGGGCAATGTCAGCTTAGTTTCTATAGAATTAGAGATTTTAGAAGTAATATTGAATTGAACTCCTTTTTTTAAATTTTTTTTTTCTCCTGGCTCTCTAAAGAATCAGATATTTTACAATTTTGGGTTTTATATTATTTTTCTCTGAATTAGTCACCAGGGAGTAATTTAAAGTCAGTTGCTCTTCTATGTTGCAACTTTCTACCTTACAGAATTGGAGCAATTTTGTGCCTTTTATACTCTCAATTTTATATTCTGTGTTAATTTTTTGTTGCCCATTCTCCTTGAAATTGAAATGCATGAGATGATGGTTATGCGTACTTGATAGTATTACAAACTCTAAGCCTTTTTATTTGACCCTGATGCTAATGTTTTGCAAATTACAAGATGGCAGTTGAGTGGCTTGTTACCTTTAACTGTTGCTAATAGAGCCCAATTGCCGCAGCGGGTTTCGGTCTACCGAAACGGATCCAAAACGGTCCAAACCCATTATGATATAATATATATATATGGGGTTATGGTGCTAGGGTTTGAACAAGCTGAAAATTAGAGCCGAAATTAAAAAGAGAAGGGGGCGGCTGCAAATTGAAGAGTGCTGTTCTTTTGTGCTTTCGGCCAAACAAAAGAAATAAAGGCGGATTTTTTTTTGTTGGGTGTGGCCGAAATCAAATAAAGAAGGAGAAGGAATTGTTGCTGGTTCCTTTAAGTTGCGGCAGAATCAAAAGGACAGGGTTGCAGCTGCTTGGTTATTTTCTTTTGGATTTTCGGTAGACGAAGCAAAGAGGTAAATCACTGCAACAAAATATTAGGGTTTGATCTCAAAATCTTGTGTGATTTCTTTGTGTTTTTCTCTTATGGTTGAGAACTAGAAAGTTGTAATCTTTTTTTGATATAGTGGAAGTTTTTCGATCGTGTCCCCGTTGACGTAAGCATATTGCCGAACCACGTTAAATCTGCGTGTTATCTGTCTCTGCTATTTTTCTCTTCGGTTAACTATTTGATTCCGCTGGTTGTTGCATTAATATTATTCCGCTATCTTTTGCTAACAATTGGTATCAGAGCCCTGGTTCGGGTCAGATTTCACTCAGATCGGTGTTGAGTTTGAGTGGGAGTTATGGCGGAAGATATGAAAGAAAATATTGAAAAATTTGATGGGACAGATTTCCAATGGTGGAAATTGCAGATGGAAGATTATTTATATCAAAAGAATTTATATCAACCATTGTTTGGAGAAAAGCCAGAAAATATGACAGATGAGGAGTGGGAATTGTTGGACAGGAGGGCTTTGGCGCAGATTCGATTGTGCCTGACAAAACAGGTTGTGTTCAACGTCTCTAAGGAGAATACCACTTCAGGTTTGATGTCAGCGTTGGCTAAATTTTATGAGAAGTCGTCTGCTTCAAATAGACTGTTTCTAATGAAAAAATTGTTCAACTTGAGAATGCCTTCTGATAGTTCAGTTGTTAATCATTTGAACGAATTTAACACATTATGGACACAACTTGAATCCTTAGATTTTGTCTTTACTGATGACATTAAAGCTTTGATGTTTATGTGTTCGTTACCGGATAGTTGGAGTAATATTGTTATGGCCATCAGCAATTCTTCCAATACTGCTCTTAAATTTAATGATGTTGTGAGTACAATCATGAATGATAAATTGATGAAAAAGAGTATGGGTGAGAGCACAGTTTCTACAAGTACTGCTCTGTCGGTTGATAATGACAGAAGGAAGGAAAGGGGTAGAAGTTTAAGTAGAGAGTCGAAACAAAGAGGGAGATCAAAATCTAAGGAGAAGTTCAAAAAAAAATTAGTGTGTTGGAAATGTAAGACAGAGGGTCATATGAAGAAGGATTGTCCAAACAAAGACAAGGAAGGAGCGAATGTGGTGAATCCAAGTAAAGAGTATGATGACTTGTGCTTGTCTGCTCATACAGAATCGAGGTCAGATCTGTGGTTTGTGGATTCAGGGGCTTCGTTCCATTGCACTGCTCGCAGAGAATTGTTTGAGAATTATGTCCAAGGTGATTTTGGGCATGTGACTATTGGTAATGGGCAGGAATGCAAGATTGTCGGTAAAGAGACAATTCAGTTGAAGTTGCACAATGGTGAAAAGTTGCTTTTACAAGAGGTCAGGCACATACCGAATTTGAAGAAGAATTTGATATCTGTTAGCAAGCTGGATGGCGAAGGTTATCAAATCTCATTTGAGAAGAAACAGTGGAAGATCAGTAAAGGAGCAATGGTAGTGGTCAAGGGTGAGAGAGTGGGAACTATATATTTACTCTCAAGCTCGGTGGATCACATTATTTCTTTGGCCACCGTAAAGAATAAGAAGACTATCTTATGGCATCAGAGGCTCGGTCACTTGAGCAAAAGCGGCATGAGGGTATTGCAATCCAGAGGTATGTTGACAGATATGAAAGATGCTAATTTTGATTTCTGTGAGAACTGTGTGTTTGGAAAGCAGAAAAGAGTTAGCTTTATAAAGGATGGCAAGGAGAAGAAAACCGAGAAATTGGAGTTGGTGCATACAGATGTATGGGGGCCTTCTTCGGCGAAGTCTCTTGGAGGTAATTCTTATTTTGTCACTTTCATAGATGATGCAAGAAGGAAAATATGGGTGTTCGCACTTAAGCAGAAATCCGATGTCTTCAAAATCTTCAAGGTATGGAAAGCTCTTATTGACAATGAAACAGGTTTGAAGGTGAAATGTCTGTTGTCAGACAATGGTAGGGAATTTTGCAATAGAGAGTTCGATGACTATTGCTCTACCCACGGGATCAGGAGAGTAAAAACTGTACCGAGGACACCGCAACAGAATGACGTGGCTGAGAGGATAAATAGAACCATTTTGGAGCGAGCTCGGAGTATGAGACTACAAGTAGGTTTGCCTTTGCAACTTTGGGGAGCCGCTGTAGATACGGCAGTCTATCTGATCAACAGGAGTCCAGCTAGTGTTTTAGATGGAGGAATTCCAGAGGAGGTGTGGTTTGGTAAGACTGTGAATTATTCATTCTTAAAAGTGTTTGGTTGTATAGCATATGCACATGTGGATCATGAGATGAGAAAGAAGCTTGATTCTAAATCTCAGAAGTGTGCATTCATTGGATACGGTGGCAATGAATATGGTTATCGCTTATGAGATTATGAGCATAACAAGGTAATTCGTAGCAGAGATATAGTATTTAATGAGGGCTGTATGTATAAAGACCGAATGGAAAGTAAGAGTGAGAAAACAGTGGAGAAAGAGCGCTTGGAGCTGGATGAGCCACAGGATGGGATGGATCCCATGGATAAAAGAAAGGAAGAAATACCTACATCTGAAGGAGAAGAAATGGCTACACCTGAGAATATACAAGCTTCAGATGAGACCGAACAGGAAAGAGAGCCATTGACTGAAGTAGATGGTTGCAGTACTTAATCAGAGAGTGTTCCCACTTTGAAGAGGAGCACGAGGATAAGAAAACCAACCCAAAAACTTTGTCTTCCATTATATCATGTTTTGTATACTGATGCAGGTGAACCAGAGAGTTACCAAGAAGCTATGCAGGATAAACTTCATCTTAAGTGGGAGCAAGCCATGCGTGATGAGATGTCTTCTTTGGAGGAGAATCACACATGGAAATTGGTGAAGCGACCGGAAAAGATGAAAGTATTGCATAACAAGTGGGTATACAGAGTAAAACATGAGGCAGGAGGGACACAAAGTTCAAAGGTAGACTTGTGGTGAAGGGATACGGTCAGAGAAAATGTATTGACTTCAATGAAATATTTGCACATGTTATTAAGATGACTTCTATCAGAGCAAACTAAGTATTGTGGCTGTGAAAGGATTGTATTTAGAGCAGCTCGATGTGAAGACTGCTTTCCTTCATGGTGATTTGGAGGAGGAAATATACATGGAACAACCAGAGGGATATTAAGTTAAAGGAAAAGAGAATTGGGTATGTCGACTGAAAAGGAGCTTGTATGGGTTGAAACAAGCGTCGAGGCAATGGTACTTGAAGTTCGACAAGTTTATGTTGGATTCGGATTTTGCAAGAAGCAATTCAGATCATTGTGTTTATCTACAAAAGTTTAAGGATGGTAACTTTATTATACTTACTTTGTATGTAGATGATATGTTTGTGGCAGGTACATGCATGAAGAAAATTAATGATCTGAAGAGAAAGTTGGCAGGGAGATTCTCTATGAAGGACATGGGTAAGGCTAAACAACTTCTTGGAATGCAAATTACCCGAGATAAGAAAAGCAAGAAATTGTGGTTATCTCAGGAGGGGTATATCAAGAAGGTGTTGGAGAGATTCAATATGGAGAATGCAAAACTGGTAACTACAGCTCTTGGTGGTCAGTTCAAACTGTCAAAGGAGCAAGGTGCTAAGACAGATGAGGAGACGAGACACATGGAGAATGTGCATTATTCATTGGCCGTTGGGAGTCTCATGTATGCAATGGTGAGTACAAGACCAGATATTGCACATGCAGTGGGAGTAGTGAGTAGATTCATGAAGAACCCTGGGAAGGAACATTGGCAAGCAGTGAAGTGGATTTTCAGGTATTTGAAAGGTACTTCAAATTATTGTTTGTGTTTTGGGGGTGATAACATTGATGTGCAAGGTTTTGTGGATTCGGACCATGCGGGTGATAGACACAATGGCAGGAGTACCACTGGTTACGTCTTTACTGTAGGAGGGACAGCGGTAAGCTGGGTTTCAAGATTACAATCAATTGTTGCTTTATCTTCGACAGAAGCTGAGTATATTGCAGCTGCAGAAGCAAGTAAGAAGTTTATTTGGTTGCAGCGATTGATGAGTGAGTTGGGTTTTGATGGAGTGGATTGCAGGTTATTCAGTGACAGTCAGAGTGCAATCCATCTTGCTAAGAACTCGGCGTATCATTCACGGACTAAATATATTCACTTGAGATATCACTTCATTAGATTCTTGTTGGAGGATGGTCAATTAAAGTTGGAGAAGATTGAGGGTAGTAAGAATCCTACAGATATGTTGATAAAGCCGGTTGATGGGAAAAAGTTGAGCTATTGCTCAACTTTGGTGCATTTGTTTTGAATGCTGAAATTGGGACTCTGAACGATCGAGGTAAAAGCTTTGGACACTAGGATTATCATGTATAGAGATTACAATTTTTGCAATAGGTCTCCAAGTGGGAGATTGTTGCTAATGGAGCCCAATTGCCGCAGCGGATTTCGGTCTACCGAAACGGGTCCAAAACCGACCCAAATCCATTATGATATAATATATATATGGGGTTATGGTGCTAGGGTTTGAACAAGCTGAAAATTAGAGCCGAAATTAAAAAGAGAAGGGGGTGGTTGCAAATTGAAGAGTGCTGTTCTTTTGTGCTTTCGGCCAAACAAAAGAAATAAAGGCGGATTTCTTTTTGTTGGGTGTGGCCGAAATCAAATAAAGAAGGAGAAGGAATTGTTGCTGGTTCCTTTAAGTTGCGGCAGAATCAAAAGGACAGGGTTGCAGCTGCTTGGTTATTTTCTTTTGGATTTTCGGTGGTCGAAGCAAAGAGGTAAATCACTGCAACAAGAAGTTAGGGTTTGATCTCAAAATCTTGTGTGATTTCTTTGTGTTTTTCTCTTATGGTTGAGAACTAGAAAGATGTAATCTTTTTTGATATAGTGGAAGTTTTTCGATCGTGTTCCCGTGGCGTAGGCATATTGCCGAACCACGTTAAATCTGCGTGTTCTCTATCTCTGCTTTTTTCTCTTCGGTTAACTATTTGATTCCGCTGGTTGTTGCATTAGTATTATTCCGCTATTTTTTGCTAACATTAACAATGGCCTTGAGGTAAACTTTAATAATTTACAATGATTTTACTAGCTAGGAAAGTTTCTAACTTCGGGCCTATAGTTTATGATATCAAAAAATGACAATATGAGAAGTATTATATTAGCAATATCAAATATATGGATAAATGATGGGCAATACCAAATTTTTATTGTATCAGCAGGAATATCAAATATATGAATAAATGATTGGCAGTACCAGCTACCTCAACATCCAACACGATATTTGCAATACATATTGGTATCATCTGAACTACCGATATTCAAAACCTAAAGTTTGCACTTGCCAAACTAGTTAAATGAGTTTCATATGTACTTTTTACTGGCTACACCACACAATTTCTCTCAATTATTACCAAGAATGAAATTTCTCAAACAACACGAAAGAAAGTCAAATTCAAAACCTCTTGCAAGGAGATGAACAATGCTACCATCATAATAACACCATTTTTTTCAAATTAGTCCAGTACTGAACCTTGAGAGCTTACAAATTGACAGTACGTATAAACAACATATTGAGTTATATACAGAATTTTATATCGTTTTTCGGAAAAACAAATTTGGAATTAAATTACAATGCTCCTAAACACAAAATTCTAGAAAGAGCAAGAGCGCATCGGCGCTTTTTCTTGTTCATTGGGGGATCCTGTATTAGCTTCCTCTTCTCAGTGTCCACAATTGCTGTTAGCATCACCTCTTTCTTCTTCAAATCCACCATGTAGTCCAACAATCCTGCTAAATTAGGCAAAAAAACAAGGATACAAAAAAAAAATATATATATATATATATATATATAATGTGATTTGATCACTTTGTTCAATTTTACCTCCTTAATTTGCATACAATTCAATTTTATTATCGACAAATCCTCACCATTTATCTTGGAAATTATGGTAGAAACCCTTCTGCGGCAGTGTTGGCAGCTCATGTTGGCTGTCATTACAATCACCTGGACCTGCTTTCATGTAGATTTCACAGTAAAAATTAGTCACTCTTATAATTTGTTCCTTGTCCTTAAAAAGTTATTCATTGTAGAACTTTTGAGGACTGACTAATACATAAAAGGTCTGAAATATTGTATTTCAATGCTCAAGTTCCCAGCAAAAAGAAAAGGCATAAGTTTTTTTTTTCCTTTCTTTCTTTCTTTCTTGAATAATAAAAGAAAAAGTTCCAGAACTTTTATGGCCATATGAAATTAGATTCTTTATCCTCATCTGTTTTTTCTTTTTTTTTTTTAAAAAGAAAGGTTGTAAATAAGTTGATTGACTAAAACACTTAAATTAAGATTCTGCGATAGGATCATCAGTTTGTTGTTTGCATCAGTTTGTTGTTTGATGCTGTCCATTCTGTAGATGCATGAAAAATATAAGCAAGAAATATTCAAATATTGATGCCTTTTTTTATGAACATCAAGCATAATGGTGAATATTTTTTTTATTTTTATTTTTTGCAAATATATGTGGTTTATTTTTGAATTACATGCATATGTAATTTGTTGTATGGAGTAAAGTTCAATTGTCAAAATATTGGCTTTTGGATGTTTTCCATTATATTTCTTCAGAAATTAAACTCCTCAAACAAATTCTTCTCATATATGGCCACAATTGAATTTACATCTATAAATTTAGAATAACCTTATATTTTTCAAAAAAAAAAAAAAAATCAAGTATACTGTGTTGGATCATTATCCAACATTGGTCCATATATGTGAAATAATCAATTATTGTAAACTATCTAATATGGTTGGACCAATTAAAAGTGATCTAATTAAGTTGGGGTTTAATGTATCTAATAGGGTGTGGGTTTTTTATGCGTAAAAATCTAATGTGTAATTTCTAATTTTATGATGGGCTAAATTAGAAATACTAATAGACAGATTTGTCTATAAAAAAGCGGTTATGGTTCCCAGATCACAGGTGACTTTGATTCTTTTCTATTTCCCATTGACAGAGAGAAACTAAAAAGAAAAGTTAAAAGGGTTCTCTTAAGAAAACGTGTAGATCTGTAAGGCCAATCGCACGGCTCTACAACGTGATTATTTGTCGTGGATTCAGGTACGCTTCCGCATATTTTATATATAATTTCTTGGTGATTTGATATAAAAATCTATTACGTAATTTTCGTATGGTATCTAACATACTGCCTATAGTCTACTCCACATGTCAAACAAAAATAAGTATATAATTCACATTTCATAATATGCACTTAGATCTTGCTTTTAGAAAAAGTAATCATGAAAGTAACCACATAAGAAAATATCACCACTAAACATAAGAATATCACCAAAAAGCAAACTTTCTAGAAAGAGGATAATGAGAGTTCGAAAGTGACTTGAATCCAATCTAAAACAAGGTTCAAACAAGTTTATATCCTATTTTGATTATAAGAATGTGCGAGATAAAAGAAAATTGCAAAGTATTGAAACCCATAAATTTGATATTTAAACCAAAAAAAAAAAAAAAATATTGCAACAGACACCATAAATCAATAATAAACCAAAAATTTAGCATGTTCCAATGAGTTTGCCATTATCCTTCTTTCTTAGGTGAATGATTGACAGCCACAGCTTAAACCAAGAAAAAAAAAAAACAATATTTTTAATTTTAGTTAAACATAAATTAAACAAAATAAAAAATGCATCATTTACAATACCATAAGCAGCTAAAAGCACCAAGTGCTTCTTCTTCTTTTTCTTCTTTTTCTTCTTCTTTCATTTACTCAGAGAAAAGAAGAAGAAGAATGGAAAATGGAAGTGATAATATATAAAATAAGAAATCTCACTCGTGTACTTAGATTGAACTATTGAATCATATATACATATAATTACAAAAAAGGTTCCTGAAAACTTATTCGGAAGCAAGAGGGCCATGGTGAGCACAAATGATGGGTGAATTTTGTATCTCAAGCTTATTCAGAAGCAAGAGGATGATGATAAGCACAAATGATGGATGAAATGATCCTATTCCAGTCTCATATATTAAAAAAATATATGCAAATAGACATAAGGAGATCAAGAAATTACCTTTGGGAGAGTCAAGTCCTCGGCAATTCGAAGAGCTTGCTTCATTGCTCTGCTCTGGTTATGGTGGTATCTCAAGCTTTCCGTGATACTTTGCTCATTCTCATGTTTTGTAGTCTGTGACTGCTTCCCTTGGTCAAGACTTATGGAGGAAGCTATATATAAACACACTGTGTCTGTGTATTGTAATTACTAATTACAGGCACGTGCAAGCCCGCCTAACCCTCTGGTCTAGTCTTTCTCCTGCCTAATTACCTATTATTTTATCATAATAATGATAGAAATTAATTAATTAATAACTGTTAATATTCATGCTGATGATACCATAATGATGCCCCAAGGTTATTTTACTGGTATGTGTTGAGCTATATAGCTAAACCATTATTTTTCTTTCTTTTTCTTCCTCCTAAAAGAAATTTTTGTAAGAAGAAAGTGTAAAGTGAATTATTCCTTGAAGTGAGATCAGGCCATTAAAACTTTAATACGTACAAAACTTTTGATACTGGTTTATAGACTTATCCACGGACAGAAACCAATAAAGGAGTATTTACAGGTTTTTCCCTTAAATCTTTATACATTATGATTTAGTCCCCTAAATCTTCATATTTAGGATTTAGTCCCCAAAATCCTCTAAGTTACTACAATTTAGTCTCTCCGTTAGTTTTTCCGTCCAAATAAATGGCAGAATTTAAATTTTACTTTTTTTAAAATAATGAAATGACTTAAATACCCCTATGAAAAAAAAGAGGGTAAGAATAGAGAGATAGAAGAGAAGAAGAAGAGGAGAAACCAATAAATTCAATGAAGAAAAGGAGAAGAGTGGAGGAAAAGAGAGAAAAGAGAGGAGGAAGAGAGAAGGAGAAAAAAGGAAGAAGAACGAAGAAAAAGAGAAGAGAGGAGGAAGAGGGAAAGAGAAGAGAGGAGGAAAAATAAAGAAAAAGAGAAGAGAGGGGTCAAATAGAAAAATCAGGTCAAAACATAAACTGGGCTAACGAATGTTAGGGAGTGGGACTAAACTGTAGTAACTTAGAGGAATTGGGGGACTAAATTATAATTTATAAAGATTTAAGGGACAAATCTGTAAATACCCCAATAAATAAATACTTTTTTTCACCTCTCTACAAAGATTCAATGCAAAAGGTCAACAAATCTAGCAGCCCTGATGGTTGGTAGAAAACTCACATCTAATGACACTTCGATATTAGATAATCAAGATTAAGAAATGGATTAAAATTTACAAAATCTATTGACATTTTCCTCTTTGAGAGTTGATTATAGGCAAACAGTACATATTTGGAGGATGGTCCCCAACCTGCTTATTATTCCTTGCACGCCAACGAAAAAACAACTATCATCAATTCCCACCAACAGCTAAATAATTAATCCAATATAATCTTAAGCATCATCTATGGATGCGAATCAAAACAATATTTAATATTTTGTTAATTCTGATGAGGTATTCAAAAGATAAATACACATGGGATCATTGCATATGTCTACTCTCTTAGGTCATCCCTCCACGAGATAAGAAAGTATCAAGCTGTGGCAGTTACAGTCAAACATTCTCAATTTTGTATATTTTTTCACTGCTGTATCATTCTGTCAAAAACTTAGACTAATGGAGCCATTGTGTTAGTTACATTCAAATTTAAGCACGCACGCCCTGAAGTAGCGGACGGTTATGTTTAGAAAGATGCGCGGCCAATTTCTAGAGAGGAATCGAGAGGATCCATTGAATAGAATATAGGTAGAGCAGTAACTAAGTTGATATTTTTCATTTAATTTTACATACCAATGTCAAGTGGTTGCCTGCTACTGGAAGTCCCTTCTACGTATTGATAAGATCTTCCTTGATGTCAAGCATCTCTTATATTATAGATAGGCCAAACTTGCACATTTGAAATGTTCTCAAGAACACTTTGAGCCTTAAAGAAGAAAGAAATAGTAATTAATTAGCAAACACACAAATTATTAAAATATAAAGTCATGTTGCATGATAATATATGGTGAATTATCTATTGTTGTCTTGTATTAGCCAGAAAGCAAACTATTGTTTTCTTGAGATATAAGAAGCTGCCATAATCACGTGACTGAGGTATTGGTTCAGTCACCAAATGGCTCCAAATTGTTTGTCATAAGGATATAATATAGGGGTATTTACAGATTTGTCCCTTACATCTTTATAAATTATAATTTAGTCTCCCAAATCTTCATAGGATTTAGTCCCCAAATCCTTTAAGTTACTACAATTTAGTCCTGAGTTTATATTTTGGTCCGATTTTCCGTTTTACCCCGATTTCCTTCACTTAATTCCCCTTTCCTCTTCCCCCTCTCTTCTTAGTTCTTATTGAATTCTCCCATTGTTCTTCTCTTCTCTCTCTCTATTCATTTATTAGGTTCTCCCTCTCTATATGGAAACCAAATATATTATTCTCCACTAAATATATTAAACTTTTAAGTCTCAATATAAATTCATTTATTGGGTTCTCCCTCTCTATATTGGATAAATTCATTTCTAAGTTTAATACATTTATTGGAGAATAATACATTTGGTCTCAATATAGAGAGCAAGAACCCAATAGGTGAATAGAGAGAAGAGAAGAAGAAGGGGGAAACCCAATAAGAACTAAGAAGAGAGGGGAATGCGGGAATGAGGAATTAAGTGAAGGAAATAAGAGATAAAACGAAAAAATCGAGCCAAAATATAAACTGAGCGACTAAATTATAGTAACTTAAAGGATTTGGGGGACTAAATCCTAAATATGAAGATTTTGGGGGACTAAATTATAATTTAGAAAGATGTAAGGGACAAACCTGTAAATACCCCTATAATATAATACATCCAGACATACATCTGGCTAATTTCCCAACAATTTTGTTGGGATTTCAAACCTAGAACCTCCCCTATTGGGAATTGGGAGGGATGCTACCGACAAATGCTAAGCTTTCAGAATTACCTCTAAAAGCTACCTGATAAGTGAAACATGCAGTACGCGCAGTCAGAATCAATATATACATTCAAGTACCATCACTGGAATACTTCAATCCACAACAAAAGGAAGAGTACATCAACCTTTAATAAAAAGATAGAATGGGAGCTATACTGGGATTACATGTCTTATAATTATATTAGTTACATGATCTTACAGCGTTAATTTTATCTTCCCAGTTAGCTTGTTGCAAATTTGGAGTCCTAAAGAAACCACCTGCAATGAATTTCATCTGAAATAGGACCCTTGCGGCCACTGACTGTAGTTTAATGACAGTAAATCAAAGTATACACTTCCTGATCAAATATATGGAGAAGTAGATAACAAGCAAACAAATCAAAATACTTGTGAATCCTAAAATACCCATGTGAGAAAATTATACATATCCAAACACCGTTCAGACCAAGTAGATGCAGAACGGATTTATCAAATCAGAGCTAAGTTTCTATACATGATTGGATGGATATATACATTCTTCATAAGTTTGAACCAGAATAACCAATTGTGTAATAGTTGATGTACCACGTAATGCATATAGCATTTATCATCCAACGTTTACTAGAGAAAACGCTCTATGACTGCAAAATCAATACAAGAAACTTGAAATAAATTAATTGTCAGAGAGCCTGTAACTCAGACACCACACAAACTAAGTGCCTAGATATGTGCATATACAAGCTCGCATGCACATGCCTGAAGAAGCCACAGACCAAAGAGAGAGCCAAGCTCTTTTTTTTTCATGTCTGGTTGACCAGGCTCTCATAGAGACCTAAATTACATCTGCAACACAAGTTTTTGGCCATTGAAACTCTTAACAATTCAAATCAAACCAGAGAGCTATATTCCCTGTTCAAAAAGAAAATAGGTCAGGTGAATCCCAAATTTGGCCACCGAAATTGTTCGACAAGACCTGATTTGAGGTTGATTAACATTCAGATTAAACAATAACAACTAAGCCTTTTATCCCAAGTATTTGGGGTAGGCTACATGAACCAAAAAAGAATCACGCCGGATCAATCACTTTGATATTCCTTCTCCATTCATTTCTTTTGATATTCCTTCTCCATTTATTTCTATCAAATAATATCTCCTTATTTAAACCTCTAAACTCCATATTTTTGCGGATCACCTCTATCCATATTTTCTTCGGTCTTCCCTTCGTTCTTTTAACTTGTCCTACATTGATAAACTTGTTGGCAGTGAAAATTTCTGAATAAAATAGAGTTTTTCACAACAGAACGCGGAGCTAACTTAGTAGTTCCGCGTTTGGCTATTTTTAGCCCCGAGTATGAGTAAAACGCGGAGCTAATCAATAGCTTCGAGTTCTGGTTTCTTAGCTCCGCGTTTTGATGTGATTAATTCCGCGTGAGCAGATAACCAGAATCATAAATTGATTGAGATTAAGATTTGGGCTTATCCAAATACTCAAATTAAGTCCAATCAGAACTCCAAATCAAGAGATTTAAATCAAAACTAAGATATTTGATTGGAATCCTTGATGAATATAAATTCTATTTAGATAGAAACTCTCATATGGACCTAAGGCTATAAATACCCTCTTGAGGAAGCCTTAGGTGATCTTTTGGAAGTTTTTGTGAAGTTCAAGTTACGCGTGAGAGTCTTGAACGAATCAAGATCAGAGAAGATCATCCAAAGTCGGCCTACATTTTCTTCATCAAGAGCAAGAAGACCATCGTCATCAGATCGTCCAAAGGAGCTACTAGTTAGATCTCATCGCCACATAGATCCCACAATTCATTGTAAAAGAGAGCGATAAATTATAAATCCTCTCGTTTGTTCTTTTTGTTGTTCTCTTTCGTTGTAATCTAAGTTGAATTCAATAGAAGGAAAGCAAATTTCTGCTGTGAACAAAACTGCAAATTATAATTATTTTCATGTTATACAATAGACATAGAAGGCAACTGTATCATAATTATTTTCCCTGCAGCTTGAAGTTAAAACACATTGGAAGTTACAAAAGACAAGCAAGATATACATGGAAGCGCTATAGATCACATTATTTATTTATTTATTTATTCTTTTGGCAAAGATTAGTAGCCATAAAGCAAAAGATAGATAAAACAGTGAATTCTTCCAAAGATGTCCATGGTCATTCAACTTCATCTTTCTGGCTCTGTGTTCTATTGGGTTTACATTCCTTGTTATGAAAGTCTGGCATGTCAAACATTCAAGGCTTTTCCCCAACATTTTGAAAGCAATTCTTTCTTAACCAAGGAAGAAGTGAGAGTAATCCATGTCAAACATCTATCCTTTCTTCAAGGCCCTGTTTCTGTACATCTCGCATACCTTTCTTTCCGTCTTTTGGAGCTGGAGGTTTCGTGGGCAGTCTAAGCAATGTTGAAAATAACGCGTTATGGTTATATTGCGTTACAAAACCTAACGGAACTTCAGTGCTACGTAACAACTGAAAATTACTCAGTGCACCATAACAGTATGTTTTTTATGTTATTTTACGTTATATTAGTAACGTTACATTAAATTACGTTATGTTACCTTATTTACTATTATTTTTTTAGTAATATCTATATTTTTGTTGCTTATTATTTTGATTATTAGCGAATTACTAAAATTTTATTACTTGATTTGACTTGTTTGATTGCTTATGAAATTACTAACTTGCTAATTAGCGATTATTTCCTTATTCGTTTGTTGTAGTTTCTATACGGTTGCTGAAATATTATATTTATTGATTCTATTGAATTTTTAACTGAATTGAAATCAATAATTACAAATAAGATAAATTGAACATTTGAAAATATAAATTACAAAAATGATAAAGAATTGTAATCTTGTTTTTTTTATTTACGTGATAACTGGAATTACGATTGCAGATTTAATATAATTTATGAATATAAATGTGAGAATTATTATAAAATTTAATTAAAATTTAGAATAGATTATGTATTACAAAATGGTTATATATTCTTTTTAGAATTTTTTTAATTTATTTTTCAATTTATAAAAATTATTTTATATAGTTTTATATTTATTTTTATTAAATAAATAGTAAATTACGTAACCTACATTATGTAGTACGCTATATGCGATATAACCTAACCAAGGCAAAATGTTACGTTACCATTATCGCTATTTTAAACATTGAGATAATACAAATGCTAATATCGTAGCTCAGTATTATTTGGTAGACCAAGGCTTTGAACTTTTCATACGAAGCTATGCACAAAGTGGATATATAAGTGGTAGTTTGAGTACCTATACCAATTTGCATCAGCTTGATGCGTGAAAACCAGGAAGGCCCCAAAATCATATTCATCTTGATTCTCAATGCTCATCTATGAAGTTATAATAATTTACTTAGTTTGCAGTCACTCAGAATTAATCAACTCTGCTTTCATCATTGACCTACACATCCAAAGACTTCAGAAACCAGATAATAACACGTTGGAAAGCTGATGAACTATGCAATATTCCAATACTAATAATATTATATCTAAAAAGTCATGAAGATTAAAAGAAGTGAATCAATCTGCAATATTCAAATACGAAAGTACTTGCTCCAACTGAAGACTGCAAACAGACAAATGTACCTGATATGAACCGCAAAGAGCTGTCCTTCTAGCTGACAGATTTTGGCATTAGTGCGACAGGTTCAAGCTGCAATAATCTTTTCGGTGTGTCTGGATGTTTTATCCCAATCACAGTGATGCGAGAAACTGAGCAGTTCAAACCTCGAGAGCTGCTTTGTGAGCTCCAACCCATCATGCAGCAGCTGCCTCTGAAAGAATGTTAACCGTCCAGGCACCTCGGCCAAGCTGCATATACTAACACCATTCTCTTCTGAGAAGTCTGGCAGGATCTCCACCACCCGACATTGATAACCACCCAGGGCAGAACTCCTCCAGTTGATGATATATGTATACATTGCCCAGATTTCACCCTTCCTTGGAAACATTTTGTAGTACATCTCTTCAAGAACTAGGACATTTCCAAGTTTGAAGATCTAACTCCGTCATCCCCTTTGATATTCCACCTATCTCGCCACCCACAAACCTAAATGCTGGGACCTTGTAGGAAAACATCATAAACTTATTACCAGGTATTTGGTAAGATGGCTCGTTCCCTCTCTTCATGTACTGCGGGAAAACACATCTGAAACCAGGAACCTTCGATCAAGTAGGCCACCTTAGCACCATAATCTTTCAAACAATCAGCAAGAATTTCTACAAGCACACTTATTGTTAAAATACAAAATAATTTTTCCCAACCTTCACCACAACAACTTTGGAGTATTGGTATAGTAGTCAGGGCTTCAAAATGGTAAATATCGTTGCCGGGTCAGATACCATTCAATGTCCCAATCTCTATAGATAACCCAGTTATACCATTTGAACCATATAAGAGAACATCAAAGGCCCACTGAGTGACATTTTGTTCAACTCAAGAATAAAGGTTCCACAAGCAATGGGAAAGCTGGCATCATGTCACTTCTTCTCATGGGACTGTTGGGGACAAGCCTTGAGCCATGCGTTTCTGAGGTAAGATCACGCACATTTTTCCATAATGGCAAGGCATGAGTTCTTGATCGTAAGCAGCACAAATCTGACCCATGGAAAGTTTTTCTGCCTTCCTATTGTTCTCAAAGACATTGAAGTCTTCTCTGGCTGCTTGCCAGCCATATGGTTTTCTTCTAAAACTCCAGAAGCCTTTGGGAGATTGACATCATATGAGGAGTTCACTTGAGCCATAGTCCAACTTGCTTCCAGGGCACAAATTTCTTCTTTTGTTGGTCATCATCACGTCAATTACCACTGCAAACCTCGTTAGTAAGGATGGTAAAGAACGCATCCACGGTTTCTATACAAATTTTTGAATTATAAAATTAAATTTTTATTTTTAATTCAAAATTTTATACAGGACAGGCAGCCTTCAGGACCTCAACAATTAAGCTTCTGGAATCTCACTGTAGTCTTTGAATCGCATTCTGTTCTTAATAGCATCTCTTGTTTGAATAATGTCGGCATCTTTTTCAGTCATGCTGCTCTTATTGTTAATTAAAAAAAAGTTTCAATTTTAATATAACATTTGCAGCTCCATGCTGAAGGTACAAAAACAAAGAAACAAAATACAAGGACAATATTCATATTAGATCTTTACAAAAAGATTCATGTGAGAAAAAGTCAGCTTATTGACTACTGCTAAGTAAGCACATAAACATCTGAACCTTCATGCCCCAGACCAAAAACGAAGCAATCATGGAGAAATAGAGAAAATGCAGAAGGATTAGAGATATAAAATATAGGCTACAATCAAATAAATATAAACAAATAAAACAATGCAAATTATAGTGCCGGTGTTGTTAACGAGACCTTCAGCGAGAATTGAATAGCTACGTTTAGATATTTCAGCAGCCAAATTGGAACAACTCCAAACATTTTGTGTTGTGTTGTTTTGAGCCCAAAACAAAGTAAAATACCAAATTTGTGTTTCTTCCGATTTCTTCAAATGAAGCAAATGCGTTTGGCATTAGTCGCGCAATTAACTACAAAAAATATTTAAAAAATATGCTTGATTGTACACCGAGCATCGCTAATTATAACTACTTTGAAATTTCATCCAATTTCTTCAACTGAACCGATAATTTCTTTTTTTTTTAAGGTTGTAACGGTGAGCAATTACCCTCTGCGTTCTATTAATAAGAGACAACATGAACAAAATAACAAAAATAAAAGGATCCATGACACCTATGGGTATCAATAGTTTGGCCTTAGATTATCATACACAAATAAAAGGACATGATACAAAATAACATCCAAAAGTTCTCCACTAGTAGTGAACTGTCGACGTCCAAAAGCTCGCTCCCTCAAACACTGTCCGCAGGACCCTGTGTCGCCCCGACTGGAGAGTTTTCCTGCACCTTCTCATCTGTGTCATGTTCTTCTGAGGGGTATAGTCGCTCTCTCTCCGATAATAGACCTGTCCAAGAGATCATGTCATGGTATGTGAAATAAAGACAGATATCAGTTTCAATACATGTTCTTTCTAAATAATACGACGGATATGGACACCGTGTTTTGTGGACCTACTAATTCCGGCTCTTTCCCATATAATGTTAGCATCAATCACATAACTGGGGGAACCCCAGCTAAATTCTCAGAGAAATAGACGAGATCAGCTTGAACCCAAAATTTGGATAGTCTAAAATGAAAGAACCGATGGAAAATGTGCAACAACAAAAAAAAAAAACTATATTTTAGAATGTAAAAAAAAAAAAGACAAGAAAACGAAATGTTCGATCCGTGGAGAAATTATGTACCTTTTTTCTCACTCTAATCAGTTTAGTTCTCGAGCTGGAGTAATGGGAGGATTTAGGGGTTTTGTCAATGTGAAACTAAAGGAGTTAAACATAAAAAAGAGCGCTCCGATATTTACAGATTTGTCTCTTAAATCTTTATAAATTATGATTTAGCCTCATAAATCTTCATATTTAGGATTCAGTCCCCCAAATCCTCTAAATTACTACAATTTAGTCTCTCCGTTAGTCTTTCCGTACAAATAAATGACAGAATTTAATTTTTACTTTTTTAAAATAATGAAATGACTTAAATACCCTATGAAGAAAAAGAGAGGAAGAATAGAGAGATAGAAGAGAAGAAGAAGGGGGGAAGCTAATGAATCCAATAAAGAAAAGATGAAGAGAGGAGGAATATGGAAGGAAAAGAGAGGAGGAAGAACGAAGAAAAGAAGAAAAGAGGAGGAAGAGGGAAGGAGAAAGTAAGAAGGGATAAAATAGAAAAATCAAGTCAAAAAATAAACTGGGCTAACGGAATTTAGGGAGGGGACTAAATTGTAGTAATTTAGAGAATTTGTGGGACTAAATCATAAATATGAAGATTTGGAGAACTAAATTATAATCTATAAAGATTTAAGGGACAAATCTTAAATACCCAAAAAAAATTATACTTTCCTATTTGATTGTACAAAATTAGTGTGTCCCCGAACAGGTGGTTAAAAGGATATTTATTTTATTTTCTCTTCCTCTTTATTTCATTTCTTTCTTTTTCAGAGACAAATGTTTTGGGAAATTAAAAAAAAAAATTGCTAGAGAATATTGCATATGTGTCAATGGTTTTTTCTGCATGAGGCTTATATTTTTCTTCAAATTAATTAGATTTTCTATTTTCGATTATATCTCCGTAGAATCTTTATGTTCAATGCCTTTTTTGAATAAGCATAAAAATGTTATATTTTTTTTAATAGAGAATTATTCCTCTCCTATCCATACCCACATGATAGAAGAACCAATTGAGTCAATAATTATTTTTGTAAGTAAACTAAAAAAGTTAAGTGATTTTAAAAGAATTCTTGATGGTTAAATTTTATATTATTAAACTAGTTAAAATGGAAGTGACCACTAAATAGATAGAAAAACTTAATCTAGAATATTCTAAACATAGGTTAAAAGCAAACATCAAAGATGTTTACATTTATTTACATTTAAAAACTATCATGGATATTCTCTCGTGTTAGATTCTTAAAAGTGAAATGTAATTCGATTTTAGTAAGTACTTAATTTTAAAAAAAAACCAACATATATTATAGATTTATTTGAAGTAAATACATATTGTGGGAAATATTATTTTCTACTAAACATATATTTTTTTAATGAACATAGCATAACCAAAGATTTTTTTAATTTGCTGTGTATACAAAATCTAAGGAATTGCGGGATGTGTGCGGATAGAAAATTTTGGTCATTGGGTATATTTTTTAAAATAGTAAAATCAGGATCCAATAGTCTTATCTTCATTTATAACATCTTAATTTTCTTGGGATTATATATTATGAGCGAGAGGATTCATTTGTCCTCCATGTAAGTATATATAATACATTTTATACACATGGAATGGAAGAAAAAAGAATTTTTAAACCAGCCATATTTAGTAATAGTTTGGCAAGTTATAAGATAAAATTATTTTAGTTATTTTATAGATAATTTTGATGTCAGTACAAACCAACAATACATTGTTGTGACTCAGATCCCTTATAGTATAGACTATAACTTATCACCCTTAAAGTTTTAAGGGTTAATTACACTCAGACCCCTATAGTATGGGGCATGTAATACTTAAATCCCTGAAGTTTAAACTCTTACTTAGACTCCTTGAAGTATTTAAATTACTGTATTTTAATTACATTCAGACCCCTGATTCAGGGAGTCTAAGCGAGAGTTTTAAACTTCAGGGGTCTAAGTATTACATGTCCCATACTACAGGGGTTTAAGTGTAACCCAAGTTTTAAACTCTCATTTGATTTCCTGTGTCTTTCCTATCAGTTTTTCTTTTTCTTTTTCTGCGGTCCAAAAAAAAAAAATTTAAGTGAGAGTGAGAATTTTAAAATTTAGGAATGATAACTCGTGATCTGAATACGTAATTCTCTAAAAATAAAAAAATAGCTTAATTGGGAAGCCAGGCTGAGATCACAATTGTCGTCGCTAATAATTAAATCTTGTTTTATTTCAAAAAATAATTAAATCTTGCAATTATCCCGCTCCTCTCTTCTTAAGAAAAAAGGCCACGCCATCTTCCAAACCCTAACCCTTCGATCCGAACGCTAGTTCTTTTTCAGAATCCGCAGTAGAATCAAGAGGAATTAAGATCCGAAGTTCCGAACCCTAATTATCTCTCTCATGCTCTCTCAAATCCATCAAAACCCTAATCTGCCCTTAAGAGGGGGTCAACTGAAGGGCCTTTCAATTCAATGAGTCAGATCGCCACATCACCAAGATTCCAACTTTCAGGTATGTGATTAGAGTTTAGCGAATAATTCATTGTATATTTCATATTATTTTCGATCATAATATCGCTGATTTATGCTGTTTTCTTAGCATGCGTCCTAACACTGCAGAAATGGGGAACATTGTCAAATGGGGAACATTGTCACTTTTGGATGGCCAAGGTACTAAGCGGAGCCATCCAAATTTTCTGGTTATTGATGTGTTTTTTTTTTTTTTTTTCATTGTTTAGGCTTGTTATCAAGATCAAATAAGAAATGTAATTATTTTTCTTAAGCACAAAGAATTGGAAGATTTGAATCCTACCAGCGGCCATTTTAATCAGTCAATGGCAATTTTAATCTTTACTACGAGTTTTGAGAACAACCTTTTTTGGGCTTGTGAAAGGAGTAGAATTTCAGGTCTTGTGTTGCAGGGTTTATATCAGTCGATTCAACATTATCATACAAGCATTACATGGCCATGAGTAGAATAGAAAAGAGTCTTTCATTTCCAAAATTAAATTTGTCAATGTTGGAATGAGTCATGACATATCAACAAGATTCTATTAAATTTACAAGTATGTCTACTCTCATATTTTTCAATACTTACATCTAGTGTTAATTTCTTTTTAGAAATTTACACCAGACAGTTTATAACCGAAATGTAAGTTGGTCCAGTTTCAAGTCTTATATATATTTTTTAATCTTAAATTTGATTGCACTATTTTTAACTTGTTTTCAAAAGAAAGTATCTGCCTAAATCGCTGATTCTTTAAAGGAACTTGGGCCACCTTCACTAAGATAGGTAAAATGACATTGAAATTCCTCCAAGTTCTAGCTTTCTTCCCCTTTTCTAGGCTCCACTACCACTAAGGACTCTAAAAGACAACTAGAAAGGGTAAATGGGATAATACTAGAAGATGGCAATCACCAGGAATTTGTCATGAAGAAAAAAAAAATTCCCTCAAAGTTTAACGCAGCTCTAGCCTCAATAATAGTAATGTTTGATGATTGATATTTCACTAATCTCTGTATACTTATAAAATTTTGTTTATATTATTATCCAATGCATAAGCAATAAATGTTGTAACCACCCTTTAGATCCAATCTTTCTCTCTCTTCTTTGCTCTAGGCATTCCTAAGCTAAATATCCCTAAATTTAAGATAATTCTAGAGGCTCTCGGCTTCCAAAGCTCATAAGTGGCTACATCTGCAACTTTACAGATTGTAGCTTTGGAAACTACAATTGGAACTTCCAAAGCTCAATATATAGCAAGCTGATGAGGGACTTCTCTCCAAAGGAAGACAAGTGCTCTTTAGGTGAATAATATTTCATTCATCACATTCATATGGATTCTGTTTTCCTTTTAAAAGTTAGAATGGATTTTTGTAAATTGGGGTAGTTACCTTATGTATGATATCATGAACTTGATATATTCAATCATCTCATAGGTATATTTCACTCCACGGTCAAATCTTAATATTTTTTTTTTAACTTTTGTCTCAATTTAATACTCAATCTTAATTTATACACCTTGAATCTACCTATGACTTCATCTTTATTCTTAAGGTAACTATACCTTTAAAAAAACAAAGGTAGGTACAAACACACCAGAATGATCATTTATAAATGCCGCACCTCTAGTTGGAACACTATTAGAATTACATACTATCATGCCTTGCCTTGATATACGGTAAAGGAGCACTCACAAGTAATGACAATATATTCGGTTTGAATATGTTAAATTCTCTAGTAGGATAACATAGTTTATAATTAGCCATGGTTCCTCCCCTAAAAAGATTAGCTATGATTACCTAATGGTTTTATTGGAATTATTATAAACTATTTTAGCTCTTGTCTTACATCCGATGTGGGACTATTGAGCTAAGATATTACATTCGCCCCCTCAATTTTAGGATCTGACGTTCTCGTCAGAGAGGTACAGTAACACATTAGAACCCTCCTTTAGAATCTGATATTCTCGTCAGAAGGGTACAGTAACACATTAATACTTTACAAAGCAGTTTGGAATGCTAGAGATAACCCCATGGATTTCTAGAGATGGCTCTCACAGATTCAAGAGGTGGTCCTCACTTCTGTGTGGCACTTTGTTCTGTGTAGCACTTTGGTCCATATGATATATAGTTCCGCACATTTTTGGCTGGTATTTGGCTCTGATACTACTTCAATACCTGTCACGTCTTGCCTCGATGTACGGTAAGCAAGCATATATAAGTACCGACAATATATTCGGTTTGAATATGCTAAAGTCTTTGGAAAAATAACAATAGTTAAAATGGTTTATAATTAGACATGGTTTTTCCTCCAAAAAGGCTAGGTACAATTACTTAATGGTTTTATTGAAATCATTATAAACTATTCTAGTTCTTGTCTCACATTCGATGTGGAACTATTGAGTTTGGGTATTACACAATAATATTATCAATTAGTTCTTGAGGCTCTTAGTTTCTACCTGTGAAGTTTCTGGCAAGTTTAACCTGAACATAGATCTCATATTTAGTCTTGGTTTTAGATATTTTTGTTTAAATTTATAATTTTTGTAACCATGCATGTCTAAATTTACATGTCAATTTAGATAGGATAGGGGACACACTAAGTTCAAAGGCAATCTTGTCCATCATCTCCAGCATGGGAGCTCCGATAAAAAAAAAAGAACCAGGAGGAAAAAAGAGAGAGAAAGAAAGGAAGAGGAGGAAAGGGGGAGTGAACAGTGAGGAATTTGAAGTCTCAGATAATATCTCATCATTGGCTAATAGAGGTAGCTGTCTCCAGGAGGCCGTTCGAAAATAGCAAACTACTTCTAGCAGGACTACTGTCATCATAACACGGATCAATTAGTATTCCTTCTACTCCGGGGCACTCAGGAGGAATACGAAAGTGACAAAACCGAAGGAGGGAAGGAATCCGAGAAATAGGGTCGCCCCTTTGTTGAGGTGGTCAAAGAATCACCTACAATAAAAAATGAAAATCTAGTCGGAGCGAGGACGTCTTAGCTTCATGGTAGACAAGCTAACAAGGGGCGAACAACACCATCGTTTTCTCATAAAAAAACATTGTCATCATCCTATATCGGCAGATGACACAATGAGCGCAAGAGTTCACGCCTCATAGATGAGAAGAGTAGTGGGAGAGGTCAGAGGGCTAAAGCTATCTGGGTATGGCAGTCTGCCGGACATCAAGATCCACTGAGAAAAAGGAACAAGAACTCATTGCTGAAGAAGTGAATGACAAAATTAAATAGAGAAAACAGGAGTAGAAGCTGAACGGTGTTACGGTTGTAGTAATACGGGATATTACATTGCAAAGTGCCCGTTAGAAATATGCTTTTGTTATGATGGGGAGGGGCAGTGGGCACAGGAGTGGCTGTGGAATCCAAAGGCTAGGTCTTCAATCACGTTAGCAAGATGGGTGTCAGCAAAGAGACCCAGAACAAGTCATACTCGGCTAGAGAATTCTGGAGAATAAAAAGCAAAAGTATGGACTGACAGAGTTGGGGGACACCACTTGGACAAAGATCGGCTGACAATCCCGATCAACGGACTGTGGAAACAAACGGGACTAAACCAGGCCGCACAGCTCAAGATGACCAATAAGGGCCAATGTCAAAACAGAACAAAAGGAAACCAGAGACTGACCGCGACTCTTCATTCCATACTCCGACAACATCATCAAATAGCAGGAGAGACTATCTCGTAGAAAAGGGATTATAGTATTAGCACACGGAGATTCAAATATCATGGAGGCAATCACCACTCTCAGGGAAATGTCAGAACATTCAAAAGAAGAAAATGGGAGCCAAAACAAATAAGCAAATGGGAATTCATCGTAGACTTCTCAAAGTGAAAATGCCCTTAATCACGTCCTCTTACGAAAATATTGGCAATGGAAAGGAGGGACTTCATACTTCAATGTCAACCGGTGGTCGAGGGTGGAAAATCTCAAAACGTAGATTCTCTCACCTATTATGGATTGACATTAAGGATCTACCATTAACACACTTGGAACAAAGACATATTCATACAGATCACCAGAGTTCAACCAACTATTAGAGATTGATTTGAGAACACGAGAAATTGTAACCTCGGTGTCAAGAATACGACTTGATTGCACATCAGAAGATCAAGTTCCAAAATCAAGATGGATCATCATCTCAACCTTCGATTATAAGTCTATTCTCAATCATATCGAGGGTGGGCTACGATGGCATAGTGTATTACATTGACGAAAAAGAGAAGAACAACATATTGAAGGAAGAGGACAAGATTAGGTGGGGGAAGGAGATAGCATAGAAAAGATGAAAACACAGACGGAGTTAGTGATCGAGGTGGTGGCAAAGGCACTTGCAAATAGGAAAAATGAATTGGACAAAGAAAAGGAGGTCATTACCGCCGTTATAGCGCAAGTGTCCAAATTACCAGCAAACACCTAGTTGTCGGCCATCAGCGATGCCAAATCTCATTGGAAAAGAGGCTCGAAAAAGGGAAAAAATACCTATCAATCTCGTCAGCCACACGCAGAGGGTCTATGCCATTCTGTATAGAAATGCAATATTCGAGGAATCAAATTGAACAGACCAAAGAGTCGCTGACCTTACCATCCTGGTACGATGGAAAGGACGGAGGATGTTAAAGGGAAAGGGCAGCACATTATTTCAGATAAAGGAGGCAACCCCTAAAGGAAAGAGCCTGGCATGAAGCTCGAGGAGAACATTAATGACGACAAGAGAACCGGGGAAGAGAGGTCATTAAAAGAGTTTGAAAAGGAGAGTATGATGGGTGAGGGCTCAAACCCTACAACGATGAAAGTGACGAAGGCAGATATGGAAGGGGAACAAACGCATCAAGGAGGAAAGATAATAATGAGGGAAAGGGTATAATGTTGGAGGATTTGGGCCAAGAACAAAAGAACAAATGGGCCTAGAATAGATTGCCATGTTTATAAAATTATAAGGTCAGCAGAAGAAATGCAAGGGCAAGAGAGAGGAGCCGAGAAGGTAATGCAAGAGGATGAAATGGATTTTGAAAATCCAATCCATACAGATCGAATGCAAGTGGCGCTGAAGAAGACGATGGAATGTATGGTCAAAACAAAAAAATGATAGCCTTCTAGCGAGAATGTCACATAGAAAGGAGAAAAGAAAATCAAAGAAAACTAAATTGGGTCGGAAGGATGCACCATGGAGCTAGTGCGTATCTCGGCTGTCAACTCCATCTTGCAATAGGAATCGGAGGAAAATGCAAAACAGAATATAACTACTTCTACATCTTTGGCATTGGTGATTCGATTGCAAGAACACAAACACCAAGATATTAACGTTAAGACTTTTGGAACAAAATTGGAGAATCTAATGAGGAAGGAAACTCCTTCGCATCAAAGCATTAGATTGCTGAATATGAGAGGGAAAGAATTCGAGTAAGGGGCAATGAATTCGAGTAAGGGGCAATGGTGGTGGCATCATTTGACAAGGAGAAGCAATATCTCCCTTAGTCAGGAAGAGAACGACAAGCCTACAACTAGCACGGTACATCCACACAATCAAGAAGGGGCAATTAGACGACTCGAGCTACCTGGGAGGAGAGAGGGTAGAGAAGGAGGAGGGAGAACAGCAAATCAGATGGTCAGAATGACCCAACATATGATAGACGGCAAGACCGAGTCAAGCTGGGAAGGGGAGTGGCGACAGAGATGATGGTGTACCTTTTTTCTTTAACTTTATACTTAGTTGTTTATCGTACTTTTTATGATCTAGCATCATTATAGAGAGTGAGGATAATATGTAATACTAAATTATGCTTAGTTTCGTTAAGTCCTAATTAATGAAATGCAAGGGGGATTACCCACCGTTATTTCCCAAAAAAAACATGTCAGAAATCACTTAACTATATATGCACAATTTGAGAAGAATTTTCCTTTATGACTTCAGAAATCACATCAAATTTGAAACTTTAAATAGTCTGTCATCAGCATATCCTTGTCCAGTAACTAGCAAAAACAAATTATACTATTTTTTAATAATAACAACCTTTTTTGCTTCCTAACAATTATATCGTAATTTGTGATTTCATCTAAATAGATTAAATAACAAGATTCTCTAAAAAGTTGACATATATAGTACATCATATAGTGTCAAAATTCTTTCAGAAGTTATTTTCAATTTTATACATCATTTTCTCATCACACGTGCCATAGAATCTTCTTCAAAGGTCACACTATCTGCAATGGATTCTTAATAAGTTGACAGCCATGCACGAGCAAAACATACAGGAATAGTTGCTTCGAGTTCAACCATCAGTCATATATGTTTACTAACTTGAGCTAGTTTACTAGTCCAGTACAAATGTGTTAAGTTTCCTTGAATCATCTTGACCTAGGCTTATTGGAAGTCATGGTCTCTTCTTAACTAGTCATGTGCTAACCTAAGAGATTTTCAATTTTTAATTAGGGGTATATAAAAAGTGCATGTAAATTCTGTTATTACTAACTTGATGAATTATGATGCTAACAAGTCAAGCAATACGCAAGTAATCAGGTTTAAGAAAACTAAGCTAGAATATAGCCATATGGAAAAGTAAATTTTTTAAATATAAATTTAATCAGTGCAAGTTATTCAAATTAGAAAACTATAGTAGTCAATTTCTTTCTCAATCTGAAATTGTACAAAAGCAAAACAATCAACATGAAAGTAATTTAACAAGGATTTTAATTTGAATCCTCATAGGTAAAATAATTTTCTAAGGCAAAACTATCAACACAAAAATTAACATCTTTCTAACTGGAATACTGACAAAAGTAATTGGTAAATAGCAGAACAACAATACTTCGAAATTGAAAGTATCTATGTTGATTTCACAGTATCTCCATCAGCATATACATGCTTGCCTCTTATGATTTTTTGAACTCAATTTATTTTTTTGTTGTATGGAGATTGTTAGATTTATTGGTTATTTTCAGAAAACATGATCTAAACTCAATCATTAATTTCAAAAACATGCACGAAGGTAGGGGGGAAAATCTTGGAGAATCCAATGGTAATATATATTACTCTTGAAAGAAAGTTAGTGGTGGAATGAGGAAGTGCAAAAGGTAATTAGAGAAAAGAGGATCTCTTATAAGGATTGGCAAAAGTGTAGGAACGAGTACTTCGGAGAATTTTAGTTACCAGAGAAGAAAGCTAAACTTTTGTGAGGCTAAATCTAAAGCTTATGAGAATATATATATATATATAAGAAGTCAAAAACTAAGGAGAGAAAATTAGAGGAGTAGTGATATATGTATTGTTAATTATATTAAGAATGAAAATCAAAAGGTATTAGTAAAGTAGGATGAAATTAGTGAGAGATGGAGTTACATACTTACATTCATCAATTGTTAAATGAGAATGAAATGGAAGAGTATTAGGTTAAACTAACAGTTCTACTCATGGTAGGAATTATAAATATTGTCAAATAGATTAAGTGAAGCCAAAAATGCTCTAGAAAGATGTAGAGTAGGAGAATTGACCTGATGATATTCCTTTTGAAGTTTGAAAAAGTTTGGGAGAAATAGGTGTACTTACCTAAGTATGTTATTAAAAAGAATTATGGGTACTAGGTAAATGCCTGATGAATTAATTTATCATTTTCGAATCTTTATATAGAATAAAGGTGATACTCAAAGTTGTTTATACTATCAGAGAATTCAACTTATGACCCACACAAACTTTTGGAGAGAGAGTCATTGAGCAAAGGCTGAGAAAAGAAATATTTGTATGAAAAATCAATTTGGTTTTCTGCTGGGAAGGTTCACTATGAAAGGTATTTATTTATTAACAAGGTTAATTGAAGGTTATAGGGAGAGTAACGGAGACTTGCATGTGGTTTATACTGGATTATAAAAACTTAAAAAGCTTATAAGGCTCCTAGGTATATAAAGTCGTGATTTTTATGAAAGAAGGAAGCCTTGCACATTATATTGATGTGGTTATGAATTTGTACAATGGAGTAGTTACTTGAGCTTGAGCGAGAACACTGGAATGAGAGACAATACCTTTTTTTCTATTTTCATATTTTACACTAAAAATCAGCTATAGGCCCTTATCTCCTCTTTAGTTACCTTTTTGAGGAAATAATTATGAATGATCTTAGTAGGCATATGCAGAGAGAATTAGCATAGTGTATGTTATTTGCTAACATGTTGCACTAGAGAATGAGACCCTGAAGGGGATAATATAATAAATAAAAGAGGTGGAGATAAGCATTGGGATTTAAAGGATTTAAAATTAGCAAAAAATGATAGAATATATGCAATGTGACTTCAACAAAATTTATAAAATTGTGTAAAAATCCTAGTCCCATAAATGGCTATTGTATTTGAATTCAGAATGAACTGACCATGGAAGCAGTCTTTTTGTTATTGATGAACCATACAAACTGCTGAAAGCAACATGTTTGAGTTCATAATATAACCATGCAAGTTTTTGGTGTACCCTCTTTTAACTCTGTTGCACGCAATTACCATTAAAGAAAACGCTGCCAAATCCGCCCTTTAGTCAGCCGATGACAGTAATAATGCCATTTTTCCGGATGACTTGATCCTTCTTCATGTCTTCTTTGTAGCGTCCGGTATCTTTATTGGCCAGGAGCATGAGGACTTTGAAAAAAATCAAGCACGGGGATAATTATCCGGACCCAAAAGGGTGAGAACCAGAGACAGAACAGGATGGTTGTAGTGGATTAGACCTGAGAGACATGATATGTCTGAGGCAAGGCACATCAGAAAGAAGTTCTGCCTGCTTGATGATTTCTTCCACTTATCCAACTTTCTATCTGAAGGCACCTGAGGCCCTCTGATCTGTGTTGGGTGAGAACTCAACGCTACATGTATTTTATGTTGTGCAATCTTTATGTTGTGCAATCTTTATGTTGTGTAATCTTTGTGATGTATTTTATGGCTTTTGCATATTTCATCAGGTTCTCTGTTCAAATTTAAACTCCATTTCTTGTCAATCATAATTCCCATCGATAACGTTAATGAAAAATGCGAGAACACGACTTTCCAGGAAGGCACCAATCTTAGTACCATTCCCACCCTCTTTATACAGAAAATATGCAATACTTTTTAGGATATAGAATATTGTTTGTTGTATGGTAATCATGAATGTAATTAGCTTGCTGATATGATACTTCGGTCCACACACTTCCTAGTTGGTATAGGCTTCGATTCCAAAGTTGGAAATATTGTGGCGAAGTTCTTTCTATAGCTCAGTCCAGATTAGTTGCCATAAGGTTGTGCTTGGATGTCAAAAGCAAAGTATTTTGGGATATTTTCAAAGTGTGTGCTTTGGAGTGTTTTAGTAGTATGCGTTTTGGAGTGTTTTGATCATAGATTTTTGGGTGTTCAAGCTTGCATTTGGGAGTTGAGCTTTCTTGTAGGTTTTTGTGGATTTCATAGTAGGTAGGAAACAAATATACCCAATTAAGGGGGAAAAAAATGTGAGAGAGAATTGGAACATGAAAAAAAAGGGTATTTTGAAATAAATAATTCAAAACACTTCGATTTGAAGTGTTTTAAAAAACACTCTGAAACACCTATCTAAGTGTTTTGAGGTGTTCACTTGTCCAAAAACTCATCTTAGAGCACCTCCAAACACTTATCCAAAAACTCGCGAATTCTTATGAACACTTCATAACACATTCCTCCAAAGCATCCGATAATATTTCAAAACTAATTTTCCAAGCATAGTCAAAATATGCATGCGCGTGCATAGCGCATACCTTTGACATAGCAACTACCAGCATGGCTAAAGAGAAAAGTGAAAGAAGAAAGAGGAGAAGAAAAAAGACACTATATAAAGCTCAATGCTCTATGAGGTGATCATTGCAATAGCTAAAGGAGGGGACTGGGGACCTCCTCAGCAGCATAGAAAGAAAGGAAAAAAAAAAAAAAGGGAGAGAGAGAGAGAGAGATGTGCATAAGCTTTGGATCTACTATACAACAGCTTTTGTTTCTCATGTGACCAAATCTTCGATATCCTGAAGATGAAGAATCACAGTTGCGGAAATAAACGAGCATCTTCCTAACTATTCCAAATCTTTAATTGGAATTATTCTCTTTAGATACTAAGGAGGGGATGTTTTTTTTAAAAAAAAGAAAGCCCTTGGCCCTGTTCACTGTGACTTTTTGACGACAAGGACAACGTCCCCTGGCATGCTGTTGCAAGATTGTTCACGGATCTTGTCCATGCTTGAATCTGTAGGGAAAAAAAAAAAATCCAGTTACGGAGCAGCGCTCCTACGGAGTAATTGCTATTGCTCGTACTTTTTTTTGTTTTTTTGGGAGAAGAAGTCTCATTGTCATGGGGAAAAAGAAATTTTCTGATTTTAGAGAAAATACTGAACCGTGCATCAAATGGTCAAAAGTTACTTGTAAATTTTACGCATAGCTTTTGATCTGCTATGAGTAAATCTTCATGAACTATAAAAATGTCAGGCTCAAAGGTTGTAGATGCATTCCTGCAAATTTTACTAAAAAATTCTTACATATCACTGATGAGGAGATGTGAAATTTATATTTTTCTGTGAAGAAAAGAGAGTACTGTGCCGTCTGCGCTCTTTTTTTTTTTTTCCCTACATTTTTTGTATTTATCTGTGAGCTACAAGCTCAGAAGCACGGTGGCGGAGTAGGTGCAGGAAAAAAGAAAAAAAATACATGAATGGGTCCCATAAAACCGTAATGACATAAAAAATATAAAATAAGAAAGAGTCGAGGGGGCGGACTGAATGATGCCGTTTCGGTACCCGAGGATACCGGTTCTTGGGTTTTGTGTGTGTGTGTGTGTGTGAGAGAGAGAGAGAGAGAGAGAGAGAAGGGGGGGGGGGGGTGCCTGTGGGGCCCACTGGGGTACAAAAGCATATTCACCAAGTAATTTGCTTGTCTACTGACCCCCACTCGGACAGACTTTGGTCCTCTGAGGTAGGGGAGGTCGGTGGGAGAGAGGGAGAGTGAGAGTGACACTTTGTTCTCTCTTCGCAACTAATCAATCTCCATATTAATCTTGGCTTTGGATGTGCTCACCCCCACTGGTGGGCTCACCGCTTTGCGCGTTTCCTATGCATTTTTTTTGATTTGTTAGAATATTTTTCATTAATCTTGAACACACTTTCAGGTCTAATCCTTCTTCTACCAGTGAACCCAATGCCATTGACGTCACTTTTCTATTTTAATAAAATTACAGGATATTCTATAAAGATAGTTAGAAAATATATAGAAAAGATCTTTCTGCTTTCAAAATCTCTCCTAATTATATATCCACTAAGAAAGCCTCTATGTAAATCTCAATATAATTTTTTTTTTATTGCTGGTACATATTAAAAGTTCCGGACAAATGTATAGTTTTATTTGTTTGTATGGAAATTTGACATGAATATATTTCAAATTTCAATTTGAAATTTGAAAATCATGAGAAACAGATGAATAAAAAAATGTTTTATACTGTTAATTTTTCAGGAGCATGGTAGATAATTATATATATAACTAGCTAATACATGGTATAAGTATAACTATTTTGTAAAGGGGAGAAAATGAATGTCCTCTAGGAGTTATGAATATTACTTCAAGAAATCATAATTCCTCATAAGTTTAGTGCACCATTTTTATTATTTGAGCAGGCGACCAGCTTGCAAATCCAAACTTGTCCGTTTCGTATATTGAATAAACAAAAGAAATGGAAAACTTGGCACTTAAAATAAATTAAAGATATCTTTATCATCTTGTTTAAAAAAAAAAAAACAGAGAGACCAAGTATCCATTTGAACCATTTGCGTGTGCTTATTTTTATCATTAGATTTGCTTATTAGGATGTTCTGATAACATTTGAGAAATTCAGGAATTCACAGGGAATAACAATCCACTATAATTTTACAATAAATTACTATTTATTTCCAAATCAAATAATTTCTTCAAGCCTCTACATAATAATAATAATAATAATTTCATTGTTAAAATCAATCAAAATCTGCACATGAAATAATAATAATAATAATAATAATAATAATTTCATTGTTAAAATCAATCAAAATCTGCACATGAAATTTGTTATCAGAAGAAGTTGGAGCTTATGCAAATATTTAGTTTTGACTTTACCGTATTACTGTTTGTCATAAAAAAAAATTTGTATCCATCTCTCTTGTAAAAATTATGTGTATGTGTGTTTGTATGTATATGTGTGTATTTATGTATGTGTATCAAACTTGTATTTGTGTACATGTACATCATTTAAATAGGAGAATGCATGCATATCATATTATTATTCTATATTGTTTCTCTATTTCTAAGTTCACTAATATATAGAAATTCAAAAGCCAATGAGTCTTCTCTTTTCAATTTGAGTTTTAAAATTCAAAACCTATATAATATTTTTTTTCCCTACTCGGAACCTGAATAATATTGCAAATATATACATGCTAGTGTGAAAATATAATTATGAAATTACATAAAAGGTCACATGCGTACAGCCTCTTATTCTCACGGCGGTGACGGTAAACCACATCCTTTTAATCCTCGTCTTAAAATAATAATTACGTTCCGTGGGACGACAGTCCCAGAGGGGGAAAAAAAGGGGGGGAAAAAAAAAATGGAAATTGCCCTTCTCTTCTCCTAGACTCCTCCGATGTTTAAATTAAAATTCTAACTTCTAAATTCGGTTAATAAATAAAAAAAAAAATACGTCATCAAATTGAAAGAGAAGGGGGAAAAAATTGGAGGAGAAGAGAGCTTTATTTTTCCCCTTTTCTCTGTTTTTTTTTTTTCCTCTCTCTGCTCTTTCTCGTTCGTCTTCCTAAATCCCCAATTCGATTTCTGCTCGCAATGCGCGGAGCTGTTAATCGAAGCGGGTTTTGAGCGATAGCGGGTTCGGATCCGGTGCCGTAGCTGGAACGATGCGTTGGAGGCTCGATCGCCTCCGATTTGCTTGAGAAGGCGAGGTTTTTGATGAGGATTTGGTGCACGAAGAGGGGAAATTTGAAGAATTCAAAATGCATTTCGCCAAGCTCGATGATTCGCCCATGTTTCGGAAGCAGGTAACGAGGCCAAAAAAAAAAAAAAAAAAAAAAAAGTTCATCTTTTTGTGTTTTTTGCATAGTTTTTGAACGATAGCTGCTCCGAAGGTGGTTTTTTTTTTTCCTTCCGTTGAATCGCTAGAATGAACTTTTTGTTGAATACATTCTCTCAGTATTTTGAAATGGCTTAGCAAAAGTTACGAGTGCTTATAATAGAAATTGAAATTTGACGGGATACACCTTGATCACTTGTAAGTTGCACATAACATGATGATTTTAGTGAAATTTGTTGAATAAAAGACCCTTTTTGCGTTGCCCTAGTGGGTCGACTTACTGTGAGCTATCCATCCAATTAATGGATCTTTCTGCGAATTAATTCTACCCATAAATTTAAGTTTTTATTAGAAGAGGAGGATGATGTAATGTGGCAGGATTTAATGTTGAATGTGCACTCCTTGAATGGTCATAAGTACTGGTTGGCTGTCTCTCTGTCCTCATTGTGGAATTTTCAAATTTCTTATGGCAGCAGAATGACTGAAGAATCTTAGGTCAAACCTATTGTTGGATCCATTTTCTGAATTTTGTCTCGCTATGATTGGAAATTGGATGTAGGTAGCTTCAGTTATGGGTTTTTGATTGGATGCTTCTGTGGGTTCTTCTTTGATAACTCACAGAAGCAGGAAAAGTTGTTTTGCAATTGGTTTGGGCTTTTGATTGGTATTGAAGTTCCTGAAGCTGAAGTTGCATAGAACATTCATCTGTATTTCAAGTTGGGTGGATGTAATCTTTTTGTTGTAGATAATTTTGCTGAACATATGTTTCTAATGTTCTAGTCGGAATTGGAAACTGGACGTAGGTATCCAATGAGCCTTGGTCCTTTCTAGAGACATTTCATAAGGATGTACGTGTTTCGAGACTTGTAGCTTGGACTCTGGCAGAACTTGTTCATTAGTATGTGGCGCAGCTGTCTCGGGAACAGGTCCAGCCATTGATAAAAAAGTATCCAGAATTCTGCCCTGTACTTGAATTTGGAAGCGTCCTGTATAACCTTCTTCGACCTCCCATAGATGTATCATCCATGAAGGTTCCAGTGAACTACCACATTCTGCATTCATTACCCTACCCCAGAACCTGCTTCACTATTGTGTATTAATTTAATATATATTGGGCAGAAAGCTATAAAGTTGCATTGGCAATAGCATTCCATATATTTAGTGACCCATTATTTAGTTACTGCAAGAATATAATTTGTGTTTAAGTTAGTTAACTGCATCCTTTAAATAACATTACATTTTATATCATGAATTTTCCTGCACGGTGTTGTTTTCTTTTTCTCATTTCATTTATAACTTTGTACCGCGATGATAGGCAGACAAATATCTCATCCAACATGGACTTCAGATGCCTGCAATTCAATGACCGTAGCTTCTAATACAAATACCAATAATTTGTTGATTAACCTTTTACCAAATAGAGAAGATTGCCGGTGGGTCAACAAAGCCTTTGCCATTAATATAACTTAATCAGCAAGAGACACTTTTTTCAAAAAAAAAAAAAAAAAAAAATCTCTCTTTGTGTAGTGACCTTTAGTGTTTTAAAATGAATTTATTGGTCATCAGTTTGAGGAATTTACTAAAATCTTTTCAGAATAGGTTAACACAATGGAGATGCTTTCTTGAATAGACTCCTTTACAAACTTCCAACTATATGTAGTTGCATTTTTTTATTGAGATTGTGATCTTAAGGTTGTATGTGTTTTTTTAGCCTACTCAAATCCAAGCCATTGGGACTCCTTAGTCGTTCTAATCAGGGAGCACCTGATAATGGATTAGGTCGCGCCAATATAAATATTTTTTTATTCCAAAATGAAGATTCCATTAGTTACCAAACATCAAGAAACTATTGGTACGTTGTTGAATCAAAAGTTTGGTTTCTCCTGTTCCGAGCATAATGCAACTCGACGACTCTCTTCAATTGTTGACCTATGCCATCTCACGAGCTAATTGGGTTATCTCTTGAAGATTATTGTTCTGGCCACATCACAATTGTCTCATATTCATAGTAGTGACTTTGGCCTCAAATGGATAGAATGACTCTCATAATGAGAAATTTTGTCCAGTAGCATTTGATCACATGAGCCATGACTCTTTGAGATCTGCACTAGTTCAATGTACCTATTCTATAACCAGCTTTAGTGGTTAAAACCTATTACAAGAAGTTGGGCCCCACCTCCTTAGTTTCTTAGAATCAAGTGAATACAAGGTGATGTATTCTTTGAAAACTGTTAATTTTGTATTACATGATGAGAGACCAAAGAAAATTAAAATTTAAGAAATTGGATATAGTGAGCTCGAGGGGATTGAGATCATAACTCAAAAATTATTTTGGAAGAAAGTCTTGGATATAGTGGAAGTAGAATGCAGTGCATGTGAGTTAAGTGAGCTCTCAACTCATTCCATTATTCCCCTGTATGTGTGTATATATGTAGGGAAAATTATACGTAAATGTCTCCATAATGTATCGTCTATGGAGGCATTCCTAAATATTAACATAAATGGTTTATATGGATGATTCATTTAGTTAGTTATGATGTTATATTATAAATATGTGGGTATAAAAAATCATGTGATGTAAACATTTCTTCATTGTTGGTGAAGATGTCTTATTTGTTATATTATTGAAAAACCATTTATTATGTAACTACCCAATTTACAGTTCAAATATATTAAAATGCTTAATTTTTTTAATATCACCTTTTAAGAATTGGGAAATACAATTCATTCATATAGATCCTCTATATTGAGATTTAGGGATACTTCCAATGAAAATATTTTAGATACACTTTTTCCATATATATAATAAATGAAAATGAGCTGTCAACGTATAAATTTTCCTACGTTGGCAGCCCATCTCTGCCCTCTTAATTTTTTTTCCATTTTTTGGATGATTATCTCAACCACTTAGGTTTACTTCATACCAAATTTCTTGGATTTTAGCTTGATTTGCCTCTGATCAAGTGGACACAAAAATAACAGTTATTGGTGATTGAAACATCTTGTATCACCTAATGGAAGGGCAAATTAACTCCAAAACTCGTGAAATTTAATCCTAAAGAAGCTTAGGAGGCGGAAATCATGATAAAAAAATATTAAAAAAACAAAAGTAAAGAGTCCCATACTCCCATTCTACATGTCAAGTGGAGGCCTGTTTTTTTATTAGGTTTCCTGCACTGGCAAAGCAGGAAGAGTAAAATATGTATATAGGATTACTATAAATGATCTTCTGGTACAAAAAGCTTACATGCGCTCTTAGTGAAAACCAATAATACCATTAAAAAAATTTTAAATTCTTTTTTGGATTATGATCTCCTCCTCCTTAAACTCCGCCAGTGCAGTGCTTAAAGATTTACATGTTCACTGCGTGTCCCAAATCAGGATAAAGGAGGGTTGTTGTAGGCCTATGACAGCTGACGTAAAATATTGTCATATATTATGACATAATCTAAATTATAATTTTCGTTGGGGCATTCCCTACTGAGCGACGTGCTATGTTAGAGCCCGGGTATAGTAAAAAATGTTGAGAGTTGTTAGGTCGTCGCCTAGAAGCGATACGCCACATCTGCGTTCGGATGTGGTGTCAATTATAAGAAGTTCTCACACCTTAATTAGCGGATGAGGGTAAATAAGTTAGCTCATGAACATAGGATTCAGTTATCATTGTGGAATATAGGTTTCCTTACATATAAATTATCAGAGTTTGTTAATACTATGATTATAAAGAAGGTTAATATTTTGTGTGTGTAAGAGACTAAATGAGTAAATGAGAAAGTTAAAGTCATAGAGCTTTGGGGTTATAAACTTTCGTATATGAGTAGAGATAACAATCGTAATGGAGTAGGTGTAATTATAAATAAGCAATTATTTGGGGATATAGTAGAGGTTAGGAGGAAGGGTGATAGAATTTTATTAGTTAAACTTATTTTAGATAGAGAAATTCTTAATTATTAGTGCTTATGCACCACAAGTAGGACTTGATGAATCTAGTTGACATTAATTTTGGGAGTATCTAAATGAGATAGTACAAAGAATACTTACTAGAGAAAAACCATTTATTGGTGGTGACCTCAATGAGCATATAAGAACTAGTCCTAATGGGTTTGATAGTGTTCATGGAGGATTTGGTTTTGGAGAAAGAAATGAATCATGTAACTCAATTTTAGATTTTGTTTTGTCTTATGATTTAATTTTAGTGAATACTTGGTTTAAAAAGAGAGTTTCTCACTTAATTACTTTTAGAAGTGGATCGAGTGCGAGCCAAATAGATTTCTTTTTAACTAGAAGAGTGGATAGAGTAGTTGCATCGGTTGTAAGATAGTACCAAGTGAGAGTATAGTAACCCAACACAAATTCTTAGTTTTAGATATTCGGATTAGAAAGAGATTTAGAAAAATTAAGTATAAGTTAGATTCTAAAATTAAGTGGTGCCGATTAGAATGTAATCAAAAAGTTTTTGTAGGTAGAGTAGTACAAGGAGCAGGTTGGAAGGACCATGATAATCCTAATGTAACATGGAATAAAATATCTAGCTACATTAAGAGGGTAGGTAAAGATATATTTGGTGAGTCGAGAGGCGGTGCTTTACCATGTAAAGACACATCATGCTAGAATGAGGAGGTAAAAAGTGATTAAAATCAAGCGGGACTTTTATAGATATTTGAAGAAGAACAATGACGGAACAAGTTTTGAGAGATATAAATTAGTTAAGAAGGAGACTAAAAAAGTTGTTCGGGATGCAAAAACTAGATTATATAAACATGTGTACAAAGAGTTGGATAATAAATAGGCAGAAAAGAATATATATAGAATTGTTCGAATAAGAGAAAGTCTAGAGATTTATGTATTGTAAAGTATATTAAAAATGAGAATCAAAAGGTTCTAATTCGAGACAAAAAAATTAAAGAAATATGGAAAGATTATTTTGATAAATTATATAATGGTAGTTTTACTTAAGATTTGGGAGAACTTAATATTCAGTATGAAGATATGAATCGTAGTTTTATGTGCAGAATTAAAGAATCTGAAGTAAAAGAGGCTCTGAAGTTGTTGGTTTAGATGAGATTCTTATAAAGGTATGGAGATACTTAGGAGAGATGGGTGTAAGGTGGTTGGCAGATCTTTTTAACAAAATTTGACAAACTAAGAAAGTACTAAATGAATAGAGGAAGAGTATCCTAATATCTCTATATAAGAATAAGAGTGATATTCAGAGTTGTTCTAACTATCGTAGAATAAAACTCATGTGTTACACTATGGAGTTTTAGGAAAAGGATAATTAAACATAGATTGAGGCAGACTGTTAAAATATCGGAGAACCAGTTTGGATTCATGCTGGGGCGATCAATGACAGAAACTATTCATTTACTTTGTCAATTTATAAAGCGATTTCAAGAGAGAAATAGAGATTTGCATATGGTATTTATTGATCTAGAGAAAACTTATGATAAGGTATCATGGGAGGCGATTTGGTAAACATGGATAAAGAAAAGAGTACCCATTAATTATATTGATATAATTAAGGACATGTATGATAAAATAGTGACCAATGTCAGAATATGTGGTGGTCTAATAAGATTTTTTTTTTTTATCACAATTGGATTACATCAAGTATCTGCATTGAGCCTGTTGATGAGTTTACTAGAGCTATTCAGGATGAGATACCTTGATGTATGCTATTTACTAAGAATATTGTTTTATTTGATGAGGCAGGAGCAGGCGTGAATGCTAAGTTAGAGTTATGGAGGCACACATAAGAATTTAGAGGTTTTAAATTGAGTATGTCTAAAATAGAGTATATGGAGTGTGAATTTAGTAAACGACGGGCCCTAAATTATAGTGTTGTAACATTAGATGGGTAAGAGATACAAATGAGCAGTCAATTTAGGTATTTGGGTTCTATTATTTAGAATGATGGAGATATCGATAGTGATCTTAACCATTAAATACAAGCTGGCTGGTTGAAATGGAGGAGTGCAACGGAAGTTTTATGGGACTGTAACATTCCGTTAAGGCTGAAGGAAAAAATTCGTAAGGTTGCTATTAAGCCAACTTTATTATACGATACGGAATGTTGGGCTATAAAGAAATGTTATTCACAAAAAATAAATGTAACAGAAATGCGCATGCTTCGTTATATATGCGGCAACACTAGGAGAGAGAAAGTGATAAATAAAGATATTCGTGTTAAAGTAGGTATAGCCCCCATCGATGAGAATATGCGAGAAAATCGCTTACGATAGTTTGGTCATGTGCAACGTAGACTTACAAATGCACCAGTTGGATGAGGGGAGTTTATCAATGTAAGATAAGTTAAAAGAGTGAAGGGAAGGCTGAAGAAAATATTAATGGAGGTGATACAAAAATATATGGATTCTAGAGATTTAAGTAGGGAGATATTACTTGATAGGAATGAATAGAGAAGGATTATCAATGTGATCGATCCGGCGTGATTCTCGTTTGGTTCATGTAGTCTACCCCATGTATTTGGGATAAAAGGCTTAGTTGTTGTTGTTGTTAATATCCACCTCCTCAACTTCATTAGATGAAAATTAATAGATTTTAGAGTTTATTTGATAGTGGATATAAGACGCATTCAACAAAAGTTGTTAATTTTTTGTGTCTACTAGATGGAGGCAAAATCAAAACTAAAACTCATGAAATTGGGTATGAGCAACCTAGGGATTGAGATAATAATTCAAAAAAGTTTGGAAAAAAAATACTAGAGATAATGGAAAATGTGCTGTCAGCGTAGGGAATTCTTTACTTGCAGCTCATCCAGCTCATTTCCATTATTCTTATATATATATATATATATATATATATATATTTATATATGAAATATGAGCATGGGATCTGATTACGATTGAATCATCTGTACTTCTTTGCACAGTTTTGCACCCTTTTGCTGTTCTTTAACCTTTTCTTGTTTACTTTGGCTCTTTCAATTTTCTGTTGTTTTTTATATATTTTATCTTTTATTTGTTTTAAGTTGCTGTCCAGCATTCATCATATTCATCAAACAGAACAAAGATTGCTGTTATTTCTTGAGATAGTCTATGTAACTACTAAATAAATACATCAGGACATATAAAATCTAACACTATAAAATTTATATGGAACTAAAGACTGTTTTTATGATAAACAGGTTCAGTCACTTGAAGAAGGTGCAGAATCATTGAGGGAAAGGTGTCTGAAGTTTTACAAGGGCTGTCGGAAATACACGTATGTGAATGTAGGCTTGTCTCTTGATTATACAGTGAACTCGATTTTTCTCGCTTGGAATATCTTTAACTATAGATGTTTGCTACAAGTTTGAGATTCTTGGAATCATTGTGTTTGAAACTATATAATATGTCAATGCACTTCCAAGCAAAGATGCTTTGTTTTTCTGTTATTATAACCTGTTTTGAGGTTCTGGCTCTATAGTTATTTCAACAAGGATGTGTTTTTGTTATAAGCATAGTCACAAACTTGACTGGCTGTGTTTTGAACATGTTCTATAATTGAATGGAAGGATATAATATATTTTATTTCTGAAATTCAAGAGTATAATTTTGTCGATGTATATTGCCCACTTTTGGTCATGAGGATGGGCATCCTATAGGGATAAATTGAATTGTGGTTGTAGATTTAACTAATTTTTTAACATATCAACTGGGGATTTAAAAAATAAATAAATATCAGAGAAACAGAGAAATGCACATAACCTACTTTAAGTTGATGTTTCAAATACATATTTAAAGTCAAACTCTTTTTTTAATTTTTAAATTGCATGTTTCTGTTCCTTTTCTGCTGATATCACGGGTCCTACGTACTTCCTCTAATAACTACAAATAGAAAAAGACCCCTTCGATAGAGTGGACACTCATCTGAGTGCATTTTATGAAGTTGGCATGGCTTGCAGTTAAATAACAGTCATTATCTTAAACTTTTTCATTATTCAATGTCACATCCATCAATAATGCCCTTCTTTTGAACTTTGCCTAGAAATAATCTTGTCACCTTTACTTGGAAACTAGACCCAAAACCATCCTGAATTATCATTATGTGATGCTTTTACAACCATCTTTCCTATGTTTTCTGGATGGGCGCACCTATATTGGACAGACTAAAATGAAGGTTTTGGCAGACACCTTTCATAGAAAAACAAGTAAAAAATAGTAGTTTAGACTTAAGTTTCATCTTTTTTAACCCTAATGAATTTGAACATGTAGAGCATAATTGTAGTAGAAGTAGATAATGCCATAAGTGCAAGGAGTCTATATCTTGAACTCATTTTTTAAGTTCAAACCCAACAAACTCATTGAACTATGCCTAAAATATTTGTACCATATTTTACTGAGCTATCTTTGTTTGATCTTTCACAGTCTCTTTTTCATTCACACTTCAGGATACAATAAGGTGATCTTTCTCTTTTAGTTTTTTAGGATACAATAAGGTAATGACAGATGTGACATGGCCTGATGCTTCTTTAAGCTCTTAGATATTTTATATGAATGGAACATTTTCCATCAAATTCCTTTATGATGAACTAATCCTAAAATTTTAACTAGAACTTCCTGGTTTTGGCTCTTCACTTTACAAGCTTAGAGTTGAGTGTGATTTCCTATAGTTAATCTCTCGATTTTCTTTTCAATCTAGACTCTTTAATTGTCTGGGAGAATTATGCAGGATTGATCCTTGGTTGCACGTGCGTGCATAAATTGCATAACTGTTAACCTACATTTTCTTGAGTGCCAATATCCAATCCTATACTGATATTAAACAAGTTTTGAGCTAAGACATCTAAAACATTGAATAAATTCAAGCTGTTTTCTAAGGTGTTAGTCCTTTTGGCGGCATGTCAATTGATGCAAAATGAATGCCAGTATATAGGGAGAAGTGCCAGTTGATGGGTGTAAAAGGACGGAAAGTAAGGGGTTTCATAATGTAAAAGCTTAAGGAACTATCAATGAAGGATTCTTCACTAATCCCAAGTATAATGGTAAGTTGGTAACAACATGGTCTGGGAGGACTTCTGGAGAATTCTCTCTTCATTTTCCGGAGAATTTACTCAGATTGAAGATCCGTACTTGATTTCACTAAAAAAGGAATTCTTGTCTATTTTCGAGGAATGACAGGCTGGCAGCTAATTGGAGAATTTCTGGATTTTTTTTTTTTCATCGCCATGCTCCTTAAGCATTCATTTGAAGCATCATGGCAGCACCATATTTTGGTATGATATATTGAGAAAATAACTGAGATATTGCCTCCGCAGCTACTGGGAACTGGGAATTATGTAATGAACTTATTTATAACCAAAGAACAAACTAGAACAATATCGATTGACGTTTCAACAATTACTTCTTTGTTTTATGGAGAAAATGCATCACTGCCTTACAATCATGCACGGGTGCACGTCTTTGAATAGAACCAATTATTTGTTGGAAAAAAAGAAAAAGAAAAGGAACGTCATATTCAAGCTGTTTGAGTATTATATCTTGTGACATAATCTATTTCCTAACTATTTTCTTATGGTTAATCAGATATGGTCATTTATGTTCTGCAAAATCCGGGTGTCCTTTTAGATGTTTTCTTCAACCTGTTTGACACCTTCCTTCTACGATAATGATACATTCTTACTTTTCTGATTTGCAGAGAAGGCCTTGGGGAGGGATATGATGGGGATATTGCTTTTGCAAGCTCCCTTGAGATGTTTGGTGGAGGGCACAATGATCCCATAAGTGTTGCTTTTGGAGGTTAATCCTATGCTGTCAATTTCTTTTAGTTATTCCTTCCCTTTACTTTTTGTGCTTTTCTCATTCAGACATAACTCTCGTCCAGTATATAGATATTGGCATGTAATTTAGCTCATATTCAATCATCATGTGAAATTATTCAGATTGTTCCTCACGGAACAAGCAGACAACCGAACCAAGAAACCAGCAATCTATATGATAAAATTGAAATTTTGTTAAAATAACCTTATCACAGCGAGGTGGTGTTATATGTTTCATTTTTATTTTCTAGTTGTATGTTCATTTTATGGATCAGTATAACATATATTGTGATTTTTTTACCTTCCTGTTTCTTCTTTTCTGCTTTACGAACTTATCCTGCAATAGATCCTTTTCTGCCATTCACTTGTGGGTAGCAGTGCATTAGCTGCAAGTATGAAGCATCTTTTTGGTAGTATAAACATGGAAGTGGACCAGCCTACATTTCATGCTTGGCCCTCCTCTATCTTCAATTTGTTCCTTCAATAATGTGCACTTAAAGATGGTGAGAACTTGGTTACTTATTCCTACTATTTAGTTTGTACTCCTTTTAATTTACTTACAATATGATTTCACCACCATTCAAATACTTCCAACTCACAGGACAGCACCTTAGTTAATTTGTTTTCATTGCTAGAATTTAGACAACATTGATTTTCATTTTGAATGACATTGTCTAATTTTTCTCTCTTGCCGTAGTCAATTCAAGAAAGAATATTAATGATTTTAACTTAATGCCTATACTGATATAGCTGTAATGTTTAATAGGACCCGTGATGACCAAATTTACAATTGCCTTGAGAGAAATTGGAACATACAAAGAAGTTCTAAGATCTCAGGTAAATTCTCACTTCCCTTGCTATGATCTGTATTAATTCATGTGTCAAGGGACGCTCTTGGTTTGCTCCACACACTGTCATCAAAGTTTTGCTACTTGCTTATAATGATTCCCTGATGCTGCCTGCTGGAGTCTACTCTATGTCTTGATTTCAATCAGCATGCACAGTTAATTTGAGTATCTTGAAATTTTCTAAAGCTTCAATTACAGTCATTACCTCATATAAGTCTGGTAAAGAATCTGCAAAGACTAGGTGGTTGGGAACTGGAAAGAAAAATGCAGCTATATAGACTCCAATCAAGTTGCATGTGTCAATCTAGACCGCTCCTTACTGTGTGCCTTTTTTCGTTCCCAGTTCAATTCATTAAGTAAATTCGGCATGTTCCCAAAGTTACTATCTTACTACCAATATTATCAGTGAATGGAAAACATGCTGTTGCGGAAGGTTAGCGAGATATGTCTGTTACAGAATATTTTACTTTTTTTTATTAGTCTTACTTACACCAGCGTTGCTTGATTGCAATTGCTGGCCCGACTGCTCCTTCAGCACCTACTCAATGTAGATTAAAAAATAATTCCCCTACTATATCTCCAGCCACTTACTATGTCTACAGTTGGGTTGTTTTTCACCACTAATCTTATCTTCTTCCTCTCAGGTTGAACACATTCTAAACGACAGATTGCTGCAATTTGTAGACATTGATTTGCATGATGTCAAGGTACACATAATACTTTCTGTACTTTATAAGCTGTTTCATATGTTCTTATATAGTGCATGGCTAAAAACTAATATCTCCCTTTTGTTACTATGCTCAAATATCAGTCAAGTTATATGTTTGTCCTGGCTACTAAAGTTTCTCCCAATACTGTGAGGTAGTTCTTCCATTTTTTATTGGTTTTGGAGGGTCCAATCCAGAATTGGTTCAAAGTATTCCTTTCAACTGATACTTGGAGGGAGGGAGGGAGGGTCCATGCTTTTTGAGCTGTTTCATATATTTCTCCACGGGCACAGCTGAAAGTGATCTCATTTTTTCTGCTCTGGCTACTTTATACTCGAGTACCATCTTAGTTATGTTTTTCTCCCTACCATGGTTGAAATTCTACCAAAAGCGAGAGTCTGATGATCTTTCAGTCATTTTATATTGGTTTTGGAACAAGTAATTCCAAAATTGGCTGATTTTTTTTTTCTAAGAGATATCTATGGCAATTTTAAAATAGGTGCCAACAATTTACCTGTAACCTTCTTCCGATTTAACTTCAATTGACTGTGCCCATCTTTTGCTAATCTCTCTTACCCTCTCCAAAATTGGGGTGGCAAACTGATCACAGTTTTGAATGTGGGTTAGCTGGTGAGAAGCCAATAAAATTATTAATACAGTTGATAAAAAATTTACTTGGTATTAGGTTGGTCCATGTTAAATTAATTTTACATATTTGGATTTAGGAATGTTTTTACCCAATCAGACCAAAATACTAATTGAATTAATTGGATGGACACACTAGATTCAGAGAGAGACAGAGGATTTGGATGAGCAAAATGTGCTGATGTATTTGTTGCTATGGGCACACAATTTATTGCATATGGACCTTTTTTTGGAAAGTATGATGGTAACAAGAAGAGAATAGTGTTATTGAAAAATTCAGTCAAAGTCTATTACACTTGAGTAAGTACTAAATACTCCTATTTTTATCATTTTCTTTCTTATTTTATGGCGGAGTCAAAATCAAATTGAAAAGGCTAATTAACTAAAATTATTTTCATTAGCAAGCTATATACAGAATATTATCATCAAGCTTCTCACATGATATTCTATATGGAAATGGACAAGTGTCTACTTAAGAAATGCCTAACATCAGGCAAACTCAAAGCTGTCGAATTGGAATATATATTGTCCATTGTTAGCCCTATGTATATCGTAAAATTTATTGATCAATGTATAATATGTATGTACTTAAGCACATAACAATATATATAACAAATATATGGACAAATTTGAAGTATAAGTATTCGAGCAACCGGAGATTAATGCTAAAGCCGGTGATATGCAAAAAGTCAATTATATATATATATATATATATATATATATATATATATATATATATATATATATATATATATATATATATATATATATATATATATAGAGAGAGAGAGAGAGAGAGAGAGAGAGAGAGAGAGAGAGAGGCTAGTCTACTATTGATAGTATTTCGATGTAGATACTATTACCTAGTTCTAAAAATGGGCAGTCCAAATTGTAAATATATTCCTGTAGATATGATCTACCTTTTATAAACTATTTGCAAATATAATTTCATAAAAATTGAATTTTATTAATTCAGGGATCACGTGCAAAGAAAACAAACACATCAAAACAATCCAAAAATTCACTAATTTTCGAGTGCTTGTCGATTAAAATCTAATTCTTATGAAACTTTGTTTAGTTGTTGATAATTTATGAATGATATATCATATTTACTAAAATAGGTTTTTATTTTAGATTGTCCATTCTTAAATCTTGGTTAGTAGTATCCACATTCAAATACTATTGATAGCAGTCCAACCTAACTTTACTTGTAAATAACCTGCCAGTTCAGGTAAGTTATGAGTTAGCAGCAAAAAATAGTAATCTTTTTAATTTTTTCAAATTGTTTTTTGGATCACAATATGTATGGCTATAGTTTCTTTAGGATTGCGTTTTGTGGACTTTGGATTTCATTTGCCATTTCATCTAGTGGATATAGGATGTATTCACTGAAAATTATTAATTTTGTGACTAATTGATGTTAGGCCAAATGAAAACTAAAACCTAAGGAATTGGGTAATAGTGAATCCTAGGTGGTTGAGATCATAATCCAAATAAACAATTAAAAAAAATATTGGATATAGTGGAAATGGACTATAGTTCATGTAACTTATGTGAGTTGTCCGCTCATTTACATTATTCTCATACTATATATATATATATATATATATATATATATATATATATATATATATATATATATGAAAAAACGGGAAATACACCGGCGGTGAAGGAAGTTTCCTTCACCGCCGCTTAGGTGGCCCAATAAAATTATTACACGTGGTGTCATTTAAGAGAATTCATTTATTTGTTACCTTGAATGACGCCCCGTGTTATAATTTTATTGGGCCACCTAAGCGGCGGTGAAGGAACTCCCTTTACCGTCGGTGTATTTCCCGTTTCCTCTATATATATATATATATATATATATATATATATATATCTTACGTCTAAAATGCTATGACCATTAGATCGTTAATCAAAACATTACATTAATAAACATAACACATTGCTAGATTCACTTGAAGTTGAAGAATGATATAATAATTTTTATATAATTTATTTTTCTCAACATCATCCTCTTTACTCCACACAAACTTATCCATATTTTTTTCCTTTACTTTTCATTATTTATTGTTTTTGTTTGAATTCAAGTTATGACGTCATACAAACAATTATAAAAAAAATTCGTTGCTAAGTATTGAGAATAAATAACTAATTGATTAAAATTTCACTATTACATCTTTGTTATCTCATGTCCAATTGTATACTATTTTAACAAAAGCTGAAGCATTCAACATAAATTCACTACCGCTTCGGGAAAAAATTAGTTTAATATCAATTAATCTTCTCCTATAGATATATCGCTATTATCATTTCTAGACACTCCTGCTTAGTTTCTTTTTATTAACCAATCTATACAAACTCTTTCTTTTGAACAATAATATTTTGAGGTGTTAGCTTGAAAGAAACTCGTTATGCACTTGAAATGAGAATTAACAATTAAATAATTATACTTACTAGAAATTAATTGATAAACCTCTTCTGATTAACAGTTTGAATTTTAAAAAAAATAAAATAAAATGGGTATATTGAACTTTGATGTCATCTTTTGTTAAAGAACTTATACTTGTTTTGAATTTGCAATTAAACCAGAAAGGTCTATCTAGATGAGTTTGAAATCTATTTATAAGTTTAGACGTATAGCCATAGAATGCATATAGTATATAGTAAGATATCTTACCATATCATAAAATACATAGCCTAATAGATAGTTAGATACATACACACAATGCTTTTCAATTTTCTTGTGTATCATATTGTAGGATATGTATTGCATACCATCTAGGTTTTGACAAGGCTAACTTATACTGTATTTATACTGAAATCTACTAAGCCACTGATCACGTTCTCATTTTTATACAGATTTCTTTCTGCTACTGATTTAATACAATAGATATTTGTATGGATGCTATGTGCTATTTCAATTGAGTTACAACAATACATTTAGGAAATAATTGGGGATAAAGCAATCTTCTCTAGAAGGGTCTGAGTACTTTGCTGAACTTGGGAGCAGAGCTAAACAGCGAGGGCGAGAAGAAGCATGTGTTCTTCTGATACCAAAAATTGCCCCTAGAGGCTTGATTATATATGTTGGATTTCATTTAGTCTGTCACTTGTGTCTCTTCTTGATTGCCTGATATCTGGCTTGAATTTACTATAGAAAGGATGAGAATAAAGTGTTCACCCATGTCATATTTGAAGCACGGCAGAAGGTATTTGAATCAGGTCATATTCCTTTTCTCCCCCCTTATAAAAGTACATTCTCAAAAAGAAACACACCCATACACCTAGCTATGTGCACTGTTTGCTTTGTAGCGGAAAGAAAAATATAACATCAAAATATATAATTATGTGGATTGGGATGATAGAGATGGAGAAAGGGGAGGTAGTGGTCTTGTCATCTTGTGGTACCAGCTTTCTGGTTTGCAGCTGAAATGGGTGTTACCACAGCCTTTCATCCTTTCTCATGGTGTTGTTTTGAGGTTTCAAGGGGAAGGAAATGGGTGAGTGGTGAGGGGTTTTGTCATAAATTTATAAATGATCGGGCGTTGATCAGGTTAAATCAGTTTTTAAACTTAATTGCTTTATCCATTTACCTTTGATGAATTGGGTGACTGGAAAGGAAAAACCACTAAACCTAATCCAATCTAAGTCTTTTTAACTTAATCATGACTGGCCTTTTTATCATTGGCCCCTCAAATTTTTGGCAAAATCACTGAACCAGATTCGTTTTATTTAAGTATAAAAATTTTCATTTTGTATCCACTAAGAAGAGGAGTGTTTTGCATTTAACCTAAATCTAATCCAGCTATTGCTTTGCTACTTCATACTTAAAAGTGTGGGTTATGTGATGGTAATTTTAACATAAAATATCTTTTCTGTAAAGATCCTGTGATGCTTGGAGTTCTCTTTTCAACATGGAACTTAATTTATATTCTTTGCGTTTCTCCTTGAAATTAGCTGGGGTGATTTATTAGCTCAGCCATGTTTGGAGTATTGTCCTCCATGATTCCTATTCAGAGCTGCTGTCATTAATTTCTTTAGAAGTTATAACATGTTATAAGGAAATTATCTTTTTGCTTTAGAACTTATATTCTTTTCGTTTCTCCTTGAAGTTAGGTGGGGTTTTTAGCAAGATCATGTTTTGAGTATCCTCCTCCATGATTCCTATTTAGAGCTGCTGTCATTAATTGTTCTAGAGGTTATAACATGCTATAAGGAGATTATCTTTTTCACAGGATGCTCGAAAGCGTTTTGACAAGGCTAGCCTCGTATACGACCAGGTATATTTTAGAAATTTTTATTTCGCATTTTGACTGCTCTTTTTCAATTGACAAACATATCCTTTTCTTTATTATGAATTATTGTTGTTCAATGCTCATAGCTGCAAAAATTTGGAATAGCAAAGGCATTGTATTATCTCTCTTAGCGTAGGTTGATCACTGTAGAAATTTTATTGATTATTATATTCGAAACCTTTGTTTTTTTATTCTTTTCATCAAGCTGGTTATGAATTTCATTTAACTATTGTGCACTTTAGCTTCTTAATAATCCAAATATTGTTATCTTCTTTTAAATGGAGCTAGCTTTTGGAAACCAGATTCGTAACTCATCTATTTTGGCTGTAACTAGCTATTGTGCACTTCATTTCTTTCTTTAATGTTTTGGTGGCTATACGAATAGTGAGTACATTGAACTGTTATAGCCAAATTAGATGAGCAAAAGCATAAAGTTAAGAGCTCAATCCAACCATTACGTAAGTTGTGAATCAAGAAATATAAGCTTTTCATTTTTATTCTACAAATTTTATATGTGTGCATAACATAATATATAATGGCGTAAATTAAGGATTTGTGGACACGGACATGTGGTGTCGACATGATCATCCCTCCAATATCTAGCCACAAGGGTGTGGCAATTTGTTTTAATAAAATTATACACACACATTTGACTTAATCTATTGGTAATGAGCTGTTATCCACAGATTTGAAAAAATAAAAATAATAATGATCAATGGAGTATTTAGTTTTTTTTTTTTTTTTTTTTTTTTTCCTTCTTTAGAAGGGTGGCAGAGCATACTTCATCTTTTACTTTATTTTTGACTTGAATAAAGGTAAACACATTCTTAGTGCCCGACATATGTCCAGACTTGCCAACTTTTTGGTTGGGGAAAGTGTCTTACATATCTTAAGTAAAAATCACTATATGCCCATAAGTTTTAGGAATTCTCAATAAACCATATGTTTCTTTTTGTTATAGAGCCCCTAACCATTGGCAGTAATTATCATTTGCACCCATTTCGTCAGAGTCCAGTCTGATTCCTCTCCCTCACCAACCCCCCCCCCCACCCAAAACAACACCCCTATTAAAATAAAAGAAATACAATTATTAGGGCTAATCACTGCTTACGTTAATAAGCCTAATCCAAAATGACTTCATATCTGTTTATTCTTCGTCATTTCTGTTCTTATGTCCTAATTGTGCATGTAGACATTTACAAGAAAGATCTGGTTGACTGAGTGTTGTGCCAGCTACCCTCAAATCTCTTAAGGCCAAAAATTGACTTGTTGTTCGTGTTGTCCAATGGTAAGAAGATTTAAAATTTATGGTTCAGTCTGACCAGCCTGGTTCAGTCAGGCACAGGTGGTACAGTATGGTTTAGTCCAAAATCAAACAAAATATGCTCAAATTGATGTCTTGACCACGTAAGTGTGGCAACAATGAAATAACGAACATACATAAAATTGGGCTTAGAGATAAATTCACATCATAATACAATCTAGTTTTGTGAACCAGGAAAGGTTCAAATTAGAATTGGTCAGTAGAAATGAATATAATCAAATCAAATCAAGGGAAAATTCAAGGGAAAATTAATCGGTGTTAAAAGAAAATGGAATAATAATCTACTTGAAGCATTATTTGTACCATTAGAATTTATAGGAACCAAAATAGGGTAAATAATAGTCGGTGAAGAAACAAGTTGGACTGCATCAACACCACACTAACCTATTGAAGGTGAAACCATATGGCTTTCAAGATGTGGATTAAGATAGAATATCACTTGTGAGAATATCCTAAGTGCCACGTTACTCATAATTATCTTACCTTTCTTGGTTGATACACCATGAACAAGCTCTAATAGATGATCTCTAATATTTGCACAAAGTGCCTCTCTTCCAGTACCTCCTATTAGATCTAGCGTTATAGGCTTACTTCATCTATCCTCCTTTAGGTATCCCATTTCTTGGGTGATATGATAGTGTCCTATTTAGCTGTGCAAGCCTCCATGGAACATTAGTACCAATGTTTTAAATATTGGCATGTAACCATGCTTATATCAAATATCTAATTTGATTTCGAGGTATCTAATACGATATAGACCATATATGTCATTACCGAAATTGCCAATTTTTTACTAGTACATCCCATATTGTCAATGTGATATATCTGATGTGATATATCTGATGTAGCTGATTTCAGATACAATAAACCATAAAACCATCAATCTAATATCTGTTCCTAGATTTTAAACCTAGATTAGGACCTTGGATGGACCTAGATTAGGACCTTGGATGTATTGTAAATTATTAAAATTGAAGATGTAATCATGGGCAATGTAAACAAATTACATGTAGCACCAAGATTCTCATTCTCAACTCAAGTCTGTTCGTCGCAAAAGTTTCTTCGCTTCCTTCCATTGAACACATCTTAGATTACAATAGAAGTGAACAAGATATAAAGAGAACAAACGAGAGGATTTTATAGTTCAATCTCTCTCTTTTACAATAGTTTCGTGGGATCTGTGGCGATGGGATCTATAGTAGTTCCTTTGGACGATTGGTACGTTGAAATCTTCTCTTTTAAAGATATCGGCCGAATATAGACGATTTTCTCTGGTTTTGATTTGTTCAAGACTCTCTCGCGTAACTCGAACTTCTCAAGAACTCCAGAAAGAAGATAGTGGTTTTCTCTGATCTTCACGAACTCAAGGCTCTGTGCGTAACTTGAATTCTCCAAGATTTCAGAAGATGATCAGCAAAGGCTTCAAGGCTCTCTCGCGTACTTGAATTGCCAAAGGATCGATAGGAGACTTCCGATGCCAAAAAGAATACCACTAGGGTTTCACCAGGAAGGTATTTATAGCTCCAGGTTAATGCAAGAGTTTCTATATAAATAGAACTCGTCATTATCAGGGATTCCAATCAAATATCTTAGTTTTGATGGAATTCTGATTAGACTTGATTCGGGTATTTGGATAAGCCCAAAATCATAATCTCAGTCAATTTGAGATTCTGGTTATCTGCTTACGCGGAGCTTTAATCGCATCAAAACGCGGCGCTAAATAACCAAAACGCGGAGCTAACGCGGAGCTATTGATCATCTCCTCGTTTTACTCAAACGCGAGGCTAATACAAGCCAAACTGCGGAATCAACGCGGAGCTATTGATCATCTCCGCGTTTTATTCAAACGCAGGGTTAATGTAACCAAACGCGGGGCTATTGAATTAGCTCCGCGTTCTGTTGTGGAAAATCCTTTTAACTTAGAAATTTTCACTGCCAACAGAACCCCCTCCAAAATTTTCAAAATGGCTTAGAATTTAGCAAATTTTGAAATACTTTGGATCTTCAAACTGAAACGCGGAGTTAGAATACCAAGTCTATCTCGCGTTATGCTCACCTACGCGGAGCTAATCAGCTTCACTTCGTCTTCAGTGAAATGAGTAATTACGTCATTAATTACCCCGAGTTTCCACGCCGAATACCAAGCGACGGAAATTCTGTTTAAATAGAGCTCCCGGCTCATCTTCTTCTTCATCTCATCCGAAGAATTTCTGAGAACTCGAGTGACTCACGAATGATCTTCAACTGATCTTTGTTCAATTCTCCATAGATTTTCATCATTAGGATGTCTCTCCAGAGGAGTTTAGCATTTCGCAAGTTGGCCGGCGTTAATGTCAGCGGCCATGGAAGTAAACGCGACGGCGAACCAGTCTATGCAGCGTCTTCCGAAGGTAAAAACCTTAACTCTTGGGCTTCTAAGAACCATTCTGAGATATTTTGGCTTGGTTTATTCTGGACGATTGCTTATCTTGTCGGCGAGATCGCCGTTTTATTGTGTCGTCCTTGCGCTTGAAACGCGGGGCTTTACTAGTAGTCTCAATGAATCCGCGAGGCTATCTTTGATTAGCAGTCGCGATGAATTGCGAGGCTATCTTTGATTAGCAGTCGCGATGAATTACGAGGCTATCCTTGATTAGCAGTCGCGATGAATTGCGAGGCTATCTTTGATTAGCAGTCACGATGAATTTGAAAGAGAAGGAAAGAGCAGAAAGAAATCTTGTCCCCCTTTACGCAAAGTTATCGCATCATCCTCTGCGTTTAAAGCGCGAGGCTATTTCTTTAACTGTGCGCGGAGTTAGCTTAGCTCCGCGTTTTCACTCTTTTGGAAACTCTATTCCTTTTGCAGTAAGTCCAATCCTTTCTGAAGAGGAATGTATGCGGGTCCATCGATCTTCATCAGCAAAAGTAACTCTAAGGAAGTCAGAAGCATATGCTTTACAACATAGTTGCAGGTTTCAAGCTCTGGCTCCGAGAGATAAACTCCTGAAGGGGCTGTAAATAGGGAGCTGCAGCACTTGCAGTGCAGAATTGCAGCACTTGCAGTTCAGAATTGCGCTTCAGTGCAGCACTTTCCTTTCCTCTCGTGCTTCATTTCGGATGACAGATCCTAGTTTACATTTGTAGAGGAGATTTTTTGCATGTGAACCAGGGAACTGAGCTTCAACACCCCGTAGAGAAATCTTACTGTTTGGTTATTGACAAGTTGATCATGTAAAAGCTTTTGGGAGAGTTATAACTCCCTCTTTGTAATCTCTTCTTTTATAAATAAAGGCAAATTATTTTCCTCTCTATCTGTCAGCTTCAATAAACTTGCTTGCTCAACAAACAGATGGTCAATAATTTTGGTAAAATAGTCTAAGGCACTCGTCAAAAATCTAAGTTTTTTTTTTTTATGAAAACGCGAAGCTAAGGCACAGGCTATCCTCGCGTTTTGTATAGTTGCGCGGAGTTAAACAACTTCGCATTTCCATAATCGCGCGAGGCTAATAGCTTCGCGTGTTGGAGAGTAACTGACCAGTCACTTTCTCCGAAATTCGCACCGAATTCCAAGAGGCGGTTTCTTTCATTTTAAATAAAATCTCTATTCCTTATCCTTCTCACTTTATTTGAGAATTTTCCAGAAACTTAGAGATTCAGGCGATCAGAGTTCAGGCGACCCGATCTTCCGACCGAGTTTCTCCAGATTTTCAGTCGATTTTTCTCAACAATGGCATCCAAGACTCGTGCTACTTCTCGAGCGGCTTCATCATCGGCGACTGGCGCAAGCAGTGGTGGCGGCGGCCAAGGCAGCGACACGCCAGCCCACATTTCGCCTATCGGGGGTAAGAATCTTTTCATCGAGACTCTTTAGAACATTTCTAGAGTGATTTGGCTTAATTTTAACTGATCAATCAACTCTTTTACCGCCGAGATCGCCGTACTCCTGCCGTAAGGCTTGGAGAAGAAGAAAAGTCTCTGACTGCCTTCTTACGCGAAGTTATCGCGTCATCCTCACGTTTAAAGCGCGGGGCTATTTTAAGTAGCAATCGCGCTAAAACGCGAGGCTATTTTAAGTAGCAGTCGCGCTGAAACGCGAGGCTATTTTGAGTAGCAGTCGCGCTGAAACGCGAGGCTCTTTTAAGTAGCAATCGCGCTGAAACGTGAGGCTCTTTTGACTTCTGCGCGGTCTAATTTTTAGCTTCGCGCGGCGCTATTCTTAGTTTCGCGCGTTCTAATCTTTACCTTCGCGCGTTCATACTTAGAGAATTTTTCTGTCTTATAGAAACTTCTCTAACTCTGGTGTTTCTTTGTGCAGTAGGGTATTCGATGGAATCTCTTCCCCACAAGAATTACTTCGGCTTTGCTGGGGTTCTGATCCCTCAGGCCAATTCCGTTTCGCTACCATCCTGCCCTCGTACAAGCCAGACCCGAAGGATCGCAGGGAGAAGTTGATCAAATATCATCCCACCACTGCGAGAGAGATCATAACTGATGCGGCTTTTGAAGATGTGAACAGAAAGGCGATAGAGAAACCCGCCTTCCTCTTTGGAGACCAGATGGATCAATCAGATGAGATCCTTTCTGAAGAGGAGCATGCTTGGTTATATAACTCAGGCGAAATGCTGATGTTTCTGCCCAGAATGGATCGTAGTTATCCTCTGGTCTATCTTCAGAGGCTAGCGACGCCTCGAGAATTAAAGTGGGGATTGACTCAAGAGCAAGATGGCGTCCCAACAAGCAAATTTGGTGCAAAAGGGGTTTATCAAGACGGTTCCCCCAGATGCATTACTGGCTTGCTTCCAGGCCGATTTGGCAAGGAGCTTCCTATAGGAGAAGTCCCATCTCGTGCCCGAACTTTCTTAAGTGAGTTCCTGGCGAAGGATGGTCAGTACCCGGCTAGCGACTTCAGGATGCCTGGCTGGGTTCATTCTTCTAACAATATGTGGTGGGCACGCCTTGTTCAGTACATGCTAGACTCCCACGAGCCCATTTTAAAGGATATTGGCTTGTATAGGGCCATCAGGAATGTCCAATTCGGGTTTTCCCAGAGTGCTTATCACTTTTACTGCCTCTTGGAGATGTATAACCCTGAGACCTGTACTTTCTTTACTCCAGTGGGTGAGTTAGGGTTTGCTCTCCACGAGATGTTTGAGGTTTCTGGGCTCTCGATGGGCGAAGTCCCTTACGAGGAGTATATCCCTACCACCGATGAGTTGAACATGCTATTGGCGAGAGATGAGCGCATCTATGTCACGTACTGGGGAGATGATGTGCCATTAAATATCTGCGCTGACCAGACAGGTGCACGTAATCACGGTATTGGCCACAAGAAGTGGGCCGAATACCTTTTTGCCAACCTAAATTCTAAGGATAGCTCGGCCACTATTCATGGTCATTCTCCTGTCTCCATTTTAGAGATCGACCAACGTGTAGCCAGGGGCCATTACCGTTTGTTCTATACTACGGAATCCAATGAGAATGGACACGGTCTCGGTACTTCATTCAAAAGCTATCACTATCAAGCCCAATTTCCGATCTCCAACAGAGGTCTCATTGCCGGGTTTTTGATGCTGTGGCTCAAAAGATGCGTCGTGCCGTCATTGCCCAAGGAAGCGATTGCAATGACCGTGGTATATCCAGCGGTTCTTCTTGCATACGGCCGACCCCTTGGACTCCTTCCCGCCATGATATGCAATTTGCAATATGGACTGAGGGTGCTCTGTCGTGATTTCCTCCCTACTATTAAAGTCAAGGGGAAAGGAAAGGGCAAGTCGAAGGAGACTGCCCAGCCGAAAACTCCAAACCCTAGGGTGGAGATGCCCTACACCTATTTGATGGCGTGGCTCGTCTTGCACTGTCCCTCCTTAATGAGTGCACCAGAGCGTCGTTCGGGCGAAAAGTGCTTCCTTGTAGAACTGTATGAACGTTCTTCATGGAGGCAGAATTATATGTCCCAGATTCGAAAGACTCTTCGTAGCTTTCAGAATTACGAGATTTTTCGGTGTTTTCCTGACTTTCCCGGTGGAGGATATGGGACGAGGCTGAAGGATGCCGTGGGAGCAGATAAGTTTACTACTTTATCTGCAGGAGCGTTTTGGTGGCTTCTCAACAGCCGCCCCGGACACTTGGTGTATCGTCAAGATCTCAGGTGTCAGATCGAGCCATATACTCCGAGTCGCTTTGCTCGCCAGTTTGGATATTCTCAACTCTATGTGGGCAATCCAAATAAAGATCTCGCTCACGAGGGGAACTTATACGAAGGCGCTCGTGGCTGGTTCCATTTTGCAGCGGGTGGGACCGAGGCTGAATTCTCCTTGCCCCAGAAGGTGCCAGAATTGGCCATGACCCTCAACTCCTGCAATTGGTTCAATATTGCGAATGCTGACGTGCCCGGCTTCTCTCTCAATCGCAGTTGTTGCAAAGAGATTGAAGCCTTCTATATTAGCCGCCAGGGTGCTTCTAGGGTAAGGATAAAAGGAATGGAAGAATTCCTTAGCGCTGCGGCTGAGCCTTCGGATGTCAGCGAATCAGACGATGATGCCGGTGATGATAACGACAATACTGGTGCTGGTGGAGCTCCTCAGCCTGTCGTCAGTCGTTCCCTGAGTCCAACTCTCAAACGCCGCGGCACTTTAAAGAAAAGGCCGGGTAAGAAGCAAAAACTGACACAGGAAACTTTGATAGCCCCCCAAGAAGTGGCTATCAAACTCGCTTCTGACTTGTTGGCTTCAGCTCTACCCCCAGCGTTGGCAAGGGATGATGAGCCTTCTAAAGCTCCAAGCGTTGCTGAGGTTTCGGCTCCTTCGGCCGTAGAGCCTGTGGTAGAACCCGGGGCGCAACTAACGGGTAGCGAGACGGGTACATTGCTGGAAACGATAATGGCTCCCCCTTCAAGTCCGACAACTGGACTTGTATCGCCTGGTATGGCCTTTAGCATTTTATCTTTTGCCTGTTTATTTATTTTAACGTAACACTGCTTTTCTGGTCTTCTGAAATGCAGGTGATCAACTTCTCTCGCCAATGCACTCGACTACCCAAGTAGAGTCTGACGATAGAATGGACCATTCCGGCTCCGTTGGTGGTGTGGGTAGCTCTGCTGGTGAGTTTGTGGCTGATTATTCCACGCCGACTCCTGCCTCTGTTCCTTCTTCAATTCCCCCGATTGATGAACTGGGGAGCGATGAGAGAACAGAAGTCATTATCGCAGCTGCTGCTAATGAGGCTACACCTTCTCCTAGTATGCCATCTCCAACGCCAGTCTGTTCCACTGAGACATTTCCCACAGTCGTTGGCGTGCCTTCTCAGTCAGCGATTTTAACGTCGTCTGTTGTCGTGGCTGCTGAGATACCTGCAACTCTTCCGACTTCAAGCCTTCCAGCAGGGGAGGAGAATAATTTGAAATTCTCGTTCGAAGATGCTTCTCCCACCGGAGGAGCTTCAGGCGAAGTGATCCCATCTTCTCTTCCTGTTGGTGGGAGTACCCAAGTGATCTGTACTGTCAGTACTTCGTCTGGGGTCTCCAGCTCTTCCAGATCTGCATTGGCTCTACTGGTCCCCCATATTATGAATTTAATGCAGGGACGGGCTTCTTCTTCTCCAATTCCAACAACTACTGCTCCCTTACTTACGACACCTTTCTTGGCATTACCTACTTTGCCTACCGACAGTGCAAATCCTCTTGAAAAACTTTTCGGCTTCACTGTCGAGGATTTTATGTATTTGTTAAGAAGATGTGTCGAGATGGTTCTTGTTGGCCACGATTTCTTTAACTTCGCACGTCCACTGTTACTCCGCTATTTAGGAAATATTGAAGAATTCGGTGGACAAGATCGAGCAGCTCCATACCGGGCCCGCCTTGCAGCCTTAGAAGAGCAGGTGACCACGCTACACACACTCCGTCAGGCGGATGTGGAGGCGATCACTGAGATAGAGCTGGCGCGGTTTCGGCCAGAATCCTTATCTCAAAGAAATATTTTAAGGCACCAGGAGGAGAGATGGTCTCAGGAGCTGACAGAGCTCCAGGCCAGTCGGCAATCCGTTCTTGGCGACCTGCAGAGGGTAAACTTTGGAATTGAGGAAGGTCAGGCGGCCATCTCTAAAGCCCAGGAGACGATTGCCAGAGCTCGGGCCACCTTGATAGAAAATGAACTCCGATTAGGAGAATCTGTCAAGAAGCGGGAGATGTTGCTTGTCCAGCAGGAAGAGATGGTCAGGAATCGTGCCATAGAAGAATCTCGTCAGCGACAACTTACAATAAGTGATGATGAGTTGCGTAGGCAAGCTCAGCAAACTGTGGAGGCTTCTCATCGTAGAAATTTGGACGAGACAATAAACCAATTGAGACTTCTGGGAGGCCAATAGTTTCATCTCTCTTTACGCTTTTATCCTCCTTGTAATAAGAACTTCGTAAATAGGAGAGAGGTAACCTCAAAATTTTTTTTTGTATCTTCACTTTTTTAATAAAGATGATTCTTTTGACTCTTTTATTTGCCGGCTTCAAAACATATTTGCTTGCCCAACAAATAACCTGTCGTCAAAACGATTTATCTTGGTATCGTTTATGCTCAATTTCTTGAGTCGAAATAACAATTAAAGTTTAATATGAGATTTTTAGCAAATCCCCAGTTATTAACGGATTTGATTAGCCTTTACCAACTACCGTTTGAGTTGGGCTAGCCATGTTATTCCCCTCAACATGGTGAGTTGTCGAGGAGTACGTTTGGGCTTAAATGCCAAACTTTTCCTCTTCCCTTTACTTTACCGGTATTGGGCGATTCATACTTTTACCCCAGCATGATGGGTTGGCGAGAAACTTGTTCTCTTCCCATTGCCTAGTCGGCGTCGGGCAATTCATACTTTTACCCCAGCATGATGGGTTGGCGAGAAACTAGTTCTCTTCCCATTGCCTAATCGGCATCGGGCAATTCATACTTTTACCCCAGCATGATGGGTTGGCGAGAAACTAGTTCTCTTCCCATTGCCTAATCGGCGTCGGGCAATTCATACTTTTACCCCAGCATGATGGGTTGGCGAGAAACTAGTTCTCTTCCCATTGCCTAGTCGGCGTCGGGCAATTCATACTTTTACCCCAGCATGATGGGTTGGCGAGAAACTAGTTCTATTCCCATTTCCTAGTCGGCGTCGGGCAATTCATACTTTTATCTCAGCATGATGGGTTGGCGAGAAACTAGTTCTCTTCCCATTGCCTAGTCGGCGTCGGGCAATTCATACTTTTTAGGTCAGAGGTGCTTAATTACACATGCCTAAAAGAAGATTGGGGGCTGTTCAAACTTGAGAACTAAGCACACCAGGTTTGGGTCAGAGGCGCCAAACTGCGCATGCCTAAGAAAAGACTGGAGGTGGTTCAAACTTGAGAACCAAACTGGAGGCGGTTCAAGGCTCTCTCGCGTAACTTGAACTGGGTACTCCAAACACACCAGGTTTAGGTCAGAGGGGCACAATGCGCATGCCTAAGAGAAGATTGGGGGCTGTTCAAACTTGAGAACTAAGCACACCAGGTTTGGGTCAGAGGCGCCAAACTGCGCATGCCCAAGAAAGGACTGGAGGTGGTTCAAACTTGAGAACCAAACTGTAGGCGGTTCAAGGCTCTCTCGCGTAACTTGAACTGGGTACTCCAAACACACCAGGTTTAGGTCAGAGGCGCACAATGCGCATGCCTAAGAAAAGAAGACGCGTTTCTCCAGGGTTACTAAGAATAGTATTTCTTCAGAAATTTGCCATTGATCGGCATCATCATTCTGTCGCCATCTTGATTCATTAAGCGATAGGCTCCACTGAAGTATACTGTCTCCACAACAAACGGTCCTTCCCACTTGGGTTCAAATTTACCCTTAGTCTTGTGGGTTAGCACCATTGGCCTTTTAACAGTCAGAACCAAGTCTCCTTGTTTAAGGGTCCTTGGTTTAACGTTCTTATTGAACGTTTGAGCTATGCGGGCTTGATACAACTCAATTTGTTGTTGAGCCCTGAGACGTTTTTCATCTAACGCCTCTAGTTCTTGCAATCTTTGCTGATGACGCTCTTCTGTCGTCATCTTTGTGGCTAAAGCCACTCTTAATGATGGTATCTGGATTTCAAGAGGCAGAACAGCCTCACTTCCATAAACCAAAGATAACGGGGTAGCTTTAGTCGGGGTGCGAACGGTGGTCCGATAAGCCCACAGGCATTCTCCTAGTTTTTCATCCCAATCTCGTTTATTGGAAGAGACGAACTTCCGAAGGAGTTTGATGATGTAGAAGCGATATCTTTGATTCTGAACTTGTTGCAGAATCTGGAGAATCTCTGACTAATGAATTGCGGACCATTATCATGAATGATCCGTCAAGGGACGCCAAATCGGTAAATGACATGATGCTTGACGAACTTGATCACATTTGTCGTCTTCACCTCTTTCATGGGCACGGCTTCGGCCCATTTTGAAAAATAATCGGTTATTGCAAGAATAAACCGATCTCCTCTGGATGACGGGAGAGTTATTGGCCCTACAATGTCCATTCCCCAGGCTTCAAATGGCCAGCTTGCGACGGTATTGTGCAAGTATTCTTGGGGTTGATGAATAAAATTGGCATGTATTTGGCATGCATGACATCGTTTAGCGTATGCCATTGCTTCCGTAACCATGCTCGGCCAGTAGTACCCCAGCCTTCTTATACGGTCTCCAAGTTTGGGACCGGGCTGATGAGCTCCACATATTCCATCATGTGTTTCTTGCAGCACTTGTTCTGCTTCCGCTTTCGATATGCAGCGTAGCAATAGACCACCTCTTGACTTTCTATACAAAGTCTGAAGTTTCTGGTCGTAATGAAATCTTTGGGCCTTCCTCTTTATTGAGGTGGCTTCCTTAAGATCTTCTGGTAATATCCCATGCAAGGCATAATCCACAAACGGAAATCGCCAATCACGGGGTTCTAACTTTAAGCCAATCTGGCATACCTCTTCGGCTTGAGATACCATATCTGGGTGGAGGAGTTCTCTACTACCAATGGTGATGCTTTTAGCTTCACCTGGCGGGATTGCCAGCTAATGCGGCTAATGCGGCAAGAGCATCTGCATAAATGTTCTCGTTTCGAGATACGTGATATATGTAGAATTGTTCAAAATATCCTGCTAGCTCAATAGTTAGCTGATGATAGGAGATGAGGGCTTCATGTCTGACTTCATACTCACCTGTCATCTGATTTACAATGAGCTTAGAATCTTCATATGCCTCTAGATGGTTCACTCCCAGTTGCAGAGCTATTTTTAAGCCGATAATGAGCGCATTGTACTCCGCTACATTATTAGTGCACGGTTCTGTTAATGAGTAATCGTTAGGCAATATATGTTTATGTGGGGATATTAGCACAACCCCCACTCCAGCAGTAGATCGTCTTGCGGCACCATCAAAGAACATTTGCCAAGGCTGTTCTCCGGTAACTGTGTTGACTTCTGATGTCTGCTTTAATTTGGACCAAATTGGGTGGTCTGCAAGAAAATCAGCAATTGTCTGTCCCTTCGTCGCCTTTTGAGGAACGAAGTGTATGTCATAGGGCGACAATAGCAGGGCTCATTTTGCCAGTCGGCCATTTAAAGCCCCTAGTTTTGTCATCAGAATCTTCAGGGGATTAACCCGTGATATGACATGAATCGTTTTCCCAGAAAGGTAGTGTCGCATTTTCTGAACAGCAAACACTAGGGCTAAACATTCCTTTTCAATTGGGGTATATCGCTGTTCGGCCCCAATCATTGTTCTACTTAAATAGTAGAGGGCATGTTCATGGCCGTGCTCATTATATTGAGCAAGTAATGCTCCTAAAGCATTATCCATGGCCCTTACATATATAAGGAAGGGCTGCCCAGGGGCTGGTGCCATTAGTACGGGAGGCTTAGTAAGGTACTCCTTGAGGTCATCAAACGCCTGCTGACATGCCTCATCCCATATGAAAGACATTCCCTTCTTCATAAGTTTGGAGAATGGTTGGATCGTCCAGATAAGTTGGATATGAAGCGCCGAATATAAGCGAGTTTTTCTTGTAATCCCCTTAATTCCTTAAGATTGCGGGGATGCGGCATTTCGCTAATCGCTTTTACCTTTTCAGGATCGAGGAAAATTCCTTTTGAAGTTATTACGAACCCTAGAAACTTCCCGCTGGATACTCCTATGAACGACTTGGTAGGATTCATCTTCAAGTGATGTTTCCGCATAAGATCGAAGACCACTCTTAAATCGTGAAGATGATCTTCTTTGTTTTTGCTTTTAACTGCTAAGTCATCCACATAGCACTCTACTGTTCTGCGCAGGTGCTTTTTGAATATGACACTCATTGCGCGTTGGTAGGTGGCACCTGCATTCTTTAATCCGAATGGCATCACTGTATAACAGTATACCCCCTGTGGCGTTCTGAAAACTGTATGCTTTTCATCATCCGGGTGCATCTTGATTTGGTTATAACCTGAGAAGCCATCCATAAAGGATATCCTCTCATAACCGCAAGTGTTATCGATCATCACATCGGTGATGGGGAGTGGAAATTCATCCTTGGGACATGCAGCGTTCAGATCTCGAAAGTCAATACATATCCGGATTTTGCCATTATTTTTGCGAACTGGCACTATGTTTGCCACCCAATCTGGGTGTTGTTCTTCACGGATGAAACCGGATTGTATAAGCTTATTGACCTCAGTAACTATTGCCTCCATCAATTCCGGTCGAAAACGCCTCTGTTGCTGTTTAACAGGTTTGACATCTTCTTTTATATTTAACCGGTGTGTGGCAATTTAAGGGTCAAGCGCAGGCATATCTTCATAACTCCATGCGAACACATCTATATACTCTTTGATAAGGGATATAAGTTCCTCTTTTTCTAAAAGAGTTAGTGTGTCGCTTATGAAAATGGGTTTCGGATTTTCTTCCGTTCCCATGTTAACCTGTATTAATTTGTCTTCTGTGGGCGGGTCACGCTGTTCAAAGCGGACATCCCAGAGAGTATCCATATGCCTAGCCCAAGCATCATCTTGAACGTCAATTGGTTCCTCGTCGCTTTCTGGCGCGGCTGAAACCATATTGATTGTCAAAGATTGAAACCAAGCACCGGTGCTTATATCTGAATTATGATCTGGTGAAGATGTTTATTCTTTATCCGAAGAACTCTCTTCATCCTTGGATGGCGATGAGGGTGGAGTAGACACATAGCCCAACCCCTTGCGGGTCTTCTGATAATAATCAGGACTCTTTCCTCTTGGTCTAAACGAGAGTATGAGATTCCGTCACCCTTTTCCAAAGTTTAATCCCGGCTTCTGGGTAAAGTTATATTCCATCTTTTCCATCATCTGTCGGGACCTTTGCTCATATAAGTGAAATTGAGGTGATGTTTGTTCATCACTTTCACTACTTTGTCTCTGTCGAGGCGACGTAGCCACTTTGCCGAACATGATCGGCCTTTGGGACTTCTGTCGGGGAGGCACTTAAAAGAAGTGCCCTTGATCCTCGGTTATTTTTAATTGAGAGGAGGGAAGACCTGAGGGGCAAATGGTATGCCGCCAGAACTTCAAGTTCGGTCAGGCCATCCGCTTCGGTGGAGGTACAAGAGGGCTCAGACTCAGTAGCTACAGCATGCTTGTAGACTAACTTTACATTTTCATTAATAACCCATTCACTTTCTATTACATCCACTATATTATCAAGACCTAAGCTAAGATCTAGGTGAGGGTTGATTTCGTAATCACCCCCATCATCTTCTCCAAGGAGCTCGTACTCAGTGTCGGTTTCATTGCCACTGTCGTCGGGCTTTGGAGACTTGCTAAGACTGTCATTGGAGGCTTCATGTGCTGGCTTGTAGAGTGCAGCATCTGTGAAGTAATTTTCCAACCTTTTGAATGGCTGCTTGTCAGCAATTAGTGTCCGGACCTCTCCTTCCTCATCGCAATATTTCATGCACTGGTGAAGAGTCGACGGAACTATCATATGAGAGTGGATCCAAGGTCGCCCCAATAACATATTGTAGGAGGTATCAGCATCAATTACGTAGCATGTAACCTCCGTTTTCAAGTCTCCAATTTGACACCGCAATCGGATCTTACCAAGAGGATGGCTATTATTAGCGTTGAATCCATAGATGGTAGTGTGTGTAGGTGTCAAGCGATGAAGGGAAATCCCCAACAGCTGCATCAATCTACTGGGCACGACGCTGAGTGCAGAACCTGGATCAATCTGAATTCGGTCCACTTTTGTGGACCCGACATATCCAGTGAAATATAAAGGCCTATTATGCTTTATATTCCTCACCTGCATGTCTTCTGGAGAGAAGATGATTTGTGGGACTTGCCTCCTCACTTGATGACAGTGGGGGCAAGAATCCCGCTCTTCGATGGCCGGCTCGACAATCTGAGCTAGGAACGACTCAGAGTCTGCCAAGGCCTCTCTTAGAGCTTCACGTGTTGATTTTGATAATCTCAACAATTCGTAAAGCGTTACTCGCGCTGGGATGTTAGCCAACTGCGCAATTATGTCAAACTCGAAGGGGGTTTCTTTCGCTCCTTCATCTCTGGTAGGATTCTTCTGAAAACGAAGTCCTTTCTGCTTTGCAGGCTTTGCGAGTTCTGCATAGATATCTTTTGGATCCACTCTAGTGTAGTCCTTAAGATATGTCTTTCCAGATCGAGTACCGGAAGGGCCTGCCCCATCTTGATGGGTGGCCATAGTTTCGGGTTCTTCTTCAGAATCTGTGAAGGCTCCCGAAGCTATATATTCTTCCTTTATATCTGCAGAAATGGTATTAACAGCCCGTTTCTTCTCTGGACCTCTTGAAGTAGTCCATTGTTCATCTTCCAGCAAATCAGGGTGAACCCACATAACTTCCCCCTTCTGGGTAGTTACGGGGACAAGTCCCTCTTGGGCTTTGTTGTGCGGATCAAGATTCTTCGTGACCATCTTACCCTTAGGGATTGGGGTCACTCCTGCGGGAAACTCGTGGGTTCCGACCATTATGGTTGCCATATTGGCAGTGACTTTCTTCTGTTCTTCCTTAAGCGTCAGAACTCCAGCCTCTATTAGTGCTTGGATTCTGTTCTTAAGGGGAAAACAATCCCTGGTAGGGTGCCCAACATTCCGGTGATAAAGACAGTAATTGGGATCTTTAGTCTTACCCGCATCTTCTGGCTTCTTATTCTCCGGAAGTTTTAGCATTCCCTTCTTCTGGAGCAGGTGAAAAAGAATATGCGTCTGTTCCGCCTTGAAAGTGTAATTCCTTTCTTGTTGCGGTCTGATTTGCCTTGATCCTCGCTGACTTTGAGGCTTTGGCTCTGGCGGAGGACCGATTTTCTGAGGAGCAGCTTCTGACGACATAACTGCTTTCCCTTTATTCTTATTGCTGTTGTTTTGGGTATATGGCTTACTACCCCCACCGCTTCTTGATCCGCGGGATTCCTCGACTCGGCGAATCAAGTCTTCAACTTGTTCTCCTTGTTTGAGCAGGTCCCTCCACGTCTTAGACTCTACGGCTCCCATTTTGAGGAGCACATTGGTCTTAAGGTTGTGTCGACAGGTCTCGACTAGAGTTTTCTGAATCATTCCGTATTTACAATGTACGGACTTCTCCCGGAACCTTTCTATGAAATCTTTAACCGCTTCTTGTTCTCCTTGCCTAGTTGCAAGGAGGGAATGAACCGTAATCTCAGTGTCATCCTCGAAGAAACGTGAGAGAAATAATTTCTCAACATCTAACCAGGTATTAATAGTACCTGGGGGCAACTGCATGAACCAAGTAAAGGCAGGCCCTCGCAAAGTACTTGCAAATACTTTGGTCATGATGGGATCATTACCCATTAAGTGTCCTGCTTGGGACAAAAAGTAATATATATGCTGACTGGGCGATCCCTTCCCGTCGTATGGCTCTAACTTGAGCGGCTTATACTTTGGTGGGTAAGGTATCATATCTCATTCAGGAGGATATGGTCTAGAGACCCCAGCTTCTTTCAACTCCTTTTTACGCATTAAAACTTCGAGTTGACTCTGCAGCTTTTCTATCTTTTCGCCATGCGGATCATGGAAAGAAAATCTATCCTCTTCCTCATGCATCGAGTGGGCTTTCTCTTCCTGTTTTTCTTCATTCAGAGTTTCTTTGCCCTTTTTGGCATTATCTTCAACAAACCTTGATAGCATGATTTTGAGTCCTTCAATCATCTTTTGCTGCTCTCGAATCATCTTTTCTTGAGCTTCAAATCTCTGATTGATATCGTCAGACTTATCTGCCATATGTGATGCTGACTTCTGTAGCCGAGACGATATAGAGGATGGAGGCGAGGCTATAGCGGAATTATCGCTGTCCTCGTCGTAAGAACCCCCTGCGAGCTTCTTATAATTTCGGGGCGGGACGGCTCCTGATCTTAGTCGAGTAACACGATGAGGTTCTTCATCGCTCGATTCTGAATCATCATCCGTCTCTGCAATTTTCTTCCCTTTTCCTACCATGTTGGAAGTTACAGCTCTCCATTGTTTCAGGGGAGTGGTTCTTGTCTTCTTAGCAGGATTCTGGTTTGACTCGTTTAATCGGTCGAACACAGATATCCTGTTCTTGCTGCAGTCACAGTTGTCCATCACGGCTGATACTGCTGTCACAAGTTGTTGGCAATGGCAAATATGTTCAACTTGAAGTTGGTCTATGCCTCTCTTCTTAGAGAGATGTTCCCTGAGGTCAGTGCCTCTAGCCATGGAGTCAAGAGGTCCATTCAACTCTTGAGAATGTTTAGGAATTCACTGAAGCTTCTTTGATTGATCAACCCTGACTCTGGGGTCGGACCGATCCTCGCATGGTTTAGGAATAACCTCGCGTTTCACCATGCGGGCCTGAAGAATAGCTTCGCGCTTATCCACACTAGCCTCGCATTTCTCGCTGGCTTGGTGTGTCTTTGGAAGTTTAGCTTCTGGAATAATAGCCCCGCGTGAAGGGAAGTTCTTGCACGCTGGCTTATCTTTGCGATTAACGCAGATCATAGCTTCACGCTTAGCGCGGTTTTTACGACTGACAACTATCTGCCAATCATCTTCCCGTTCCTTGTGGGTGTCAGAAGTCTTGCGTTTATTGCAAGTATCACTGGCTTTGCGTCTCTCGCTAAGCACAGTAATAGCCTCGCGTGGAGAATCACACGCTGGCTTTGAATAATTTTTATACTCGCATAACTCGCGAGTGTTGGGTATTCTGCGACTAGCGCAACCCTTACTGGCTTCGCGTCTCTCGCTAGGCACAGTAATAGGCTCGCGTGGAGAATCACACGCTGGTTTTGAATAATTTTTATATTCGCGTAACTCGCGAGTGTTGGGTATTCTGCGACTAGCGCAACCCTTACTGGCTTCGCGTCTCTCGCTAGGCTCAGTAATAACCTCACGTGGAGAATCACACGCTGGCTTTAAATAATTTTTATACTCGCGTAACTCGCGAGTGTCAGGAATCTTGCGTAACTCGCCAGTATTACCAGCCTCGCGTCTCTTGCTTGGCTTAATATCAGCCTCGCGTGGAAAATCACACGCTGGCTTTTCCTTGCTTTTAAGGCAAGTTGTATCTTCGCGTTTAACGCGGTAGAGATTGGTCTCGCGGGTAGCGCGAGCCAATTTGCGAGGGACCATAGCCTCGCGTCCTCTAGAGTTAGCTCCGCGTCCAAGGCGGACTTTGAGGGCTCTGCGCCTCGCTATCCGTTTCCTGTTCCGGAGTTGGGTCCTGGTCAGTCCAGTCCCTAGATCTTCTTCGGCAGTCGGAAGCTCATCCTCGGCTAGGATTTCTTGTGTGAACTCCGGCTCTATAGCCGCAGTCTCCAAGGATCCCCGTCTCTCGGTGGATACCTTTCTACCCGTCACTCGGGCACTGGAGTACACGCGACGATAGTGCCGTGTCTCATCCAAGTCACCTGATCCGGAGGAGAGGAACTCCTCGTACTTCTGCTGGTCGATTTCAACGACCAGCGTGTCTACTTCGGATCCGATCAAGTCAACGTCCGATTGCGCCACTATCTCTTCATCAGTGAAAGAGATGGCTCCCACTGTGGTCGCCAGTTTGTTCGTCGCAAAAGTTTCTTCGCTTCCTTCCATTGAACACATCTTAGATTACAATAGAAGTGAACAAGATATAAAGAGAACAAACGAGAGGATTTTATAGTTCAATCTCTCTCTTTTACAATAGTTTCGTGGGATCTGTGGCGATGGGATCTATAGTAGTTCGTTTGGACGATCGGTACGTTGAAATCTTCTCTTTTAAAGATATCGGCCGAATATAGACGATCTTCTCTGGTTTTGATTTGTTCAAGGCTCTCTCGCGTAACTCGAACTTCTCAAGAACTCCAGAAAGAAGATAGTGGTTTTCTCTGATCTTCACGAACTCAAGACTCTGTGCGTAACTTGAATTCTCCAAGATTTCAGAAGATGATCAGCAAAGGCTTCAAGGCTCTCTCGCGTACTTGAATTGCCAAAGGATCGATAGGAGATTTCCGATGCCAAAAAGAAGACCACTAGGGTTTCACCAGGAAGGTATTTATAGCTCCAGGTTAATGCAAGAGTTTCTATCTAAATAGAACTCGTCATTATCAGGGATTCCAATCAAATATCTTAGTTTTGATGGAATTCTGATTAGACTTGATTCGGGTATTTGGATAAGCCCAAAATCATAATCTCAGTCAATTTGAGATTCTGGTTATCTGCTTACGCGGAGTTTTAATCGCATCAAAACGCGGCGCTAAATAACCAAAACGCGGAGCTAACGCGGAGCTATTGATCATCTCCGCGTTTTACTCAAACGCGAGGCTAATACAAGCCAAACTGCGGAATCAACGCGGAGCTATTAAACATCTCCGCGTTTTATTCAAACGCAGGGTTAATGTAACCAAACGCGGGGCTATTGAATTAGCTCCGCGTTCTGTTGTGGAAAATCCTTTTAACTTAGAAATTTTCACTGCCAACAAAGTCTCAATCTATAATTCTCTATTCTAAGGCAAATCATGCTGGTTCCAGGGGTTTGAAGATTAAAGCCTAGTATTTTCTTTTGATGATGTTTATTTTTTCTTCAGTAACAAGTGGATTTTGAGTCTATAAAATTAGGAGTTAAAGCTTGTAAGGAAGTCCTAATTTGTTTTGTCAGCATTTAATTCATCCTTTTCTGTCAGTCATTTTTTCTCTTCATTAAGGAATGTTCTAACCAAAACAGGTCAAATCGTTAAATCAATTAATGACCTCAGCTTGATAGGGCTCAATGTGCTACACATTCAGTTGTGAAAGATCCCCAGATTTGTTGTAACAAACCAAGTACATCATTGATGCGAAATTATTGTTTTCTGCACTCTTTTGATTTCAAAATGATCTCTGTGAAATAGGTTAACAAATGTATTAGATAAGAAATCTGAAACCCTATTTTTCATATATCAAGCAAAGAAATATTGATATTCCGTTCACTTCTGTGAAGATCTTCAAATGATATATCAGACCACCTTTCAATAGACTTGCACTTGATGAAAATCCAGTCTTGTACCAGAAAAAGAACCCTGTACTTGAGTGAAAGTAAGGAGAAAAGAAGTGTTGTTGAAATTCCGGGATCTTAACTTATTTGAAACCATTTGATAGAATCCATTAGAAATCACTTATCCAATGTTGTAAATATTAGCTCATAATGATAATATATCGGATTATTATATCTGATTTTGTGGTACCTGAATACATGATATACCATATAATATCAGTCCAATATTTCCTATATTACTGATTTATTACCATAAATGATTCACCAATACTGATAGTGGTTCTGATATTTAAACCTTGCCTTTATCAATGAGAGCTCAGTGATGCTAGCCTGTTTTCGATAATATCAGTTGGTTATATGAAGTTATACTTATTAGCTACTCGATTATCATTTCTTTGACTTTGAATTTTCAGTAACCTCTCACTGGGATTCTGACATTGACTACTTCCAGTGTCCTTTATGTGAAACAGGCTCGTGAGAAGTATCTATCACTGAAGAAAGGCACGAGAGCCGATGTAGCCACTGTCTTGGAGGATGTAAATACCAATAACAGTCTCTTTTAAGTGCAGTATATATTGAATGATTGAACTGTTCCTCTTCTTCTGTATATCTCTCTAAATGCGTCAATGTTGATTAACTAGTTAATCCAATGAAATTATGGAAATAACAGGAGTTATATAGTGCAAGATCTGCATTTGAGGAGGCCCGATTCAATCTGGTGGGTTCATTTTTGTGCAGTTGTGAACATCTGTTCTTTTCTTTTCTTTTAATGGTTCTTACGTGAATTAAGTAGTTCATACATTCATATGCGAATATTATATGTTCTTTTCTCAGATTACTGCTCTTTCAAATATTGAGGCAAAAAAGAGATTTGAATTTTTGGAGGCTGTTAGCGGAACAATAGATGCACATCTTCGTTATTTTAAACAAGTAAAATTATGCCATCACTTTTTGGGTCGTTTTATTATTTGGTATGTAGTATAATAGATTTTCACTATGAATCTTTTCTTGTCATATGCCATTCAGGGATATGAACTACTGCATCAGATGGAGCCATATATTAACCAGGTTTGCTATACAGTTTTACTATTCTCTCTAAAGCAATATCTGCCTTAATGGTTATATGCCATCCATGCACTCTTATGGTTGTTAATTTAGTTATATTTGTACACACAGTGAACTTTAGCTTAATTTAGTTTTCCCAATTTTCTCTTTACATCTTGATCGATTAAGATATCTGAATGCCATGTGGAAAAGATCACTCTAATTCCTTGTTTGACCAATATCTTGCTGTTTCCCTTATGCGTGACATCATACATATGCAGGCCATAACCACCAACACTCTTATCAAGTACGGGAGTCGGCTTTTTTGTTCCTTTTTAATATAGTTTCTATTACAGGCAATGCCCAGTGTCATAACAAATTTTTTCCATGTTCCGTAAATGTATATGAATTTACTGGAACCTGGTCTCAATTATCACCAAGGATTTGATAGTGCAAAAAATTATGAAAAAAATCAAGATTTGAGGACTATGCGAAAATCTACTTGTATATCATGGATTAGAATTTTGCTCATGCTGGCTTTTATAGATTGATACTCAGTGTATAGAGCTAATGGTAACCATCTGATGACGTTTCACATGCTGTATACTATTATTCCAATTCTTCCATTTTTTAATAATGACTCTAATCAGTTCAGGTTTTGTGGATAGACAGTTGTCTTCCATCATTCTGATCTAATATTCTGCAAAAACCATGAGGCATGTAATACTAAACTGCTCTTCTTGCAAAACCTGGTAGAACGGTTGGTTGCCTATGTTAGGCAATGGCAGTGTTTGCAGAAGCGCCCCTCTAAGCTTAGTTCTATATATAGCGAGTGGTCTTGTTGCTCTGGTGATTTGTTTCCTTTTTCAGCTGCGGATGAAGAATAAGCACTATGTTCACTTGGTTTTTCTACATAATATGTTCTCTTAATGTGTAAGACATGTAACTTGCTTATAGAGAGGGTTGGGGGACGAGAAATTTAGCAGGGAAATATAGTAGCTGCACACAGCTGCTAACTTGTGTGCTTAGGTCTTTTTTCTTGTCTATCATTAAGTTTGAGAAGGCAAATATCATCTTGAAATATCTTAGCATTTATATTTCAAGTTACAACAGCAAAGATAAAAGAAAGAATTCTTTAACCAAACCTTTGGTCAGCAGCGTGAATCGCTCTCTTCTGTTCAATCTGTTAAGGGTCAACCCTCCTATTAAATTAACAGCTAAGAGATCAAATTTTGTTGTCGCAACTAACTTGGATCCCATCCTCATCCTAAGTGAAGCACTCATCAGCCTACCTTGCACACATCTGAGCCATCTCAACTGGTCCTTCCTCACTTTGTCGATAGTGGGAGCTATTTCCAACATCTAATCAATGTTGTAAAAAGCGGCAGCATGTCCAAATCAGGCGGAGGTGGCTGGCCCCTGCAAAAATAAATAAATAAATAAATAAATAAATAAAGGAAAGAAGAAAATCTTAGCCCAACGTCGCAGCCTCCACTGCCCTCCTGCCTCATGCCTATAGCTCTTTCCAATCAGCACCAGCCTCCCCGTTACCTATTTCAAGTCGAGAGGGGTCGGGGATGAATGCTAACCCCTTCTATAAGTGAAGTAGGTTAGGTTACAACCAGCTTGGGTCTAATTTAAATGAAGCGGGTTGAAATTTAACTTGCTTTGCTTATAAAAAGGGTTAGGGTTTGTTTCTAACCCCACTCAACTAGGGGAGCTGCAAAGGCTGCGGTGAGACCAGTGGGAGAGTGACGAGGCCGATTGGCATAGGTAGGATTTCATTTTTATCTTCCTTCCTCTCTTTAAGCTAGGCAAGGCTTGGTGCTGCATATGCAGCAGCCTGCAACCTTACCTCTCCGACTATTTTTTATAACACTACTTCTGTATATTTAGCTCAGTTTTTATTCTATCTTTTAGTATATTGCCACTCCTGCATGATGCATCTAAACATTGTCATTTGAGCAGCACTTTTTTACTTGTTTTTAAATTGCCAAAATTCTAAAGCGTTGTGGGATTTATGCTGTCTTATAGCATTAGCCTGAATTCCTGTTCTATGATCACATACTATGAAGGATGGACACTTCAAAATGAGTGTCATGTCTGTATCGGATACTTATCGACATCGACACTTACAGTACACTTATCGATACGTATTGAACCCACTAAAACCATGTTGAGTTTTTAAAAAGCTAAAAAACTTTCGTGTCGGGGTTATGTCTCTTTTCAAAAGTTAATATAGATCGCGTTTGGGACCGTGTTCACTTTCAAAAAGTCATAGAGATTACATGTTGAGCAAACAAAAAATTCTTTTTGCATAAAGTGGATAATAAGTTAATAGGCACCAAATGCCTTGCAAAAATAGAGAATTTAAATATTTTATTTAAGATACTGGTCTATTAGATTGAATTCAGATTCTTTCTTTAATATATTTACTAGATTAGAATATATCTTAAATTATTAATGTTTTTTTCTTTTCTTTCTACTTCAGAATATGTCTTAACGATTACGAGTATTGATATGCATTATATATAACACATGCTTAAGTATGCACATATTTATGTTGCCATATCACTGTGTCTCCATATCCTGCTTTTTTAGGATTTGATATGTTTTTGTGTCGTGATGTATCTGGTTCTCATATCCGTGTCCATACTTCATAGCAATGTTTAAAATAGCGATAACGGTAACGTAACGTTTTGCCTCTGTTAGGTTATGTCGCATATAACATAACGCATAACGTAAGTTATGCAATTTCCTACTTATTTAATAAAAATAAATATAAACTATATAAAATAATTTCTATAAATTGAAATATAAATTTAAAATATCTAAAAAAAAGAATATAAAACCATTTTATAATCATAATCTATTCTAATTTTATATTAAATTTTACAATAATTTTCATATTTATCTTCATAAATTATATTAAGTCTGCAATTGTTATTCCATTCATTATTTAAGCAAGAAAACAATATTCTAATTTTTCATTTTAATTCCAGTCATTATTTGTTGTAATTTATATTTTGTAATATTCAATTTATCTTATTTGTAATTGTTGATTTCAGTTTAATTAAAAATTCAATATAATCAACAATTATAATATTTCAGTAATCGAAGAGGAATTACAAGCGAACAAGGAAATTATTGCAAATTAACAAGTTAGTAATTCCACAAGCAATCAAACAAGCGAACAACTAATCAAGTAATAATATTACAGCAATTCGTTAATAATCAAATAATAATTAACAACAATATAGAAATTACTAAAAATATAATTATAAATAACGTAACATAACGTAATTTAATGAAATGTTACAGAATATAACGAAAAATAACATAAAAAAACCTATTGTTACGGTGCATTGAGTTATTTCCAGTTGTTACGTAGCATTGGGATTCTGTTAGGTTATGTAACGCAATATAACGGGTTTCATAACGCGTTATTTTCAACATTGCTTCATAGATCACTTAATATCACTTTTACCAAGACACTATATTTTTAGGCTCCTTGATGTGTCAGACACTGGACGCCAGAGGACCTTCCTGGGCCACTCCAATTTAACTATTATTTTATCAAAATTACCGAGCAATCTTGGATCTTTTATATGCATATTAAATCTAGAATGTATTAGATAAATGTAAAACTGTATTGTTGAAATTTGGCCCAAACTCTTTAGATGACTACTCATTACATACATGACCATGTACATGCTGGCATCCATCTATCTAGTATTTAGCTTTGTGGCCATCCCGCTGTATCAGTTTTTTGAAGATTTTGTGTCAGTCCATGTGCCTGAATAATGTAATTTTATAATATAAAATGGTAGCCTGATGAAATTCCTAGAAAATTGACTCAAGAACAGTGGAAATTAAACCAATTGCTGTGAACTATTTGAAACGTGCTTGCAAGAGGAACAAAGTAGATTGTAGGTTATATCTCCAGTATTTCCTGCTCTTGCTGAAATACTATTAATCCTGTGTCCTAATTGGAAAAAATTGACCACTTTCCCTAATACACCATGTCTTTTTTATAGATAATGGTCTAATCATAACTTGTCCCAGTTAGTCATACACATGTAACATAGGTTTTCAACGAGTTCTATTTTTGAGAAGATGAACAGTGATGCATGTTGAAATTGAATTTTTTTTTTTTGGGGTCCATCTCTTAGCCTTTTTTAAATTTGAAGTCATAAATTTTTCATCCATGTGTGATGTTTATCCATATTTCTATCTAAAATTAGACTTCATGGGATTGGTTTTGGTCATAAACCCTTATGCCTAGATTTTAAAACTTTTTATCGATCTGTTAAATAATTATAATTATAAAAAATATTCGTAGAGTAAGTAATTTTTCATTAGCAATCCTAGAGCGCATTACGAATTTGTTTCATCCAAATTGAATTATGCATTGCCTGAAAGATGACTACTGACTTTCATATGATTATTGATGCATTGAAGGTTCAAGCATATGCTCAACAATCAAGAGAAAGGTCTAAATATGAACAGGAAGCTCTTGCAGCGAGAATGCAAGAGTTCAAAAGACAAATTGATCGAGAAAGTCGATGGTCCTCAAATGGGTCAAATGACTCTCCCAATGGAGATGGTATACAAGCTGTTGGTAGGAGTTCCCATAAAATGATAGAGGCAGTGATGCAAACCGCTGTTAGGGGAAAGGTAATAATCTTTTTCAAAATAGTCTGAAACATATAATGTTAGCATTATGTCTAACAAAACTGAATTGAGAAAAATAGATTTATGTAGTTATCGCTAAAAATTTCGGATGGACGTAGCTGTTCTTGTAGTATTGGTCTGGTAGCATTCTGGTGTCAGTGTACTGATTAATTTTCCACAGAAAGTTGCTAACTACTACAAATGCTTCTTCTAGAAGCAACAAGCAATTGCATATTCTTTTATCAAACTCTTGTCTTAGAATATTCTAATGAAAACTTGTGTTTCCCTATTTAATTCTTCATATTCAACTGTCACTCAATATGTATCTTATTCATAATTTCTGTATGATAGTACAGGTTCAAACTATTCGGCAAGGTTACCTTTCGAAACGATCATCAAATTTGAGAGGGGACTGGAAGAGAAGGTTTTTTGTCCTTGATAGTCGAGGAATGTTGTACTACTACCGCAAGCAGTTCAGCAGACCTTCTGTAAGGCTTCGTTTTGCTTAACAAAACGAGTTAAAATTGTGCCTACACAGCATTATAGTTCTTAAATTTTTCACTGCATGTTATTTTTCTTCTTTTGTCTTTTCTTTTGCTATACTGAACGTGCATTTACATGATAGGGTGTCGGTAGCAATCATTCTAACCATAGGGGTCAAAACTCTTTTGAGCACGGTTCTGGGTTGTTGAGCCGCTGGTTCTCTTCTCACTATCATGGTGGTGTACATGATGAGAAGTCTGTTGCGCGTCATACTGTGAACCTGCTTACATCGACCATTAAAGTTGATGCAGATCAGTCAGATTTAAGATTCTGCTTTAGGATAATTTCACCTACAAAGAACTATACATTGCAGGTAATGTTTGGTTACTATAATGATATAGAGGATTCTACTGCTTGTGGATTAATGAAGTATTCTTGATATTCTGATTTTCGTATTTATGATTCAGGCTGAGAGTGCAATGGATCAGATGGATTGGATTGAAAAAATAACCGGTGTTATTGCATCTCTACTGAGTGCTCAGTCCCCGGAACAGGTTGGTGTTCATACTTAAATCATCAACAGCAGGTGTACATATTTTTCAAATTTCCTTAATTGATAGTTTTTCCCACATTAATTTCAGCGCCTCCTCGCCAGCCCTGCTAGCAGTGGCCATAATCGCGCTGCTAGTGGGAGTTCGTTTGGTAGCTCTTCAGATCTTGACCACTCAGTTGAAGAAACGTTACTAGAGAGGAACTTTATTTCTGGTAATCATGAACGTACTGCCAGAAGTTCACAGCAGCATAGGTTCAATGTCAAACATGAAAAGCCAATTGAAGTGCTGAGAAAAGTATGTGGAAACGATGTTTGTGCTGATTGTGGAGCTTCTGAACCTGATTGGGCATCTTTAAATCTAGGGGTGCTTGTATGCATCGAATGCTCTGGAGTACATCGCAATCTTGGCGTGCATATATCAAAGGTAAAAACATAGCTCAATAAATTTAACTTATTACAATTATGCTAATTGCAAATACCCATTTGAGCTTGTGGTGGATCCTATTTAATTAACTAAGTTATACACAAATATTCAACATCCTGATGGGGACAACTAAAGACTACAATTTGTTAATATTCAATTACTAGATTTGTTAGGATTTCAATTTTAAGTTTGATTGGATTTGGTTTATTATGTTTAAATTTGATTTGATTTTGTTTGCATGTGGTGTACCTATGATTTTCTATATTATAATATGTAATCCTGTTTTGAAATAATGAAAAGTGAAATGTTTTGAAATAATTGAGAGTATGTGACTTACTTTTCTTCTAAATCTTTTCTTGAATGATTTGTGTAAGTGGGCATGTGACTCGCCTCAGTGTGAAGTTTGAACCTTTTCGAATCCTAATTTCATCATTAAATCTCCGCCACAAACCCTAGTTTTCTTTTTGTCCTGCATCAAATTGGGCATCAAAGCTTAAATCCACCTTCTCTATCCTCCATCTTTCTTTTTCTTCTTTTTGTTTTAACTTTAGTTTTTGAAGAAAAGAAGAAAGAAACACATACAAAATAAAATCAGATAGAAAAAATTAAAAAAAAAATCCAGTGAAGAAAATTAAAAAAGAGTAAAAAATAAATAAATCAAACTCCATGTCCTTCTTCAACCCAACAACAATACCAAAACCACATCGACTTCAACAACTCATCTTCGTCAGCGAAGTTCCCCTCCTAAGCCGCCTTCATATGACAAGCCCTGCTTTTCTGGTCAAAGCCTAATTAGATTCCAATTCCATCCATTTCGAGCCATTAAAGCTATTGGGTATGTTATAAGTTTTGTGTGCTAAGTTTGGAGTTATTTTTTATGGAATTTATATTTTGTAGAAAATACATCAATATAGATGCCGATTTCACATAAGTGGAGCACGATATGCATGATACAGTCCCATATGTTTACGGTTTTATTGATTACAATGGTTGTAAAGATTGGAAAAGCCATCTGGAATATTTCTTCCATTACTTTTCACTGACTTCAGAACATAAATAATATTATACTCAATTGAAATTGGTTGGAGAAATTTCTGCTTGGTGCTTTAGTAATTGTAAATCTTAAGTAATTATAAATCTCATTCAATTTGGCATCAGTTGCAACTTCTTCGTGCATAGTATACTTAGCATCTTGTCTTCAATTTATCAAAATTTTTTAGATTCTAAGTGTGAAGGTTACATACACTTTGCTCACCAATATATTTCGATTAAGTGCTTTGCTTGTAAAGAATTTTGGCACTATGAATGCAAGTCCTCCTCGAAGAGTCCCCATATCGATATTGTCCGCTTCTGAGAGTTTAGGAGATGTTATAATTAAGACTGAATCTAGCATAGAGCTTGTTACAGATCTAGAGCTGGACAATCAAATTTCCCAGTGTGAGCCGTCATTATCAGAAGTTCTTGTTAAGTAGCCACTAGTGGTTGAAGAAGCTTCCTGCAACCTATTGACGCTTTTGGAGATCTTTTATTAGGGAAAGTTGAGTTATTGCCATTTTCCTTAGTTATGAAATTTTACTTATCCATGAAATTGCTAGATGACCATAATCTACTACAAATCTTTTTATTTTAGTATACATTTCTATAGAAAATTAGCTTTATTCAGGTGCAAATAACAATCTCCATTCGTCGGTGTGGACATCATGATCGGATACTCAATATTACATCCTCGTGTCTTATTTTTGTAGCCTAGATTATTTTATTTACCAAGATCAAGTTGTTAATGGGCGAGTTCTAGAAGTTGTTACACTTATGCCTCTTTTATTCACTGAAGGTGAATGTTTTCAAGCCGGAGAGAATTGATTAAGACAGTTAAAGACTCGATTTGTTAAGACTTTGATTAAACTTTATTAGGATTTCAATTTTAGATTTGATTAGATTTGGTTGTATTTGTTTAGATTTGATTTTATTTTGTTTGCATGTGGTGCCTGTAGAGTTTTCTATATATTACTTCGTTTTCCTATTTTGAAATAATAAAAAGTGAAATACTTTGAAATTATTTAGAGCATGTAACATGTTTTCTTTCAAATCTCTTCTCGAATAATTCATGTCAAAGTGCACATATGACTCACCTGGGTGTGAGCCCAAACTTTATCAAACCTTAATTTTATTACCAAATCTCTACTGCAAATCCTAATTTCCCTTCCATCCCGTGTCACATCTCTGCCCCTCTCTTTTCTAATTCCTTTATCAACATGGCTTATTTCCAAAATCTACGCAGCATTTTGTGTTCCATGTTTAAATCCTTGTGCATCATATCCATCCACTCGATTGGCATCTGTGTTTTGACTGTCTGTATCTTCTGTTCTATTACTTAGGACACAACTAATAGAATTCATGGTCTATTTATCCATACTTCTAACAGCATGTGTATATAAATCTTGTGGGCATTTGGCCAGTTGTAGAAATGAACCTTAAGCCACGAAAATAAATTATTTCTTGCATTCAGCAGTTCACCAGGAATATTATAAAAATGGAACACAGAACTTGAAGCTTCACGTGCTGATTCAATAATTACTCAGAGGGGCTCAATTTGCTTTCACATGCTTACAGACTTCTATGGATTGACAAAATTCTTCAGATGTGAGAGGAAAATCTTAACCCTTTTGTATGTCTACTACGTCCAATCATCTTCATTTTGCCAGCTTAATTTCTTTGAAAATAATAACCATGAGATGCTTACCAAAATCATATTGTTTGATGACCAAAAAATGTTTACTTTCAATCTTCTCAGTCTTTATGTGCTCCCTACATTGCTAAATAAGGTGTAATGAACACCGGAGATTATTAAGGTTTAACTAATATTGGGGATGCGTGGCTGGCACAAACACCAATGTACATCTGACATGGCTCATCACTTATTTTGAGTCATTGATCCAATAGTTTAGACAATGTTCGGCTTTACTCTTATAGTGCCATTTAGGAAAGGAAAAGCTGCTTCTATTTTGATATAATCCATCCTCTAAGCGTTAATGATCATTTGCAAGCACATAAAAGTTCAGCCTTGGGTTATGGTTCAAAATGTAAGGTCTAATATTTTAACAAACCTACAAATATTGGGCCTCATAAATGGAAAATGATGGCTGAAATTGGCAGCTAGTTTGGATCTGCTACGTCAAATGTTTAAGCCTAGTAAGATATTGTTCACTAGAGTTTTGAAGCGCTTAGATCATTATTATAGTGTTGGATTAAAATGGTTTAGTATTCTCCAAACCTTAGATATTAGCAAGGTGCTATTTTCAGCAACCCTTTTGTGCCTACTGGATACAGACATGAAATTGCATGACTGGAGATCAACTTGAAAGTTGCAGATCCACACTCCAGTGTCCTATCACTGAATTTCAAATGCGAGGATTTCCTTAAAACCCTTCTGGTAGTACTCATGGTAAAAGGCCTGTTGTCGTCGTCGTTGTTGTTTTTGTTGTTGTTGACAAGTATGTTGGACTAGGTAGATATGTGATTATTGTTTCAACTCCTAAAACCTGAAATATGGAAGAAAATGATGTTTACGAAGTGAAATAAATATTCATTGACTAAACAATCATGTTCAAATATTGGTGCTTGTGAATCAACTTGGTGACCTTAGAAAGGTATGAAGGTTGGTTGAACTGGGGTGAGTAGGGTTTTAAAGGTAGGTAGGAAAACCCCCATGAACTATCACGTTTTTCCCAACCTTATGAATAATTATATATTATCTAACATGAACTTTCACCTACTTTTCGATTGACAAAGTTTGAATGTGAACGCTTTATCTCCTTGCTCTTTCAGTTGGATTTACTACTGACCCATTTCTCAAGTGATTGGATTTAGCACCAGCCTTCTCCCACTGATTACTAAGTGAAGGTTCTAACAGTAAACATAATGAAAAAATATATATAACTTGGAATTTTGAATCTAAGATAAGGATTGGGGAATGGATAAGGAAGTTTGAGCAATGCATAGAAAAACCATAGAGAATAGAACTTGAAGATTTGGATCCGTGATGTTGAGCACAGAGTCTTTCTCAAGTGGAGTCAAGAAGATAAAGGATATCATCGTGACTCGAAAAGATTTGCACTGGAAGCTCACTTGGTCATTTCTCTTTTTCACACTTCTTGATTGGTAAATTTGACAGACAGGAAGTGTCAGTGTAAGAAAACTTCGCCAAAGAGTAATTTGTACTCGTATATACAGATAGTGGGAATATGAGAAGCAAATAGGAGAAATGAAGAGTGATATAATCATCTCTAACAGACAAACTTTTGTGGGTCAGGTTGGCCGCTGGTCGACCACTAGCAGTTAAAGCATAAAGCAATTTCTTTTATCTTGTAGCTGATCCGAATGATATTAATCATAGAGGATCTGAATATTTATCAAAGAGAGTTGAGAATCAAGCAAATGAGTAACATCTACATGAGGTCATGCTCTAATACAACGCAGATGAGGCCATCATAACTTATAAAGAAAAATGCTTAGTTTCTGTTGATTATTTGGTGGATGTCATGGAGAAAGAAACAACAAAAATGATTTCATGCTTCGAGATAGGTACTCGATATCTCTGAAGTGCTTTTGCCCTCCACTTGGCAGAGTTATATGATGTCATAAAACATTTGGGAGATGGCAAGTATCAATCTTGGCTATCTCTCCCAATCTCAAGAGTTCTACAACTTTTACTATTAAGTAGTATGAGAAAGTGGGAGAAAATTAAATCTGTTTGGTTAGATACAATCATACAACCATCTATTTACTAGCAATGAGAAACTTTCGGATGTTGTTTGAAACATTATAACGTTTAATTTCATTGGAACGTTGCAGGGACGCATGCACTAACAATAGAGTTTATTTTAAAAAAAACCCGACCATTGCATCCTCCGGTAAACTCTAGCCTTTACATGTATGTTATCACTCCTTAGCCTTAACAGTATTTTCTTTTCCCAAATAAGCTGTGTTCACATACATGATCAGAGAATAATCAACACCCAATTGGGTTGACAAGTCCAATAGTATTACCTTTTATATATTATAACTATAAGATTTTATTATTTCCAAGTACTAACAGTTGCAACTTCAATCACGTGAAGTTGGTCGTTATATGATCTAAGATGAGAAAAGATCACACAATTGAATTAGATCAAACAAAGAGAAATGCAGTCATACAACTATACTCGAGGATCATAGGAATTATTACTAGGAGTTATTGAATTCATACACACGAGTTAAGACTAGGATAACTTGAGTGTTCATGCTGGGCTAGGGGAAGTAGGATCAAGATATATTTAGTCTATGATCAGGATACCAGAATATAGGTATGAGCTTAAGTTGGATTTAAAACTGGGTATAGCTCATATATTCTAAATATGTGATTGAATAAAAATTATGGGAACATCCTAGTTGCCAAGAATAAATGGATCTTTGTTATCTTACTTAACAGTACAATGCTAATAACAAGAGTGATTGAAATTGGGTATAGCTCCCTATATTTGAAGTATCAATTGAATGTAAATTAGGAGAATGCCCTAGATGTCCAGACTAAACAGATCTTTGTTCTCTTACCTCACAGTACAGCGCTAATAACCAATGTGATTGTTGATGCTCCAAGGACCAAGCTCCAGTAGACATTCCTCAAGATATGCAGGAAGAGATTCTCTTCCACCACTTCTTATTAGATATAACAATGTAGGCTTGTTCCATCCATCCTTCTTTAGATGTCCAATGGCTTGCTTGCTATAATAAATTATGTTTCGCGACACTAAACTTTATGGAAGATTAGACCTTAGGTTGTTTGTTAATTTTCAAAACTTAAGATATTATGGGTTGAAGAATCCTCAAGCAAACATTGACTTTAGTGGATCTAAATACTTTTTAGATGGTTAAGGTACCCTACTATGGTCTCGAAGTTCTGTGTCTAAATGTTCAGTATTTAAATTGAGGGGAAAAAAAAGAAAAGGGACCTCAAACAGAAGTTAGGTATAAAATGTCTGGGACTTTGAATGATTGAAAAGGGAAAGAGGATACATAAAATGCGTATATTTTTGAGGAACATAAATGAGTTATATCTCACATATGAGTGGGTTGAAGGGAATATAATCAAGTTAGGTGCTTTGTCTTTTCCTTAAATGCTTGGTGCCTTGTCATGTGCTAACTAGATTAGCGACTTTCAAAATTGTAGGAATTATTAATGACTATGTACACTTTAAGCTCTTGAGAGTCATGTTGGTAGAAATTTTCGTTCATGAGAGAATTTGCAAAACCTGAATTTTACTGACTATAAAAATTTAAAGTTTCTAAGATTTGCTTAGCAGAATAATATCGTTATCATGCATGGATACAAATATGAGATATGATATGACAAATTTAGAAAAGAAAAAAAAAACACGCTGGTACGGTGGAACAGAAAATATTGTATATAAATATTACAGAATATGTGAATACGTCTGCACGATACAAGAAAGATATGATCTGGTATAGAGATGAGGCAAATTCAAAGAGTTTAGCGTACTGATACTTTGTGAATGTCACATTATAAAATTATGCATATGTGTGCTAGCAGACATCATTTGTTAATTTCATCGTCTTTGATAAGTGAAATATCTCCTAGTTTTCTAAACTAATGATTGTGTGGTATGCACAATCATATTCCTTATTAGAAACTATGCAGATTACAAATAATAGACATCTCCAAAGCAAACATAATATTAAATCATTACGTACATTCGATTTTTAGCTTATTAATCTCTAAGACATCTTCAGCAACTTTTTAGATACTTCAAAAGAGTATTTAAAGTATTTGAGATGTATTTAGTTAAATATTAGAGTGTTTTGAGTATGTATGTGATGCGGTGCCTCTCCTTCAAAGTATTTATGGCACATAGCTTGTTCGTAAGTACGTATTAATTTTTATGACGGTCATGATGAGAATTTAGCAGAAACTAAATTGTACTGGCTATAACAATATTAATTTTTTATTGGCCACTTAGCAGATTAACCTGATTGATCTGTCTACGATAAGCCTTTTAGAAAACTTTTGAAAGTATGATTTGATCCTGGTCTTGGGTGTATCACCACCGATGTTTATAAGAGATAAGTAACCATTTATAGTTATTTCTCATGATTTTGTTAGCTTTTTAGATGGGCCTAGAGTTATTAAATTACCTTGATTTGAACTTAGTGTATGTGCTATATGTTTTTTTCTTCTATACTCAGTAATGCTCAAGCTTTTAGAGATGATAATAAGCTGAAACAGAAATTTGATTTATGATGTCTGCTCTGAAATTGTCCTGGAGAGAGGTGAATAGGTGCAATATGGCCAACTATGATAAATTACAGAAGTCTTTGCGCAATCTTGTAAATGGGTCTCTACGAAATCTCTTAATGGATTACAACTTGTAATTGTGAATGATATATGTAGTAACTTACAAGTGTAAAGTCAAGTAATCAAATTACAAGAGTGCAATTATTAAATAAAGAGTGAGAAAGAGAGAGATTCAAACACAGCTGAGACAATGATATATAGTGGTCAGGCATGGTGCCTAATCCACTCACTGGTATTTCCTCATCATTTGGTTTCACTATCCAATCCCTTGAATCGAGAGATTCCCAATACAATTACACCTTGGTTTATTTCCCGAGCCAAGCCTCACTCATATTCCTCATCTCAAAAATTACCTAATCCCTTATCTCGGGTTTGCCCTTCTCATTACAAAACCCTTTTCACATTGTTTAAAGATTAATTAATGTTGTCCAAAAATCTTGCAAAAGACAGATTAGAACGTGGAAATATTAATATTCAAATGCAGTGGATGAAAGAAATATAAATAGGATGTTAGTGTTAGAGAAGTTTGTCAATCGAAGAAGCACTAGAAGATAACTCACAAATCAATGCACTAAGGATCTCACTCTATTGCAGCTGAGATTAGAAATTTGATATTATAAAGAGAGTAGGAGAGAATAATGGTTCAGTTCTTTATTTATAGGACAGGAGGGAGTGACAAATCTATAGACAAAAATTGAACAAGAATCAAGCATATCTTCACAAAATCCTCACTAATAATCCCTCTAAATCTCTATTGAATCTATACTAAAAGATGGTGCATTTAATCTACTAGGCACTATGTATCTCATGAAACGCAAAGTCAATAGATTAAATCAGGAAACAAAAATGACTTTCTTTTTTTAAATAGATCCTCAACAGAGTTGCTGATCAGTCGACTGGCTCTAGTCAATTGACTATGCGATTTGAATGGTGAGTCAGCTCTCGAACCCAAAATTTTGAAATTCATGCCGTGTTGACCGATTCTAGTCATGTATACAGAAATGTCACTGAATCAGACAACTGCTTAAGTGCAAGTGGTTTAAGATATATAGTGTATAGCTTGACTGATTTCTAGCTGAAGCCAAGATGATGATGATATGAATTTGTGTGTGACCTAGACTTATAAAAGCTAATAAGCCCATTGTAAATCTGTTCACTCATTCATACTATTTGCTCACTCATAGATTTTTGCTAACAATCTTGAATACTTGGCATAGAATCCTTTATCTTGAACATCGAAGCATAGAACTTGAGCTTTGAATGATTTATTCATTGAGCTTCTTTCATCTTCGAGTTGAGTACTTGAGCTTTATATAGCATGATATGGCCCTGTACTACTTCTCATTGTCCTTCATACAAATAGTTCAACTGTAAAACACCATAAACAACTCGAATACTTTGTTAAACAATAGATTTGTTATCATCAAAACCAAAGATAAATAAGACATCATAATTCGACATGCTCATCAGGTTCTTTGATGAGTGTCGCTGCCCAAATGTAGTAGACACATAAAACTGGTCTCTTTTGGTGATGTCACATGTTCCAAAGGACGAGGATGGGATTACTTAGTAGTTACTCAGTTGGCCATAGTTTTGATTTAGTGTTTCACTGTGTTGATTACTTAAACTAACTTTAGATTCCCAATGGTTTTAGCAATTCTCGCCTAGATATATAGGGTTAAGATCATCTCTGGGGATCGAAGATTAGGAGTACCATATGGCATCTCTCTTTGGTGATCTTCCTTGTTTTTCTCTCTTAGCCTTCTTTGTTTGAAGATTTATCTATTATCTTTATTCTTCTTAAGTAATTTTTCCTGTTCCTTGAGCTTTCGTGCAATATGTTCACACAAATTCTACCTTATATCCTTCAAAAACCCCCATACTCCGACATTCAATGGTATTGAAACCTTAAGTTACATAAGTTGTACTTTCTGTTCTTGTAACTTCCATGAAGATCAACATTGTTTATTTTATTGCATCAAAATATAGTGAAATTTATTAATTTTATTGCTCTTTTATTTTATGCCTTAATTGGTAAAGAATGCCTTTTGAATTACTTTCATTAGCTTTATAATAAAACTTTAAATGTTTGCTCGTTTGTTGGATTTTTAAAGCATTTACCAAACTAGAATGCACAAAATATTTTGATTTAGGTTGGGGGCAATGCAAGCATGTACCTCAAGGATCAAACCTTGCATTAAATGCTGCTGAACAATTATAGCTTATTTAGAAATTTAAAACATAATGTTGTTCAATCTGAGAATATTACGAAATTAGTTGTATTTCATTTTATTGCAGGTTCGTAATTCTCTTCTACATGTTTTTCAGGTGCGATCTTTGACACTTGATGTCAAAGTGTGGGAACCTTCTGTTATCAATCTGTTTCAATCATTGGGTAATACTTATGCCAACTCTATCTGGGAAGAATTGTTACCCTTGACAAGTAATGGACAATGTACAGATAGTTCCAGGTAATTCTGCACCGTAACCTGGACAAATAAACTTTTTGGCTGTAGGAACTTCTCTTAAATGTACTACCTGCTCTTTTTCTAAGATTTCTGTGATGCAATTTTTGCAGCCTAGATACAAAACAAGTATATACCAGAAAGCCCAAGCACAGTGATCCGATTTCAGTAAAAGAAAAGTTCATCCAAGCGAAGGTATGCAACAGGAGAATTTATCTTCAATTGATCTAAATGTCTCCATTTAGTTTTATTTATTGATATATGATTGGCAGGCATAAAAATTTCTATTTTTAAATATTGGATCCATTCTCATACAGATTGGAAGTGAAAACAGTAATCTCTTCTAAGAGTGAGTGTTGCAGGAGGTAGGAATAGCACTACCTCCCTGGTGTATATCCAGAACATAGCATGTTTACTTTGCTAAGTAATTTTCACACTATCATTCATCCAGTTATAGGATATGTTGTTAGTGTGGTCAGCTAGGACAGGAAGGTCTCTGGATTTTGAGGAAAATGCAAGAGAAGTTAGTTTCGCCTTAATCTCAGCCAGTTAAGTTGGAAAATAGATCAACCTATTTAAAAGATTTGCTCTACAGTCTTGAGTAGTTAAGGAAGTTCCTATTTTGCAAGACCTATAGGTAGGTTTACCTACCCCTTGGTCTCTATCACCTTCGGTCAGCCCATCATTCGTAATAGTGTCCTTGGCCATGAGTTTCACAGTCAAAAGGTTAAATATAAAGTTGGCAACCAGTATAAAATTTCATTTTTCTTTTGTGGAGCCTTGTCTCCGCACTACAACCCCCATTGATGGCAAAGTGATGGAGATATCATAAGGCCATGATTAGCTAGGAGTTATTATTGAAGTTTTTGTAAGATTTTATTGAGATATAGTAAATGTTTAGAGAGAATTTATGTTTTCCAGTAAATCTCTTAAGTGAGAATTGGTGAGTGATCCGTCATGCCCAAAAGAGAAGGATTTTATATCAAGCTGATTAAGGAGAATTTTTTGACACTGATAAGATTTTCTTGCTACGTTCAAAAGTATACATTTGGCAAGTAAGCTTTCTTCCGCCATCCTCGAAGCTCTACCGTAAAGGCTTGTCGTGATCAAGGAGAGGGCTTTCACTTTCGAGGGCTTTCACTTTCACATCAAGCCGTTAAGGAGAAGTTTTGCTAAGTTAACTCTACACCTCTAGCAAGCGTGCTTCATCCTTCCTCATCACGGTCTCTATGTCATGATTATCGTTGTATTATCAACGGGGCCAAAGGATCGCTCTGATTAGGTTCCTATTGTCACATGTTCCTATATATAAATATCAACTCATTATATTGTGTTATGATACCTAACATAAACCGTACGTAATCTAATGGTTGAAAATAATTCAGTGCACAATAACAGTGCATTTCTAACATTATTTATTTTATTTTATATTATACTAAGCTATATTATGTATGTTACATTATTTGTTGTTATTTGTTTAGTAATTACTAGATTGTTGCAAACGATCGTTATCACTATTTTAAACATAGATTTTTACTATCTGATTATAAGAGAGAACTGTGTATTCATCTTGTTGTCGTTTAAATCAATAAAATTGCAATATTTTCTCAGTTTTTGTAAGCTACAAATTCAAATCGTGTCCGTTGCATGTCCAACACAAACACGGGGCCAGATTTAGTGTGCACATGCTCATAGTGTATCGATATTGGCCAATATAATAGTTTACATAATATCGCAATGGCTACACTGAAATCTGATATTGGTGATATGTGTCGTATGACTATATTTGAAACCTAGTTCATAACCTAGTAGCTCAATTTGGGTAAAGATTCCTATCTTATAGCATGAAGAGAAGGTTGGATGAGTTGGGAAAAATATGTGGCTTTGGAGCAGTCAATCATTTTACATACTTAAGCACTGTTTCTTCTGTTGGTTTTGACAAGAAATGAATTGTTGGAAACCTCAACAGTGGTTCCTTGGGAAAAATCTTAGAATGGTAATATTGTCAGATTAGTTAGTACATCATTCTGACTACCTGCAACCAATTGAGTTTCAAGTAATATTTGTTGCAATTCTTCCATAATTTTTCATCCTCCCTTTGACTTCATTGCCCTTTGTATTTATTTTCTGTTTCAAGGGGCAGTTATTCTCGAAGCCATTTGTATGTACCTCCCATCACAAAAATTTACTGGTTTCTTCTTATGATACTTTGTCCACTCATGCATTGTATCTTTCTTTTGGTAACATCATTTTGTATAATATGTTTATGACTCTGTGTTTCATTAGCAATCACCTTCATTGTTTCTGGTACACTGATTAGTCAATATTTTAGCTAGCAATTATCTTCAATGTTTCCAGTACATCGATTAGTCAATGTTTTATCTGTCAGTCACCTTCAATGTTTGTGTTCTTGTTTATGTGTTTTGTTTTATCTAGCAATCGCCATCAATGTTTCCAACACATTGATTAGTCAATCCTTCCTAGAAACTTCATTTTTCTATCATTTGGGCTTTCTGTCTGCTCTTTATGAGCCCACACATGCATGTTGGTTTGTCTCTTAGAAAGAAGGCATTGTCATGGTATTGTTAGTTTTGTTATGTATATGTGAATGTACAGTTATTTTTATTTGTTGACGGTTTATTTAAAATTCCTGCTGTACTTTGTTCCCTAATGAATGGTGGAAGAGTTTCTCTGTTAACAACTGCCTGCTTTCTTGGAGTGAGATTCTTAAGCATATTTATTTGTTCTTTCAGTATGCAGAGAAGGCTTTTGTTCAAAAGTCAAATTCAGAACCCAGTTGTTTATTAATGGCCCAGCAGATTTGGGATAGTGTCCGGACCAACAACAAGAAAGCTGTATACCAGCACATTGTCTCTTTTAATGCTGATGTAAATGCTGTCTATGGTCAAACACTATCTAATTCTTCTTTAACTCTTGCAAAAGCAATGCTTCTGCAAGAACAGCAAACTACAATATTGGATCGAAGTTCTAGCTGTATAGTTGGGAATTTGCCAGGTAAAATCAAGGCTTCCGCCATGAGCTCTTGTAGCCCAACAAGAACAAGTGAGGACAGAAATAAAATGGATGAATGTTTTGAGGGCTGCTCGCTACTTCATGTTGCCTGCCAAACTGCAGATATTGGCATGATCGAGCTCCTCTTACAGTATGGTGCCAATATAAATGCTCCTGATGTAGAAGGCAGGACACCACTTCATCATTGTGTTCTCAAAGGCAGGCACAGTTTTGCTAAGCTGCTAATTTCCAGGTAATTCCCATGCCTTTTCTCCTTGATTCTACCAGTCTGTCAATTTATTCTTTTTAAATAAGTAGTGGTTAATATTCATCTGCCATGCACTTCCTTCTTCTGATTTATTTCTGTGACTAAGAAAATTATCCATATCAGTGTAATTGAAAATTTGAATTGTTCATACTTCTGAATTCATTATAGAATTTTTGCATTTCTTTATATTTTATTTTCTTGAACCTGTTTGGTTTCCTGATAATATATTAGTACTAGATTTTCTTTTCCCTTGCTCCTGAATGACACTTTGTAACCATGTCCCAAGAAGCTAAACATGCTATGTAGTTGGACTTGGAGTGTGTTCAAACTGTAATATGGTTTAACTTTCAAACAAAACTAGGCATTATCTTCTAAAGTTTTACCAGCAACAAGCAAGCTTCAAAGGTGCTGAAACAGACATGCCACTTTTGGAGAAACACTGTAACCTCCATCAACAGGGCCCCACCATAGCCCTGCCAAAACCCTCCTCCAGAAGAGAATTAGTTAGTGTTTTTAGTATCTTTTTCTTTTCTTTTCTTTTGCTTTTTTTTTTTTTTTTCATATTTCCCTCTTCTTTCGTCATTTTCCCCACTTTTCTTTTTCTATTTAGAATTATGCGCGACTTTTATTCTCCAAACTTAGAGATGATTCTCCAACAGAGGTTTCATTTATCCTTTTCTTTTTCTTGGTAGTTGGTCTTCTCAGGAAAGTTTAGCCCAATTTCTGCTTGTGCACACACATGCCAGTTGTTCGTACACACACATGAAAGATAAGATGTGTCAGAGTAAATAGTTTGGTGGTGTGTTTGTCTTGTATATAATGTTTGTTCTTGGATGTGTATGGGTGTGCATTAGTAAATAGGGCAGATGAATTTCTTGCATGTGGAATTTGTAGGTTATGCTAGACTTGGAAACAAGTAGATCGGACGTAGATTAGTATGCGTGTTTACTGTGTTGTCCTCCGAGTTGAATTCTAGGCGTGTTTACTGTGTTGTCCTCCGAGTTGAATTCCTCACCGAATTCTCCTTTCTTCTATTGAGTCCTCCACTTGCCTACTGTATCTCATAGATCAATTATTTATTGAATATAGGCTAAAATAGAAGAAACCCTCATAAAGAATCTCTTTTTTTTTTTTTTTTTTTTTCCTAGAGACCTCCATTAACTTTTTTTTTTTTTTTTGGTTATGTAAACCTCCATAGGATTTTTAATTTTATGGAAACCCCCAAGCAATATTAATGAAAAGATTAATAATAGAAACGCTGCAAATACTCCCTTCTTGGCATTTTCGGATATTTATTTTTTAAGTAAAATATACTAAATCAGGAGATAGTATTTAGAAAGGTTGGGAAGTGGATATTTACTACAATTTTAAATCAATCCATTAATCTTTTTGTTAATACTGTTTAGAGGTTTTTATAAAATTTGAAACTCGATGGGAGTTTACATAAACATAAAAAGTTCATATGGGTTTCTAGAAAAAATATGATACTTCACGGGGATTTCTTCTACTGTGGCCTTGAATATACTGGAATCATGACAAGGGATTCAATGCACATGTTACTTGAAATTAGGTTCAAGGTTATCTGTGTCAAATTTTATCCTGAAACTTGTATTATACTATAATACCATCATTTCGCTTTGGCTTTCTCTGACACATGCAAGGGGCATCAAACTTTCTCAATGCAAATGGAAGCACATCTTGGAAATATATTGTAATGGGCATCAAATTTTCTCAGAGCTGATGGAAGCACATCTTGGAAGTATGTTGTTTGAAATATTTTTTTGACGATAAACGGCGGGATATATAGCCCTCCGCGTTTCATTAAAGAGAAGATAATTGAACAATAAGTGTTATAAACCTCTAGAAGGAGGTCCTTATATAGAGTTACATCATAATGATTCTAAAAAAGGAAAAACAGAAAAAAAGAGAATAAAAAGAAAATACATGAAATCAGTCATACAAATCACCACCAATTTTGCTTTCGCGCTCTTCTTCTGGAGTGTTCCTCTACTCCTGCTCCTGTTGTTTGAAATATTTGATACTTGAGGGTTACTGGTTCTTTAGTATTAGCAGTAGATACTCAGCTGATATTCCAAGGGAGCAAATAGTGTATGTTAATCCAAGGTGGGGCTGCTCTTCCCATGAGATTTAACTCCATTCCCTTTGGTTTCATCTAATCACTAAAAACAGTCTACCATACTGATGATGTGTGTATTAGATACTAAATTTACTTTGGAATCATTCTATACAGAATCAACTTATATTATAATGCAACAACTTTAGACCACTTATGCTTCCATTTCTCTAACCAGTTAGATGAATTCCGACTTGAAATGTACAAATTTACCTTTGCTCATCCAAATGATGAAGTTGTTAGTTGATTGAAGAGGTAAGATGAAGTTGTTAGTTGATTGAAGAGGTAAGATGAAGTTGTTTTGTACAACCCAAGGGAATTGCGTCCATCAGCTGTAAAGGCTCAAGTGACTCATGACGTTCTTGTTCTGACACGATCTCGTGCAGTATATAATTCAACCCTATAAATCATACCTGCAGTCTGTTGCTCAGCAAGCTACTGTGTGGTACTAGATATTATCCACGGAGCTTAACCCCATTTCTTGTAGAAATAGGTAGATGTGAAGTTGGTGACACCGAGATAATTTACCTAGTCTAAATATGTTGATGCAGGGGAGCAGATCCGCATGCTGTTGACGGGGAGGGTAAGACCCCCATACACTATGCAGTGGATGGTGGAACCATTGGGGATGAAGACGCTCTTGTTCTCTTAGAGGACACAAACAGATAGCACCATGAGAAGGCCAGCTGATGAGCATTTGTAGAAGAGGAAAAGAGCTGGTTCTCATTGAACTATAGTTGCCGGTAATTTTTGAATCAGGTCCAGCTAGAAGAAGTGCTTGTGAGTTTTCAGGCGCAGTGAGAGCTGATGGCTTCCTATTGCTCTCTTTGGAGGTGTTTGGAGCCAGCTCTCCTCAAGTAATCTAATTTCTCACCCATTTTGGAGCTTTCAACTGCAGTCATTTAATTTTGGGGGCGCTGTTGTAATTTAAGGTGTCCGTTTATCTAGATCCTTCATTTGGTGTATCTGAGCTCTGTACATTACCTTTGTTATTTGATTGTCTTTGAACCACCCTCTTGTCTGTACACACTTGATTAGAAACTTGTTAATGGGAGGGCTTGTATATATGTGAGTTCCATGGTAAATTGTTAGTTTGAGAATGAATGTCGATTAACTTTATCGGTTTTTGCTGGGTTTGTTGTTCCATGTAATTTGAGGATAAATGGAAGACTAACATGTCATTTTCAAATGCAAGGCTAATATGTCATTTTCACTATGTGGGTCAGATCCTAGATGAAGCGGGAAAGTCTATCCACGCCCACCATTTTGCTCACTACGCCAAAAAATACAAGTGCCATCACTTTTTGTGATTATGTCTTTTGATTAATCTACGGTCGGTCTTAAATTTGTTCAGAGACTAATTTCTTAACAATGTGAAAACTCGAATGAGAAAAATGTGCCTCTTGTGCTTGAATAGAATTTCCCAGATGAGCCAGACATAAATTTTTTACTTTGGTTTGTTTATTTCTTCTGCTTCAGTTCTTGTCTGATAGATAGATTCTCTGTAAAATAGTTGTTTTGCTGCCCAGAAAGATAACCTGCACTGGAGAAGATATTGTATTTTAAAGTGAAACTTTAATTATTTTTTTTTTATTATTATTTTAAAATTTTAAATTTCTGCTGACTGTAATTTGAAGGTGTTTTTCTCCCTAATTTTTATTTTTTTAAATTATGAACTCTTTTGCTTGCAATTCAAATATGCCAGTTCAAAAGGGGAAGCTATTGTGAATTTCTAGGACTGAGAAAGGAAAATGCTTATTATGAAGAGAAGATAATATTATGTTTGTATAGATACAATTTAGAAGAACTTAGAATATTAATAATAAAACCGAAGAAATCTGATAAAACAAGAGCACTAATGGCATTGTATTTAACAAATTCATTTTTAAGAATTTGAAGGAAAATTTAAGTAGCCGCCACACATGGAATTAATTGAAAATGAGTGGGTCCAAATATTAATTTTTAATCCGTTATACTAAAAATTTTAAATATGACGAATCAAAAATTGACTCTTGAATTCGCCTTATTCTCTCTAAAAAGAGGTTTAGAAACCAATTCATGCGGGTGAAGCAAAGAATACTTACCCTACAAGCATTAGATGCTTAAATCCAAATGCCTATATTGAAATGGAGAATAATCTCACTCTTTGTCTATTTATTCCTCGATTCGCAATTCTAGCCGTCCATTTCAATCTCTAAGAATAATATCAAACGCAAAGCATATGTGCTCCCTCATCATGAGAGCTTATTCCTAGTTTATAGTATCCTTTTTCTTTTAATTTCTTTTGTTATTTATCTACTAAATTAAGCTCTGCCTTTTTAAACTTTAGACTTAGAGCACATCTTTCCTTGGTTAAAAGACTTTGCGCATGCGGCGCGATAAAAAGAATTTTGGCAAAAAGAGCAAACGCCACTCTCCCACGGGAAGGAATAAAACTGTTTCCTTGGAATAATAATTTGATAACTGATTTAATACGTTTAATTGGAATAAGGGTTGAGAAAGGCAATCAAAAATAAAATAAAAAATAAAAAATATCAGCTCTCTGTTATAAAATAATATTAGTGGAATAACAAAATGTAGAAAATAGTAGACAAGAGGTAGAGTGAAGAGATAATTTTTTCATTAACTCTAAGATATTCTAAGTTACAAGATATATTGGATAACCTCTATTTATAGAGGAACTAATTTCAGAAAATTAAAAGTTTCCTCGAGGAGTTAAAAGGTCATCCACATTCACCGCATTCATTCCATTCAATGGTAGGAGAGCATTCATTACATTCTTTTGTCCTTCCATATTCTATGGAAACTTATAGAGAACTCAATGGACATCCATCTATTAATTGTTTCACAACACTCCCCTTTGGATATCCATTATACAAAGAATATGCCTCATTAAAACCTTACTAAGTAAAAAAAAAAAACCCACTGGGAAAAAAACTTAGTGAAGGAAAAAGAGTACACTATTCTTGTGTATTAATTTCTCCCCTTGGTTTAAACATCATTTGAGATCTTTTAGCCGACGCATTCCAATATTTTTCACTAATTTTTCAAATGTTGTAGTCGGCAATACCTTGGTAAACAAATCTGCCAAATTATTATTTGATCGAATTTGTTGCACATCAATTTCACCATTCTTTTGCAAATCATGAGTAAAGAAAAACTTAGGTGAAATATGTTTCGTTCTATTTCCCTTAATATATCATCCTTTCAATTGAGCTATACACGCTGTATTATTTTCATACAATATAGTCGGAGGATTTTCTTTCTCATGTGATAACCCACAATTCTTCTTGATATAGTGGGTCATTGATCTTAGCCAAACACATTCTCGACTAGCCTCATGAATTGCTATTATCTCAGTATGATTCGAAAAAGTGGCGGTTATTGATTGTTTTGTAGATCACCATGAAATGGTTGTACAGCCACTTGTAAATAAATAACCAGTTTAAGATCTTGCCTTGTGTGGGTCAGATAAATATCCAGCATCTGCATAACCAAGTAATTCATGTCGAGATTTATTTGAATAAAATAGGCCAAGATTAACTGTTCCTTGGAGATAGCAAAAAATATGCTTAATACCATTCCAATGTCGTCGTGTAGGAGAGGAACTAAATCTTGCTAATAAATTCACTGCAAATGATATATCAGGTCATGTACAATTAGCAAGATACATTAGTGCACCAATAGCACTAAGATATGGTACTTCAGGACCAAGCATCTCATCATCTTCTTCTCTAAATCTAAAAGGATTTTTAGCAGGATCAAGTGTTCGGACGACCATTAGGGTACTTAATGAATGTGCTTTATCCATGTAAAACCACTTTAATACCTTCTGGGTATAATCAGTTTGGTGAACAAAAATCTCATTTTCTAAATGTTCAATTTGTAATCCAAGGCAAAATCTAGTCTTTCCAAAATATTTAATCTCAAATTATTTCTTCAAATATTCAACCGCTTTTTGGAGCTCTTCAGAAGTTCCAATTAAATTAAAATCATCAACATATATTGTAATAATTACAAAATTTGACCCATTTTTCTTTATGAAAACACATGGACATATTGGATCCTTGATGCAGCCTTCATTAATTAAATATTTACTAAGACTGTTATACCACATACGTTCAGATTGTTTGAGTCATACAAGGACCTTTGCAATTTGATGGAATAACTTTCTCTATGATTTAATTTACATGTTTCAGGCATGCTAAATCTTTCAGGAATTTTAATATAAATATCATTGTCAAGATTCCCATATAAATAAGCAGTAACTACGTCTATTAGACGCATATCAAGTTTTTCATGCACTGCAAAACGCACAAGATATCTAAATGTAATCGCATCCACCACAGGTGGATATATCTCATTATAATCAATCCAGGTCTTTGGGAAAAACCTTGAGCTACAAGACGTGCTTTACATCTCACAATTTTATTTTTCTCATTTCTTTTTTGTACGAATACCCATTTATATCCCACTGGCTTTACACCTTCTGGTGTTTGGATTATAGGCCCAAAAACTTTTCGTTTCGCCAATGAATCCAATTCAGATTGAATCGCATCTTTCCATTTTGGCCAATCGTTTCTACGCCGGTTCATAATCCTCGTCTTCTTCCATAATATCAAGTGCTACATTATATGCAAAAGTATTATCAATAATTATTTCTTTGCGGTTCCAACTTTTTCCCGTAGTGACAAAATTTATTGAAGTTTCTATAGTTTCATTCTCTTCAGAATATGTTCTTCAGGAGGAACCTCTTCAAGAGGTTGAATTTTGTCACTATCTGTACTTTGGAGTCCTTCATTATTTCTTGACTCCTTGATTTTATTATCATTATTTAATCATTTTTTCTTTCGAGGATTTTTATCTTTGAAACCAAGAGGTCTCCCACGCTTCAGGCGTGCCTTATACTCATTAGCACTTGTATTTTGTCATTCAGCAACATTAATCCTGATCGGAGTATTTTCAGCAGGAATATGTGATTTAGTAACTCTTTTGGAGTCACTAAATGTATCTGGTAATTGATTTGTAATTAATTGCAAATGTATGATTTTTTGAACTTCTAGTTCACATTCTTTTATACGAGGATCAAGGAAATCTAATGATATTTTCCAAGTGATTTTCTTTTTCAGTTGATCTTTACCTCCCCTAATGTCAAAAAATGTGATTCATCAAAATGACAATATGCAAGTCTTGCAGTCAATAAATCACCTGTCAATGGTTCAATATATTTAATTATAGAAGATGATTCATACCCGACATATATCCCCAATCTTCTTTGGGGGCCCAATTTGGTACGTTGGGGTGGTGTAATAGGAACATAAACTGCACAACCAAAAATTCTTAAATGAGAAATATTGGGCTCATAACCAAATGCTAATTGTAAGAGGGAATAAGTATGATAACTTGTCGGCCTAATTCTTACAAGTGTTGCTGCATGTAATATAGCATGTCCCCAAGCAGATAAGAGAAGTTTAGACCTCATTAGCAATGGTCTAGCAATTAATTATAGCCGTTTAATAAATGATTCGGCGAGTCCATTTTGTGTGTGAACATAAGCTACAGGATGTTCAATAGTTATTCCTATGGACATGCAATAATCATTAAAAGCATATGATGAATAATCACCAGTATTATCTAGATGAATTCTCTTAATTGCATAATCAGAAAATTGTACTCGCAACTTAATTACCTGAGCAAGCAATCTCGCAAATGTCAAGTTACGAGTAGATAATAAACATACACGTGACCATCTTGTTGATGCATCAATTAGCACCATAAAATATCGAAATGGTCCACATGGTGGATCTATAGGTCCACATATATCACCATGAATTCGTTCTAGAAATGCAGGGGATTCAATCCCTACTTTAGTTGGTGAATGTCTAATAATTAACTTCCCTTGAGGGCAAGCAACACATGAGAATTCATTTGAGTTTAACACCTTCTGATTTTTCAATGAATGGCCATGTGAGTTTTCAATTATTCGCCTCATCATTATAGAATCAGGATGTCCAAGGCGGTCATGCCAAGCCATAAAATCATTGGGATTAGTAGACTTCTGGTCTACTAGGTGCTAAGTTTCAGTTGTACTTATTTTTGTATAATATAAGCCAGAAAAGAGTGAAGGCAGTTTTTCTAACACACATTTTTTCCCCAGGAATAGTACTTGTAATTAATAAATATTTCACATTTGTCTCATTTAGTGTCTCGATATGATATCCATTTCTGTGGATATTTTTAAAACTCAACAAATTTCTTCGAGACTTGGGAGATAATAATGCATTATTTATAACAAATTTAGTTCCTTCAGGGATAAATACAGTGGCTCTTCTGAAGCCTTCAATTAATTTAGCACCACCACTTATTGTATTAATATTAGTTTTTTCTATTTCTAAATGAGAAAAATACTCTTTACTTTTAAGTATAGTGTGCATAGTAGCACTATTAATGAGACATATATTGTCATCACCATTAAATTCCAAGTATTTGGCATCCATTTCTTCCAAATGTATAGACACGTGCGCAACAATCGATCCAAGATCTGGACTTCTACTCGATTGCTCCAATGGTAGAGGCTTATGCTGATAACGTGTTATAAAATAATATTAGTGGAATAACAAAATGTAGAAAATAGTAGACAAGAGATAGAGTGAAGAGATAATTTTTCATTAATTCTAAAATATTCAAGTAAGTTACAAGATATATAGGATAACCTCTATTTATAGAGGAACTAATTTCAGAAAATTAAATGTCTCCTAGAGGAGCTAAAAGGCCATCCACATTCACCACATTCATTTCATTCAATGGTGGTGGAGGCTAAATGTCATCTACATTCACCATATTCATTCCATTCAATGGTGGGGGAGCATTCATTACATTCTTTTGTCCTTCCATATTTTATGTAAACTCATAGAGAACTCAATGGACATCCATCTTTTAATTGTTTCATAACACTCTTTTAATGTATAGAGTATTTTTTTTTTAATTTAAACAAAGAAATATATTGAATATTTTATGTTTTATATTTAATTTTTCTTTTCGTTCACAGTGCATCCACGTTTATCAAGAAATCTAGAAAAAGAACTAATATTACGGATACATAAAGTTTCTAAGCTCTTTTACTAGCGGTTCCGATATAAAAGTTCTTACACAAATATTACATGTTTTGTAGCGGATCCCAAAGTGAAGGTTTATGTTCGGATTTTAATATGGATGTAAAGATTTAAAAACGAACGTTACGTAGATTGAAAATCTTTATTAGAATATTTTCTATAGAGGAAGATCTGGATCTGTTCTATTGCTTATGCAGATAGTTTCGAATCATCCGGAACATAAAATATAGAATAAATTGGTAGAAAATTTTCAAAATCTCACTCATTTTATATGTAATCCTGATGCAGGACGGAAGCGATTTAGGGTTTGTGGTGGAGAAATTTGAGAAGAATTTAGGATTTTGGGGAATAAATTAGGGTTTGGAAATGCCCATTTTCTCACGAATCACTCGAGAAAATATTTGATAAAGCAAATCACATGCTCTCAGAAGAAATTATATTTCATTCTCCATCAAATTAGAGTTTTACAAACCATATATATAGAGAATTCTAAAGTAACAAAATAATATCAAATCTATCCAAATCTCTAATCAAATTCTAATGCAACAAGATAGTTTTAAATATAACCAAATTCTAATCAAATCCTAATCAAATCTCATTCAAATCTCCTAAAAAAAAGAGTACACTGAGGTAATAAAAATGATCTCTCACAATAAAAAGTACTTTGATAAAATTCTCGACTATCTATATCAATATCATCCCAAATACACAACAAATGGTAGAAACGAGCGGCCGAGATTTGCCCACGGATTTTCTCCCTGCAGTAAGTTCCACATATCACTTTCAGTCCCGGGATCGAGACTCGCAGAGCCGCCTCTCTACCCCCCAAACCGGGAATTTCTAGATGGGCACAGGATTTTTCTTAGTGAGCCCACTTTTCCTAGTGAGCACACCCTTTCATTTCAAAAGAGAGGGTTTTTCCTAATGAGCCCACCAATATTCCCCAAATACCCTCATCTCCTCCTCTCCCTCATCTCCTCCTCTCTCCCACACGTTCTTAAGAAGAACCCATCTCTCTCCCTCTCCCTCTTCCAAGCCCTCTCCCAAGCGCTCTCGTCGCCGGATCTCGCCGGCCTCGATTCCCAGCCGTCGTCGTCGGATCCCGCCGTTCTCTCCAAATATCCTTATCCCGCCGTCTCCCAAGTCGTCTCTCCAAATACTCTCATCCCAGCCGAAGAGGTGCATTGAAAGGAGGAGAGGAAGATGAATGTGTTTGATTAAAATGTAGAAATTGAAATCCTAATTTTTTTGTGTTAATTTTAGCATTTTGATTTTGGGAAAGATATGAAAATGAGTGTTGATGAGTTTGATGAGTGTAGATTTAGTTAAGGAGCAAATAAATTGGGAAAAGAAATATTTGTTTGATTTTTATGGTAAAATTAAAGGCTTCATTGGGTAAAAAGCTTATATTTTATTGTTGTTATCGATTAATTATAGTTGGATTTTGTAATAGTGAAGTGCAAAAACTATAATATAAATATTAGTTGGTAGTTTTTTGTGTCTGGTTTACATTGGTAAGTTTTGATATTCGAATCAGGAAAAAATTGAAATGTAAATATTGTGTGTTTATGTTATGATATTTAATGGATTTAGATAGACAAATATAATTAGCATATGGTGATATGTGATAGTTGCCAATTTAAAATTTCATTGTGTAAATATAATATTTGGTGATTTACAGATGGATCCGGCGCAACCATCCCGCATTCGACTAACAGCGTCGAATAAGAGGAAGAAAACGGGGTGTATCGCAAGAAAGAGGGACAAAACTGTCCGAGTTTGCTCTATAATGCCCTTGTCAAGATAAAATCATTTCTGACCGCGTGCACACTAGCTGATGTTAACACAGTATTACAACCCATATCGCAGACCCCGCCGAAGGCCCCAGCTCTGCAAGACGCCGTCAACCCACTAGGAAGTAACCCACTAGGAAGCAACGAAAATGCTAGAATTCGTAGGGTTTTTTTCGAAGTACAAAATTGTAGCTTAAGATATTTGTTCTTGACAATATGGATATGAAGTTGTTATACTGTAACAAATATTGACTTTATGTTGTCATCTCTAACATGGAGCAAATCATGGAAATGAAGTTATTATCATGGAAACTAAGTTGTAGTCTTTGATATCACTATTTAACTATATCTTTAAAGCTATGAATGAATTGTTGAAATGTTGAATTCAGTTTGTCGTTGTTCTTTGTCTTCCACTCTATCTGTTCTAGGTTATGGAATTTAGTCTCAGATATCATTACTGTGTTTTGGAAACTAGCAATCTGGGCTCTATAATACGGTTAACAATTTATGTTTATTTGGGTTTTATGATTTATCCTTTGTGCTCTATAAAAATATTGTATTCCAAATTGTATCGGGAGTATCAACATAGAGTGGACTAGTCTGTATCATTGATCCGGGCTAGCAGTTCCGGATCAACTTGAGGGTATCCGAGCTAGCAGTCCCACATCTCTATGCTAATTAAATATATTTTTTTAAAATTAAAAAATATTGGAATTAAAAGAGAATGATGGATTCATATCTTCAAAGACCTTTGATTGTCGAATGGAACCATTGCTAAGTTGTGCATCTCCATTTTCTCCCCGTTGACCCACAAAATAGAAAATTTTGCTCTTTTTTAGGGCTTGATAATGAAAGAATTGATTTAAGCCAAATCTAGACTTTAATTTTCGTGATTATTTACTAAAATGAGTATGTTTTAAAGAGGAATGGGGTTTGGGTTATAAAAAATCCAATTTTTCCCTGCCTTCTCTCTGCCATTCGCGCAAGAAAAGAAGAAAGAGATGAGAGGGTGACGGAGGGATAGTTTTGACAAAAAATTTTGTTGGCAAAGTAGTAAATAAAGTGAAAGTTTAAGTGGGCTCACTAGGAAAAATGATGTGCCCATCTAGAAATCCCCCCAAACCCCCTCATGTAGGGCTGAGCAAATTTCCGAAAAAATAGAAAGAAATCGCGGAACCGACCCGACCCGAATCGATCGGGTCGGTTATTTCGGTTATCAGGTCGGGTCGGTTTTAAAACCGAAGTTTTATTCGGTCTTCGGGTCGGATTTCGGTGGTGAAATCGCCAACCGAAACCGACCGAAAAAACCGAACTTTTACCCATCCGACCCATTAACCCATTAACACAATACCCAAATCTTAATATCTAGGGCTCGTTCCGTGATTTTCTTCCTTCGTTCGACTTCGTTCTTCGCAAATCGCAATCGCCTCGCTCAGTCGCTCCTCACCGCCTCCAAATCCTCCGCCTCCGTCAGCTACGACAGCCACGACGGTCATCGTCAACGGCGTCAACTTTCACTCGCCCGGCATCTTCAAGTTGTCCAGGGGGCACAGAACCGTTGGGCGTCGAAACCCTCTCGGCCTCACCTCAAACCCCTGGTAAAATTTCAATTTTCATAGATGCCCTTTGACGAATTTGCTTTCTTGCTTGTTTCTCATTAATATTGATTGGGATGTTTGATCAGCTTTCTTTGATTCATCGGTGAGGTATTATTGCAATGCTATAAGATTTTCTTGTCATTTTTTGTTTTTTTAAAAATATAATTGTATAATTTGGCTGCGGTGGATTTTTTGTTATAGATGCTATAGATGCCCTCTCGGCCTCATTTTTTGTTCTTGCTAAAGGATTTTTTTTTTTTTTCATTTTGCTGCAGATTGTATAATTTCTTTATAAATAGATTCTCTTACAAATAATTTTTTTTATCCACAATAATGCATACAAATTAACTTTGTCCTGGTTTTTTATGTAGTTCGTATGTAGAACTATTTGATCTTGTGAAAATAAATTTTGATCCTGTGAAAATGAATTTTAATTTATTGCAATATTTATTTGAAAATTTATTTCGTAGAAAGCCAAATTTTTTGTTTTTTTACTCAAATTCTCCGGAAGCTAACAAAACCGAAAAACCGACCGAAACCGAACCGAACCGAAATTTCGGTTCGGTTTTCGGTTTTCAATTGATTTCGGTCGGTTCGGTTTGGGTTTTAGAAGTTCGGTTCGGTTGTCGGTTGGGTATTTTTTTCAAAAAACCGAACCGAACGAACCGATGCTCACCCCTACCCTCATGAGTGAGGCCCAAGTTTTGGCGGGAAAAAGGACATGGAGATTGCTCTTATATTCTCACTCCTCCTCAAATTTTCAATTCAAATTCACCAAACAAAAAAAACGTTACCAACTCATTTTCATCAGGAAGCACCCTGTACTGTTGTCTGCACCCGTGAATTTTAATTTGAGAAATAGGTTTTCCATTTGGAAAATCCACTCACCAAATTTTCTAAGTAAACACCTCACTTAATAGCCCGTTAAAATACTAATTTTGATAAAAAATTTAAATATTCATTTAAAAATTTAATGTATATGGAGATTTTTTTTAAATTTACCCACTACAAATAGAGGTAAATATCGATCAGTTTCGGTTATCTTAGCAAAACCAACCCGAACCGACTATGAATGGGAATCAAAACCGTGCTAACGAATTCAGTTCAATAAAAATTATTTTAAAATTATAACTATAATTGTTTTAGTAGAACCGACTATGAATGGGAATCAAAACCGTGCTAACGAATTCAGTTCAATAAAAATTATTTTAAAATTATAACTATAATTGTTTTAGTAAGTTTATTGCCTCGAGTTAATTTATGTTACATTTATTATATATATATATATATATATATATATATATAATATTTGTGCATAAATATATAATTTTTAAATAATTGCAGTTACGGTTTTAATTTCAAAACTCAAAATTGAAGTTTGGCCCGATTTTGCTCATTTTGATCGGTTATTTACATTTTAACCCAACTTTTTCAACATGGGCCAACTGCCAAGTATTCCTCTGTGGGAGTGCAATACCAAAAAGAGGAGTTAACCTATCAACCTCCCCAAATGATGAGAAAAAAAAAACAAACTGCAGTTAAAAATTTGAAAAGAGAGAACCAACAGACATACCACACACACGATATTGGAGAGCACACTCACGCATCGAGGCACTGCCAAAAGCCTCTCCCCATAATTTCCCTATTTAAAAAAAAAAAAAAGGAAAAATCCCCCATTTTATTATTATTTTTTATTATTTTATTTTCCCTCTCATTTACATAAAAGTATTGGGCTTCTCTCCTTTTTTCTGTCCTTTATTATTTTCCCTTTCGTTTTGGTAGTTGCAGAGCAGAGAGAAGAGGAGATAATGTTGAGCTCTGCAAATGGATAATGTTCAAAGTTTGATTTTTTTTTTTTTTTTTTCCATAAATTTGTTTTTGTTTCGTTTTGAGTCCTTTCTTGGGTTTATTTATTTCTTCTTCTTCAGAAGCTTGAATCTTTAGTGTTGTTTCTTTGGTCAAATTCAATCTTGTGAAACATTTAAAGCAGAAGAAACAAACAAAAGAGCCATCTTGGGTTTGTTCTTCTTCTATCTTTTAGGAATCTGCCCGTTATTTTCCTCAATCTTCCTCCTCTTCAATTGAGGCGGCAAACCCTAAAGACAACCTAGTGTTGTTTGAATCTTGTTGTTCTATTTTCAATCTAAAGATGCCTCCTTTTATTCCGTAGAAGGCGAAAGATTAGAACTTGGGTTCAGTATCAAACAATGCCTCCTTTTTTTCCGTAGAAGGCGAAAGATTAGAACTTGTGTTCAGTTCAGTATCAAACAATGCCTCCTTTTATCTTGTAGAAGGCGAAAGATTAGAACTTGGGTTCAGTTCAGTATCAAACAATGGAGAGCAGAAGTATCAGAAAAACCCTGGCTCTCCTTGTCATTTTCCTGTTCTTGCTCCTACAAAGCCCGAAGATTTCGCTATCGCAGTCTCTCCATTCAAATCCAATCTCATCCCAATCACGAACACCTTCCCCTCAATCCAAAACCCAAACCCACATTCGCCGAATCCTTCTGGGCTTCTTCTTCGGCTCCCTCGCCGGCCTCTTTGCTTCCGTTTTGTTCCTGCTCTTCATTCGTGTCTCCCTCCACTTCGCCAGTCGCACCCGGATCCTGAAAGGCCCCGTCAGCTTCTCCACTCAGATCGCCCCCAAAACCCTCCAGCTCGCTCTTTTGAACCAGCCAGAATCCTCCCAATTGCTTGCTTCGAGCCCCGGTGGGAAATACTTCCGGCTGTCCCTCGGCAACGAGGTTGTTGTCACGGTGAAGTGCGTCGACCTCAGTGTCCCCAGTGCGTCTCCTGGTCAGAGCCCCGGTCCTCTGAGATCAAGCTCTGCGAAGAGAAGAATGCAGAGGGAACTCGAATTGCTTGCGAGAGTGAAGCACCGGAACGTGATGAGCTTGAGGGCTTACGTTCGGGAGCAGGACCGGTTGTTCTTGGTGTATGATTATTTTCCCAGTGGGAGCTTGGAGGATTTAATGAAGAGGGTGAGGTCGGGCCAGCTGAGCCTTGGCTGGGAGGCGAGGCATCGTATTGCAGTTGGAATCGTGAAGGGGTTGAGGTATTTGCACTTTGAGTGCAGCCCGAGGATCCTGCATTACAGGTTGAAACCGGGGAATGTGATGTTGGATGAGGCATTGGAGCCGAGATTGGGGGACTGCGGTCTGGGGGTGATCGTTCCAGCTCCAATCGATGTGTTGGGCTGCGAGTGTTACGTTGCTCCAGAGTGCTTCCAGAGTTGCAGGTAAAAGTTTCAATTTAACCTTAAACTAAATTACATGTGCTCTTCATATATATATATATATATATAGATCGAATGAATGTATAAGAGGAATTTTAACTAGATTCATGCTTACTATGTTAAATTATAAACCTTATTGTGCATCCCATTTTATAACCTTAATTTATTGGGGGTATTTACAGGTCTGTGACTTAAATCTTTATAAATTATAATTTAGTCCCTCAAATCTTTATATTTATGATTTAGTTCTCCGAATCCTTTAACTTACTATAATTTAGTCTTTCAGTTTATATTTTGATCCGATTTTTCCGTTTTACTCCAGATTTCCTTCACGTAATTCCCTCTTTTTTCTTTTCCCTCTCTTCTTAGTTTTTATTGGGTTCCCCCCTTCTTTTTCTCTTCTCTCTCTATTCATTTATTGGGTTCTCTCTCTATATTTATACCAAATGTATTATTCTTCACTAAACGTATTAAATCTAGAAATGAATTTATCCAATATAAAGAGAGAGAGCCCAATAAATAAATTTATATTGAGACTTAAATGTTTAATACATTTAGTGGAAAATAATACATTTAGTTTCAATATATAGAGGAAGAACCCAATAAATGAATAGAGAGAGAAGAGAAGAAGAAGGGAGGACCCAATAAAAACTAAGAAGAGGGGGGAAGGGGAATTAAATGAAGAAAATTAGGAATAAAAAGGAAAAATCTGATCAAAATATAAACTGGGGGACTAAATTGTAGTAACTTAAAGGATTTAGGAGACTAAATCCTAAATATGAAGATTTGGAGGACTAAATTATAATTTATAAAGATTTCAGGTACAAATCTGTAAATACCCCTAATTTATTTAAGGTGAACATACCTCGGTCACTGCCTGCGTGAAGAAAGCATTAGGTGATTTGGTGCATACTTGAGATTTTCCATGGAGATCATACTGGAGAGACCCATTAGTGGTTGTTTAGTTGAAAGAGTTCAAATAGTATAACTGGTTCTTTGAATTTCCCTCTCATTTGGGCTTGTCCATCTGAATCTCCAAATAAAACAAGAACCTGGCTTAGAGTCGGAGGCAATAGTTGAACTTATTTTTCTAATCATGACAACTTTACTGGATTAACTGTTTTAGCAAATAAGAGGAACCTGGAATTTCCATTTTGGAGTTGATTCTCAATGAGAAATTGGGAATTGAGCATGCTTCTTGCTACATCAGGGGAAATTCTATTTGCACACAGCAATTTAACTTTAACACTTGCTCTTTATACCAAATTTCCATTTTGAAATGCTATCAATTTACTCTCTACATCCAAATTTTTTTTCTATTTTTAACCCTCATTCTCTCTAACTCCTTAATTGATCCCAAATTTTTCCAAAATTTTCCGAATCGGATTTTAATTCTCAACTAAAAATATGTTGGTCGGGTATTAATACCCGACTAAAGAATCATTTGATTAGGTATTAAAAACCGACCAACAGCCGATATCTTCATTACAAAAAAATCATAAGTAATAATAAATTGCAAACAAATACACATAAAAAACTAAGAATAATTTTATATTGTATCTTAGATTTGTCTTCCGATATCAATTGCATGTTGGAATTTTTCATTTGAATAAAAAAAACTCAAACTTCAAACCCTAATTTAACTTGTCATATTGAATTCGAAGAATTTAAAATTCTTCCAAATCTTCTTAGGAACGTGAATGAAAACAAATTTAAGAGGTTAAGAAATCAAATCAATGAGTTTGTGGGAGATGTATTTTTTTTAAAATTAAATTCCACTAAAAAAATATTTTTTAGGATTTTAGAGAAAAAATAAAGGAGGAAGACGATGAGTTGTAGTTCTAAATTTTAAAAAGTCTTAATTTGGGATTTAAAAGGGTAACTTAGTAAAAAAAAATAAGTAGTAAACTTGTAATTATTTACAAGTTTTAAAACTGTGCATGAAGAGTAAATTTCTGTGTGTAAATAGAATTTTCCCTCTCTCAGCAAACTTTCAAATAATAAATCTCTCGATAAAATGGATAGCAATACTTTGAAGGGGTGTCTGTTTTCATGTAAATTTTAACTACATGATCAATGAAGTAGAGGACTTGGCACAAACCAATCTAGTGTTGATGTCATTATGGTCGAAGATTGTAAAAAATCAACATTAATTATTTTTGTAGCCTTTATCATCTCAAAATATCATTTTGCAGGATGTTTGAATTTTTCTTCATAGAGGATTGACAATTTGTGATCATCAGAAAAAATTATCAGTTTCTGTATGATTTCTAATCGAATTACTCTGACATTTGCAGATACACGGACAAGAGCGACGTGTTTAGCTTTGGTGTCATCCTAGGTGTATTGTTGACGGGAAGAGACCCGTTGGATCCCTTCTTCTCAAGCGAGTCGACCTCAGGAAGGGGCAGCCTAGGCCATTGGCTCAGGCATTTGCAGCAATCTGGAGAGGCTCGAGAAGCCTTGGACAAGGCCATTCTAGGTGAGGAAGTAGAGGAAGGAGACATGCTAATGGCGATAAGAATCGCACTCGTTTGCTTATCGGATCTCCCTGCAGATCGTCCGTCAAGCGATGAGCTCGTCGCCATGCTCAACCAGCTCCATAGCTTCTGATTCCCACTTTTTGTGTAGTTATTTTTTTTTTTTTTGGTGTTTAGGGGTTTATGGAGGGTTTTTGGTTGAGTCCTTAATCCTGACCAGTGTGAATAGTTTTGTGCTGGCTCTGCATTTTATTCTTTGGATTTGTAAATTTTTGCCAGGGGTGGGTAGAGAGTCATTTGTAGCCCCCCCTTGATGTATACAAAATTTAACGATTTTCTGAAAACATAATTTTATTTGCCGATAAGGGTACATAACACGGATGTAACGTACCTGCACATAAGTTTTTGAGTTTTTAGATTTAGCTGTTATTATGAATAAACTGTCAATCTCCTAAAACATCTTTACATGAAATAAAGAGGAAAAGCTTGCCATAAAGCCTCAAAGGCTAATTGGGAGAGGAAAGGCCTGTTGAAGATGATCTTATGAGCATTATGAGCTCTAAAGTTCTGGTGCCCTCACTCCGAAAAATTGGAGTTTTTACATACATGTACTTTACAGTTTTAAAAATTCAAATTTAGTCTCCCAAATCTTTATATTTATAATTTAATTTCCAAATCTTTTAAATTACCTCACTTTAGTCCTCCGCCATATTTTTTGCCCGAGTTTACTGTTATACCTTTGAGTTACTTCATTTTAATCATCTCTTCCCACTTCCTCCTCTCCTCCCCTTCTTATTGGATTCTTCTCTCTCTCTTTTCTCCCAGTTAATCTCTACAGTAAAGTAACTCAATGGAACCCAATAAGAAGAGGGAGAGAGAGAGAGGAGAAGAATGAAGAGGAAAACCCAATAAGAATAGGAAGAAAGGAGGAAGAGGGAAGGGATGATTAAAGTGAAATAACTCAGGGGTATAATTAGAAATTCGGATAAAAAAATATGGCTGGAACTATAGTAAGGTAACTTAAAGAATTTGGGGACTAAATTATAAATATGAAGATTTAGAGGATTAAATTCAAATTTTTAAAGATGTAAGGGTCAGATATGTAAAAACTTCTAAAAAAAATTTAGAGATAATAACTTATATAACTCCAGTTAATTTTTCAGGAACCGAAGTAAGAATAAATTTTTTTAAGAATAATAAGATATATAACTACAGTTAAACTTTTAAATAAAAATGTCCTAAGATTTTCAATGCAGGTAGCATGAGGAGCCAAGAAAAAGATAGAGTAAGTACTGGTCCCCTCTCACAATCAATGAGCAGGTCCTCCTTGTTTCTACCCTCTCCTTGCTTTGAATATCTCTCTCTCTCCCTCTCTCTCCCCTACCCCCTCCTTGCTTTGAATCTCTCTCTCTCTCTCTCTCTCTCTCTCTCTCCATATCCTTTTTTACAAATGATAACATGGCTCTGAAGCTGCATGATTCTTTTCTCATGGGGTAGATTTGTAATGAGTAGATAGATAGATGGCTCTAGGGAAATTCTATCTAAGCACACCACTTTGCTAACTACGCCCAACCTCCTAAAATCGTTGTTAGTAAGTTTTTTACTCTGGTCTGGTCCTGCTTGTTTCTATCCTTTCCTTGCTTTGAATCTCTCTCTCTCTCTCTCTCTCTCTCTCCATAACCTTTTTTACAAATGATAACATGACTCTGAAACTGCATGATTCTTTTCTCATGGGGTAGATTTGTTATGAGTAGATAGATAGATGGCTCTAGGGAAATTCTATCTAAGCACACACTTTGCTAACTACGCCCAACCTCCTAAAATCGTTGTTAGTAAGTTTTTTACTCTGGTCTGGTCCTCCTTGTTTCTATCCTTTCCTTGCTTTGAATCTCTCTCTCTCTCTCTCCATATCCTTTTTTACAAATGATAACATGGCTCTGAAACTGCATGATTCTTTTCTCATGGTGTAGATTTGTTATGAGTAGATAGATAGATGGCTCTAGGGAAATTCTATCTAAGCACACCACTTTGCTAACTACGCCCAACCTCCTAAAATTGTTGTTAGGATGTTTTTTACTCTGGTCTGGTCCTTCTTGTTTCTATCCTTTCCTTGCTTTGAATCTCTCTCTCTCTCTCTCTCTCTCTCCATATCCTTTTTTACAAATTATAACATGGCTCTGAAACTGCATGATTCTTTTCTCATGGGGTAGATTTGCTATGAGTAGATAGATAGATGGCTCTAGGGAAGTTCTATCTAAGCACACACTTTGCTAACTACGCCCAACCTCCTAAAATCGTTGTTAGTATGTTTTTTACTCTGGTCTGGTCCTCCTTGTTTCTATCCTTTCCTTGCTTTGAATCTCTCTCTCTCTCTCTCCATATCCTTTTTTACAAATGATAACATGGCTCTGAAACTGCATGATTCTTTTCTCATGGGGTAGATTTGTTATGAGTAAATAGATAGATGGCTCTAGGGAAATTCTATCTAAGCACCCCACTTTGCTAACTACACCCAACCTCCTAAAATAGTTGTTAGTATGTTTTTTACTCTGGTCGGAAATTAATTTCCGACTGATGTTAAATCCGTTCGGAAACTAATTTCCGAACTATATGAAAATTGTTTGAGGGACTAATTTCTGACTGAAAAATATGGACTTCTTGTGCAAAGTGGTGTGCCAGAATAGAATTTCCCATGGCTCTTCTGTCTATTAGGCTTAGGCTTGGGTTGGGGACAGGAAAAGGCTGTAGGAGCCCAGCATGCATGTGGGGGAGGCTTAAAGGCTACAAGGCCCACAAACACAAAAGTATACAGAGGAAAAGGAGACTGGCATCAAGATATTATCATCATCATTATACCAAGGGGATAGCGTGGATTCCTCTAAATAAAGTATATAATATTGTATTGTAGCCTCCCAAACCATCTAGCATGAGTTGAGAGGGCATCTCATGCACTTGCCATTCATTATGTCTTCTTGAGTACATTCTAGAAAATCAAAAGACCAATCTTTCCCTCAGGAGTTATTTGGAGTGCGGAAGTGATTGCTATGTGCTTTGTTTGATCTTTAAGCAATGCATATTTAGATGGCGGTAATTTAATTACTCATAAAGTAAACGAATTATTCATGTTTTGTTTTGTACCATCCTTCCTCTTTAACGCATAAAAAGAAAGGGTTAATTACACTCAGACCCCCTGTAGTATGGGACATATAACACTTAAACCCCCTGAAGTTTAAAACTCTCACTTAGACCCTCTGGACCAAGGGGTCTGAATGCAATTAAAACACGGTGATTTAGATACTTCAGGGGATCTAAGTGAGAGTTTTAAACTTCAGAGGGTTTAAGTGTTACATGCCCCATACTACAGGGGGTCTGAGTGTAATTAATCCAAAAAGAAATAAAGAAATTGGAACTGAAACATGTATTAAAATAGTAATAAAGGTAAGTTGTGCATTCCTAATTATTTAATAAAAACAATATAACAAAATAAATTTAAAAATTTTAAAAAGAAATATAAAAGCATTATATAATACATGCACCCGAGAATTCCTCTAATAACCACATCAATAGGTGTTTCATCTCGAAAGTAGGAAATATCTTGTCTAGATAAAATTTTAGAAAATGATACCTTTATTGCCCACTTTGATTTCACTTCTTTGTGAAATATATACATGGATTCAAGTAATAAATGGATACAAAAGCCAATATGTACGTATTCACTTGGAATTAAAAGAAAAGAGAAATCACATGTATAGATGCATGCAAACACTCAGAGGAGACGTAGAGCTCTAGATTCTAACTATAATACAATAAGAACGATCAAACAATACAATAAGCAGATTCAAAATTTGATAACAGATGAAAATTCAAACCTTGTACGTGCTTGATCAGCGTTGATAGTCTTGTAATTCACCTTGCCTGCCTTCTGAGGATCTGGATTCGGTTATCTGCATATTTGCATGAACCCGATCCATCACAAACCCGATCCATATACTGACATACACATATACCTTGCCATTCTATAGAAGATGATGGGCTCCTTATCCAACCAACCCTCAAGCTTCTCATAACAAGACTACCATCTTGCGGCCTCCGAGGAAAAATTCAAGTAACATACCTTCAGAATGAGGGCAACGATGATGCTTTTCAACTAGCATTGCTATTCAAAGATACCAGCAAGAGCGTGTTGGCGACAAGAAGATCATTGACGCCGCACAGAACAGTAGGCCAGCTACAGGCCCAGAAACCTCCACAGTGGACTATAGCTTGGCAGAGTCGTTTGCCTTCTTCCCATTTTTCATCTCCATTGGCTGTCGATCTTGTATTGAGGATTTACTGACATTGCAGACATCTTCCCGGCGACGAAGTCAAATTTTTATGTGCAATCCTTCATAAACTTACGATAGCTGCAGCAGAATTGCAGTGCAATAAAAACTGGTGTTAGAGATTAAAGGAACTATCATCACTCCTCGCCATTTAACCATTTACTTAAAAGCAAAAATAATAGAATGTGTGCGTAAGCATGCAAGTTTTTGATGTTTAATATGGCAAGAAGGAAATTACAAACTCCTTTAAAGAGATAATAAATAAGCTAGGTGTCGAGTATATACATGAAAAACACTGAGCAAACTGTGTACTGCTGAGTGACTGTGTCTTTTAACATAACAACAGAGAATAAACACCAATGTCAAAAGTAAAGACACATGAAGCTTGATAGAATACATACACGGTTCCTTGTCAAAATTGTCTCATCATCTTCATTATCAGCAAATATTTAGCTTGATAGAATACATACGCGGTTCCTTGTCAAAATTGTCTCGTCAAGCTTGATAGAATACATATCTTAACCAAATATTCAATCTCGCTCCCTCGCAGAAGTAATTAAGAATTTTAGGATTTGTCAGTTTCTGTTCACATTGAACATAGCCCGTCACATATAATATTTGACCTCATCCTTTTCACAATTTGCCTCTAACCAAAACAAATGAAGACCTCACAAACCATTCAATCTCACCTAATATTTTTACCCCACTAATATCCGACCGCAGTCAAATATTTGAAAAATCTCTAACCAAAATTCTACCTGACATGAAACTGCAACTTGAAAATAAGCTCATGTTTATTAATGAGAATAGGCACCAAAGCTACAAAATGGGTCCTAATTTTTCAATCATCCAAAATTTCTAGATGCGTCATCGTTTCCTCTCACTTCGAATCACTCATGAATGAGAGATGGTGAATGGTTGGTTACTTGTAAACAAGATCACAAACAGGAGATTTAAAGCCAAGTGAGCAAAGCTCGTGCGGCAAAACCACTTTCCTTCGCTCATAAGAGTTAGTGACTTGAATATCCTCATTACCGGTATGCGAAGGAATTTTTAATAAATTTATAGAGACACTTTGAAGAGGCATACTTGCATAACGAGTTGAGACTACAACACATGGAGCCTGTTAAGCTTGACTGACGGCTTGTGGAGACAGACTACAGTGTATGAAAGCTTTGTATGGAGTCTAAAATCAGTCCGTGACGACCCAATGCATGATTCAACATGATTAAGGAGATTCTTTCTCTTGAGTTGGGAGATTCTTTCCCCCATTATGGTAGGGTTCCTTTTCTTGCCTTGGGGCTATTTAATAAACCTAGGACTCATTCCGAGAAAACAAGGGTTTTTTTTTATAGTAGCATCGAAATTATCAGTATTTTGATATTAGTCCATAAATCTTCTGAGTTGTTTGAGATTAAATGCAAGTTCTTCCATCCAAATTCCAAACTCTAGTTTGGTCAAAACTTAGCTATATGGTAAAATGCCTAAGGATTGACTAAGACATCCGTAAACATTTGGAGGAAAAGAGAATAAGACCATTGTAGGGTAGGTGGATTAGAATATAGTTTTGAAGCGAGGAAAATTTAATGAGGGAGCTTATGGCTTTGATGAAAGAACGGAGGAGTGGATTTGGATGATGGAGAGGGAGAAAGAAGGTAAGAGTAACGTGTACGGACCAAATTGTGGGAGAAGGAAAATTTGATCAATGTATGAACTCGGTGAGAACTACACGTTTTGATGGAGTTGGGGGGAAAAAGCACGACCCTAGGGGGTCTACATGTTAAGAGCCTAACAGATTACAGGCCTAATTTTAAAGGGGTATTTACTGGTTTGTCCCTCAAATCTTTATATATTATGATTTTGTCCCCCAAATCTTCATATTTAGGATTTTGCCCCCCAAATCTCATAAGTTACAACAATTTAGCCCCCTCCTCTAACACAGTTAAATATTTAACCATTTTACCCATCTTTTCCTCTTCTATTTTCCCCCTCTCTTCTTCTTCTCTCGTTCCTCCTCTCTTCTCCTTTTCTTCATTATTTCTCCTCTCTTCCTCCTCTCTTCTCCTCTCTTCCCTAATACAGTTAAATACTGAAAGAAGAGAGGAGAAAGAAGAGAGGAGAAATAATGAAGAAAAGGAGAAGAGAGGAAGAAGAGAAAAGAAGAAGAGGGGAGGAAAATAGAAGAGGAAAAGAGGGGTAAAATGGTCAAATATTTAACTGTGTTAGAGAGGGGGACTAAATTGTTGTAACTTATGAGATTTAGGGGGCAAAATCCTAAATATGAAGATTTGGGGGGCAAAATCATAATATATAAAGATTGAGGGACAAACCAGTAAATACCCCAATTTTAAAATAATTGGGAGGTCTAATATATATTTTTAAAAAAACACATATGGAAAGAAACCATAAAATCTCATGAAGAAATTTAAAAATAAACAACAAAGGTTAATTGAACCATAAACAATAACACAAATCTCAATCATCTCAAGTTCATTTTTCCAGCACTTCAGGATCCTACTTATACAAACTCATCCACTAACTGTGGTAAGGCCAATTTGAACAAATTTACACAAACTTAACAAATTTATTAATGATTAATTAGTCATGGCTATGCACCATAATAAAAATTTTACGGTTAGGGTTTTAGAGGGAATCAGGAAGTGAATGAGACAATCAGTTCGACATCTCATCACAATTTTCATTAATATGATACATCCACTTTTACATATGAAGCCTTCTTTTACATATTTCCGAACAGAGGTCACTAACTCCTAAATTTCTCCCTTTTTTAAGATGCTATGGACTCAATACAGGATGTCACAGTTTGCTGGGGTGGGGTGAATGGTCACAGGAGAGGTAGCAAAGAGAGACTTGAACCTGGAACCTTGTTTGTGACGCCGAACAAGGTTCCAAAGGCTTCTTTGTTTACAGGGGTGGGGGAACAAACAGAAACATTAGGGCAAATGGAAAACATCAAGTAGTAAGAGTTGTATGTCTTTTCGCTCTTTTTCTTAATAGACCACGCCGCTGCAGACAAGTTTCCTGGAGCCAAATACAAACACGGAGTATAATGTGGTTCATGGCATGATCATGATGCCACTCTAATCTAGGTTTTAAATATTGGCCGAAACCGATAATATCTATAGGTATGATATTTGAATGATATTTCTGATATGTCGATACGATGTTGGGGATGCAGGTTCCGATATTTTAAACCTCGATAGTAATATCTACATGGGTTTAGGAATATGTGTGTATGATATTTGTAAAATGTTGATACAATGTCAGGAGTACTGGTTCCGATGTTTTAAACCTAGACTCTAATTGATTAAGGTTGGGCTCTAACACATTTAAAACAACAGAAGGTTATGAAAGCTAGCAAATAAAATTTGAAAAGAATAATTTCAATTGATCACATACATGCAAGAACTACAAGCCAGGTTACTTGGATGGTAGCTACACTGCATAAAAAGAATTATTTGCAAGAGCATAGTATTTTTGTGAAATTACATGAGATGCTGATGGCATATTGATATGAGCCTATAAGGTTATTCCATGGTCCACCAAGGAGGTATAGCAATTAACAAGATTAAGTTGCACTTGAATCACTGACCAAGAAAAGAAGTTCGTATTTTCTTCAAAAACCAGAAGGTCAATAAGAATTCTTTTCTTCTTCTTTTTTCTTTTTTCTTTTTTTTCCTTGTTTTGTTAGAAAGCCTGGGCAGCAATAATAAACAATGAAGCCTCAAGTGATGGTAGGAACTATAAATCTACTGATATCAAACATCCTTGCAATTTCTCGCAACATCTTCAAAGAAGAAGAAATATGCATGTGAATTTTCTTAACTGTCTTCAATCATTCTTGGAAAACTAATTTATAACCATGTGAACAACGTTAACACCATCTGTACTTAAAATGAGTATAAAAATGACAAATAAACAATATTCAACTATATGCTGCTTATGAGATACAAGATTAATGATATAAGAATGCTGACATACAAGATTAATGATACATCACATAAATATCTTTTAAAGAATGACATACAAGATTACAGGTACACATAAATATCTTTGAAGAATGTTGGCATACAATTACCTCTCTGGTAACCAGAACTTCCTGTAAAAAGAGGTTATGTTATTGACTGAATAGGTGTTGCACAATATCATGAGTTCTGCATGCATTGGGAGTTATTTGAGGCCTATAAGCCCAGGTACAAAGAAATTAGTCAACATTAGATGATTAGAGGCTCAAAATTTACTAGCCAAAGGACTTCATCAATGGAGAAAGTGAGGCATACCCGAGTCACGAACATCAGTTGAACTGAATTGCAACTGAATATTCTCATTGAAGCACCAAAGAGGGAGTGCCGTCCTTAAAATGATCCTGGAACAATGGAAGATTGATAGACACCAGTGCAAACTGCTTCATCAAAGATCAAATGCAACACTGTACTCGAGAGGAATGTAACCAAAAGAGGTTGAGAGAACTTAGTTTGTCACCAAATTGCAAAAGCCACAAGGATTGCAACTTTGCAAGCAACAAAGATTCCAACATAAGCCTGTTTTCCAATCATCAAGACCTACATTCACCTTAAGACTAGACTTTTCAGTTTGTTTTTGATAATTTCTGCGCAGCAATGTACTGCTTAGCCAGTTGCCTTTAAAGTGCTGCAGTGTTCTTGGGACAACCAACTATTATCCACCATTACTTCCAAAAGCTGATTAGGTTCATCCAAAAACCCTTTTGAGTGAAGATCGTCAATTAGTTTCACACACTGAGAATCACCTCTATTGCTTTGGGAAAGTAATTCTTAGTACAAAGACAATTAAGAAGTGTAAAATATGTGCTGCAATTTCATTCGCATACCTTGTCCAAGAATGGCATCCATTAACATAAAGACCTCATCCAAGCTGCCGTCTTTACAGTATGTATGAGCCATCACATGATAAGTAATGTCATCAGGCATTATTCCTCTGGCTATCATCTCTTCAAATAAAGCGAAAGCCTTCACCATGTCACCTATCCTACAGTGTCCATCTATAAGAGAAGAGTAGGTTATGGCATTTGGCATCAGTCTCTGCTCTTGCTTATCTAAGAATAGCCGGCATGCCTCATCCATCTTTCCTTCCTTGTTGTAGCCATCAATCAAGGCCGCTAAGGTCATATGATTAGGCATGATTTCTTTTTCCAGCATCACTTGAAGCAATTGACTTGCTTCTTGTAGCTAACCAAGCTTGCAGAAGCCATCAATCAAGGTGTTGAAAGTAGGAACAGTAGCGAAACCTTTTGCCAACATCTCGTGAAACAATTCGAATGCTCTCACCATTTCCCCAGCTTTGCAGCATCCACCCAAAAGAGAATTATATACGAACTTATCTGTTAGGATCCCCTTACACACCATTTCGTAAAATAAATGAAAAGCCTCTGACACATTTCCTGATTTGCAGTTCCCATCAATCACTACAGTATAGGTCACAGCATTTGGAACCATACCCTTCTTAAGGATGAACTTGAAAAGACTTCTGGCATTCTCAATGTCACCGGACTTGCAATATCCATCAACGATAGAATTGTACGTGACAATATTAGACTCAACCCCTTTGCAAGACATCTCGTCATCGAGTTTTAAGGTCTCTTCTACTTCACTGAGCATTATAAAGCCAGATATAAGAGAACTGTAAGTGTACATCAGGGACCAAGCCTTTCTCCTCAAGCTAAGGCCTGTTGCATCTTCCCTCTCTTCGAAAGATTATGAATCAGCACACTATAACAATGTGTGTCCGGCAAAATACTCGTCCCAAACATAGACTGAAATGTGGATAAGGCCATAGCAACATTATCCAACTTGCAGTGCCCATCAACAAGAGCAATATAAATAAATTCATTTGGCTTCAAGCCTCACTAATCTCCCATACCTTACAATACCCATGAATAAGAGGTTCGGCAAAATCCCTCTTTCACTCATTTGGTAGGAGTAATGCCTTGTTTCTTCCATCCTCCCATCCTTACAAAGGCCATTTATAAGAGAATTATCTCATCACATCCAAAGTGTTACATGCCTCCTCAGTTCGACCTTCTAAATGCTAAACCCATTGATTATCACACTATAGATGAGCAAATTAGGGTATACATACTTGCTCTTCATCTCATCCATCAAATGGAGGGCTCCCTCAGGATCCCTCGCCTCGAAATGCCCTTCAATAATTTGAGTATAAGTCTTTACGTCGGGCTTCCACCCTGTGCTCACCATCTCATTCAAGAGCTCGTGTGCCTCGTCCATCCTTCCCACCTTGCAAATTCCGGTAATGAGAGCCCAAATGTCGTCATCTCATCCCTCAGTTTAAACCCCTCATCAATGTCGCCTTCCTTCATAAACCCGTCAATCGAAGAAGAAGAAGAAGAGTACACGACGATACCAGGATCCAGGCCTAGTTCACTGATTTCAACGAGCAACACTCTCGCATCCCTCAACTTGCGATCTTTACAGAAGCCACTGGTCAATGCGCCATACGTAAAACAATCAGCCATCAAACCCTTGCCTGTCATCTCCTTCCTCAGCTCAAAAGCATCCCCAAGAGCTCTGACCTGACAGAACCCAGTAATCAACTAGTTGTAAATCACCGCATACAAGCACTCTCTTCGCAGCATCAACATCTCCCACTCTAAAGTAAGCATTAAGCAGACTAGAGAAACTATACATATCAAGACCCGGCTCAAGCATAAAATCAAACACTTGGAAGAACAAACCAATTGAGTTCGCCCGCAGCAAATCCTTCAGCAGCGATTTCAGACACCTTAACGCCGGCGTCGGCAAGCTGCCGCCTTTCAGATAAAATTTCGGGAGTTTCCACAGCACAACACTTTTCCTAGGAGCCCAGTAGGCAATTTCCAAAGGAGCACACCCATTTTCTAGCGAATGGGCTCACTAGGAAAATGGTGTGCTCCTTCGAAACGCCCAAAATTTCGATATGCATTTTTATTGGGAGTTCCTAAAAGAGCACACCATTTTTCCTAGTGATCCCTTTTTGTTCCATCGGTTCTTTGGAAATCTGGTGAGCCCACAGGGCCCACCGATTCCCAGAAATGGAAAGTTTCTTAACGGGCTTTATTTAGAATTTCCTTTTCCCCAAAAACAAACTCCAGAGATCAAAAGAGCAGGGATTGAGCGACAGAGAGATGTGAAAAGCAAGGAGAGAAGTTGAGCAAGCTAGCTAGGGTTTGTTTTCAGCGCGCAAATTAGGGTTAGGGTTTCTCCAATTTTCGGACTCCATCGACACCTTATCTGAAACTGCTTCGGGTGGTCATGGTAGCTTCTGCGTCGGTCTCCAGCGACCGCCACTCCGCCGGGAAAGGTTAGTGTCTTCCGCCGATGCCTTGTGTAGTAGCGTTGATTCGACTCGATTCTTGTGGAAACTGATGCTTATTGCTTATTTTGTTTCGCCGTATCGGATGCGGCGGGCGAGCTTTACAACGAACTGTGCACGCTTGCGCTGGGCCACTGGTGACGGTGCCGACAGTGGGAGAGCTCGTCTATTACTTTCCCCAAGGTCACATTGAACAGGTAATGGAGGTTTTTGTTGTGAAAATTGTGAAATTTAGGGGTTTGTTGATCAATTTCGATTGTTTTGAAGAGATTTGCTTGTTTTCCATGCGAAATTTGTGAAATTTGAGGTGTTCTGTGATTAGCTTTATAGATAGTTGATTGTTCTTTTAGCCCAAGGATCCGTACGGCTAAAATTGTTAACAAGTTTACAATTTCTGGCGTTTGACTGTTCATGCATTTCAGAAGGAACCCACCGCATGATTTAACTTGTGAGATAGCTTGACCTAGGATTACTATTACTTGGTATTTTTTGAGGGTTGAGGGAAGTTGTCTATTCTAACAAGAACAAGGTCTGGGTTTTACACAGTGATATTCATATTTTTTAGTCTGTAATTAAATGTGTGTCCATTAAGATTTAAACCGGATTGCTTTGATACCATTTTGAATTCCTACTACTGCACCAAAACTCTGAAGTTATAGCGAAGATGGAAGGAAATCATTTTGTATTCTAACAATATTGTTTCCTTTTTTCTTCTTTTTCTTTCCTGACTTTGGTTCACCTAAAAATTAATATTACAAAAATCCCAACTCTGTCATTCTACCTATGATTCTTGAGTGGCTTATCAACAATATAAAATTTGGGATTTTTTTTTTTTTTTAATACCCAACTTCCTTCTTTGTTTTGTTTTCTCGTAATAGGGATAAATTTGAGTGGCTTCTAGAACAAATAGCATTTCTATCATAAGAATAAAGGTATAGTTTTCTTCTTCCCTTAGGCTATGTTTGGTTTAAAAGAAAATGAAAGAAAGGAAAAGAAACAGAGAGGGAAAGAAAAACGGAAAGAAAAGTAGAAAAGAAATAAGATTCTTTTTATTGTTTGGTATTGAATAAAACTTAAAAAGAAAATATAAGAAATGTCTATATTATGGGTGTGCCATGGAAAAATACTTTCGCGATATGGTTCTGAGGCTAACCTTCTGGCTGCCCTGACATGGGTGGTGTTCCCCATCGGGATGCTCCGACAAGCTAGCTTCTCTCGAAAGATAAAAGTAAAACTAAGATAGAAAAAAAAAAAAAAAAAAAAACTTGCTCTGAACTCCACTCACCCTCCTACCATGATTCCGTAAGATGTAAACACCAAATAACATTTTCTCTTGGTTAGGAGAGAGAAGAAGAAAGGGAAAATTTTATTACTTATTTTCTTTCAATTTTCTTTTCCTCTAAGTTCTCTTCCAAACCAAACAATGGTAAATAACTTTCTCATTTTCATTTCTTTCTCTCACTTTCTCTCAAACCAAACAGAGTCTTAGCCAAAGAAGCATGGACACACTGCTGAAGATACCGTATTCGTGTTGGATACATGTCCGACACAGACACCATAAAACTATGTCGGACTCAACAGGTGGCGTGTCCATAAATCAAAGAAAAAAAACACTGTGTCAGAGCTTATTATAGGTTGTGTCTGAAAAGAAAGATTTAAATAGTCTAGAAAAATGAAAATAAATATTACTAAATTGGTAATATTTATCTATACATAATTAGTTTTATAAAATAGTTTAGTATTTTTTTTGTGGACATGAGCCTTATTTGGTTTTTATGTTTAAAGAAACGATTTTTTATATTCATATCCTACATTGATTTATCACCAGTTATCATCACCACATTTTTTATCTCTTTGTTTATAGATGGTGAGGGAGAGAGATAGATGTATGATTAATGGAGAGATTTGTCCGGCATAAAGGAATTAAGAGAAATGAACTCATACATTGTCATTGTTTTCCTTTTGGATATTTTAGTAAAGTTATTAAGTTAATAATATATATATATAAGAAACGGAAAATTCACCGGTGATGAAGGAAGTTCCTTCACCGCCACTTAGGTGGCCCAATAAAATTATTACACGTGGCGTCACTCAAGATAACAAATAAAAGAAACTTAACCACTTTTTGAGTAGTGCCACGTGTAATAATTTTATTGGGCCACCTAAGCGGCGGTGAAGGAACTCCCTTCACTGCCGGTGAATTTCCCATTTGCTCACATATATATATATATATATATATATATATATATATATATATATATATATATATATATATATATATATATATATATATATATATATATATATATATATATATATATATATATATATATATATATATATATATATATATATATATATATTATTATTATTATTATTATTTTTTTTTTCCATATCCTTGTTGTGTATGTGTCCTTATTTTTTCACAACAAATGTCGTGTCCCATGCCCTCATTTTTTTTGAAAATACCCTGTCCTGTGTACATATCCAAATCCGTGTCTAAGTCCGTATCCGTGTCCATGGTTCTTAGGCCTTAGCAGATTAATGTTTTCATGAGCAGGGGAGATTGGGAAGTTTCCCTTGTTTTGCTGTAGCTATATATGAGATTATTTTTCCCACTTTCCCTGCCCTTTATCTCAACTAATTTTTATTTGCATTGAGATAATCTAGGTTGAGGCCTCCACAAATCAGGACGCAGACAATCAGATGCCAGTTTATAACCTTCTGTCGCAATCCTTTGCCGCGTAATCAACGTCCGTTTGAAGGTATTAATATGTTGTTTATCTCAAAAATAACAAACAGTATTTAATATTTATGAATTTTCTTAGGATAGACAGATTAATACAAGTGATTGATCATCTCTTTCTTTGGATAGTCTGAACCTGATTCTGATGATGTTTTGGCACAAGTAACTCTGCTTCCTGAGCCAAATATAAGATTTTTCTTTTGGAATTGGCCTTTATTTCATACGTAGAAAGTTTCTGATATCTTTATAATGTTGCTTAGCACAAACAAGATGAAGACGTTATGGAGAAGGAGCCTGCACCTGCTCCACCTCAGAGGCCTCATGTGCACTTCTTCTGCAAGATATTGACAGCTTCCGACACAAGCATGCATGGTGGGTTCTCAGTGTTAAGATGTCATGCTGATGAGTGCCTTCCACCATTGGCTAGGGTTCTATACTAACAATTCTGATGATTTACACTGATTTTGTCTTTTTACTATATAGTGAGTTCGGTAAGCAACGATGGTGTATGTTGATTCTCTATTTTACGTTTTGTTTTCTGGACCAGGACATAGTCACATGGCCAAAAACCCTCCCAACACAGGAACTGGTTGCAAAGGATTTGCTAGGGGTTGAATGGCGATTCCATCACATTTTCCGTGGTACTTATCCTTAGTAACAGGGCTATATTTCCAACGCATTCTTTGCAGTTACAACCTCTACCAGTACCTTATCTAAGATTTTATTTCCACAATTAAGGTTGTTTTATTCAAAGGTAGTTTTTGTCGGTCAATTTATGAATTGCATTGCCAATTTTTGAAACCACTTCTTGAAACTTTTTATTACATATAAACAAAGTAGCATGCTTGAGGTCAGGCTGACTGACTGATAAAAGTTTGTCCATAGAGTTCTGGAACTTTATATACTTTGAATCATGTTACACAGCTCCTCTTTGAAAAGTTGGATGATAATGAGGACAATGATATCTGGAAGAGTCTCTGACTACGTGATATCATAAAGTTCACTTATGGTGTTTGATCATGAATATCTCAGGTTACCCGGGGAGGCATCTGCTTCTAAGTGGCTGCAGTGTCTTTTTTAGTTCTTAGAAACACTAGTCGCTGGGGATGCTTTTATTTTTCTAAGGTATGAAACCCGACTTCAATTCTCAGTTCCTGCTGAAATCCAACATGTTTGTACTCTCTGGTGCATACACATAGAGGAGAGAATGGCGAGCTACGTGTTGGAGTGAGACGCACAATGCGGCAACCGACAAATGTTCCATCTTCTTTCATTTCTAGCCACAGTATGCATCTTGGCTTCCTTGCAACTGCATGGCATGCTGTAAAACACAGGAACCTTGTTCACAATTTACTACAAACCAAGGTATGTGATCGATGATCGTTGAGGTTTTATGCGATATGTAGTATTTTAGGAAGCATTGGGAGGCCCAGGGCACTTGGCCTGCTGCCCAGCGTCTAGCCGCCTTGGGGTCTCCCAGTCAGACCCTCCCGCTGCCCTAGCCTGACTTTCCAGACCCTCCTGCTGCCCTAGCCTGACTTTCTAGACCCTTCCGCTGCTCTCACCTCGGCCACAGCCCCCGCTGTCTTGCAGCTTGGTCCTGCTCACAAAAGGGACAATGGGCTAGGGATCAAGCCCTAACCCACTTGATACGAAGCGAGTTAGGGTTTCAACCTGCTTCCGATTAAATGGGTTAGGGCTCAATACTTAACCCCTTTTCGTCCTTTCCAAGTGCAGGAGAGAACAGCAGGAGAGGGCAGGGGAGGCAGGGACAACAGCAGGCACTTGTATTTTTAGGTTCATTGAAAGTTACAGCAGACGCTTCCCAATCACTTGGAATCTCAAAGGTCTTGCCAGGTCCAGATATCATGACTTTGAGAAGCAATTTTCTGGAGGGTAAAGATCAGAGGTTGCTCCTAAGTACCTCTTGTGGCCTCCATCATGCGCCGAAGCAAGAAACGATGCTTCTACTTGAGAAAGTTGGATTCAGAGAATTGGATTCAGATAGGGAGACCTGGCCCTGCTTATGCTGACATTATCTCAGGTTTTCAAGAGTCTAGTTGCTCCCACCAGTTTCCTCCCCATATTTTGAACACAATTCAAGTAATGGGAAAATATCTGGAGACTCGATTTTTAGATCAGGAAGGTGAGCTCAGCTTGCTTTCAGGCCACTGGTCTCTGATGTCTTCTAAACGTTCCTCCAATCTGGAGTCCAGTCTAAAGACTCAAACACAAGCTGCTAGATATGGTAGAATGGAAGGCAATTTCACATTGCAGAGTTATGCCAGCGAGCAAGCATCCGACCCATTTCGTAAAGTTGTCCTCAAATAATCGAATGGATAATTTCTCAAAATAACATTGGTTAGACCTCAATTTGTCCTAGCTGCAGCCACTAGCATGGCAGCAATGGGTGGCACTTGCAAGATTTTGGGTTCAAACTTAATACCAATCCTTCAACATGTGACCCAGTAACTTCACAGTCAAATGCCAACTATGAGCTGTAGTCATGTTGTCAACTAACTGGAACATTATGTCAGTCATCAGAGATTGTAGAGGCTAGCCAATCCATCGAGCTTTCCAAGAGTACCAAGTCATTTAAGTCTGCATCAACGAGTCCTGAGCAGAAAAAGAGTGCTTGGCCTAAGCCTGATGCAGTCGAGGCATTGAGCAGATCAACAATCTCTGTGGCACTTGCAAGATTTTGGGTTCAAACTTAATACCAATCCTTCAACATGTGACCCAGTAACTTCACAGTCAAATGCCAACTATGAGCTGTAGTCATGTTGTCAACTAACTGGAACATTTTGTCAGTCATCAGAGATTGTAGAGGCTAGCCAATCCATCAAGCTTTCCAAGAGTACCAAGTCATTTAAGTCTGCATCAACGAGTCCTGAGCAGAAAAAGAGTGCTTGGCCTAAGCCTGATGCAGTCGAGGCATTGAGCAGATCAACAAGGAGCTGCATAAAGGTTGGGGTTTTCTTTATTTGATTTCTTCTTATGTGTGCATTTCGTACCGAAATTAAACAAATGGTAGGTAAATGTTTTGCTTACTAAGCACAATCAATGCAAGCCTTGGTCTAGTGGACCATTATCAATGTTGATCATAATATGTATTTAGTTCTAAAATATTTAAAGTAGCAAGAGTTTATCATCTCTTGTATGCGTGAGTAGATGCTAAACGTTTGGCTTTTCAGTGATGGATGTGTGCAAGTAATAAGTCATGGAAGAGAAAAATGATTTGGTTATTTGGATCTGATTACAGGATGATTTACTGTGAAAAATCCATAAGGATGTTCCATGAATCTAGAATATATGTAATTTTCATGCGCATGCATATCCCCTTGGGACAACAATCTTAAACACAGAAGAAGCATTAATTACTTATTTACTGATATCTTATATAACTAATTAAAGGATGATATGCCTAGAACCTTTCAAAGTTTTCTTTGTCGATATTTTTGTTAAAAAAGTTTTCTTTGCTAATATTTTTGTTGAAAAAAAGAAATATCTGTTAATATTTTTGTGAAAACATGTCCTGATATCGGGGTTTGCTATAGATGAATTCATGATTATAGTGTATGTAATGTTACAATATATCTGCAGTGTTTCTGAATCATTTTCTTTCACATCGTCTACCACTCAGCTCTGTAATAGGGACTGCCTATATCTATTCTAGTCAGGCACAAAATCGGGGAAGTGCTAGTGGAAAATCTGTAGACCTTTCAAGGTTCAATGTCTATGATGAACTGATTGCAGAAGTAGATCAGATATTCGAGTTTGAGGGTGAATTGATGTCTCCCAACAAAAATTGGATGTTTCTATTCACCAACAGCGAAGCTGATCTGATGCTTATTGGCGACGATCCATGGCACCAAGAATTTTTTTCACAAGTATGTACTTGGGAATGTGCACATATGTAGGTCATCCTTTTCTTTGATTTGTATTAGAAAATATGCAGGAATGATGGAATCTCCTATGGTTGACATGCATCTTTCTTTAACAGAGAGAGTTCTGTAGCATGGTTCGCAAAATTTATATTTACACAAAAGAGGAGGTCCAAAAGATGAATGAGGGAACACTGAGACCAAGAAGCAAGGAGACCTCAACTGTTGCAGAAGACAAAGCAATGGAGATAGAGAGGGAGAGTCCATTGCCAACATCAGCTGCCAATCCTAAGAAACGTTAGCAATGTAAGCAACAGCCACATCTCTTATTTACTGTAACCGAACTCAACGTAAGAAATTTCACATTTCTGAATCAAAAATGCATGAGATGTAATCATGATCTTAATGGTAGAAAAATTCATCCTTGTTATTGGAAAACGGTACCAGTACTGCGTTAGACTTTGTAAAACATCAAGCTTCTATCAGTAGGTAGGAAAACTGCATTTTAGCTAGTAACTGATTTTTTGCAGCATATATCCTGATGTTCTTATAATGCAGGTTCTGAAGATCAGAGGAAAATAATATATTTACACGGAAAACTGCTTTTCGCGCAGCATGGTGAGTGTAAGCTCCACTCTGCCTTATGGTTAACCTTTTAGCCTAGATTGAGGTGCCATTCATCTTGAAGCAGTTTTAGATGTATCCTCATTCGGCAATCTCGGTAGCTATTTGTAAATGCTTATCTGCTTATTACCCACTGTAAGTAGCTCTGTTCAATATAATCAATATCCAACCTGTTTGTTGTTTTGCCATCTACCAACTTAAACCCCAATATGTACAGGTTTCAAATTGAAAGGATTTACAAGGTAAATGCTATACTTTTGAATTGAAAGATCCTTGAAAGATGCTTCTAAGGAGAAATTTATATACAAAAGTTTGAGATTTGTTGATTTTGTGGTCTTCCTTTGGTCTAGATTGGTTGGTTTCTCCCTCTAGACCGAGACCGATCTTTTTTGTGGATTCCTTGGTGGTTTGAAGAATCTTTCAACTAAGGTCACTGTTCGGGGCAGTGATCTACTATTATTCAGTTTACTATTATTCTTAATGTCTCGATAGAAAGGGACTGCCCTTGACCAATGAATCTTTCTTTATCAAGAGGCAGAGCAGCATGGACCTCCAGTTAGTTGTGGCCCCTACCAGACCAACATGCACTTTTGTTGCTGTCATTGTTGTTGGCTGTAATCTAGAAATTAGTATGACACCTAAATCATTATATGTTAGGGTTGCCTAGGTAATTAGGGATCCAAAGCTTAGAAAGTTAAGCCAAACTCTTTCAATTACAATGAATCTGGACCTGTGGTCGAGGATTATAGGCTTGGCTTAGGGGTTATAGAGAGGGGTTGGCCATTAAGATGGGCATATTCTTCTAGTGGCATCTTGAGGTCACAGATCCGCTACAGATCCAATTAGCTGTTAGCTCTCCGGTTAAATAAGGGCCTGAGAAGGACAACCACTTGTTCTTAAAATAAAACTAGTATTATTAAGATCAAAGAGTCCGATGGAAAAAGAGAGAGAACTCTCTAAAGCTCAGTCAAAATATGGATTTTAGGAGTGGAATTTGTGGCGTCAGTCTATTAGGTTTGTTGTTTTTCTACTTTCTTCTCTAGCAGAGTGGGAAAGATTACCTTTCGATTTTCTAGAAGCAGAGGAAGAATTAGTAGCAGGTTATCAAGCAGAATATTCAGATATCAAATATGATTTATTTTACCTTACTTCTTACCTGATTGAGGGGTAATTGAAGATACCTTTCTTTAGTTGTTTCTTTGATGTGGTTAAATTAAAAAAGTAATTATTAGGCTTTTGGTTTGTGGATTTTTCAATTTATGAAGTATAGACACTTCAATATTAGTGTAGTGTTCGTGTTAGACACATAGCGGATGCTGAAAGTTGCATGACACTTGCTCGACACATATTGTACTCGTACAAGCTATGTCGGATTTTAAGAATCCGAAAACTTGCATATCAAAGACCATGTCTGTCTTTTAGAAGTCCTAAAGTCGTGTTGGCACTGTGAAGTTGTCCATTGCTTTTATATGTATGTATGCATGTATATCTGAATATATGTGTGTGTCCGTGAATATATGTGTGTGTCCGTGATTGTATCGAAAAAAACAATTTTTGTATTTGTAAGGATGCATAGTAGCGTTCGTAGAGCACTCTTTGGCCATGAGACTTGCTCCTTTTTTGTCAGCATCTTAACTTCACTTGTGTGAGGTTAGGAATAGTTTCAAACAATATTGAAAATAACGTATTATGAAATTCGTTACAAAACCTAATGGAGCCCTAGCGCTACATAACAATTGATGTTACGCAACGTTATGTTAAATTATATTATGATGTGTTATTTACAATTTTTTTAGTAATTTCTATATTGTTATTGATTATTATTTTGATTTTAGCGAATTGCTATAATTTTCTTATTTGATTAGTTGTTGACTTGTTTGATTACTTGTATAATTGCTAACTTGCTAATTTACGATTGTTTCTTTATTGTTTGTTGTAATTCATTTTCAGTTGTTGAAATCTTACTTATTGATTCTGTTGATTTTTTAACTGAACTGAAATCAACAATTATAAATAAGATAAATTGAAATTACAAAATGTAAATATTACAACAATGATCATAACTGAAAGTGAAGAAAAAATTGAAAACTTATTTTTTTGTTTAGATGATAATTTACAGTTGCAAACGTAATATAATTTATGAAGATAAATATGAAAATTATTGTAAAACTTAATATAAAATTAGAATAGATTATGTATTACAAAATGGTTTTATATTTCTTTTTTAAAAATTTTAAAATTAATTTTCAGTTTATAAATTTATTTTATATAGTTTTTTATTTATTTTTATAAAATAAATAGAAAATTACATAGCCGACATTATGTGTTATGCTATATGCGACATAAGTTAATAGAGACAAAATGTTACATTACCGTTATTGCTGTGTTAAACATTGGTTTCAAACTAGCTCTTCCCTTAATACAAGTGCTTTCTCCTATTTAAGGCTTGAAGGCTCTTTGTTGATCAAATCCTTTACCTCTTCCATTTCGATTAAACAAAATGCGCAAGCTTGACAACTTAAGTACGGGGATGGTTATCACTATCCATCAACATTAGTTAGTGTATTGGTTTAGAACTCGGGGAATCAATATCTTGAAGCAAGCTATGTGGAGATCTTGTGTTACTCTGTCAGGTCGTATGAAACTGGCGTTTTCAGGACTTTTAAAGAATTCCAACCACTCCCTAAGCTAATGTGTATATGCTTCTTTTGACCTTGGAGAGAACTAATTGACCTTGTAAATATGTGAGAGAGTTGACATACTTGTTGATGCATAATACTGGATCAAATTTTTAATTCTTTTCGTTAGTATAATCACTTGTTTAGAAATCTAAGCTTTGAATCGTTAAAATTTTCTCTCTTTTCTTTCTACTCCTAACAGAACATGTTCTAATGGTTACATTTTTTTTGATTTATATTATATACAGATATGTGATAAATACACACATAGTTGTATGTCTCCTTGCCCTACTTTTAAGGAATTGTCATGCTCACGTATATCCATATTGTATCGTATTTGTGTCCCTTGTCCATGCTCTTTTGCAATGCTTAGAGCTACTGTCATTTTTGGCTGGGGGAGAATTTTGTTGGCCATTAAGTTCTTGTGAAGCGTACATAGATACATAACAACAACCAGAGGAAGGAAATGAGGTGAAGGGGAAACCTTTTATAAATAACTCGTCATTTTCATTAACATTAGGTTTTCTTTCCAGAAACAGTAATTATAGGAGTTTCTCATATTTTGGAGATTGAATTATCTAGACGTTCCTACTTTTACATAATTTGTATATAAAGGTATTAAAGTGTGTTGACCAAACTTTTTAGTCCATGTAGTTAATTCGGAAAATTCTATTTGCGCACTGCATTTTACTCTTGGCGCCCTGAATACTCTTTATACCAAACTCATATTTTGAAATACTATCATTTTACTCTCTGTGTACAAATGTTTTTCCAAAATACCCCTCCTCAAATATTTTCGTCGGGTATTAATACCCGACCAAGAAACGTGCTGGTCGGGTATTAAAACCTGACCAGCAAGCGAAGTCTCTCCCGTAAAAGAAAACTAATTAACGATAAATTTTCAAATAAATATGCATAAAGCCTAAAAAAAAAATTCAAATCGTATCTTAGATTTGTTCTCTGACACCAATTACATATTGAAATTTTTTATTTGCATAAGAAAACTCAATCTCAAATTCTAAATCCAAATTTCACTTGTTACGGTGAAATCAAAGAATTTAAAATTCTTTTAATCTTTTCAGGAATGTTAATGTAAAAAATTTTAAGGGGTCAAGAAATTAAATTGATGATTTTGTAGGAGATGTATTTTTACTAAATACCAAAAAAAATTATTTAGGGTTTTAGAGAGAAAATAGAGGAGGAAGACGATGAGTCGTGATTCCAAATTTTAAGAAGTTTTAGTTTGGAATTTATAAGGGTAATTTAGTCCAAAAAAATAATGACAAATTTGTAATTATTTATAAGTTTCAAAACCGTGCATCAAGAGTAAAATGCCGGGTGCAAATAGAATTTCCCAGTTAATTCTTTAGTAGTTACTTTATTTTTGAGACAATACTATCCATTTAGATTAATTTTCCTTTCTTCTTTAAAGATAATAACCAAATCTATATAATAATTTAATTTAAAAGAAAATTTAAAAAATCTTGAAATACACGAATAGAAATGGAAAAAAAAAAAATTATGCTTTTCATCAGTCATTGTTTAAGGAATGTTAAAAAAAAAACAAAAAGAAAAGAAAAAATATCACTCATGTTGATATTTCTTCTTTTGATTTGTCTTTTTGATGCATGTGTGTTGTACTTGATAATCATGCAATATAAATGATAAATATGTACTATTTTGTGACAGTACTGTAATTTAGGTGTTAAACATATATATTTGACATTTGAGTATATAAATGACATTTAATAAACTTGATAATCATATAGCGATAAACATGTAATATATGTGCAGAGTAGATGTGTAAAATACCAGATAATTGAGTACTATAAGTAATAAATATGTTGTGACAATCATAACATAAACAATAAAATGTTATATACTTGACGATTGTATAATATAAGTGGTAAATGTATAGTAATTATGATAATCATGTAATATAAGAGATAAATGTGTAATGTACTTAACAATCATATACTATAAGTGATAAATATGTAATATAATATGATAATCATTATATTTATGTGATAAACATAAATATATTTGAAATATAAGTATTACTTGATAATTATGATATAAGTGACGGTCAAGTAATCGTTTGTAACCTTTGTATAGTATAAGCGCCAAACATATTATATATTAGAAATTTTATGATATAAGTGATAATCGTGCAATATAAGTCATAAATGTATAATATTGATGAGAATAGTATAACATAAGTATAAACATGTATTATACTTGCCAATCATGTAATATGATATTTATGTTGGATAAATAAATTTGCTAATGTTTCAAATTAATATGGGGAGACTTATTATTGTTATTTGTTAACAGAATTACTACTATTATTATGTACAGAATTATATTTCAATCAGAAATAAAGTTGGAGAAGAAGAATTACGAATTTGTTAACAGATTAATATGGGCAGACTTTCAGTGTTATATTTCAATCAGAAATAAAGTTGGAGAAAAAGAATTACGAATTATTATGTATAATAGCAGTCTATATCTTTCCAAATTTGAATTAGAAGAATATTCCTATTACTGTTTACAGAAAACTATTAAACTGTTCTTCCTTAACTAGTTTATTATCTTAAACAGAATAAAGAATTGCTGGATTAAGAAAAACTTTTATTCAGAAGGATGAGCGTATGCAGAATTGATGAAGACAGGAAGATGATCGAGGCTAGTATTGAACACTATCTCCTTAAAACCGATTCGCCCTCCACCGCTTGCTTCTGGATTGCAATGGGCGTCGGTCTCCCAGAATACAACGATCCCAGGATACAACGACCTGTCTGCAACAGGAAGGAAGCCGTAATCCTGTTGCTCTAGCGAATCTGATAAAGAATACTCTCTGTATGTATGGTGTGATGCAGGACTGATTTAGGAAGAACTGTTCTTCTGGAAACAGAAACTCTAGACCTAGCTTCTGGGCAAACGGTCATAACGATTGGCTGTTAACAGTTGTGACCATTTAACGGCAACGATTAACAGACGACCGTTGGATCTCAACGGACAAATCCTAACGACTCTTAACGGGTGCGGGTCGAATCCAACGGACAAATCCTAACGACTCTTAACGGGTGCGGGTCGAATCCAAATAGCTGAATGCGTACGTGCGAAGTGCCAAGTGCGCCACTAAAGCGCCCAATGTGCCCTAAACGCCCATTCGCCCTCGCACACACGCGTGCGCGTGCGGGTGCGGGCTGTGCGTAGTACCACCCATGGTGCTCAAGGTTTCTCCTCTTCTTATATGAGCAATGTCATGGAATCCTATATAAACCCACATCCTAACAAACCTCTAACCAATATGGGACTATTTTTCTTCTTTCATTTTTGTTCTCATTGCTATGTACTACTCTTTGAAACCATTTTCCATTCACCTAATTCATTTATTTTTGAACTAGTGAATTGACTCAAAAATTCAAGTTCAAACATACATGAATTCAACAATTTAAATGTTAAAAAAGGTCAGAGGTGAAAAATTTTAATATTGAAGGTAATATTGTTAAAAATATAAAAGGTTATTTTATAATATAACTAAAGGCTGAAGATTTCTTTTTCTTTCTTTTTTTTCTCTTTTTTGTTGTTAAAACTTTCTAGGAGTTAAAGGTACAAAAATTTGAATAATTCTGCCTACTATACCATTCTTTGCTCTAAGGGTGTAAATGGAACAAATATTGATATTATCATTTCATTTTGTTTTCTTCTTCTAATTACGAATTCATTAAGTCTACTATTTATATATGATAAAAATTGGAATACGTATTTAGATCAGATCCAGACGTTAACAACAATAATTTTAAAAAGAAGAATAATATTAGCCTTTAAAACAATGTCTATACCCAAAAAAATGCTTTACAATGTGTTATGAAACTAAATTGAATTTATATGTATATTATCATACATAGTCATATTTATTCGCAAGTTATTGGAATGTCCATTCGGTTATATTGAATATGATTAGCTCGTCTATACTTAATTTATTGGGGTATTTACAGATTTGTCCCTTAATATTTATAAATTATGATTTAGTCCCCCAAAGTTTCATATTTAGGATTTAGTCCCTCAAATCCTCTAAGTTACTATAATTTAGTCTCTCTATTAGTTTTTCCGTCCAAATAAACTGTAAAATATAATTTTTACTTTTTTTAAATAATGAAATGACTTATACCCCTATAAAGAAAAAGGATGAAGAATAGAGAGATGGAAAAGAAGAAAAAGAGGGGAAGCTAATGAACCCAATGAAGAAAAAGAGGAGAGGAGAAAGAGTGAAGGAGAAGAGAGGAGGAAGAATGAAGAAAATGAAAAGAGAGGAGGAAGAGGGAAGGAGAAGAGAGGGGGAAGAGGGAAAAAGAAGAGAGGAGGAAGAGAGAAGAAGGAATTAAAGAAGGGTAAAATGGAAAAATCAGGTCAAAAAACAAACTGGGCTAACGGAAGTTAGGGAGAAGGATTAAATTGTAGTAACGAGGATTTAGGGGACTAAATCTAAATATGAAGATTTGGGGGACTAAATTATAATTTATAAAATGGTAAGGGACAAATCTGTAAATATCCCTAATTTATTTGTATTTATATGCACCCCTAGTTCCGTGCGCTCTTGCGGGGTGCATGATAAGCTAACCTGCTCCATAAGGAATCTTTGAGTATCACAAGCCGACAGGGGAGCTCTCAGGAGGGGGTCGGTCTGCTGCTCCTGCGGTCTGTGGTCGCCTGCCTCCCCACAGTAATTGGCTCTGCGGCCCAATACAAGAGAAAGGACTCCTTAATAGAGACTACACATGAGGGCTCCTTCTCCCGTGACCACCCTCGGGGGCCCTGTGGGCCCCACTATTGGGCCGGGACACGTGGTCCTGTTGGCCTGGCAGCCCCCACGGCCCCACCCAAAAAGGAAAAAAAATAAAAATAAAAAATCACACGCAACACAATAAAGGCCCAAGAACTCACTTGAGAAGAAGGGAACTTCTAAAGGGGCACAAGTTTTTTCCTAGTGAGCCCAGTAAAAACTTCCTATAAATAACAACTCTGCCATCCAAAATAAATTCCAAACATACCCTTCTTCCCTCTCCCGCTACCTCCATTCGTCTGGCGCGAGACAGCAGGTAAATTTTTTTTTTTTTTTTTTAAAACCTAACAAAACCCATTCCAATCTTCAATCTCCTTTTAAAAATATGTTAATTAGAAATTAAAAAGGTAATTAGCGGGTTCGGAATTGTGCGCAAAAGGAAACTTGTGTTACATTGGGTTGACTAATGATCTACCAATTTATTATGTAAAATATTGGGTAAAGGGTTCGGAATGGCGTCGTTCGGAGTGTCAGTCCGACCGAGACCCAGCTGTTCGGACTTACAGTCCGAACAGCCGAGTTTCGGTCAGGTGTCAGTCCGACCGAGACCCAGCTGTTCGGACTTACAGTCCGAACAGCCGAGTTTCGGTCGGACTGACAGTCCGACCGAAATCCGACTGGTCGGACTGTAAGTCCGAACAGTCGGATTTCGTTCGGACTATCAGTCCGACCGAAACTCGGCTGTTCGGACTGTAAGTCCGAACAGCTGGGTCTCGGTCGGACTGACACTCCGAACGACGGCCATTTGTTCGGACTGGCATCCCGAACAGTGGCCATCAACTCGGCCTCCAAATATTCCAGTCGTTAATTGATTTATTTAATTGTAATGATAGTATTTATATATTATTATTGGAATTTAGGCAAGGAAGCAAGAAAACATACAATGAAATTCCGAAACACATCACCAATTCATTGAGACACTGATACATCAATCACTGCAATACAATGATACACATACACACAATGATTTAACCGATGTAATGAAATAATGGAACATGGCTACTCCGATACATTGATATTTCGACACAACTCTGATACAATGAAATAGTGCTTATATTAAAACGAGGAAAAACGCACAAGAGAGATCATTACATAGAAAATAACCATTAATTTAACATAACTTGATATGTTTGCAAGAAATAATTTTACACCGGCCACTTCATGTTACATACATGATCCATATCATTACATAATTCGTGCAATGATCACTGTCTCCTTGTTTTTCTCGGGGGATTACGTCTGCTTCTGGTACGAGTCATAAATGCCGTATCGGGTGCATTAGGAGTGGATTGATCTGGTGTAGGTTCCTCCACTTGCTCATGTGGTGGTTCTTCTGGATGAGCGCAACCGGTTAGAACGGCTTTGATCTTCTGAAGTGCAGTAAATAACAATCCAGATCGCTTCTTGAAGGCCTTATCCCCTTGCGCAATTAATGGATCGATAATTGCTTCTATGCGTGTATATCTCTGTTATATTAGTGGACGGGAAAACAATAAGCAGCAGAAAAACTGGTTAACCGTATTGAACATTAAAGTAGGAAGATATATGGTTATTACCTCATCATCGACATTTGCCCGGGTTGCTTGAATTCCTTCCTCTGCTGGGGGTTCATCTGGTTCTACTCCAAGGAAGCGCTGTGAAACTTTAGAGAACCAAGAAATATAATCTGACGTGCAATCAGATGGGTAGTCAGCAATAGACCCACGGTGCTCCAGATATAATACGTGATCATACCAATTTATCCACATCTCCTCAATGTGCGTGTACTTTACCACATAACTATTGGCTGTTATACCCCGTGCTTCACGTAACGCAGAGAATGGTGGAGGTGGAATATACTGTTGACGACCAAACTGCCTTAGTACACGCACTGGATGATACGGCTCAATCACGCTGAAAATCTTCAACGTACCCATGAAAAATGTAATTTCTCTGAATGGATATTTCTCTCTATAATTCCGATATGGATCCCAATCAACCTGCATGTACGTTGGATACAAAGAAATACATTAGTAACTGTTACAAAACATGCAAAGTAAACAAGAATATGGAAAAGGGGGAAATATTACCTGGTTGCCTGTGAGTTTATCTAGGCTTGACCGAATAGACTGCACATGTGATTGGGAGATATTGTGATCCCGTCTGCTCTTCCAGCGACAAGCAAGTGGTTCACCGGTGGTAAAAGATAGGTTCGAGACCGGCATAAAACTTGGGAAATGAGCAAATATCCAAGCCTGTAGTAGTGTCAAATACCCCGCAATCTGAGCAACGTTAGCTCGGGAAGCAAGCCCGAGCTGCCTATATAACCATGCAAGAGCACCAGCACCCCATGCGAACGTTTGAACTTCTTCGAGATCATGCAGCAATGGTAAGTAATCAATGGAAACTCTCGTACAACTCTTGTCCGTGAAGAGCGTGCAACCAAGAAGATAAAGTAAATAAGCCCTTGCAGCACACCGAATCCTATGTTCGGTGTCAGTATCGTCAACCCCGCAGAATTTTTCTCGTAACCAATCTAGTCGAACCGATGCACCGCCTTTGGTATTGAGCTCATTCCACGCTTCATCATAACTGACGCCCAAGGAATGAGTTATCGTATCAGCAGCTTTACGTGAAGCTGCTGATACTTGTTGGCAGACGGACTTTCCAACAACAGGTAAGTCAAGCAAACATGAAATATCATCCAACGTGATCGTCATCTCACCAAATGGCATATGAAATGTGTTTGTTTCAGGATGCCATCTCTCAATAAATGCACTAACCTCAACAGCGCTAATGTACTGGTAGGAGCACTTAACCAATGGATACAATGAAGATCCACGTACTAATTCCATGAAACGGGTGTTTGGCTCAGGTGTTAACAATGACCATGCACTTATTTTTCTCCAGTGACTAATACATCTAAGTGGATCTCGTTCCTGTATATATATTATAGTCTTAATATATGCACACACACAGTAAAGTAGTTTAAGGTTTAAAACGGAAATATTACCTCATCTTTTAAAACGAAAAAAGCAACGTGCGTCTTCAAACTCTTCAGTACTGACAAATCAACTGGACCCCGGTAATTTGACTCATGAAGATCATCTTCAGAGCCTTCTGCATCAGTATTCCCTTCTTCTCGTCGTTCACTAGCATATCCAATCAAATTTGGAGTTTCTATATTTATTTCAGTATCCACACCCACTTCGATTTCTCTCTCTTGTATCGGGCGTTGGATTTGTGGTCTGGATGCTGCTTTTTTCCTCCTTAACGAGGCCGTTGGTCGAACACGAGAAGATTCTGCCGGATCCATCTATGTAACACAAAGATATTTCATTTATACATACTTGTTATCAAACCAATAAATTTTCTATGTGCAAATAACTAGTAATAAACTATAATTTCCTACAAATATCAAATTTTATCCATTTATTTTAAACTTCTAAATGTATTAATAAATTTTAATATTAACACCTCCGATTATAAAATAACTACTGGTCTCGCAAACTTTACAACTACGATTACAAAATTATATTTTTTTCCCTAATTATAATCTAAATATTAAATAAACAAAATTATCAACAAAATTATATTCGTCTAGAATTTTCCGAATGTAAATTATTATCGAACTATACAAGAAGTTTTCACTTTTCAAGACAGTTACAAAGCATATAAGAATAAACAAAATAAAACAAAATTAAATTTAAATTAAAGAAGACTTACAGTAGAGCTCAAAAATCCTGAACCGAGAAGAAATCAGGCAGCTAGAGGGTTGGGTGCGGCAGCAGACACTGGAGGATTGGGGTGTGGCAGCGGCGGGTGGGGGCGGAGCTGGGTGGGGCGGGCAGAGGGTTGGGGGGCCGGGCGGAGGCGGGTGGGGGCGGAGGGGGTAGGGGCGGAGGGGGTAGGGGCGGGCGGAGCCGGGTGGGGGCGGGGGGGCGGAGGGGGATGTGGGGGCGGGCGGAGGCGGGTGGGGGCGGAGGGGTAAGGGGCGGAGGGGGTAGGGGCGGGCGGAGATCGGTGAGGGCGGAGGCGGGCGGAGAAGAGAGCGCCGGGGTGGAGATGGGGCTGGGGTCGGGCGGGGCTGGGGTCGGGCGGATCTGGGTGGGAGCGGGGGGGGTGGCGCCGGGGGGGGGGGAGCCGGGGGGTGGCGCCGGGTGGGGGGGAGCGGGGGGATGGCGCCGCGGGGGGGAGTTTGGGAAGGAGAGAGCGCTGGGTGGGAGCGGGGAGAAGTGAGGAGAGAGTGAGACGAGAGATATAGCGGAAGGGTATTTTGGGAAGAAATACGTGCTCACTAGGAAAATTTTTCCTTTTCTTAACTTAAACAGGGCTCACTAGGAAATCTGGGCTCACTAGGAAAAAACTTGTGCCCCTTTAGAAGTTCCCGAGAAGAACCTCCAGATGTATTTCACACGAATCTTAAAGCAAGTAGTTGAAGGAAGATTTTATTATGGGCCTCATATAACTCACAGTAAATAATAACAATAATAACTAACCGTAGCGAAATTGACTTGTGCCGATATAATACGATTTTATAATAGAAATATTCGTAATTCTCAAAATGAGTTACCGGTAACATACCTTTAGCGTATATACAATTGTATTTTAATTCAGAATATTTCAATACAATAAATTTTCCTTAGAAATTTTTGCCGAGATATGAGAATATATTTTTTTTAATTTTTGGTGATAGCTGTGGATCCGGATTGAATCTGGCCCTTAATACAACACTTGACATCGAATATGTATATTAACATTTAATTTAGCTTAAAAACTTTACACATGACAAGTTTTTAGAGAGATGTCCCAATCATTTTTATGTTTGCTATGTGATACATATTGATTAAAAAATAATATTATTAAATTAGTAAGCCTATTCATTTTCATAGGTAATTGTTTCAAAATCATCTCTATTTTGTCAAATAAAATTATAAATTTTTTGATGGGAAAAAATTCATATTTTTATCTTTATTCAATAAAGAAAATTAGATACGGACGTTAATGAATAAATATCCGCTCCGTTTGGCTCCGTCTGGCCACGTGTCGACTTCCAACTCCTCCCACGTGAACATGATGTTTTGTGGTGACCCCCCCCCCTGTAGGATCCTCTTACGCTCGTCACCCTCTGGGCCTAGTCCTCGAGTCCTCTCGTCCTTATTGTGTACCCAAAGAGGGACCAGGCCACGCCCATAGATCTGGGCCGGCCTCTCGGGGGCCCGTTATCGTGTACCAGAGACACAGTGGAATCGAAAACGATGGACCGGGAGATTGGTCGTACGATCTGCTTGCGCTTTGAACTCTCGGCCCGTTATGGCAAAATAAGGCGGTACGGGCACTCGAGACAGAGGACCCCAGTTATTATGGGGCCCACATCACTTGGGTGGATTTAGTTGTGGGTCACGGTTTTTTGGGGTGTAAGATATTTTTGTTCATTGTTTGGACAAAGAAGAGCACAGGCGAAGGGTGTGAAGGATCAGTCACTAGGGTACAGGCCTATTGAGCTCGATTTGACATGACGAAGTTCACGGGCATTTCGTTTTGGTCTCTTTGCTGTTGTTGGGTTTGGATCCAAATTGGACCGTGGGTACTTGGCTGCATTTGGATGGGAGTTTCTAAAGGAGCACACCTTCTTTCTAATGAGCGCATTTTATAAGTGTTTGTGTTTGGACTTCCAAAAAGAAGACTTTAAAGTGGGCTCAATAGGAAAAATGGTGTGCTCCTTTGGAAACTCCCGTCAACCAGGCATTGATCGGGTGGGGGCCAGTGCCCGGCTTGGGCTTTTCGACTTTTTGGACAGATCCAAATGGGGAGTTTTCAAAGGGGCACACCATTTTTTCCGGTGAGCTCACTTTATAACTGTCCGATTTTTGAGTCCAAACAAAAAAAAAATCTAAGAAGTGGGCTAACTAGGAAAATTGGTGTGCTCCTTTGGAAACTCCACTAGTTGACCGAGCGTTATGCGGATTAGAATGCAACCCGGCCCTGACTAGTCAAAAAAGAAGATAAAAATTTCCTGAATCTATAGTTGTTTTAGATTTTGCAAAGATATTATGATAATATGAAAATTATTATAATATAAGATTATGGTAAAAATTTATGTGAATTTATTGAGTTAATAATATTATAGTAATGATATTATATAAAGACTTAATGGGAATTTATGGTAATAATATTTTATTAACATAAAATTATGAAAAAAATCCATGTAGTAATATATGTAAAGATTTTATAGTAATATGAAATTGTCGAAAGATCTAATCTAATAATATATGGAAAGAAATTATAATAATATGAAATTATGGAATTATTTCATGTACTAATTGAAAGATTTTTAAAATAATATTTCAAAGACCAATTCTATAGAAAATAACATAAAAATTCTTTTCTCTGTCTTGGAATTATTTTTTTGGATTTATAGTACTTTTTAGATATTGGGGCATAATTTTTTTTTCAAATTATTAAAATCCCCCAAAAATAACCATATCTAACTTTTTCAGGCCCCGCCCATACCGGCTTGGGGTCCATCCGGCTCGAACATGGGTAAAACTCGGTCCGAACCCAGATATTCGAGATGGGTAGTCCGTTTAAATAGGTTTAGATACTAATGAGCACCGACCCGTTTCAACTTTTTTTTGCCAATTTTGGCAAAATCAAATTGAATCGATTAGAAATGGGAAACGAAACTGAGCTGAACTAATTCGTTTCAGTTAGATTATTTAGATTTCAACTTTTCTAATATATTTTATAAAAATATTATAATTTTAATTGGATATCTGTAAAATATTCAATTAGTGTTCAATTTATTACATATATGTCTGTACATGTGTTTGCCTGCGTGTAATTTATAAATAATTCACTCGCGCTAATTATCTATATGTGTTATAAGGTATCAAATTACACGTGCATGTCTAATTTGTAAATAACTCACTTAGTTCGGTTCGATTTCAGATTTTTAAAATTAGAAATTGAAAACTGATCAAATTATTTCAGTTCAGTTTTATTTATTCAAGTAGGATTCAACTGCTTGTTCCGCTTTTAATCCAACTCTGCTCAACCCTAAATCTAAATGCATTTCTTCTTGTTGTCCTCTCCATTGAGCCCAGTCAAGGTCTCTCCTGCAAGTTCAGCCAATACCTAGGTTTGAAGATATGTTCTCTACAACAATAACAACAATAACTAAGCCTTTTATCCAAATTATTTAGGGTAGGTTTGAACCAAAAAAAGAATCACGTCGGATCGATCACTTTGATATTCCTTCTCTATTCATTTCTATGAAGTAATATTTCCTTATTTAAACCTCTAAACTCTATATCTTTGCGTATCATTTCCATATATATTTTCTTCGGTCTTTTTTTCGTTCTTTTAACTTGTTCTACATTGATAAACTCTCATCTTTGAACTGGCGCACTTGTAGGCCTATGTTGCACATTACCAAACTATCGTAAGTGATTTTCTCGCATCTTCTCATCGATGGGAGTTACACCTAACTTAGCACGAATATTTTTATTTCTTACTTTATCTCTCCTAATGTTGCCGCACAACGGAGCATGCACATCTCTGCTACACTTATTTTCTGTGAATGACGTTTTTTTATAGTCTAACATTCCGTGTCATATAATAAAGTTGGCTTAATAGCAGTCCTATAAAATTTTCCTTTCAATTTTAACAGACTGTTACGGTCACATAAAACTCTTGTTGTCCTCCTCCACTTCAACCAGCCAGCTTGTATTTTATGGTTAAAATCATTATCGATCTCTTCATCATTCTAAATAATAGAACCCAAATATCTAAACTGACTGCTCATTTGTATCTCTTAGCTATCCAGTTTTACAGCATTATCCTTGAAGATATGTTCTCTTTCAATTTAAAATTTTCATTTCAAATAACAAAAAAGGTGAACAAGTAATAACTATACAATAAGATTAAAGTTCGCCAATACGAATTTGTTTGTTCTTATAAATAGATTATTTTGGTAGAATTATCGTCAACAATTGGTTACTTTCTATCTCATTTTTTCGAAAAAAAATTATTGTAAGCAGCAATACTCTCCTTTTAAGGGGAGTGGTTTTAAGTAACAGTAGATAATCCAAAAGGTACAAACAAAAATAGCTCCTAGAGACTCATAGCTTTGAACTCAAATTCAATTTACATACTTAACAGGATGGAAAAAAAAAAAAAAAGGGGTATTTACAGATTTGTCCCTTAAATTATAAACTATGATTTAGTCCTCCAAATCTTCATATTTAGGATTTAGTCCCTCAAATCCTCTAAGTTACTACAATTTAGTCCCTCCGTTAGTTTTTCCGTCCAAATAAACGGCAGAATTTATTTTTTATTTTTTAAAATAATGAAATGACTTAAATACCTATATTCCTCTCATATGTACTTTAGAAACCCTAAATTTCACTCCAAAGAACTAATTGACTAGAGAGAGATAAGAATAAATTTTCTTGGCTATATGATAATGAATAGAGCGATAGAAGAGAAGAAGAAGAGGGGAAGCCAATGAAACCAATGAAGAAAAGGAGAAGAGAGGAGGAAGAGAGAAGGAGAAGAGAGGGGGAAGAGGGAAGAACGAATTAAGGAGGAGTAAAATAAAAAAATCATGTTAAAAAACAAACTGGACTAACGGAAGTTAGGAAGGGGGACTAAATTGCAATAACTTAGAGGATTTTTGAGACTAAATTCTAAATATGAAGATTTGGAGGACTAAATTATAATTTATAAAGATTTAGGGACAAATCTATAAATACCCGAAAAAAACTAATATTAAATTTGAATAGGTTCCACAAAGAAGGTTAGTCACATCGATAACATGTCTATTTATAAGAAAAAATATGTCAAAGTTTAATTTTTATATAATAATGTCACTCTAAGTAATTAGTTTGACCACCTCATCGTTCCACGGTCGTTAGATGCCCATTCACCCTTCTTGTTGAGCAAATTTCTTGCTTCACGGAACGAAATTTTCTTATGTTATTTTAAATATTAATTTTCTTTTAGCTACAACTAAAATGACTATGGTTGTTAAGAAGAAAAACAAGAAAACTATGTTGATTTGGATTACCCAAAAAAAAAAATTCAGAAAATATAATCATATTGGAGATTCATCAACATCTTGGGTAATTTCTCCGTACTTATCATTAAAGAAATGTATTGCATCGACCATATGAGTGTTCCATCCCATCTATACTAGTTGTTTCTACAAGTGAAGCATGCGACATTAGCAGACCGAGAAATGAGAGAGGTGGGCTAACGAAAACTGTTGCAGCCAATTCTCAAGTGCACAATCTCTCGAGCCGCTACCTACACAAGGAACACAAATTTCAGGGGGTCGAGTCTAGTTTGCTGACTTGAGCATCCCTGATATTTTTGTGTTCCTTGTGTAGGCGACGGCTCAAGAGATTGTGTACTTAAGAATCGATGCTCAAGTCAGCAAATTAGACCTCAGTCCCAGGCATTCGTGTTCTTTATGTAGACGACAGTTCAAGAGATTGTGCACTTAAGAATCAGCTACAGGAACTCCGCCAACCCACCTCTCTCATTTTCAGACTTGTTAAGGTCACATGCTTCACTTGCAAAAACACTAATCATTATCTCCTTAAATAATTTCTTAAAAAAGATTTTCCAATATACATATAGAGAGAGTAAACAGGAAATTAATTAACATAGAAGAAAAATTCTTCATTAGCTCTTAGATGGGCCTATCAATATATTGCACATGGCATGCATACTAAGCAGTGAAGAATTTTCCTTTTATTTGTTATGCTAAGTGGGGCCATGTGTAATATATTGATAGGCTCACCTAAGTGCCAGTGAAAGATTTTCCTTCTATATCAGTTAATTAATTAATTATATATATAGCAAACAAGGAAAATTCACCTGCGGTGAAGGGAGTTCCTTCATCGCCGCTTAAATGACCCAATAAAATTATTACACGTGATGTCACTCAAAAAATGGTTAAGTGAGTTCTTTTATTTATTAGCTTGAGTGACGCCACGTGTAATAATTTTATTGGATCATCTAAATGGCGGTGAAGGAACTCCCTTCACCGCTTCTCATATATATATATATAGCAAACAGGAAATTCATCGACAGTGAAGGGAGTTTCTTCGCCGCTGCTTAAATGACCTAATAAAATTATTACACGTTGTGCCACTCAAAAAATGGTTAAGTGAGTTCTTTTATTTATTACTTTGAGTGACGCCACGTGTAATAATTTTATTAGACCACCTAAGCGGCGGTGAAGAAACTCCCTTCACCGCCGGTGAATTTCCCATTTTCTCATATATATATATATATATAAGTTTTCGACATATTTGAAATATTAGTTTTCAAAACATAAAAGCAGGACCTAATTCTGATATAAGACTTGTTAGAAAGGGGAACAAGAGTACCTAATCTGATACAGTTCGCATGCGGCCAAACTCAGGACCACCACGGTCAAAATCAAAAGTGCCATTGTCTGCAAGCAACACGACACAACATAACAAAGCTTAGCTTGTTCCCAATCTCTTCTCTCTTTCTAATCTCATCTCATGACAATGAGATTAGCGATCGAGACTTGCTAACTACGGTTGCTTCTAGCCCCCGACAGGGCCGGCTCTTAATTAACTCATCAATCCTACTAATCCGTATGCCAAGCTTAATTAATCCTCTTCCATTTATTTATCAGTCAACTAAATGAATTAGGCAGGTTACTTGCTGTGGTGGTAAGCTATTTAATTATTGAATTGAGAATGGTCATAAAGATAGTCGTAATTAATGTGTATTAGTTTAATGCTCTCATTAAATCGCTTCCTTCACACTAACAAAGACCAGCTTGCCTATGACGATGTCTTTGCTTTTGCTAATTTTTTCCAAAAATAAAAAAACAAACAAACGAACAAATCACTACATTATCAGGGGAAAAAAGAGAGGATAAAAGGCAGAAACTCGAAAATTAAATGAGTGTTCTACCAATTAACATGAAAAGTTTGACGTCAGGACCTTCCTAATTGGGATCTGACTCTCCTGAGAAAAATAGGAAAAAATCAGCTTAACCCTTTTTAAATTTCTGTGAGATTTTAAGTTCACAAAAATTAGGCCAGCTTTATTATATGGTACGGAATGTTGGGCTATAAAAAAATATCATTCACAAAAGATAAATGTAGTAGAGATGCGCATGCTCTATTGGATGTGCGGCAACACTACGAAAGATAAAAGTCAGAAATGAAAATATTCGTGTTAAGATAGGCGTAACTACTATCGATGAGAAGATACGAGAAAATCGCTTACGATGGTTTGGTCATGTGCAACGTAGACCTACAAGTGCACCAGTTCGAAAAGAAGAGTTTATCAATGTAGGATAGTTAAAAGAATGAAGGAAAGACCGAAGAAAATATAAATGGAGGTGATACATAAAGATATATAGTTTAGAGGTTTAAATAATGAGATATTACTTGATAGAAATGAATGGAGAATGAATATCAAAGTGATCGATCCGGCATGATTCTTTTTTTTTTTTTTGCTCATGTAGCCTACCCCAAATACTTAGGATAAAAGGTTTAGCTGTTATTGTTGTTGTTGTTGTTGTGAGATTTTAAGTTCGACACCTAGCCTAACACAGTCTAATCAGCTAGCTCTTTGAATTGATATATATTCCATTGACCATGACATTTTCAGAGTCCGATGATATAGTTAATGTATTAATTATTATGTATCTCTTATATATGCTGACTTCTGACTGGATATCATTATTTTTTTCATTTTGTTAAATTTATAATGATTTTCTTAAAAATTTCTAAATAAGTTAAAACCGGACGGAAATAATTTATCAATTTTTTGCCTTTGACTATTATTCCGCCCGCAAGTGGCGTGATAATCGCCTTTACCGCCGGTATTTTTTTTGGAAATTTTACTGAAATTAAAATAATATTTTTCCTTGTGGGTGAGTGCTAGTGGAGGTGGGTGCCAAAGTGGGTGTCTAGCCGGAGTGGGCACACACGCATTCCCCTCGTGCTGAACTACCCTCAAGCCATCCGCAGCGTGGTCAAGCTTTGGCCCTTCGCTCCGCCCAAAAGGTGGGTGAAAAGGATGGGTGCGAAGCATTGTGGTGGGCCCCCCCACCCCCACAACTCTCGCTCCCGCAAAAGCAATCGCCATTCCTCTCTGTCGCCCCATCCATCTCCGAAAGCTCTCGCTGCTGATTTCTCGGACGCCTGCGGTCTATTTTTAAAGTTAAATAAAATAATAATATTACTAACTAATTCTGTTTAATGAATTATGATTAATTAATTGGTTAATTTTGGTTGATGATGATGATGATTAAGAGGGAGGAGCTGACGAGGACATACAGCACAAGGTGCAATTATTTCGAAGGTTGTATAAGTTATTTATTTATTTTGTTAATGTGGCAGGAGATCATTATTCCATGATTACTGGGCTTGTTTACTTTTTACTTTTTTTTTTTTTTTTTTTTTTTAATTTCTCGTGCTGTTGTTGGACTCTAAAAAGACTTTCAAATTACTATCGGTCGGTTATCTATTAATCACATTTAATTATAGTCTTAACATTTGACTCTTTCCATATCCCAAAGAGAGAGCCGTTAAGATAATTATGTTTATATTATTTGGTGCAGTTTGTTTGCTCGAAAAAATTAACATATGCTTTATTTGGAATATATATATATATATATATATATATATATATATATATATATATATATATATATATATATATATATATATATACAAGGAAACGGGAAATTCACCGACGGTGAAGAGAGTTCCTTAACCGCCACTTGGGTGGCCTAATAAAATTATTACACGTGGCGCAACTCAAAAGATAGTTAAGAGAGTTCTTTTATTTGTTAGTTTAAGTGCTGCCATGTATAATAATTTTATTGGGTCACCTAAGCGCTGGTAGAGGAACTGTGTTTACCGTCAGTGAATTTTCCGTTATATATATATATATATGAGGAAACGGGAAATACACCGGCGGTGAAGGGAGTTCCTTCACCGTCGCTTAGGTGGCCCAATAAAATTATAACACGGGGCGTCATTCAAGATAGCAAATAAATGAATTCTCTTAAATGACACCACGTGTAATAATTTTATTGGGCCACCTAAGCGGCGGTGAAGGAAACTTCCTTCACCACCGGTGTATTTCCCGTTTTCTCTCTATATATATGTATATGAGAAAAATGGAAATGAGCTGACAGTTCACGCAAGTTATCTGAGTTGCAGTTCATTTCCACTATCTCTAATAATATTTTTTAAAAAATTTCTCTTGGATTATGATCTCGACCTCTTAGGGTTCACTCATACTCAATTTCTTAGGTTTTAGTTTTGATTTGGTACTCCATCAAGTTAACACAAAATTAACGGTTTTCTATGAATAAAACATTTTGTATGCACTTGATGAAAGGGTAAATGAACTCGAAAATTTATGAAATTTAATCCGAAAGAAATTAAATAGGTGGAGATAGTAATTGTTAAAAAAAATAAAGAAAAATTATTGGATCATTGTAGTTTTGCCGCTAGCTCACGTAACTTTTCATGAGCTGGCGGCTCATCTACAGTAATCCATATATATATATATATATATATATATATATATATATATATATATATATATATATATATATATATATATGAGAAAAATATAAATGAGCTAATAGTTCAATCAAATTACCTAAACTGCAGTTCATTTCCACTATCTCCAATGAATTTTTTTTTTTTTAAAATTTGGATTATGATCTCGACTGTTTAGGGTTCACTCATACTCAATTTTTTGGATTTTAGTTTTGATTTGGTTCTTCATCAAGTTGACGCAATTCTTAACGGTTTTCAATGAATAAATTTTTTGTATCCACTTGATGAAAATTTAAATAAACTCCAAAATTTATGAAATTTAATCTTTTAAAAATTAGAGAGTTTGAGATCCTAATTCTAGAAAAAAATGTATTGGATTACCATATTTTTATCGCTACCTCACGAATTTTTTCCTGAACTGGTGACTCACTTACAGTAATCCCTATATATATGTGTGTGCGCGCGCAACTTTTTAGGAATTTAGACACAACAACAACAAAGTATTTTATTCTAAGTATTAGGTAGGTTGTATGAACCAAAACATAAATCATGCCAATGATCACGATGGATGATCATTCTCGACTCATTTCTTTCAGGCAATATGTATTTATTTAAATATATAGCATATATATATCTTTTCTTATCGCATGCATCGGTGTTTTCTTCGATCATCTCTTCATATCACCTACATCATAACGAGTGGGACTTAAATAAAGAAAAAAATAAATATGGATGTAACTGAAGGGGAAAAAATATGGATACTATAAACTTAAATACAACATACTGTTTGACTGGAATTTAAAATATAATTTAATTCTATATAATTTGATCTCGGTGGCAATAACTCTTTAAAAAAATTGAAAAACCAATGTATTTTTTTAATGTATGTTTTAATTTCCCACTTAAAACTAGGAAAATTAACCCTTAGATATTGCAATTAAGGGTAAGTTCAATAGCAATACAGTGAGGAAAAAGAAATTAGTGATACACATGGATCTAGTAGGGCACAATTAGCATCCAGTGATGTTGGATTTTTATAACATTAGATTAATCAAATATATCAAGTGAATAAAACTGCATCAATATTTTTTTTCCTTTCGATTATTGATCTTTTTATCATGGCAAGCATATATTTCATTTTTTTCTATAACTGTCTCCATTTTAGTATCATTTCTATTTATTTTCCATGTGTAGTTCTTATGTGCCCCTCTTTCTTAGGTATCTTGTGTTCATATATAAAACTTTGACCCAATAATTAAGATTTAATTATTCACATTGCATCAGTGTAAAAAATTATAAAGGATTAATAAAATTAGATGAACTTGCTACGAAGCTTGCATTTCTATTTGAGAACGTAGTAGTAATTTTTTCAACTATCATAATGACTCGGCAATGATGTATGATTGCAAAGTTAGGCACAAACAATTACACAATATACGAATAAATAAAATCATTAATTTTCAGCATTTCCTTAATTATTGCAAATTCCTTCTTTTATTGTTATTTTAAGTAATATCAGGTAAAATCGAATGAATATTGATCAATAGAGATCTTGAGGGGAGTTTCCAGAGGAGCACAATACTTTTCCGAGTAAGCCTACTTTTCAGTTTGAAATTACACTATCCAGTGGGCTCACCAGTAAAAGTGGTGTGCTCTTTTGGAAACTCCCACCTTGAGGATCATATAAATAACTAAAATCAAACCATATTACATAATAATTGCTTAATTAATATTAATTTATTAATTACATAGAATCCCTCAGGGAGAGAGAGAGGGTTGGTATTTGATTGCGGTCAGAAGGTGAGGGGTCAATTGAGAAAATCAGAGGTGTTCGGTTCAGTCAGAGGGACGCCTGAAGGAGATGTCCGCCCGGGCCGGGCCTGTCCGTTGGGCCGGGGCAGATGGTGGGCCCCACCCTACTGTCGGCTGGGAAGGTGACATGTGTGGGCCCCGCCTCTGCTGATATCTCGAGCCACACGTTTCTCGCCTCCCCCCTTCCTCCACCCACCCATCCCCACCTTAATCTCACCGCCCGGTAACAGAGTAACAGGACTCCTTACTCTTACCCACCGGTTCAAACCCGGTTCGATCTTTTTATTTTGCCACAGTTGCGGTGTGCCCGCAAGAGAGCCGTGCTCTGTTATCGTGCGCCGGCCTAGGAGGCCAAGCTAGTTAGCTGTCCTGAGGTTGTGGGTGCCCCCATGCCACCTTATCCCCGTGGCCTATGTTATGGGCCGGGGGGCGGGGGTGGGGGCGGGCGCTAAGTTGTTATTTATGGAGGGGAGTTAATTTTTGTGGGGTTTGAAATAAAATAAGTAGGGGTGGGGGAATAATAACTAAGCATTGGATAATTAATGCTAGGGTAGGTATTTAGTTTTCTTATTCATACTATTATTACCTCGTGAGATCCCTTATATCCTATACACCACGACCTTTAGTATCTATCGTAATTTTCTAGCTTGTACATCACGATACTCCAGTATATTCTATTTATATTATTTTAATTTTCTATCTGAATTTTAGATTACATAAAAAATGACTTATCTTCAAACTTTTTACTATTAATTTATTTAGAATTTGGATCTAAATCTTAAAATCATATATAATCAATTCAATTGGTATTAAAAAAAATTATCATTGAATGTACAATATATTCTACTAAAAAAATTGAGATACAAGACACCATAAATAAATAGTAGGTTTTTAATAAAAAATTAACTGAAGTAACATTTGCAAACTTACATTTAAGTATTAATTATGTCATGCTTATAAGAGTCAAAGCAATCAACATAAAATGGAAACAACCTGATATAAAATATTTTAATTATAAGATCAAATTTAATTTGCCTATTGAATTTATGGAAACAATTTTCTTATTATTTAAAACTTGAATTTGATTCCATTTATAAGATATTATGGCGGTCTTTTGAAAGGTAAAAAAAGGAAACAAAATCTCTTTCGCATGATTCTCAAACATTTTTTTTGCTTAGGGAGAAAGCAAAATACAGTCTTTTTACGCCCGATATTAGGCTCGGAAATGCCCGGTCCAAACGGTTGGACCGAGCTGGCCGGACCGGCCCCCGGTTAAAATGGCAAACCGTGCTTGGGGTGGGTCGATGGTACGAGGCGAGTGGCACCTTCGGCACCTGTCCAAACAAAAATAAACCCCCAGCCTCTCAGCAAGCAGCAGCACAAAGCAATAAAAGATATACAAAAACAAAAAGAAACAAGAGAGAGAGAGATAATTAGTGGGAGAGACAGAGAGAGAGAGAGAGGCAAGAGAGACCTAGGGTTTCATCGCTCCGATCTCGATTTGGGCTCAAGATTAGGGTTTCACCTCCGCCTATCTCGCCTTCAACCCATAGATCGGGCGTCGGATGACCTGACCTCTGATTTTTCTTGAGATTTGTGCAGCCATGGCGTCTTCCGAGGTGTCTGTTAAAGGAAACGGATGCAATAGCTACTCCTCGTCGGTCTCCAGCGACCGCCGGTCTGCCGCCGCGAAAGGTCGGTGTTTTTTCAAATTTTTGTGTTTTTTAATTGGGAAACTGTTGCTGGTCTCTTATTTTGTTTTGCTACAGCCGTTTCGGAGGCGGAGGACGAGCTTTACAACGAACTGTGGCATGCTTGCGCTGGGCCTCTTGTGACGGTGCCGAGGGTTGGAGAGCTCGTTTATTATTTCCCCCAAGGACACATTGAGCAGGTGATTGAGGGTGTTTTTTGGATAGATTGGAGGCTGATCTCTCTCTCTGGCTGTGAAAGATTGTGGATTTTTGGAATTTTTAATCGGTCAATTTTGAGCTTTATAAGGGGATTTTTTGTATGCTAGTTTTTCTTCATTTTTTATGTGGGTAATTCAGTTAAATTAAAGGTTTATTGCGTTTAATAATTTTTTTTTCCCTGCAAATTCTAAGACTTTGAATCGAGCAGATAACTCTAATCATGTAAGACTATGAGATTTAGGGTTTCTATTGGTTGGTTCTTTTTATTTCAATTAATTCCTGGTGTTTTTCCCCACCAATTATATTTCTTTCTGAAGTTTTTTTGGCTGAAGATATTTTGCTCCGGCTACTCTTTTTTTCCTGAAGAAATTTGTTAAGTTTTTTGTAATTTGCTTGTTTTGTATCGGATATTTAATCTACTAATTTAATTATCCACAAAAATTCAGTATGCTTAATAGTAAAATGATTCTCTAATTCCATTTTTTGTTGTCGAAATCAGACACTAGTATTGGTTTTACTAGGTTCTCACCCTCTTATCGTGATCTGTGCTTTTGCCGCCCTTTATCAAATTTATCAAATCTAGGGTTCTTGGTGCTCAATTTCTTCTATTAGATTATCAATCTTCTCATCATAGATGCGAAATTACATTTTTCTAAAGTCCAATTGTATTTCTATCTGCAGAAAAGTCCTAAGATTCTTAACTTCTTTAATTTAGTCACATAGAAACTTTTCCTTTTACCCTGCCCTTTACTGAATACTGATTCGATTTGGGATGATCCAGGTTGAGGCCTCCACAAATCAGGTGGCAGACCATCAGATGCCAATATATCAGCTTCGGTCCAAAATCCTTTGTCGAGTGATGAACGTACTGTTGAAGGTATAAACAATTTGTTTTCACAAAAAATGTAGTTTTTGCTGTAAATAAACTGATTGTTGCTTTCTGGATAGGCTGAACCGGACACTGATGAGGTTTTTGCGCAAGTAACTTTGCTCCCAGAGACAAATGTAAGATGCTTTGAGTTGTGCTTTGACAAATATCTAGTGTTTCTTAGATCACAGACTTTTGATATTTATGGGTTAATATCAGCAAGATGAGAATGTCGAGGAGAAGGAGCCTTTGCCAGCTCCACCTCAGAGGCCTCATGTTCACTCTTTCTGCAAGACACTGACAGCATCTGACACAAGCACTCATGGTGGGTTCTCGGTGTTGAGACGCCATGCTGACGAATGCCTCCCACCCCTGGTTAGGGTCCTGTACAGTTTTGTTTTGATTTACATGGATCTTGATCTTTTTCATCTTTTAGTGAGTTTGGTAAGTGGGTGAAGATATCTGTTGAGTATCTGATTATATTTTGTTTCTCAATCAGGACATGGGTAAGAACCCTCCAACACAGGAGCTCGTTGCTAAGGATTTGCATGGCGTTGAATGGCGATTCCGGCACATATTTCGCGGTAATCATTCTTTGTAAGATAGTTATATTTTTTGAGATGTCTAATACGATTATAGCCAACTTATTTATGATTTTGTTTCCAAATTAAGGATCTTTTATTGTTTGCTTATGTTGTAGCATTTTAGATAGGGTGGCTAACTGATAAAGAAGTTTGGTTATACTTTTGTGGTGCCTTTTATGCTTAGAGTTGTGTGCCAAGTAACTCCCCTGAAATGGGGAAAGTGGATAATAGTAATGACAATGTCGTCTGGAATCATTGAATCCATTATGTCATTTCATTGTAGTCGTCATCAATGGATGTTCTAATAGTGAATAATTTAGTGTTCTAGAAACATTGTTAATGTAAAGTGGTTGTCTTTGTGAACTGATGCTTTTAGCTTTCGTTTCTCTTGTGTTGCCTTGCTTATCCATTACTTCGTTTGTACCTTAGTTCTGGTCTTGCGGTTTTTATTGTAAATAGGGGTGAATATGCATGCTGAAGTTAAATTTTTGTCCTTTGATCATGAATATTTCAGGTCAGCCAAGGAGACATCTGCTTCAAAGTGGTTGGAGTGTTTTTGTTAGTTCTAAGAGGCTTGTTGCTGGGGATGCTTTTATCTTTCTAAGGTATGATAGTATGGTACCCATTCTTACTTTCCGCTGAAGTTACCATAAGTTATATACTCAATGGAGGGTATCATACAGGGGCGAAAATGGTGAACTACGTGTTGGAGTGAGACGGGCAATGAGGCAACAGGCAAATATTCCATCTTCTGTCATTTCTAGTCACAGTATGCATCTAGGTGTCCTTGCAACCGCGTGGCATGCTGTTACCACGGGAACATTGTTCACAGTTTACTACAAGCCAAGGTATGTGGCTGATGCTTTTTAAGGTTCACTTGTAAAAGATGTGGGGATGATGGCATTCATAGTTGATTTGCGAGATATGTGTGTGTGTGTGTGTGTTTATTAGACTTGATTCTTGCAGGGATGTTGATGGACATTCATAGTTGATTATATATATATATATATATATATATATATATATATATATATATATATATATATATATATATATATATATACTTGCAAAGCATAGAATTGCAGCTTATTCTTTTTCTTGATTGCATTAGATTTTGTTTTTATAATTAATTTTGGCATAACAGGACAAGTCCTTCAGAGTTTATTGTTCCTTATGCGCAATATATGGAGTCTCTCAAGAGCAATCACTCTATAGGAATGAGATTCAAGATGAGATTTGAAGGTGAAGAGGCCCCAGAGCAGAGGTGTAACACCACAGCACAACTTTTAAGTAGATCATTGTTGAGAACTATTTGCATTGACTGTCCATTTAATAAAAATCTTTGTTTGCACTTGTTTTTCTTAAGGTTCACCGGCACTATAGTGGGCATGGGTGACGTTGATTCCAGCAGGTGGCCTGGCTCAAAATGGAGATGCCTCAAGGTACTGAAATAAACCTTTTTCTCTTGTTCTTGTCATAGTTGGTTTCATGTCATGGAGTTTTGTTATTCTTATGAAATTAGGTCCGATGGGATGAAAACTCTTCTATTCCTCGACCTGAAAGAGTTTCCCCATGGAAGATAGAGCCTGCTTTGGCTCCTCCAGTAAACCCCCTTCCAGTACCTAGACCGAAAAGACCTCGAATAAATCCGGTTCCCTCTACTGATTCATCTGTTCTTACACGAGAAGGTAATCTTCAAAAGTTTTAAGGCTACCAAATTAGTTCAAAGTTCACATTGACTTTGTTTCAAAATGTTGTATTTTCAGGATTGTTGAAAGTCACTTCCGATCATTCCCAATCACATGGAATGTCAAAGGTCTTGCCAGGTCAAGATATTATCAGTTTGAGAAGCAATTTTGTGGAAGGTAATGAATCAGAGGCTGCTCCTAAGCCTATCATGTGGCATCCATCACGTAATGAAGAAAGAAATGATAATGATACACCAAGAAGGATGGGTTCAGAGAACTGGATACAAATGGGGAGACCTGAACCTTCTTACACTGACATGCTCTCGGGATTCCAGACATCCAGTGACACAAACAGGTTTTCTTCGTCATATTTTGAACAGAATTCAGGAGATAAGAAATTTTCTAGGAATCAATTTTTAGAACAGGAAAGCGAGCTCAGCCTGCTCTCAGGCCAGTGGTCTCTAATGCCATCTAAAACTTTGTTCAGTTTGGGCTCCAATCTAAACATGCCAACTCAAGCTGTTAGATATGGTGGAATGGGAGGCTATTCCTCGTTGCAGGGCCTTCCAATCGAGGAAAATCATCAAAACCGGTTTGCACATCTTCCTTCAGATACTCAAATTGACATGTCTCAGCCGCTGGTGGTGAGACCTCAACCTGTACTTGCTTCTGCCAGCAACGCAGCATCAGCAGCAAGTGGCACTTGGAAGATTTTTGGATTTAATCTCAATAGCAATCCTCCAATATCTGAACCGGCAACTGTACACTCAAATTCTACGTATGAGCTGGAGTCATGTAGTCAACAAACAGTAACCTTGCATAAGTCTTTGGAGGTCCAAGAAGCTGGCCAACCCTTTGAGCCGTCCAAAAGTACCAAGTCACATGAGTCTGCTTCAATGGGTAGTGAGCGGGGAAAGAGTCTTCAGCCAAGCTCTCAACTTCTAAAAGATGTCCCAAGCAAGACATTGGGCAGTTCAGCAAGGAGCTGCACAAAGGTATATTCTAACGCTGTTTCTGATTGATATTTTATGTACATATGGTGTCTTCCTATGTTCAGTCAGACATCTGACAGGAGTAAGTTCATGTTACAATGCACAATCCAAGATGGCTGCTGTTCATCTCAGTAATAAGAACTAGAGATTTGATGGCCTACTCACCTGAATAAATTTTATATATATTTTGGTCTGCAGAAGTTTTAGGATCAGAGAATTATATACTAAATGGGAGATCCATTTAGATGATCACGCTGCATCTAGTTTCAACTGTGGATGTTTTTTGTGAGAACATGTCATACGAGCAATTCTCATTCATACATTAATTCATGATATTCACACTTCTCTAACATGACATTACTGCATATAAAAGTGACCATGTTACACATAATGGTATATAATATATGCTATCACTACATTTACGTAACGGTGTAACCTTCTGCAATACCTGTGAAAGGTCCACGTGTAGCCACGAACTCTTTAAAAAATCATCTTATTTCACTTCATCTTTTGACTAAGCACTGAAATTGGCACTGGCTATGCCTTTTCAGGTGCACAAGCAAGGAATTGCTCTAGGGAGATCTGTGGACCTTTCAAGGTTCAATGGCTATGACGAACTGATTGCAGAACTAGACCGAATGTTTGAGTTTGAGGGTGAATTGATGTCTCCCAGGAAAAGTTGGATGGTTGTCTACACCGACAGTGAGGGTGATATGATGCTTGTCGGAGACGATCCATGGCCGTGAGTATTTTTCTGAGTTCATGTTTTTAAGAGTATGGAATCCCATAATTTGACTCGTCTTTCTTTTTTCCTTTTAACAGAGAATTCTGTAGCATGGTTCGGAAAATCAATATTTACACAAAAGAGGAGGTCCAGAAGATGAATCCTGGCACGTTAAGCCCAAGAAGCAAAGAGACTTCTTCTCCTACGGAAGACAAAACAGCTGAGAAAGAGACGAAGAGCCCCTTGACAACACCAGCTGCCAATTCCGAGAAAAGCTAGTAACGTAAGTGGCTGCAATTTTTCTTATTTACTACTGTGAAACTGAGCACCATATTTTTATAAAATTCCTGATTAAAATTCATGAGATTTTTGCCACTAAACTATTGACCAGTTGTGCGTGCATCAGATTTTTTTGTAAACCACAATGCTCTCTATTTCTACATAGGAATATCTGGGAACTGATCTTTTGCTGCGCAGGTGTTCCACGTGCAGTTTTCCGAGGAGTTGGAGGCAAATGGTACATATACATAGGAGGTTGTTTTTGCGCGGCAACGTGTGGGGGGTAAGATCCACCAGTCTGCCTTGTGGCTTGACCTTCTAGCTTAGGGATTGAGGTGCCATTCATCTTAAAAACCATTTTTGGATGTGTACTCAGACATGGCAATCTCACTAGTAAGTAGATTCTTGGCAAGTAGATTTGTAAATTCCTCGTTGCTTGTATTTTCCATCCAGCACGATTATAGGGTTTTTCCTTACCCCCATCAATTGTGTACATATTGCCTACTCAATATAATTAATATGCAGCTTGCTTGCTTGCTTCCTGAGTCCTTCGTCCTCGTTTTTCCTATCCCCTTGCTCTCTCTCAAGGTGCCTCCTCTTCCTGTTCCTCTATCTCCTGGCCAGGATATTGATGAGTTTTCTTTCGTAATTGAAATCTTCCTTTTTGGGTGGGACGAGATTGATAACTGGTTGGACTAAAGTGCGATTTGTCCAACCCATGTTCCGAACTGCTTTACTTTACATCTTGTCATTATTATTCCTGCTGTCTCTTGACTAATGAAGTGTTGCTTTGCATGGACCTGTAATTAGTACTGCAACAGCAGCTGCTGTACACTTTGCTGCTGGCATTCTTGCAAGTCGTAGCGTGACCTACTACTGCCTGCGGTAGGGGTTATTATGCTGTAAATATTAAAGCTTTTTTTATTTGTAGAGAACAATGAACCTGGCTGGACCTCTGCTATGGAGATGGTACATAAATTTAATGGAAAGAAGGCATGATTGTAAAACGGTGCCACGGCCCGTCTAGGTTTATTGGATGGAGATGAGGGTATTCCGCGCAGGTTGTTTTGGGCCATTCCTATTTGATGCCATAGCTGAAGTGTATATATCTATTGGAACCAGGTACTTTACGAGCATGGGTTTGTTCAATAAGCTTTTGATTAGAGATAGGAGAGGTTTTCCTACTCAAAAGTGGATAGGTTGAAAAAAAAATCAGGACATCATTTTCTAGTAAATTGTTTAGAATTTGATTCCTACCGTTTCAGTAAGGTTTCTTTTTCTAATATATAGCTGGTGTGGTTACTGTGAACAAGGTTTGACCTGCGGAAATTTAAGAAAACTTGGAAAAGTTGTGCTCGTAGGCTCGGTTACGCAAGTAGTTAAACTAGGGGTTGAAAATATTTGAGTCGGATTTGTATTGACAAACAACTTTTAGGCTGAAATGGTTTAAATAAACTGGGTTAGCGAGCAATTGGGAAGTTGTTACAAGGCTCGGATTAAAGTAGATTTTATTATTCTGCCTGTATAGGCGGAGAGAGAATAAACGGAGTTGTCTCAAGAAAAAGTTGGCTGCAATTGTCAATAAGTGCAATGATAAATCATTTGCGATGAGAAAATTCGGTTTAAAAAACGAGTTATCTCAAGAAGTGGTTGGAATTGTAAATAAAAGAATAATAAAATTTCTCTCTACGGGTTAAGAAATTAATCTGAGTTATCTCAAGGAGTTGGTTGGAATTGTTATTAAAGACAAAAAGAAAATTACTATCTTTCTTAATGACTGTTAATCCTTGCCATTTTGCTATGCATCAAAAAAAAAAAAAAAAAAAAAAAAAATCTTTAAAAAACAGAAACTTTGTCCTAATACCAAAAATTGTTTAGATTAACGTGATTGGCATTTGGTCCAGAAGTTTTATCTTTATAATCAGGTTAGCTCTTGGTCTCAATCCATTGCCAAGTAGGGCCTTAGGTACAAATGATTAAATTTCTTTTGTATTCACAAAAATACATTCTGGGTGGGCTATTTTATTTGTCTTTTAATAAGCCTTAATGACAAGAGACTAGTGAGAGCAAAATAATGTGTGTATTTTAGAGAATATTTTATTTATCTTTTATAATTGTTAATGACAACAGATTCTTGATGGAGCAAAATAAAAGCAAACAAACCGTGCTTTTTGTCCTAATATTATCAGCCAAAAAGATTAATCTTGTTTGTAAGAGATTTTGTTACGATGAATAACTTTTCTGACCAAGGTATTGGCATCTATCTACAAGTAGCCGAGGATGGAGAATTTGGGTAAACTTTCTAATCTTTTTTCTCTGTCTTGCCTTGCGTGAAGATGGAGAGAGCTGGTGGGTGGGTGGTTGGTATAGATAAGGTTTTTCAGTTTGGTTTGATTTGTTTTCAAATTTTTTATTATTTTTTTAAATATACTATCTTATATGTCAAACTTTAGAAGGCAGAATGTAATCAATTAATTTTTAGGGAAATTCTAAATGCACCTCCCATTTCTATGTATTCCTTTTACTAAGGACATTCATTATATAATTCAAAATTTTGGATACTTTTTCTCAGACACCCTTTTTATGTTCCTAAATCACCAGTCTCCTTTTTCCCTCTAATTTCTAAATCCCCCTTTCTTTTATCCCTCTAATTTTTGAAACCCCTTCTTTAATCCCTCTAATTTCTAAATCCCCCTCTTTCCTAACTATTTCTTCCCTCCTCTTCTAAGAAATTCTAATATACTATGTACCTCAAAAATGTTTAATCAACTTCTAAAGTAAAATTTTATCTTAATGCCATAATGCCTTTCAAATCCTCCTAGCCATTATCCTACTGCAATAATTCTTGCTAAGAAGAATGCCCATGTTGTGGCAATTCCACCCAGAAGGTAATGCGTTACTCCTGCAGCGCGTCCTTATACAATGCTCAAGGCTCTAGGCTGAGTAGCAGGAGCAACTTGCAACTTTTAATTTGTTATGAGCCCAAACGATGGATTCAATGAGTTCTTGCCAATAACCACGGCCACTGAATAGAAACATTAAACTAAAAGTCCAGACAAAATGAGCACCTAAGAAAAAAAGACCGTATGCAGATAATGAAGAACCATAAGACTGAATTACTCGAGATGTCTGTGCCCATAAGAAATCTCGGAACCACCCATTAATAGTAATGGAACTTTGTGCAAAGTAGCTGGAAGACATGGGAATAAAGGTATTATTTCGAAAATTTTGTCTAGACAAGATATGTCCTACTTGCAAGACGGAACACCTGTTGATATGGTCTTCAACCCATTAGCGGTACCCTCACGAATGGATGTGGGGCAGATATTTGAATGTTCGCTCGGGTTAGCGGGGGATCTGCTAAAGAGATGTTATAGAATAGCACCTTTTGATGACATATATGAGCAAGAGGCTTCAAGAAAACTAGTCTTTTCTGAATTATATGAAGCCGGCAAGCAAACAAAAAATCCATGGGTATTTGAACCCGAGTATCCCGGAAAAAGCAGAATATTTGATGGAAGGAAGAACAGGAGATACTTTTGAACAACCTGTTCTAATAGGCAAGTCCTATATCCTAAAATTAATTCATGTTGGTCTCCGCGCCATCCTTTCGATTCAACCTGAGAATTCGACCTATCAATTCACTTCGAATCCTCTCTGTCAGGTACGAAATAAATCAGATTGATTTTTCGATCAAAAGTACTATGTGAAATCTTCGGTTTTTTCCTTGGGAGGGATCGGGAAGGAATTGGAATGTCATAATATCGATCATACAGAAGAAAAGGTTCTCTATTGATTCAAACGCTGTACCTATGGGATAGGGATAGAGGAAGAGGAAAAAACCGAATTGGATCCAAAATTGACGGGTTAGTGTGAGCTTATCCATGCGGTTATGCACTCTTCAAATAGGAATCAATTTTCTGACAGATCCTGGCTTTCGTGCTTAGGTGAGTTGTCCGAGATCCTTTCGATGACCTATGTTGTGTTGAAGGGATATCTATATGATCCGATCGATTGCGTAAGGCCCGTGGTAGCAACGGAATCGGGAAAAGTATAACATATAATAGAAGTGAATTTCTTTAATAAGATTTATTATTTAAGTTATGGAAAAAATTATTAGGGATTAAAGAGAGACTTAGAAACAAAGAGGAAGAACGATGATAAAAACATTCAAAATCTTTAATGGGTAACATATAATAGAAGTGAATTTCTCGATGGGTGTGCTTAGAAATTAAAAGAATACATCAGAAGGTGAAATTCTAAATGCGCACCACATTTGACATAGGGGAAAATGGTGCTCACTAAGTCAAATATGGTGCGCATTTAGAATTTCCCCTCTCGAAGTTTTGGTATACAGTAGAACAGGGACAACACATTGTTGTTTTTTTTTTTTTTCTCCTTTCCCTTTTCCTGGTGAAATGAGAGTGTATTCGAGAACGCCTACTAATAGTTTATGAAGGAATACTTTGATTAATTTTTCTCGCGCATTAGGTTGGTACATATAATGGTTGGTGGCAATGTGCAGTGGTCGTCGGATCCAACTAGCAGTCTGTAGAGATATAGTGTCTCACATGTGAGCAAGCTTGATAGAATAAGCTCGATGAGAGAGAGAGAGAGACTCCTGACATGTGCTTACAGGCCAATCACAAAATAAAGCAAAGAAGAGGATGAACCTTGTGCCATTCTCCTGGAGGCACTTGCACTTGCTGATGTAACCTGATTAACAGCTGTATTATGATAGTGCCTTAATGATACTTTTTCCATTTAGGTTATACAAATATTGGCATACCTCCATGCATGATAACAACAACAAAAATACAAGCAGATTCTAATATATATATACACATACTGACTAACACTAGGAGGGTTTGCGTTGTTATTATCATATACACTAACATGGATATATAGATTGCCTCTTTCCGACTGCAAAAATAAATGATTGGGAATTTGCACATTTTAGGGTCCTACAAAAAAGATTCTATATTCACAAATTCTAGGAAATGTTATTCTATTTTCTCAAATAAGTCATATAAACCGTATAATTTTTCTTATGCTATGCTTATATCCACCACAGTGGAAATTTGTTTTCAACAATGGGCTCTGACATTTACAAATAAATGTCATTCGACACAAGAACTTCATATATCTGATTCTAACTTTGGTCAATTGCACAACCACTTCAGAGGAAGAAACAATTATTTCAACAATTGAAAAGTAATTGTAACGTAAAGAGGATATCCAATTTAACTTGAGACTTTGTGATGTGACAGAGAGAGAATGTCCAAGAGAAATATTTCCTTTTTTTGTTTCCTTACGATATCAAAAGGAAACTTTAACATGAAATTTAGGAAGAAAGTTAAAAAAAGTTTGTTTTATGGAAAATGCCGTTATACTTCATGAAAATTTCTATGATTCTACAAACACGCAAGTAATATACTAGATGATGTCTTCCCTGTTTAAACAGATTTTTTTTTTTTTTTTTTTAATTTCTTGTTTTATTGCTAAATCCCCCAGTACCTGTATTCCTTTTACAATGCCTAATCTAAATATTTTAAAAAAAATGGGCACATCCACGAGTGGAACTGTGAATGGCCTTCTGGGCAATAATATAAATCGCTTGCTTGCTCCGATGAGGTACCGGTGAACTGCTTAAGGACGTTCATCTTACAAACATCACCAAAAGTGAGTCATCATCAAAGTCTTACCATTTGGTAATAATTCACTTTCTATATTATATTATCTCCAGTAGAATCACCATCATATTACAAATTCTTAATTAACGTAGAAATAATATTATTTCTGTTCAAAAAAAAACCAAAGCAGATAATTGACTTATTTTATATTTGAAATAATCGTGAGAAATCTTTTATTATACGTCCAACCCAATCAATATTTTATTAAAATATTATATCTTTCATACTTTATCGGGTACTTTATCGGATACGCCACCATATTAGAATATTATATCTACTATTCTGATAAGTTTTCTTCATATTTTTTGAAGAAAAGACATAATATATGAAAGAGAAAAATATGTCGAACCCACTTTGGATCAACGGTGATTGAAAGAAAAATCACCAGATTTGGTGATTATTCAAGGATTGCAACACATATTTTGCTACTTGAAACCCACTTTGGAAGGAAGGTTGGAGTTTGAAACATCATAATATATTTGTCCTGGTGAAAATGCTCTAACGATTTCCATCAATTAGATAGTTATATATTTAATAAGATAATTTTAATATGTAATAGGGGATTTTTTTTTTTTTTTCTCCTCCTTTAATGCACACTAAAAGAAATGCCAGGTTTCAGTGGCTGATAATTTTCAGTACGTTTCGACCAATTGTGGAACATCACGGGAAGCTTCAGAAGCCAGCCAGGGTCCAAACGGACAACAAGTGCACTAGCAACCACCAACACACAAATACCGTAAAGAATACACTCACACTAGCACTACTACAAATCACGCATCTAATACTGGTACCCAGTTACACGAGTATTTTTTTGCCCAAGAAGGCACTCACCAGCACTGCAAATCAAGTAGCTAAAGGCTAGTAGTGCTACCCAGTTATACAAAGTTTTTTTTTTTTTTGGTGCAAAGAGCACACTTATGCCAGTACTCCAAATCATGTATCTAATTAAATAAAGGGTTAGTCTCATGGGCTTACCTTCTTTGTAACTTCAGGCAGGATACTGTGAGAGTTGGATTATAGATAGATGGCAGAGCCATTTGCCGCCAGATCAGCTTCCACCTCAGAGAGGAAGCCGTTTTCAAAGAAGGACGAATGGAGAGCCCCAACGCATTTCCTTGCTTCGCTATCATGGACAACCAACGAAATGTTCACCTGTTGATGAAGAGTATATATATTCAGCAAGCAGGCGGCATTTCAAGGTAGTAGCAGAATGAGAAGAATGAAAAGGAGCCTGCAAGTCACCTTAGATGCTCCTTGGGAGATCATCTGTACATTGATGTTGTTCTTCCGAAACACATTGAATGCCTGAGCAGCACAATATGAATAATATTGTTAGTAGGAAAATGGCAAAAGAAGAGATCAAATTTTGACAGTGTTCATTTCCAATGCAAAAGAGACGAACCTTCTCTAGTATCAAAGAGGAATGCTGCACGTTTCCAATAAGGGAGATTATTGATCTGTGTTGAAGAAGATTAACGACTGCAATTTTCTCAAGCTCTTCAACCACATGATCTAGTTCCTGCTCAATTATGTAAAAGTTCTTAAGTTTCAGCGATAGAAACCGATAATCAGGAGCGCAAATGGCTCAACCAATATGGAACTGAATAGACCGTAACTCATTAAGTCTGGTTAGAGCATAACCATATTCATGTTTTGCTCGAAAGACTACTCTTAGATCAACAAAAAAATATTTCATAATCAATTAAGAAAAATGTTGTCACTGTAAATTTATATATTAATACCGAGCAAATTAAGCTGAACATGATGGAGCTACTTCCCACTTAAGTTCGGTTTGATTACAATTTTGAACCTAGACGTTAGATCCTAGACTCAAATTCTGACGAAGCAGACAACATGGGAACACAGGAGAGGACACAGACTGAGACTCAATGTGAAATAAAATTACTGTTGCAGCTCAACGTGACATAATGTCGAATGTCCAGATTTGCATACACAGGACAACTATAACACGGCAGAAAATGTTAAGCTATTGCTTCATTGCGACGAGCACAGGCTTGTTTGCTAATATCAAGCATGCCAAAGCCATATCTGATTTGAAGGATCCTTCAACAAAGTTGAACAGTATTTTAACACAAATCTAATCATCTTCTAAACTTGTGAGGGACATCATGGGCTCTGTATTAAGTTGTACAACTGATTGCTTTTTTCAGATAGTTTTATCTCGTTTCAGATGAGAATCTATAGATGTTAACCATCAAGGAATTATTTGTTAGTTTTGACGAAAGCATGATGTAATTGCTGCGAGCAAACAGATTTTTGGCATGCATGCTCTGGTGTCTTTCCACCCTACTTTAAGTATTTTCCTTTCCAGTTGGCATGCCTATATCAGATTGTGTCCGTGCTTGCTAAATTTATGATTATCATGTTTAGTTGACAAATTGTTAAAGAGCTTGTAAAGGCTTTTGCTTGTGATGCAAATTGTAACAGGTTCAGACCGTCCCTTATCCACCGAGGAGAACGAGAGTTCAGCTTATTATTCACCAAAACAAGGGTCGTTCACAAGCAATAGCCATGCTGTCAAACAAGTAAAGTTTATGTTTAACATCAATAGCAGTAACATCAGTGAGATAGCACGAAATAGAAAAACCTCCATATTCATTAACATGTGCTGCAGGGGATCAGAGCTATCGTGTATCAGCTGTTAGACAGAATCCTACATCTAAGATCACTGAGTTATCCTCTGAAACAGTTCCTAATATTCTGCCCTAACAAATGTAACAACCCCTGATATTCAGCCATAACAACTAAAACAGTTCATGATATTCAGCCCTAACAAATGTAACAGCCCCTGATATTCAGCCCTAACAAATGTAACAGCCCCTGATATTTAGCATATTTTAGTTTGTTAGTTTGTTACTTACATCCAAGATTCTTGTATTTTTGTATTTTGAAACTTCTTGTAATTATTATCTCAAGTGTATATATATATGAGAAGTATTATTTGGGTCTGGTATTAAGCCAGAAACCCTTACATTCAAAATTCTTTCATGGTATCAGAGCAAGAGTTCATTGGACAACAACTCAGCTTTGAAAATCTTCATAGGACAGTGATCCTAGATGCCACAGAAAGAGAGGTAATAAAAGGTACAAAGCAGGTATTCAAACCAGCCTGCACATAGGAGATAAGATCATCATCATCAAAAATCTTCCCGGCTGCTTGTAGTTCAGCTACGATTTCCTTTACTTCATCAAGATATGTGGAACAGCTCCTTGATCCTTGAGAGAGACTGGAGTCTTCGTTTCAGATGGCCAATGTGGGAACGGGATTGAGAAGCAAATTTGTTGGAGAGGGCAGACCAAGCAAGACGTGCAGATGTGAGACCATAAACAGAGGGTGCCACCTTATCAGAAAGAATGGCATTGATCCAACCGAGGACAAATTGATCCTTCTTGTTCCAAAGGAGGAAGTCGGGATTGATAGTGGAAGTCAGTTTTCCTTCACTATCAACGAGAAACTGAGATGGGCATTGTTCTGAACCATCAACAATGCCCATTAGATCATTACTCTTAAGGACTGGAACTATTTGTGACAGCCACATAAGATACCTCAGCAGGTAAATTTGACCCTATCCCTTTTCTTTCGAATTTTAATTTGTCCTTATCTCCTCCTACTTTCTCTCCACCTAACCACATTCCTCCAGCAGTTGAATTTCCCTCTCCTAGTGTTCCAGTTCGCACTACTCTCACTGCACCCGAATCTCCTACTCCTCAAGTTCCACTATCTCCACACACCTCCTTCCTTGACAGTGATTCTCCTCCTCTCTCTCCTATTCAGTCTCTCACCAATACTGAGGTTGAATATGATCCACCAGCCTCATCCGACACTCCTTCCACTTCCCATACTCCTCAACCTCATAGGATACATCCCATGACCACTAGATCCCAAACTGGTACTCTTAGAACCAGAGAATTTCCCAACTTCACCTCATTCTACTCCACTAAATACCCACTTGTAGTCTTCTCCAGTACTATGGTACCACTTGAACCTAGTTCTTACAAACAAGCCTCTCTTGATCCTGCTTGGTGTCGTGCTATGCAAGAGGAGTATGATGTATTAATGGCTAATGAAACCTGAGAGCTTTGTCTTCGGCCAATGGATCATGATGTTCTAGATCACAAGTGAGTTTACAAGGCTAAACAGACTTCTACAGGTAAATTAGATCGGCTTAAGGCCAGGCTAGTGGCCATGGGTTATCAACAGGAGATGGGTATCGACTATAATGAGACCTTCAGTCCAGTCATTAAATCTGCCACTATTCGGATTGTACTTACTCTTGCTATACATTTTGATTGGAATATCACTCAGCTGGATGTTTCTAATGCATTTTTACATGGAGTTTTACAGGAAGAAGTTTATATGAAGCAACCTAAGGGATTTATTAATCCGGATTTTCCTGACTATGTTTGTCGTCTCAAGAAGTCTTTGTATGGTCTTAAACAGGCTCCTCGGGCTTGGTTTTTGAAGCTCTCTGAATCTCTTTTGGAGTTTGGCTTTATTTCTTCTACTGTGGATTCCTCCTTGTTTGTTTATCACAAGGGTGATGTCCACTTGTTCTTTCTTATCTATGTTGATGACATCTTGGTGACAGGGACTCATTCTTCTCATATTTCCTCCCTTATTAATCGGCTGCAGCTTGAGTTCAAAATGAAGGACCTTGGTGACTTGAATTACTTTCTTGGCATTCAAGCTCACCGTGATGTTTCTGGTTTGCACTTAAGACAAACCAAATACATCAATGACCTCCTTCATCGCAGTAAAATGGCCGGTGCCAAACCTTTCTCTTCCCCTTGCTCCTCTGGACTTCGACTTTCTACCTCAGATGGCAAACCCCTTGCTGCTGCACAGGTGACAGAATATAGGCAAATTGTTGGGGCTCTTCAATATTGCACCCTTACTCGTCCAGATATTGCCTTTTCTGTCAACCAACTCTGTCAATTCATGCACAACCCTACGTCTACTCACTGGTCAGCAGCTAAGAGACTTCTTCGCTATCTCAAGGGCACCATTCACCATGGTTTATGGTACACTAAAGGCTCACTGTCCCTTCAAGCCTTCTGTGACTCGGATTGGGCAGGAAATCCGGATGATCGTCGTTCCACAACAGGTTTTGGTATCTATCTTAGCCCATACTTGATTTCTTGGTCAGCTGAGAAGCAACCTGTTGTGGCTAGGTCCAGTACAGAGGCTGAATACCGTGCCCTAGCCTTTGCCACTGCAGAACTCTATTGGATTCGTATGCTTCTTCAAGCTCTCTCCATCCCTCTTTCTCAACCTTCTACTCTTTGGTGTGATAATATTGGTGCTCTAGCCTTGGCCTCTAATCCAGTGTTCCATGCTCGAACTAAACACATAGAGGTGGATTTTCATTTCATTAGGGAAAAGGTTACAAATAAGGATATTGCTCTTCAATTTCTCTCTACCCAAGATCAGATAGCTGATGTTTTTACTAAGGGCTTAAGTTCAGCTCGTTTCTGTCTACTTCGAGACAAGCTTCAGATGTGTCTTCCTCCCTTCAGCTTGCGGGGGGATGTTAGACAGAATCCTACATCTAAGATCACTGAGTTATCCTCTGAAACAGCTCCTAATATTCAGCCCTAACAAATGTAACAACCCCTGATATTCAGCCATAACAACTAAAACAGTTCCTGATATTCAGCCCTAACAAATGTAACAGCCCCTGATATTCAGCCCTAACAAATGTAACAACCCCTGATATTTAGCATATTTCAGTTTGTTAGTTTGTTACTTACATCCAAGATTCTTGTATTTTTGTATTTTGAAACTTCTTGTAATTATTATCTCAAGTGTATATATATATGAGAAGTATTCTTTGGGTCTGGTATTAAACCAGAAACCCTTACATTCAAAATTCTTTCAGACTGGAAGTCAGTTTTCCTTTACTATCAACGAGAAACTGAGATGGGCATTGTTCTGAACCATCAACAATGCCCATTAGATCCTTACTCTTAAGGACTGGAACTATTTGTGACAGCCACATAATGTGAGATGGGTATCGACTATAATGAGACCTTCAGTCCAGTCATTAAATCTGCCACTATTCGGATTGTACTTACTCTTGCTATACATTTTGATTGGAATATCACTCAGCTGGATGTTTCTAATGCATTTTTACATGGAGTTTTACAGGAAGAAGTTTATATGAAGCAACCTAAGGGATTTATTAATCCGGATTTTCCTGACTATGTTTGCCGTCTCAAGAAGTCTTTGTATGGTCTTAAACAGGCTCCTCGGGCCTGGTTTTTGAAGCTCTCTGAATCTCTTTTGGAGTTTGGCTTTATTTCTTCTACTGTGGATTCCTCCTTGTTTGTTTATCACAAGGGTGATGTCCACTTGTTCTTTCTTATCTATGTTGATGGCATCTTGGTGACAGGGACTCATTCTTCTCATATTTCCTCCCTTATTAATCGGCTGCAGCTTGAGTTCAAAATGAAGGACCTTGGTGACTTGAATTACTTTCTTGGCATTCAAGCTCACCGTGATGTTTCTGGTTTGCACTTAAGACAAACCAAATACATCAATGACCTCCTTCATCACAGTAAAATGGCCGGTGCCAAACCTTTCTCTTCCCCTTGCTCCTCTGGACTTCGACTTTCTACCTCAGATGGCAAACCCCTTGCTGCTGCACAGGTGACAGAATATAGGCAAATTGTTGGGACTCTTCAATATTGCACCCTTACTCGCCCAGATATTGCCTTTTCTGTCAACCAACTCTGTCAATTCATGCACAACCCTACGTCTACTCACTGGTCAGCAGCTAAGAGACTTCTTCGCTATCTCAAGGGCACCATTCACCATGGTTTATGGTACACTAAAGGCTCACTGTCCCTTCAAGCCTTCTGTGACTCGGATTGGGCAGGAAATCCGGATGATCGTCGTTCCACAACAGGTTTTGGTATCTATCTTGGCCCATGCTTGATTTCTTGGTCAGCTGAGAAGCAACCTGTTGTGGCTAGGTCCAGTACAGAGGCTGAATACCGTGCCCTAGCCTTTGCCACTGCAGAACTCTATTGGATTCGTATGCTTCTTCAAGCTCTCTCCATCCCTCTTTCTCAACCTCCTACTCTTTGGTGTGATAATATTGGTGCTCTAGCCTTGGCCTCTAATCCAGTGTTCCATGCTCGAACTAAACACATAGAGGTGGATTTTCATTTCATTAGGGAAAAGGTTACAAATAAGGATATTGCTCTTCAATTTCTCTCTACCCAAGATCAGATAGCTGATGTTTTTACTAAGAGCTTAAGTTCAGCTCGTTTCTGTCTACTTCGAGACAAACTTCAGATGTGTCTTCCTCCCTTCAGCTTGCGGAGGGATGTTAGACAGAATTCTATATCTAAGATCACTGAGTTATCCTCTGAAACAGTTCCTAATATTCAGCCCTAACAAATGTAACAACCCCTGATATTCAGCCATAACAACTAAAACAGTTCCTGATATTCAGCCCTAACAAATGTAACAGCCCCTGATATTCAGTCCCAACAAATGTAACAGCCCCTGATATTTAGCATATTTCAGTTTATTAGTTTGTTACTTACATCCAAGATTCTTGTATTTTTGTATTTTGAAACTTCTTGTAATTATTATCTCAAGTGTATATATATATGAGAAGTATTCTTTGGGTCTGGTATTAAACCAGAAACCCTTACATTCAAAATTCTTTCAGACTGGAAGTCAGTTTTCCTTCACTATCAACGAGAAACTGAGATGGGCATTGTTCTGAACCATCAACAATGCCCATTAGATCCTTACTCTTAAGGACTGGAACTATTTGTGACAGCCACATAATGTGAGATGGGTATCGACTATAATGAGACCTTCAGTCTAGTCATTAAATCTGCCACTATTCGGATTGTACTTACTCTTGCTATACATTTTGATTGGAATATCACTCAGCTGGATGTTTCTAATGCATTTTTACATGGAGTTTTACAGGAAGAAGTTTATATGAAGCAACCTAAGAGATTTATTAATCCGGATTTTCCTGACTATGTTTGCCGTCTCAAGAAGTCTTTGTATGGTCTTGAACAGGCTCCTCGGGCCTGGTTTTTGAAACTCTCTGAATCTCTTTTGGAGTTTGGCTTTATTTCTTCTACTGTGGATTCCTCCTTATTTGTTTATCACAAGGGTGATGTCCACTTGTTCTTTCTTATCTATGTTGATGACATCTTGGTGACAGGGACTCATTCTTCTCATATTTCCTCCCTTATTAATCGACTGCAGCTTGAGTTCAAAATGAAGGACCTTGGTGACTTGAATTACTTTCTTGGCATTCAAGCTCACCGTGATGTTTCTGGTTTGCACTTAAGACAAACCAAATACATCAATAACCTCCTTCATCGCAGTAAAATGGCCGGTGCCAAACCTTTCTCTTCCCCTTGCTCCTCTGGACTTCGACTTTCTACCTCAGATGGCAAACCCCTTGCTGCTGCACAGGTGACAGAATATAGGCAAATTGTTGGGGCTCTTCAATATTGCACCCTTACTCGCCCAGATATTGCCTTTTCTGTCAACCAACTCTGTCAATTCATGCACAACCCTACGTCTACTCACTGGTCAGCAGCTAAGAGACTTCTTCGCTATCTCAAGGGCACCATTCACCATGGTTTATGGTACACTAAAGGCTCACTGTCCCTTCAAGCCTTCCGTGACTCGGATTGGGCAGGAAATCCGGATGATCGTCGTTCCTCAACAGGTTTTGGTATCTATCTTGGCCCATGCTTGATTTCTTGGTCAGCTAAGAAGCAACCTGTTGTGGCTAGGTCCAGTACAGAGGCTGAATACCGCGCCCTAGCCTTTGCCACTGCAGAACTCTATTGGATTCGTATGCTTCTTCAAGCTCTCTCCATCCCTCTTTCTCAACCTCCTACTCTTTGGTGTGATAATATTGGTGCTCTAGCCTTGGCCTCTAATCCAGTGTTCCATGCTCGAACTAAACACATAGAGGTGGATTTTCATTTCATTGGGGAAAAGGTTACAAATAAGGATATTACTCTTCAATTTCTCTCTACCCAAGATCAGATAGCTGATGTTTTTACTAAGGGCTTAAGTTCAGCTCGTTTCTGTCTACTTCGAGACAAGCTTCAGGTGTGTCTTCCTCCCTTCAGCTTGCGGGGGGATGTTAGACAGAATCCTACATCTAAGATCACTGAGTTATCCTCTGAAACGGTTCCTAATATTCAGCCCTAACAAATGTAACAACCCCTTATATTCAGCCATAACAACTAAAACAGTTCATGATATTCAGCCCTAACAAATATAATAGCCCCTGATATTCAGCCCTAACAAATGTAACAGCCCCTGATATTTAGCATATTTCAATTTGTTAGTTTGTTACTTACATCCAAGATTCTTATATTTTTGTATTTTGAAACTTCTTGTAATTATTATCTCAAGTGTATATATATATGAGAAGTATTCTTTGGGTCTGGTATTAAGCCAGAAACCCTTACATTCAAAATTCTTTCATCAGCAAGGCAAAAGATACAAGATTGAGTAAAATTTTATTGGATTAATGATATTATAGTCTAGGTCATCTCAGGTAATGATACTTATCCTCAAAAAGTATCAGGTGAATTTCTGAAACTAGAGCTGTAAATTCTTTTTTAAGACAATGCATAAGGAAATACATCAGTTCAAAGGCTTGCCTGCTGAATTAATTCTCTGCTCCACAGTTTAGATGGGTCCAAAGTCAAAGAAATACTGACTTCACTGGTGGCCACACAGTCCACGGAGATATCCAACTCATCAAATATAGAAAAAACCTGCAGTGATGAGAGAATTTGCAAAATTGGGGTTGGAAGAAGGAAAAGAAAAAAGGATGATGAACTTATATTATTGAAGGGAAGAATACATGATACCTTACCTTTGCTAAAAAACCATATTGGCCAAGCATTCGAGTGCTCACAATATCCAACATGGTGATATTTGATTTCAAGACTATGCTAGTCAATATAGCCTTAAAAAGTTAATAAAGAATAAGCAATAAGAGTAATGAACGCCAGCCAATAAAAAATATACTGTGGTTCAGAAGCATGTTTACCAACCTTAGTCATATCTCTTGTTCTAGTTATGAGGGTACCAGGGGCTAGAGGATTGTATGAATTCTTGACCCTAACTGGTATATCACCTTCCCTAGCAGGTCGCATTGACTGTGGATGCAAAACCTGAACATAAAAATGGTGAGTAGCAGTTTAAATGAAAAACAAGAATATAAAAAATTGTAAGAAACCAATTTTAAGCATCACAGCAAATATCTAATCACAATTGGGAGGTGATAAAACATTAGCAAAACATAAACATCACCCAGGTGAGCAACATTTTAGAACACTTAATTGTCAAATAATCTTGATAATTAGGTGCAAGCCTAACAGAGCTTTAATATGCCACTTTATTCTCTATGCTGCACTTAGACACTAAGAAATCTCAGATTTGGATTTGGCAGCATTAGCAATATCAGTCCCGGTCGTATGACAAAATCAGGAATATCAGCACAAGAATACAGATTTTATGGTCTATATTGTACCAGGAACCTCAAAATTCCAAGGATGATATTTGAAACCTTTGCAATAATCGTATTTTGGAACATGAAATGGATTATTACCTAAAGTAATAATTGTGGAAAACTCAAAGAAAGTATAAGAATGAATAATTTCAAAGAAAGCCAAATTATTCAAGTTTTATGTTTTCTATTGCTTAGGCGAACTGTGCAGGAACAATTATTTGGCAAGAGAATTATTCTTATAGAACTATGTATTAGATTCCTTTTTGCTTGTTTTAGTTTAGTTGGCAAGGTAAACTGAACACTATAATTTATAAATGCTAGAGAATGATTCTTATAGAACTACGTATTAGATTCCTTTCTGCGTGTTTTAGTTTAATTGGCGAGGTGAGAGGCATTTATTTTATACTATTTCTCATCAATAAAATTTATTTACAACCCCAAAAATATCTATATAAATTCTAGTAAAGAAGCATACCTGTGCACCAAAGTAGGCAAGTTCAGCTGCCTCGTCAAACGTCAGGTATGGTACAGACATTGCATTAGGACAAATATTAGGATCACAGGTCAAGACACCATCAACATCCTTCCATACCTGTTTAGAATGCGACAAGGAGACATTAAAACGAAACTATGTACAGGGCATTTATCCGGTCTCAAATGATTGGGAAAAAAGCTTTATCATTGTTGCTGTTGCAGTCATATCATCTATAAAGCAAGTAGCATGAATCATATGAATATTATTGAAAGTTGTAGAAAAAAGAACAAGAGGAAACGGGAGATTTGAAAAAAATTATAGCTTCAGATGCCAAAAGATTCGCAAGTACTGATAAACCTAAGGGCATATTGAAGGTAATGTTCAAAGTGCATGAAATAATCCTACTGACCTGTATCTCCCGTAAGCCCAAGGCTTTACCAATTGCTGTGGCTGTTAAGTCACTACCACCCCTCCCTAAGGTTGTCACAGCACAGGATTTCCAACCCTAAAACAGAAAGTTTAAATAAAAATCATTTCATCTTCTGTTCAACATATAAATGGCATATCAGCTCAGCCAGAACTTAAGAACTCAACAGCAGTTACCTTTCCCAGAAAACCAGTCACAATTGGAATTGCAGGATTGTTAATCCAATCTCCATGCAATCTCTTTGCTACAGAGGGATAAGTTGCTTCAAGAATGTCAGCATTCGTAAAGTCGTCTGTGGTTATAAAGCCAATATCAAATGCATCATACTGCACAAAATTAACCATCCATACAATTAGATCTTACTATTACTCTTTCAAGTTATGGCCTGCTACTCTGTACATAGGAGAGAAGAAGTTTGCCAGTTCAGAACAAGCAAAAGAAAGGAACTAAGAATTAGCTAATAATTTGTCACAGTAAAACAATTATAATTTAGTATGATGTTAAACTCCGTCAATGCTGTGCGTAAAGATTTATTCTTTCACTGCCTGTCCCAACCAAGCCAAGAGCCAAGCCAAAATAAAGGACGAGGATTGTGATAGACCTGTAACAGCTAGCATAAAACATTGTCACATATTATGACAGGAGTCGAAATATGAATTTCATTGTCCCCCAAGTACTTGGGATAAAAGGCTTAGTTGTTGTTGTTGTTATGATGTTAGAAATTATGATTAAACTGTAAATGAATGACAGAATAGGAAACATGTCAACTGAGTATATGAGCAGATAGACTAGAGTTATTTCAGAAGAGTAATTGTGATAGGAAAACAGGGAATTGCAGCTATATACGCGATCTACCTGAATGATACAGGTTTCTCCAGAAAAAAATCCAGCACGTAAGCAGAGAACCCCTGAGCTTGCTGGTTTCTTGCTTGATAAAGCTACATTAACTAAATCTACATTGCACCAATAATACTAAGAAGCGAAAATTTTAATACTAGACATGGTAGAGTAAATAAGAAAAGGAGAAAAGATTTCCACACCCATCTAGTTTTTTCATTGTTATTTTTAACCCCTAGTCTTTCATTCATTCTTACCCTTTAGTTTTTGTCTGACAACTACAGTCATCTTTTCCTTAAAATGTATATGTTTTAAAACAGTCTCAAGGAAGTGGAAGCAATAGCATGTAAATGATAAGATAGAAATGTAAAGAAGAATAGCAATAAGAACCCCAAACTACAACCTGTAGGTTGAAATACAAAGTATGTATGCAGATAAATTTGAGATAAAACATAAACTAGAAGAACTTCGGAGGTTAATGATCATTAACTGCAACAACTATAAATAAATCATATATTCTCATCATCAGAAAGCTGCATATATCTATATACAATATATATAATAGCGAGTTTGATGTTTTGGGCTTGTCTGTTTTTTATCATATCCAGAAGAAATTTCAGCTATCAATTTCCCTTTATGGTTGTGTCCGGAAGAAATCCCACCATCGATTCTTTTAGGAAATCTAATTGGCTAAATTTGGTTTCATGGATTTGAATTCCACGTTGGATCAGGCTCCTTCAAGAATTTGGACTTCAATTCCTATGCATATTGCTTTCTTTTTTATATAGTATTTTTGTAGTTTCTCTCCCTTTTGCCTCTGTCCACCTTGTTGTCTTCCTCTCGCATCTCTCTTGAGAGACCACCTAAGACCATAGAAGCAGGTTTTTTTTTTTGTAGTTATATATTTTAATTTCTTAATTGCTTTTCTTCTCAATTCTAACTTTTAATTATTACTAGTAGTCAAGCAGAGTCATCATCCCTTTTGATTTTTTAAAAATATTTTTGAGTAATTTGATAAATAGAGTTTTGATCAATTCTACTAAGATTGAGTCCTAGCCCAAAAAAGAAAGAAAGAAAGAAAGAAACTGACGCTGACACTGACTGCGGATAGCTAATTCTTTGAATGCACTAAGAACATGCCCAAATCAGCAAATTGCTGATAATGACTGTGGAACACAACAAGTCAGTCAAACCGTTTTGAACCATTTTTGGAGTTAAAATTTATTTCTTGGTGATTTATTTAGATTTTCTGATCTTAACATAATTTTCCCTTGCAATAAGTTTGTACATAAAAAGTCTGTACATGTAAAAATGTACATTAATTTTATTGTTTTAAAAATCTTAACAAATTTGAATTTCTACTTTTGTTCTACTATGATGATTTATAGGATTTCATAGAGTTAAAAGAGAGAAGGAAATTTCATGTGTATTGTATGTACCATTATGAATTGTTATAATTTTAAGAACATTTCAAATTTTATGGTAGTTCTGCAAAGGAGAATATCTAATCCATATGTTATACTTATCTGTTGTTTATATCTAAGATTATATCTATGCTTTGTTAATAGTACGAGGATAAGCTTTAATTGAAGCCAAATCGTCTTTTATTTGGTTGCAATAAAATTTTCAATATATATGCAATAACTAAAATATGACAATATTTTTTCAATTTTGAGCACTATGAAAAAAATTTCAACATGTGTATTGCACATGCCTCTATGCTAATTACTTACAAAAGCACAAGTTGAAAGTATCAGTCTATCATTTCTTTCAAGCTAAAATAAAATTATTTCTCTTTTTAACTTTAGATAAAAAATATCAATAATAAAGTAATTTAATATCATATCAATCTATATTTATACATAAAGACTTCAATTTGTTTGACCTTATCTATATTTAAACTTAACATAAAGATGGTTATCTCATATACTTTTGAAGAATTTAATTTTCATTTACATATTTAAATTTTGGATATATAAATAATATACCAGTATAAATTAGAAATTTAAAAATTTGTAATGCATAACAAATTATCTTCTTTTTAGATAAGTATCTAATTTCACTATAAGTATATTTACTTATCTCTCTCTTAATGAAATATAATCACATTTTGTCTCAGATAAATGCTAGTTTAAATTTTCATCGTACTCAAACACTATATTTTGTTCTCCAATTTTGTATATTATAAACTTCTATTCAATTAACACTGAACCTTAAGAAAATTACATAAATACCTAGTTACATAATAAGATACATTATTTCTCTGTAACTTTTTGTTATTTAGTAACACTTGAATAAATAATTTGGAATCAAGTGATTTACAACTTCTAATTCTCTTTTTTATAAGTAATGTGTTTTCTTATCCAAAGTTAGATAACAATCAACTAGAACCAAAAGTTTTTAACTTGATTTTTTTTTTTTTAACTAAACCAACTTGCCTCTTTTAATAGTTTAAATAAATATCAAAGTATGCATAATTATCTATCTTTTTAATTTACACCGTATAATACCAGACCAGCATTAATACAATCAAATATTTTGATTTGTGCTCTAAGGTAAATAAATTATTCTTTAAAATACTTATAATTATTTAATAAACATAATTTTTACGTTTATTTAATAGTATAATATTTTCTTGATGTGCCGATTAAACTATTAACATGATGCTCTCAAGTTCTACATCAACATACATTAGCTATAGCCTAATGTCAAAATTAATGTAACAGTGAGCTCTTACATTGCTTACAGTGCAAGGAATGTGTATCCTATTTCTTAAGAGTTTAACTCTGCATTAATAACTGTACAAATTGTTAGAGATTAAGGACACCCTCATTACCAAGATAAAAGTGATAATAGAGAAAGCAACCACAAAAGGAACAGAAAAGCAATGTGGCTCAGCCACTACTTGTGCGTACATCCACAAACAACAGAGACCTTCTACTATATAAAACTCAAGAAATGAGTACACCATATACCCTTCTCTAAAGCTACACCAAAACTTCAGGAATTTGACAATTAATAGATACAAAGGCTACCTCCAGTATAAACCCACTAACAGAGACACCTTGCAATACACTAGACTCCCTTTTCTTTTCTTTCCCTCCCTCCCTCCAAAATATCAACTTGGATGAAAAAACTCTCAAATGAACCACTCTCTCTCTCTCTCTCTCGCCCCCCTCCCCGCTCCCCCCCCCCCCCCCCCCCCCCCGCCTGTTACTTTTCTTTCTTAAGTCCCACAACCCAACACTTGAGATTGGTCTTCTCATCAAACAAGATCAAAAGAACAAAGTGGTTAGCCAACTCATGAGTATAGACCCAAACCCAAGACAACTTTTGTTATATTCTTCACAAGTCTGAAACATACCAGTCATGTTACATCTTATGTATCTATGCACCTTGTAAAAGGACATGAATCATTATTGTACCTGTCGTGCTTTAGAACCAATTTTGTTCAAATATGCTGCAAAAATTCTCGTAGATAAGCGCTCTCCAAATGAAACTAGGTGGTCCTTTGTACGAAGTGTCAGCTCTTTCATCATGGCAATGCCCTTTAAAAGCTGCTCCAGATCATCCAGCAGAACTATAAAGTCGCAAATTACAGAACTGTTAAGTCATAATACACCTGATTTGAAGCCAAACATGCATGCATTTGTGTGTGCATATCTGATAATAAAAGAAGATGACAATTGGAACTTGATGCAAGAAAATGGACAGGTCTGGTAACTAAAGGATTAGTCCTAAATGCTTTAAGCCAAGACGGAGACCAGCTTATACAGAATAGGGCATTCAAGAAGCATTATCATGAATTTCAACATCAGAAAGGAAAAGGTCAAAAAGAGTGGAAAATGAGAAAACCAAGTTAGTTTCTCCTCCTTCATTACAACATTAAAAACACAATTGAACTTGCACCAGTGCATGTGGTTCTAAAAAGTGGATGATAACTGAAATTAAATGACAGTTCTGATTATCAAAGAGTAATCAATTAGTCCAAAATGTTCAATAAACCAAAAGTGAAGTCAAATATATACAGAATGTCTTATTAAGAAGCCTCACACGTGGTTTTACATCAAAAATGGAAAAAACAACAAAATACACAGATGAAAGAGTTTGATGATAAAAGTTAAATGTCTAAAACCAACAAAGATCCTCTTTCTTTACAAAATTAAAGCATGGTTAACTTCTCTACTTCGTATCTGGAAGAAGTTTTTGCAAATATCCTCATACTACTGCATGCAAATGGCAGGTATCCCTTAAAAGAACATAAGCATTTTGCTAAAAGAAAGCAAAAAATCAACATGTGGTGTATATTGTACAAATAAAAAAAATCGTTTGTAATTGCTATCTAGCAGGTATTACACATGAATTCCAATTAAACCATCAATATCTGTGAGACATAACTACTTAATATATGTGAAGTTGTGAACAATAAAAAGAACCAGTGAGGGATGTTACTCATGGAAGCTGGCTTGATTCGCAGATAAAAGTTCAATGGCTTAGGCCAAAAAGTAAAGTTAAAGCACCATACCAAAATTTTAATGTCTTCAGCCATAGATGCCAAAGTGAAAGACTTAAATTTAACAGCAGCTAGAACAAAAGAGGGGAAAAAAAGATTAGAGGCCAATATTCTAGGAGTAAAAAGCTGCACACTTATGTGCTTAAGCAGACTGCCAAAGGCCTAGCAAGAAAATTAATATTTAACCTCCCCTCTTTGCTTCTCTTCAGCATCAGATCACACCAAATCCATGTTCCCACATTTCTCTTAAACTTTAAACTCTCTGACAGCGTTCAATCAAATATCAATTTATGTGAGTACTCTAATACAGTACGGCGCCTCTTTGACAGCCCATCAAGTTTTGCTTCCACACTTTTCCTGTTGGTTTATGTTTCATTTCTTTTTTGCCCTTCTTTCCTATGATAGCCTCAGACTGCCTCTTAGTGAAATGTGAATTGTATTTCTGCTATCTACTACTTTTTGTGCTTAATTATGCAAATATTCAATTTCCATTTACCTAACTAATATCTAATGCTGCCATCTCTTTTTTTCTTTTCTTTTTTTTTTGTTTCTTTTTTATTTTTTAAGGATCCCATAGCAAACCCAACAAAGGAATCCCACCACACCAGCATCATAATAATGGATTGGGATAAGAATGGGCGGGGCCAAGGGGCCCTTGGCCCGTCAAGGGCTTGCTCTTGGACCCGTCCATTCTCATCTCTAGCAATGGAATCCACAAGGCCACAAAGACAATTCCTCCTCCTTTGATATACTTCCATTCCTAAAGATAAGCTCCACTACAGACTTCAGACAAAATGTTAACACTGATATTGTCTTTCTTCTACATTGCAAATTTGATAAGCTTGACGGAGTATGATATGTTCCCATATTATTTTAGGCATGAACCAAGTCGGCAGATGTTAAACGTTGTTCCTTTAAATGTATAATATATCCTTCAGGTTCCATAAAATCATCTTGTTAACAACAGAAAATTATTAACGTTTGCTACCACCACGTATGAACCTTATTTGTGACTATAGTATCTTTTTCTTCTACTAGCAGCTGCCCTTGATTCTCATAGCATTTGCCAACGACAGAACTCAACATAGCAAAATGACCAAATCCATCCTTCGATACAATAACATAAAGCAGAAGTACGCATATGATACTCACCAGAAATGATAGAAGTATCAAGTCCAAGTTCCTCAACTGTTCTGAACACAGCAGAATACAAAATGTCACAATCTTAACAAAGCAAGCATCTTAACAAAGCAAACATATGAAGCTGGTACAAAGAAAACCAAAGAAGTGATATACTTGAGGTGCAGCTCTTTTATAAAGCTCAACTCATCAATATCCGATGTGTTGGATACACCACAGCACACAGCTTTCTCCCCAGCCTGCATTTGAATTCAAAATATACACAATGAGCAAATGGAGAACAAATAATGAAAAGGAGAATTATTACGACGAGGTAATTTAAATGTTACCAGAAGCAGATTGTTCGTCGTTTTGCCCATAGCAGAGAGAACAATAATGGGCCTCTCTTCAGGAAAGCTGTGGATCAGATCAGCAACCTCTTTCATCCTTTCAGCTGAAGCCACGGACGACCCGCCGAACTTCATCACGATGCTGAGCTGTTCCTCGCTTCCATCACTACTCTCTCGTGCTGCCCCATTCTTCTCAACAATGGCAGATCCCCCCGTCTTGCAAGAAACCCTCAGGCCTCGTCCTCTTATGCAATTTGCCTCCCTCTTTCTAGGGCCACAACTCAAAGACGGCTGGATGCTCAACAGACTCGACGAATTCCCTGAGAAAGCGAGAGGGCTTGGCGGGTTCCTCGTCAGTCCAGCACAATGAGCTCTGAAACCCAGGTGAACTCTTGCCGCCATTATTTGAAACTAGAAATCGATCTTGGTCGCTTCCAAGATTGATGGATCAGAAAATTTAGACCAGTTCGTACACAATCCGTAGCAATTTGAGGCAAAATCTGTGATTTTTTCCACTAGGGTAAATGAATATAGCATTTAAAAAAAAAAAATCAAATTTGTCAGATGGAAAAAAAAAAAAAAATGAAGAAAGGCAAAAATACCAAATCTTGATCTTTTAAAAACAAAAAATAATATCAACTTGCAGCTACGGAAACTAATCAAACACTTGAGAAGCAGTTCGAAAAGCAAAATGATCGATCTTGAAGGAACGATCGAAACAAGAGGATCAATGTACATCAATTAATCGGAATTAGAGAATCGCATCAGGATCAAGAAAGCAATAAATTAAGAAAATCCTAACAGACAAGGAAATTTATGGAGAAATTGATCCCATTTGTACCTGGTTTAGGGTTAGGGTTTTGGATTTGAGTTGCTGATATATGAACCTCTTCTTCTTCTTCTCCCGTTCGTTCGTATGGAGCTTCGAGCTCCAAAGGAACGCGAGAGAAGAGAGAGGAGGGAACGACAGAGAACGGGAGAAAGTGAGAGGGAGCGTAGGCGACGCGGCGATGGTGTGGGGTTTTGGAATGTTGGACCAATAAATTGTTGGACGCGAAACTAGGGGCTAATTACAGTCGACTTTCTAAATGAGCACACCACTTATACCAGTGAGTTTAATTTTCCTTGTGAGCACATCCTCGCTTTCCAGGGTTTTTCTAGCTCGAGCACACTAGTTATTTTAAAAGGGTATTTACATATCTGTTCCTTAAATCTTTATAAATTATGATTTAGTACCTAATCTTTATATTTAGGATTTAGTCTCTAAATTCTTTAAATTACTACAATTTAATCCCCAGTTTATATTTTGGTCCGATTTTTCCATTTTACCCTGAATTTCCTTAACTTAATTCCTTTTCTCTCTTCCCCTCTCTTCTTACTTTTTATTGGGTTCCCTCTTGTTCTTCTCTTCTCTCTCTATTCATTTATTAGGTTCTCCCTCTCTATATTAAACAAAATGTATTATTCTCGACAAATGTATTAAATCTTTAAATCTCAATATAAATTCATTTATTGGGTTCTCCCTCTCTATATTGAATAAATTTATTTCTAGATTTAATATATTTAGTGGAGAATAATACATTTGGTCTCAATATAGGGAGGGAAAACCCAATAAATTAATAAAGAGAGAAGAGTAGAAGGGAGAACCCAATAAGAACTAAAAAGAGAGGGGATAAGAGTGAAGGGGGTATTAAGTGAAAGAAATCAGGAATAAAACAAGAAAATAAGGCCAAAATATAAACTAGGGACTAAATTATAGTAACTTAAAGAATTTGGAGACTAAATCCTAAATATGAAGATTTGGAGGACTAAATTATAATTTATAAAGATATAAGTGATCTATAAATACCCTATTTTAAAAAACAAATGGTATTTTTTACGTATCTGCCCCTTATATCTTTAAATATTAGATTTTATCATTAAAATCTTTATATTTTATTTTAATTTTTAAATTCTTTAATTACTCCACTTTAATTTCTCCTATAGATATTCCATTCAAATAAATAATAAATTTTAATTTTAATATTTAGTGAAATGAACAATATATCTTAAGTCCGGAAAATTCTATTTGCACACTGAAAATTACTCTTGACGCACTGTTTTAAAATTTACAAATAATTACAAGTTTACCATTATTTTTTTGGACTAAATTATCCTTATAAATCCACCGGGCACGTTGCGGACCGCTTTAATTTAGAGAGAGAGAGGATCAAAATGGAGGTAGAGAGAGTGCAACTTCAGAGCTTAGCGATCGAGTTTGGATTCGACGAGGAATTCGCAAAGCAGTGCTTGGATCGTCTCATCGATCTCTATGGTACGAGCTCGCTCGCTCACCGAAAACCCTAATCTCTTAATCCATATTTTTTGTCTTTAAAAGTTTAATTTTTGTTTAGTTCTGATACAATAGGTTACAATTAGACGGAATCATGGTTAAAATTTGGATTTTGATGTTCATATTAGGGTAATTTCATCTTGAAGGGACCTATTGGGCAGAATGCAGATGGGAGCCTAGAGTTTGCAGCTAATTTATTAGAAAACAATTTAATGTTTTTTTAGGAATTTTTATTTTTATTTTTGGATTTGGAACAATCTGCATAATCTGCATAAGTATTTTTTTTTTTTTTTAATAAAGAGATCTGCATAAAATTTTCTTCTTTTTTTTTTCTTTTTCATATTAATTGTTAGCTAATAGACTGTATCTGATTCTCCTCTCGTGATTTAGGGAAAGATGGTGAAGATTTTGTCACTGTGGAGCATTGTGGTGACGACTTTCTCGCTGCACTCGCTGATGCAATGCAAGGACTGGGAAGATTTGGAAGCCATTGAATCCGAAGGAAAAACGGGATTTGTCAGTTGAATTTGGGAGAAAATTCTGCCAAAGAGCTTAAATGGAGTGAAGGGCAAAATTGGAAAATAATTTGTGCGCTGAGCGTAAATTGCTCATACTTCAAAACGGAAGTCTGATGCAAAGAGTAATCAGGACGGGAAGAGTAAATAGCAGGGTGCAAATAGAATTTCCCCTTAAGTCCCTGCTAAGTTAGTTCATCCGATCCCTCGATCCGATCCCCGCCGATGATTTTGCTTAGAATTCACCGATGTCTCCGCCACGCGAGAGGTCCTCCTCCTCCTCAAATTCCAACTCTAATCGCGAGGTCGGAGTACGTGGTGGACGACCTCAACGATCGGATCCAGTCCCATGGCAGCAGGTTCGCCCTCTTCGCCCGCCTTCATGCGCTTCCGGAAGCGGAATTCCGCCGAAAGCCCCCTCCACCGCTGGATCATTCATCCTGTTACAAGGCATGTACACATTCTTTTAATTTATTTAAATTTAATTTAATTTAATTTGATGCATCTTAATTAGGATTAGGTTTTGCTTTACCTCGTACATATTGTTATTAAATTTTTCATATCCAATCTTTCTAAATTTTAAGACGAGACGATGAAAACTACTTTGTAGAATGTCAGCAGTAGTAAGCACTGGGGAATTTCTAGATGGGCACTAGATTTTTCCTAGTGAGCCCACTTTTCCTAGTGCGCACGTCTTAACTTTTTCAAAAACCTTATTTTTCCTAGTGAGCACACCTATTTTATCAAATTACCCTCACATCTCCCTCTCTTTCTCTGTCCGGGATATCCAGTCCGAATAGAGATTCTCTGTCCGAGCTGGATACCCCGGACAGAGGCTCCCTGTCCGGGCTGGATACCCCGGACGGGGGGTGGGGGTTGGGGCGAAGGCGAGCGGAGAAGGTGAGGGCGGCGGCGACGAGTGGTGAGGGCGAGAGCGAGGGCGGCGGCTAGCGGCGAGGGTGAGGGCGGCGGCGGCTAGCGACAAGGGTGAGGGCGGCGGCGGCGAGCGGGGAGGGCGAGGGCGATGGCGACGGCTAGCGGCGGCGGCGGCGGCGAGCGGGGAAGGTGAGGGAAGGGTATTTTTTGACAAAAAAAATAATGGCAAATTGGTAAATAAAACGATCTTTTAAGTGGGCTCACTAGGAAATATGCCGTGCCCATCTAGAAACTCCCTAAGCACTGGCTCTTGATCAGATTGAAGAGGAAACGGATTTAGATTGAGACATCCTAAGCCATTTTTTTGCATGTTGAGGTGGCAAATAGGAAGCCCAAATTCTAGTTACTTCACACATTGTAAGCCATTTTTTTACAGCCACATGCACAGGGGAACTGGTCCAAATCTGAGAACTTGTTCTCGGTTTGGACTGAGTTCTCAGCCCAGATAGATGGAGTTCTCAGTCCAGAACTGTTGAGCGCGTTTATTTGGATTTGAAATTGATAGAAATAATATTGTAATTACAGAATTAGATAAATATTAACTGGTCAGACAAAAAAACTTGACTACTAATCAAACAGAAATGCATACAGACTTTTGTTAGGCAAAAATACATAAATGATCAGTTTTTCTTCTTTCTCAATGCAACAACCTAACATCTTAACAAGATCTATGTGTTATAGTTTCGCAATTAATTTCACTTCATTCTTGAATTTAGCATTGACTTGCTTGGATTTCTTTGGGAGCCTCTTAACAACTATTTCATTTGCACCATCTATTATTTCATGAATGGAGGTATGGGCCAATTCATTAGGATGTAACAGAGGTGTGCATTCTAAGCAAGGCAATGTAACAGAGATACGAGTCAATTCAATAAGAAAGAAGAAAGAGAGAGATTAATTGGAAGGGAAGAGAGAGATACCTGAAAAATAAAGAGGGGAACCCAATAAGAAGAGAAAGAAATGAGCGAGAGGGAAGAGAGGAAAATAACTGATATTTCTCTCCCTTCTAGAGGCATAACGAAAAATTCGGATCAAAAATTTGACTGGCTTAATGGAAATTGTCGAAGGAGACTAAGATTAATTTAAAAGATTTGGGAACAAATTAAAATATGAAGATTTCAAAAACTAAAGTCTAATTTTTAAAGATTTAAGGGATATATATATAAAAACCCAAAAAAAAAAAAACTTTCCTCCTAACTCTTCTCCCATAACCCACAATCCACCCAATTCTTTCTTCTCATTCGAATCTCTGGTCGCTCCCGATCTCCTCCATCGCTAACCGCTGCCTTCCGCGCCACTCAGTTTCAGATAAGCCTGAGTAGATTTAAAGATTCAATTTTCTTTTTGGAGAAATAAACTCCTTCGTTGGGTGAGAGAGAGGGGGAAGAGATGTTGAAGATAGGGCGTTATTGTCCAAATAAAACAATGGCAAACATATTATATTAACTACTAAGTTCTCAAATGTGCTTACTAAGAGAATCGGTGTGCTCTTTTAGAAATTCCCCTATAAAGGCACACCTTAAATATCAAATAGCACTCCCACTAAAATTGTTTTTAATTTCAAGTTTGTCATCTTTTTAACAGATATACCTTTTTTTGCCTTTACTTAGGAGGGGGAGATCAGGAGAGAATAGGTAGGGGGAGGGGATGAAGTGTTGGGCGTGGAGGAGGGGGTTCATTCTTGTGAACATACTCTCCAGACGAGATACATACACGTTAAGATAACAATGGAACAAGGATGATCGAAGAGGGGATGGAAAGGAGTTTGTCATGAGAAAGAAGAGTATTTTCGGGGAAAAAAAATAAAAGAAGGTGTGCTTTTAGAAAATTTTCAAAATTTTAAAAATAAAGAAGTATTATGAGAATGGACAGGTTTAAGGATTAGTCTTAGTCCACTCAATTCGAAATTTTAAATGAAAAAATAAAAATATATTTTTTAATTTAAAATTTTGAATCGCGCACTGACATAGCTCTCCATCTGGATGACTTTACGCGGGCGTAGCTTTGCATTCAGGCAAATTTAGCTCAATCTTGTGTTCAACGTGGATTTTGGCTCCCCCTGTGGTCGCCAATTCTTGTTTGCCCGAAAAGTTAAATTTTTCCTTCCATTGCAATTTTGATTTGGAATTACAACAGTAAAAGAAAAATACAGAAGAAAATCGAGGTTACAAGAATAGGGATCGGTTTATTTCGATTCCCTTTTAATTTGCGGATCTAGTAGCGGTGGAGCTCTTACTGATGCACTCTGTTGACGGTCCGACTGGAAAGAAGATAATCGATTTTTTTTTCTCTGCTCTGGAAAATCTGGAAGAAGACGTTCTCTGATCTCCCTCCTTTCTCCTCTGGACTCTGCCTCCTTTTATAAATTGAGGAGCAAAGATCCATGCAAAATCTAGTAACAGAAACAATCGAGATCGGGATTATCGAATCCCTAAAAATTCGGATTAAATCCATTAACCGAAGCACCAAGACGAACAACCCGCGGATAAACTAATCTTTGATTAGTCCATTATCATCCTTAAAGTGTACATTTGGATATTGGAGTGTGCCTTCGTAGTTACTCGAAACTAGGACTTCTGTCTTCTTTGGGCCTAATCGATGGTCAGATACTTATGGCTGAGTTTCGGTGGGCTGCCCATGGGAACCGACCAAGTAATCTAATGACGATAAATAGTCTTACTACCACTCAGTTAATTACAAAACTAATTTTTTTTTATAGACGGTACCTAAAATCGGATAAGACTAAAAATAGATGGAAAAAGAAAATCTCGTAGAGAAATGAAAGAGAACTTCCAATTCGATTGTTTCTTCTCACGTGTAGGTCCGAGAAAATAAAAATACAATATTGAGAAACCGTTTAGTCAACAAATGAATTGAGACAGGTTTAGCAGTCCTCTGGTTAAAATTTAGGTTATAATCTTTGTTAAAAAAATAAATAAATAAAATGAAATGGTAAAATTGGAGTCTAAAGTTGTATAAAGTTATAAGTTTGCTATTAATTTTTGTAATCATATTTTTTTTACTTATTCTACGGAACCAAATCACTGACAAAGGTGGGCTCACTATGCAAAGTGGTGTGCTCAAATAGATTTTCCCAGCAGTGTTGGATTAAAAATTCAAAGCTGCGGGCACGATATTGATGGGTAAACCTTGGTTCGCATGCGGGTACGAATCCAAGCCCACAGAACCCACCCGACACAATGGTGGGTGGGTTTCCGTGGGAGTTTCCAAAGGAGCACGTCATTTTTCGGGAGTTTCTATATGAGCACAACTTTTTTCCTAGTGAGCCCACTTAAAACTTCTGTAATATTACAATATTGTCTTCAAATTTTTTAGACCAAAATACCCCTCCTCATCGCCCTCGCCCTAGCCCTCGCTCTCGCCCCCCTCTCCCTCGCCCCCCCCCCCCCGCCCCCGCCCCCGCCCTTGCCCTTCCGCCGCCCTCGCCCTTGCCGTCGCCGCCCTCGCCTTCGCCCTCACCCTCCCCGCTCGCCGCCGCCGCCCTCACCCTCGCCGCTAGCTGCCGCCCTCACCCTTCCCGCTCGCTGCCGCTGCCCTCACCCTCCCCGCTCGCCGCCGTCGCCCTCACCTCTCCGCTCGCCCGCACCCCCACCCCCTGTCCGGGGTATCCAGTCCGGACAAAGAGTCTCTGTCCGGACTGGATACTCCGGACAAAGAATCTCTGTCCGGGCTGGATACTCCGAACAGAGAGTCTCTGTCCGGACTGGATACCCCAGACGAGAGAGAATGAAAGGGTAATTTGGAAAAATAGGTGTGCTCACTAGGAAAAAATAAGGTTTTTGAAAAGTAAAGATGTGCGCACTAGGAAAAGTGGGCTCACTAGGAAAATCTAGTGCCCATCTAGAAATTCCCTATTTTTCTTAGTCGAAGTACTTGTCAAATTTGTCCTGGTTTCTTTCATTATCGTTCTTTGAAATAATTGATTGACATATATACCAACGCAGGTCAATCACGTGCATTATTTTTTTTGAGTTTTTACATATCCGTACCTTAAATCTTTAAAAGTTAAAATTTAGTATCCCAAATCATTATATTTATAATTTAATTTCCAAATTTTTTAAGTTAACTTACTTTAGTTTTTTAAACATATTTTTTGTCTGAATTTTTTTTTCTCTATTGACACTCCCTAATCCGAATTATCATAAATTATAACTCTTATGATGGATGCTACGTGCATTGAACTAAAGTCGATCTGTTTAATTACACCATTTTACCTTTTTTGTTCCAAAAATTCTTCAAACACTGCACGGGGAGATATTCGAATCGATAATCTCTCATGAAGTGGAGAAAGTATCATGATATAAGAACGGTCTCTCATTATTGTTGATCCCAGAACTAAAACATTATACCTTTTCAACCATGCCGTACGTCAGATGGGCTCTCCAAGACTTCCAACGTTTCTCTCGGGAAATTCTAAATGTGCACCCCATTTTACTAGTGAACACCACATACTATATACTATACAGTAAAGTGATTTACAACGTAGGGGAAAATGGTGCTCATTAGTAAAATATAAGTGGAAAACCTTCGCAAATGCTCTGGAAATTTTAGATGTATTTTTTTTTTTTGAAAAAAGGTAAAGTGAAATTCGCTCTTTTAAAATCTATACAAATCATTTTCAGTTTATTATAATTAAAAAAGTAAGCAGTATTTTCTTGAAAAAAAACATGCCATTTCTAATCCAGCATCTTCTTATCCACTCCATCTAGTATTCTACGGCTTAATAGTAGTAGAAAAATATACTAAATTTATTTCTCATATCAATACTCACTCCCGACATTATATATATATATATATATATATATATATATATATATATATATATATATATATATATATATATATATATATAGCTCACAAAAAATACCTGAGCTGCAATTCCTCACCAATAACCTTTTAAAAAAAATTCTTTTGGATTATAATCTCGACCCCCTAGGATTCACTCATATCCAAGTTCTTGGGTTTTAGTTTTGATTTTGTCCCCCATCTAGTTAACATAAAATTAACGGTTTTCAATGAATAAAACATTTTGTATGCACTTGATGAAAGGGTAAATGAACTCCAAATTTATAAAATTTAATCCGAAAGAAACTAAGGAGATAGAGATAGTAATTATTAAAAAAATGAAGAAAAATCATTAGATCACTATAGTTTTACCGCTAACTCACATAACTTTTCCTGAGCTGGCGGCTCACTTACAGTAATCCCATATATATGTAACTTATTTTTTTGTTCAAAAAGTAAGTTATATATATAATGTGCAACGTAGGTCTACAAATGCACCAGTTCGAGGAGGAGAGTTTATCAATGTAAGACAAATTAAAAAAACGAAGAAAAAACCGAAGAAAATATGGTTGGAGGTGATACGAAAAGATATGAATTCTAGAGGTTTAAATGAGGAGATATTACTTGATAGAAATGAATGGAGAAGGACGATCAAAGTGATCGATCCGGCATGATTCTTTTTTTGGTTCATGTAGTATATCCCAAATACTTGGGATAAAAGGCTTAGTTGTTGTTGTTGTTGTAGCAGTAGCCCATCTTCAACTGCGGACTCATGCACACGCGTGTGAACACACACCATAAAAAGAGCACTGAAAGCTGCTAGCATCATAACTGTAAGAATTAATATACATTTGCAGCAGTAGAAACTATTTTATGTTTGTTAAGAAAAAGTAGAAAAATTATTCTAGAGTCTTAAGGAGTGAATATACATCAAACAAGCTCTCAAAGAGTAGCGACATTCCTCTCAAGAGTTGAATATAAGCTCAGAGTCAATCGATCGTAAGGCCCAATAACAAACAGGCTTTGGGCTGCGGAATCTAGCCGTACTCGTATAACCTGGTTGGCCGGTCCAATGTTGTCATCCTGAGCTCAAGTCCTGAGCCCAAACTCACTGTAAGAATATTCTGGATCTTTCTAGATCTAACCCCGTTCTACAAAGAGATTGTATCTTGAATAAGAATTTCATTTTTTTTAATAAGATCGTTATTTTAAACCTTTCAGATAGAGCGATCTTAAAATTTGTTCCGACATGGTTCCCACTATATATATATATATATATATATATATATATATATATATATATATATATATATATATATATATATATATATTCTATGTTTAATCCAAATATGGGCAATTTATCAAATTCTAATATTCTTCATTGAGCCGTGGATATGTCTGAACTTTGATTAATAATATTAACATCTTGAAGAAAAGAAAAAAAAAAAAAAAAAAGGAACTGCAAGGAATATTAACACCACATTGATATTTCAAATATAACAGAAAGCTTACCATAACAATTTTTTCTCTTCTCCTTGCTACATTGACAAGTCAAAGTCAAACCAAAAGCTTAAAGAGTAAGATTTTCATTGTCTCGCTACACTGACATCTTCAGCACAAAGCTACTCTATAGTTTTTGAAAGAAGGGAGCAGAAAAGAGAAAAATATATATACAAGGATATAGAGGCTGAAGCCTTCATAACTAACTTAAGAGAGAAATTAAACAAAAGGTGAGTTATTTTGAGGCGGGAAGCAACAAAAAATTACCAGAAAAAGACGCCTGTTCGATGCAAGGAAGACGCTTGCGCGCACTAGTACCTCGACGAGCAGCTACTGTTATCACTCTGCGATTTCTTCTAATGCATTGCATTTTGGAGGCCCACAGCATGAATGAGCATTGCTCTGATGTGTTCGGGCGGGGTTCCAGGCCCTTCAGTCGATTGCTGAATCAAAGGTATGACCGTAGGAAACATTAATGCAAGGATGAGGAATACAAAACAATACTATGTTTCAACATAATAATAGAGATTATTCACTACCATATCATTGCCAATATTCTTTTTTTTTTTTTTTTTTTTTTTTTTAAATCAGCCATGTAACATTTCATCTAGGATTAATTACAAAGAATAGGTTCGACTCCAATGGCTCTGTGACATGGTTCAAGCATTCTCGGTAAAGATAAAATAAGAGCATATATAAAGATCATGAACAATGGATTATTTTCATTACAGTATTGTGATGGCTAAGGAGCACGATATTTGAAAACCAAAGTCATTGTAATCTCAGCTACACGCATTGCAAGTTGTAAGTGACATACATACCTCAGCTCGGAAGACATCTAGAGTAAATCCATTGAAACAGCTGATGACTGCCTGCTGGATATCAAGGCCAAGGTCGTCGAGTGTCCTCATTGTAGAGAGCAAGAGGCCGGGCTTTCGGGCACATAACATGTGAATATTCACTGCCTTCCCTTCCCTAATCTTGACTTCCACCTAAATATATAGAAGATCATGCAATACAATACGTCAACACTAAAACTTAAGACTATTAATAGTTTAGGTAATAACTAGAGTACGTACTCAGCTTGTACAGATAAGATACTACGTACTGTAACTCATACACATTGGAAGAATTTAATTAATTGTGTAACACGTCAAAATCGGCTGCATGTTAATACTGTTCTTTTTAGTTTAAGCTAGGAATTGTGAGGTAAATTAGATAATGTCAAAGGTTGAAACTAACTACATCGAAAATTTAGAGTATGATAGTAAGAGAATATATTTAAGCGTATGGGATATTTACTAGCTAGGTCAGAAACTTAGAACTACTTGCAATCAGTAATTAAAAAAAGTGATACAAATCAAATCATATAGTTATAGGTATTAGACACTTATAGCAGGTAACTAATACTATCCCTGTCTTTCTTTTTGACTTAGGTCGAATCTAGAAGAAAATGCTCCCTATAGGCTCCATTTAAAGGAGCCTATGGCATATTAACAACCGTCGCTCTGCCCACTAGCGAAAGGGATGATAATGGATGCGTCAACGGGCCAATTTTTGGCTCTCTCTGTATAAAATTTTGAATTAGAAAAATAAAAATTTTATTTTTAATTCAAAATTTTGTATAGAGCGGACCAAAAATTGACCCATAGATGCGTCTATTACCATCCCTATCTAGCAAGGAGGACGTGCCCATATGGAAATGGGAGAAGTCAGGGGCTTTCTCAGTACGATCTACCTGCAGGTTCGTTAATCATGGGGGGCTGTGTATGATGAATGCAAAGTTGATTTCGACTGTGAAGTGCACCCTTAAGGTTAGATTCTTTCTTTGGTTATGTGAGAAGAATGCTTTACTTATATATATAGGATAACCTGCAGAAAAGAGGGTGACAAGGCCCGAATCACTGGGTCTTGTGCGGGAAGGAGGAAGAGTCGAACGCACATATTACACTGTCAAGTGAATTTTCTAGGCGTATCCCAAAAGAATGTTTAACCACTTTCGCATTAGGTGGCAATGTAACGTACCGTACGTCAATTTGGTCTGGGACTGGCCCAAGGGGGAATAACCGGAATTTCAAACTTCAACTAGATGCGACAACATGTTGGAGAGTGTAGAGAGAACGCAATGATAGAATTTTCAATAATACCTCACACTTTATTTATAATTCGATTGGATCTTAACTCTTGGGCAGGTCTGTGGAAGGGATAGCAATACTATTCTTGGCGCATCTCATCTTTGATAGGTACTATATAAGTCGGTTCTATTATCTATGTAAGTTAGTTTTATTATCTACGCATTAATGGGGTGCAGTGAGCCTTAGCTCACCATAATGATCTTATATATATATATATATTAATCGTAACAGAGAGAGTAACTAAACACAAAATAGAATTGGAAGATATGACTTGTGATCGTATGATATTGATGTTAAGAAAATATAATTGTTGAAAACAAGATGTATGTGGAAACATTGGGATGCAAGCAGAAGGAAACTAACCCTGGCTTGTTGACCAGTTGGGCTGGGCAAATTACTCGGGCACAGCTCCTCCTTCACACAAGATGGCAGGGTAGGCGTCAGAGGATGAAAGCTTGATCCAGTTGGAGTGGGTAATGAAGAACTTGAAGGTGTTGATCCAAGTTCACTGTGAAGGTCATTTATTTTTTGCAGCAGCTCCTTCAAGTACTCAATAGCATCACCAAGAATAGATGCCCTATCCATCTGCGCAGACGACGAGAAAGTAAAACTACAGTTATTTCTTACAAAAAGAGAAAACTAACCATTTTTTTTTTTTCAACTTCATAGACTGTAGCAAAGTCCCAAGTTAACTGCATGTACTAATTTGTGAGTGAATGATATTGATTTTATAGCCTATAGTATTAACCCTCCCTGATAAAATAACTAATCAAACAAATGTATGTAACAGATAACAATGCATTATTTTCCCAAACGATGGAAATGCATTATTTGATAACATATAGATAATGTATTATAAGTTTACTGCATTATTTGTAAGCAGTAAACTTATAATACATGCAACTGATTACTCAGATGAGAAATCTAACTCCATGGTAATTCCTTTCCAATCTGATAAAGGGACCGCATTGATGCCATAAATGTAAGGGTCTAAGTTACATCTGCAGCTCTGGAGATCTAGGTGGTGAGTTATGTATAAGAGAGGCTAAATAAGTCTGGAAAATTTTGGCACACAAGAAGCAAATAATATATATTGATCACAATTTATAACTAGACTTAGCCACCTAAAGCAAGAAAAGAAGCTATTGTACTAAATTAAATTGGATTTTCTCATTCGCTAGTAAATTAAGTTGAATGATCTTTTACCAATCCAATAATGGTTATAAAACTAGGTAAGTTGTTTAAATTACTTGTTGTTCTATTGGCTGGAGAGATTTTTTATTTTTATTTTTATTTTTTTATCCGAAAAGAATTGCTAAATTGTTCAGAGAAGATTCAACAGTTGCTAAACATAAATAGAAATATGAAGACAGAAGATATCGAGTAGATAAACTCTATATAGAGAAGGGAAGAAGATAAAAATGGTCAGAAATGGTTAAATTGTTACCTACAGTACTGATGAAGGGACCACAGACATACAATAAATGCATGATCAGATCGTTAGACAATAATAACATAAAAACAGTTTTTTTTAAAAAAATATTATCAGCTCTGAAGATCAATTACACAATGCAGAACTGTATCGAAAAGGTTCAATGCAGGACTGTGAGTTTAAATCTTTAACATAGGAGCAGAGAAACTATGAGTGAAGCCTGCACAGAGACCAATATCTTGGCATCAAACTAACTGTAGTTAGACAGAAAAAAGAGAATTTTTTTAGAGCAAATTAATTGACAAAGGAACATAAATATCATTAAAACCCAATAATGTGTTCAAGACTAAAGCAGATGTAAAGAACCTAAGAAGCTAATTAAGGAAAAATTATAGTAAATGATAAAGAAGTATGGATAGGTGAAAATTGAGAAAAAAATATTAGTTCAAATACACTGAACGGTGAGAACACAGATAAGTAAATTTATTAGAAAAGACAATTAACAATTATGAGCTAAAGTTGAAACAAAATTACAAATATAAAGAACAAAATTCAGCAGAAAGAGTAAAAATCTACAAAATTAAGGGTCTAATTTACCAAAACATGCAATTAAGCTTGTAATAAAAATCGAGTTTTTAATCCAAATAACTCATCTTGCCGCTCTCAATAACAAGTAATCAACCCTAAAACTCAATTCAAACACGAAGACCGAGCACGCAGTAAATTCTAACTAAATTGAAAATTAAAAAATGACCCAGATAATAAAATCGACCGAGAACTCTGAAACCAAGTTAAAAATCTCACCTTGCTGATTTTGGGCACGACCGACCTCAGCAAGTACAGTCGATCATTGAGCTTCTTCCTTCTCCTCCTCTCCGCCACCAGATTCTTCGCCGGCAGCCCCTTCTTCTTCCCCTTACCGTCACCTCCGGCGGTAACCTTAACGTCGCCGCCCCCATTGTTTCCGTCAACCTCCACTCCCTTCCCATTCCCGTTATCGGGTACGGGCCCGTCGCCGGAGTCGTAATTCAGACCCGACCCGTCAATGCTCCCAGCGTCGAGGAGCTGGTCGTCGTCGCTCCACTTCCTCCTCTTCTCGTCGGAGCCGCCGAAGATCGCGGGGTTTTGCCGGGCGGCGCGCTTCTGGAAGAGGGTCGGCGGGGCTCCGACGGATGGGGAGATGTCGAGGGGGCGGAGGATCTTGGAGCGGGCGTCAAAGGCGGCGTCGAGGTTTATCGGGCTGAAGCTGTTGGGCGAGTGTCCGAATCCGGAGAACTGGTCCGACCCGAAAGGGGAGAAGCTCGCCCCGCCGGCGAAGGAGGAGGAGGCGGAGGTGAGGAGTGAGGAAATGGTTGAGGGGCCCACCTGGGGGAGGAGAAACTGGTCGGCTGTGGCGGAGAAGTGCGCCCTGAGGCCGCCGGAAGTCGAGGACGGAAAGAAGTGGGCCTCGCCGGATGAAGAGGAGGGGAGGAAGTGGGCCCCGTCGACGAGGGATGAGGAGGGCCCGCCGCCGAGCTGGTACCAGGAGGGGTCGTCGAGGATGGCGCCAGTGGCGGAGGAGGAGACGGGGCTGGGGGCGGCTGGCCAGGCGGCGGCAGCGGCGGAGGAGGAGGGGTCGTCGCCGATGCCGGCGGTGGGGTCGTCCATCCACGACGAGCTGTTCATCCTCGAAAGCATGCTTGCTTTCTCTTTCACTTTATCGCTCTAGAAACTGTTTCGTCGCTGAGTGCTCACACTGTTTCTTGGCTTCTTTCCGAACGTTGGGTTGCAGAGAGAGCGAGAGAGAGAGAGAGAGAGAGAGGAGAGCGAAGCACCCAGCAGGAGTTTGCGGTTATTGTTGCTTTATGAGCCCACCCTTTTGCTAAGTGAACTCCCTTGCTAAGCACTTAGAAACTGTTTTTAGGTGGGATCACATAGCAAAAGGGTGGGCTCGTTTAGAATTTCCTCCCTTCTAGGGAAATTCTACTTGTACACGGAAATTTACTCTTCACGCATTGTTTTAAACTTTGTAAATAATTATGGGAAATTCTATTTGCGCATGGTATTTTACTCTTGGCACCCTGATTTCTCTTTACACCAACTCATATTTTGAAATACTGTCAATTTACTTTCTGAGCCGAAAATTTTTTCCGAAAATATCCCTTCTCTTTTTCTCTAACTCCTCACCCGTCCAATTACATTTAGCAAAAAAATATTTTGGTCGGTATTAATACCCGACCAATAAATGTTCTGGTCGGGTATTAATACCCGACCAGCAAGCGAAGTCTAAAAAAAAAACTAATTAAAGATAAAATTCAAACAAATATGTATAAAACCTAAAAAAATTTCAAATCGTATCTTAGATTTGTTCTCTGACATCAATTGCATGTTGGAATTTTCCATTTACATAAGAAAACTCAAATGTAAATTCCAAACTCAAATTTCACTTGTCACAATGAAATCGAAGAATTTAAAATTCTTTTAATTTTTTCAGGAACATTAATGCAAAAAATTTTAAGGGGTCAAGAAATCAAATTGATAATTTTGTAGGAGATGTATTTTTATTAAATACCAAAAAAATCATTTAGTGTTTTAGAGAGAAAATAGAGGAGGAAGACGATCAGTCGTAGTTCTAAATTTTAAAAAGTCTTAGTTTGTCATTTATAAGGGTAATTTAGTCAAAAAATAATGACAAACTTGTAATTATTTAGAAATTTTAAAACTTTGCATCAAGAGTAAAATGCCGTGTGCAAATAGAATTTCCCAAAAATTATAAGTTTGTTACTTGTTTTTTTTTACTAAATTACTCTTCGTGCTTATATAATTTTAACTTCCTATTCATCTTATCACCACTTTTAAAAAAGATCTACTTTTTTAAGCTAAAAAAGATCAAATTTTTAATTCATAAAAATATATCAAATTTGCCCTCATGTTCCAATCTTGCTCTCCAAGTTTTGCTTATCCTTGGAATTAATCTTTTAATTAACAAAGATCAATGACATTGCAGCTGACAAAATAGGACACAAACGCATTAATAATAATTAGCACTAATTGCAATTGACAACGCCATCATCCTCAAAATCTATATGTTGTGCATCTTTTAGATTTAACGAAAATTCAAAGGACATATTTAAGCATTAAATCAGAATCCCATTAAGATGCTTAGCCTCAATTCCATGTCCACATCGTCGTTGAAAAATGGAGATGGCGATGGCGAGTTGAGATCCGACAACACAAAATCCCTAGAATCACCATTATCATCAGCAGCAGTAGCCGCAGCAAAAGAATCGGAATGAGTACTCGTCGAGCCTCCATCTTCATGCTTTGGCGATCCATTGGCGAGCAATATGAGGCTGGATACGAACGTTGGTTCTGTGAAGCGAATTGAGATATGCCACACGTGATGGTCTGCTTGGTCCAACTCTGATGGTTGTCCTGTTTGAAGAGGCTCATACACGGAGCGTCTCGAAATAATACCTGGAGCAGGAGATTCAATTAACCGACGCCTTTTCCTCCCCGGCATTCTCACGACGTGGATTTGAACCACCTGACGCCACTTTCCTGTCTAGTGGATCGTGATTGGTATGTTTTCAATTTCATTTCTATGAAAAAAATATTAGTCAAAATGAAAAGATCGTGATGAGTTTCACGCGCTCTGGCACCCAGCCCGCACGCAGTCACATCCTCGAAATGAGTGACTCTGACGAATGGCGGGTCTTGTGATTAGACACACGAGACTCAAAATCTCGTGCTAAAGAGCGTAGAGGTTCGAGTTAAGATTTCATAGAGGCCCTTATGACCCTGCGCGAAGGCTGCTGGTTCGGGGGTAGGGTACGGGATTCGTTCAAAGAGAAAGAGGGGGAATTGCTATTTCTTTCTCCTTCTCGCCACGTGAAAACTGCTAGTCAACCTCGTGCTCCTCGATGGTGAAGCTAGTCGCATGTCGAGAGCAGCGACGACGTCGAGGAGAATTGAGCGGTGGCTTGACGATTCCACCATGCTGTTGTCGTTCGGGATGGCATCGCATGCGGCAGAACAGAGCCTTGCACAACACGAACAGTTTGCCGCACTCGGTGCCTGCTGTTCCCATTTGGATCAGCAGGCACCGGGGATCAACAAAGTCGGTTGATGGAGTCACCAGCAATAGAGGAGAAGGCCGGGCAAGGAAGGCAGGGATTGGCTACAAATTTGGAGGCGGCAATGGAGTGCGCTGGTCGATTCTCGGGTGGTGACGGAGCACGGTGGGTGGGTCAGGTAAGGAAGATCAGGAGTTTTCACATTTGGGGAAAAAGTTTGCACTGGCAATCAATGAAATAGATATAAAGTGGAGTTTGGGTTAAAATTGGAAAAAATTTGAATGCAAAGAGTAAATAGGTAATATTTCAAAATGAAAGTTTGATATAAATAGCAATCTTGACGCCAAGAGCAAATAGACGTGCGTAAGTAGAATTTCCCTCCCTTCATCTCCTCTTCTCAAACGCTCTCTTCCCAAATTGTCCCCCACGGATAGTAAATAGCCAATTTTGTCTTATTGTTCCCTTTGTTAATTTCTTTTAAAAAATATATATATACAAGTGTGAGAGAGGGATCCAATCTGTGGGTTCAGCTTTTCGCATTTGTTGTCTTTTTTCGTTTCTTTTTCGCTCTTTTCCAATTTAATAGATGGTGGGGACCAGTTGGAGAGTTACCAGATGAGCCCCATTTTCTTCTCAGCGTAACCCAAAAATTAAAGAAAAAACAATTTTCCACCTAAAAGTACTCACGAAAAAAAAATATAGGGCGCATCTAGTAACTCTGGAACAGTTGTAGTGTTGTTTGAACTTGGACTAGATAATTCTGGTAATTACAAAAGCTGTTTTTGGTTTTTTATTTTATCCTCCAATTTTTTTTTATTTTTTTAATTTGTTCTAATTACTCAAAAACCAAATTCGAATTTGAGATGCAACACCCCATGTTACACGTGTATTTCCTGCCAACCAAATTTATAATTTTTTAGACATATAAAATATAAACTTTCCAAAATTCACTAATAAACTTAAACAACACATCACTTTTCAAAAAAGTTATGTCATTTTGCAAAAATTGACAGGTAACTTATTGAAATTATTGTATTAATTTGGCTTACATAATTTTAATATTGTATGCAATATCACATTTTTTTGGGATAAAATAGTATACTCATTTTTATTTTTCTCTCTCCACTAATTACTTGCAAATAATATATACATAATAATATTTTTTTTTGCTATAGTTATCGTAGTGGTAATGAATTGATATACCTCTGTTTCATTAAGATTTCCAGCCTCTCTAAAATAAATATTTTCAAATTTTACCAAGTATTGTGCAGGTTTTCCACTTGTTATAATTAAAAAAACAAGAGTAAAGGAGTTAGAGCTTAAAATATTACTAAACAATGAATTGTTGCTTAAACTAAACAGCAAAAATCATATCCAAAATATAACCGAAAGGCTTAAAGCTTAAAACATTTCCTTTCTTTAGTTTTTAAATTTTAAGGTGAAATAAAAAAAATTTCCCCTTAATTCCAGAAAAAAAATAAAAAAAACAAAAAAAATTCTCACTTTCTTTGGGAGTTTCCAAAAAAGCACACCATTTTTTTTAATGAGCCCACTAAATAGTACAATCAATTTTGATCATGAGGAGACGGCACAATCCACAGTAAGCCTTACTGCCACGTGTCATGCATGCATGCCATCATGCTCGATTTTGTCGGGAGTTTTCAAAGAAGCATTCCAACTTTCTTAGTGAGCCCACTAGAAAGTGAAATTTTGGTTGGGCTAAAAATTGAGAAGTGGGCTCACTTGGAAACATGGCGTGCTCTTTTGGAAACTCCCGATTTTGTCACTCTTCAGGTGACAAGTATTTAAAATTGCGGGATAAGAGGTGGGCAAGATGATTTTTTACTTAATTTTTTGGCTTACATTTTATCATATCATGATTATTAAGAAATTAATTCTGAGATCGATAGCCAACAGCCATGCAGGTACGTACGTTGTTTGTTCATCTTGAATTGTCTACACATTAATGTCTTCGAGCGTCAATATATGACTTTATTTAAAATTTAAAATTAAGTTTAACAAAACTCCATTATCTTGATAGTAAAAAAGGGAAGAGGCCGGATGCTTGCGGGGAGTTTCTAAATGAGCACACTATTTTTCTAATGAGCCCACCTACCAGTGTATTTTTAGTCCATGCTTTTCATTGTTAAGTGGGCTCACTAGGAAAAATGATGTGCTTCTTTGGAAACTCCCATGCATGCTTAGGAAAAATGGTGTGCTCCTTTGGAAACTCCCATGCTTGCGGGGTGGGAATAAACCTGGAGTCTGTAGCCTAGGTGAGTGGGGCAGCTTGCTTCCCCCGGTGGCTGGGGAAATTCCAAACGAGCACACCACTTGACTTAGTGAGTACTACTTTAATTTTGATTGTGTCAAAGATCACGAAGAAAAAATCGAGTATCTTAGTGAAATCAAGTTTGATGAAGTCTAACATGACCATGACCGGTTTTGATAAGTTGAATTGAAGCAATTTCAAGAGAGTACTACTTTAATTTTGATTTTTAAAGACAACTAGAGTGATGCTTCCTTGATCATTGCATTCTGGAAAACTGATGCCCACTGAGTTTCAGAAGTTTAACTAGTGAGAGCGAATCAATGTTTAGGACATAGCGTTCGATGTTAAACTCGATATTTTGTGATGTTCTTTTATTTTATTAATATACTTTATTTATGTATTTGTTTTTACTTCTAAATTTTCAAACTGTCTAGTGTAAACGTTCCTTTTTTGTTTTTTGCTGCTCATTCTCTCAGTGGGGAAAAAAACAAAGGCATGCAGAGGAGTTTTCTCTCCTTTTGTTGCTTTATGGCTGTTGGAGGACTCTTCTACTACATCAAAACTTCAAAGTTATGATGAGGGTAATTATTTTGTATTTTAACACGCCCCCGCAGGTTGAAATGGTAGAAACCTGGATTTTATGACTGGGTTGCTCTGATACCATGTTAAAAGTTTCTTCTCTTACACCAAAACTCCGAAATTATGATGAGAATTGAAGGTATTATTTTGTATCTTAACAATGACAAAGTTAAGCAGACACGCATAAGTTCAAAAAAAAAGTTGCTTCCTTGTGTCATGGGGAAATTCTAAGTAAGCACACCACTTGACTTAGTGAGCACAGATTGCTGAGTCGGGGATTAGTTTGAAAACCGTTCGGTAATTAGTATCCAAATGGTTTTAACATTGTTCGAAATTTCTGATCAGAACAAAAAAACAAGATTAAAAAAGAAATAGCAAATTTGTAACTTTTTTACAAGTAGGAGGTGTGGTGCTCACTAAATCAAGTGGTGTGTTCGTTTAGAATTTCCGGTGCCAGGCTATCATGACTCATGAGGCAGTTTCCCTATTTTTCTCGTTATTCACCTATAAAAAAAAACAATATTTTATAATTGGTTGTGAGATGTTTCAATCTTGTAGGATGTGAGACGATACTATGTTGTCCTTAATCTTAGTAAATTGATACATATATAGTATTAGCCTCGAGGGTTAAATGGGCTCGATCGAGTTTTAAGAGAAAAATGTGGAAGGAAACAAATGGGTGCAAAAAGAAATTGTAAATGTAAAATACAATCTAATTCATTTATACTTGAAGTCCCTTGTCAGTAGATCAAACTCCAAATTTATGATGAGGATTGAGAGAAATTATTTTGTATTTTAACAAAACTAATTATCGAACCTATTTTTAGTAAATACTAAGTTGAAAGTTAATGGGTATCATACAATATTTCATCCAATAGTAGAAAACATCTCTTTCTTTTTTTTTCCCTACATCTTAATTCGATTCGGACACTGCATGAGTTATGGCTATTGATCTTTATCCCTTAGGTTGTAAATGGATATCAAAAGCAAAGTGTTTTGGGGTATTTTTACAGTATGTGTTTTAGAATGCTTTGGTGGTATGTGTTTTGGAGTGTTATGATCGTATTTTTTGGAGTGTTCTAGCTTATACTTGAGAGTTTAGTTTTCTCATAGGTTTTCGTGGGTTTCATAAACAAATAAAAGACAGATATACCTAATTAGGAAAAAGAAATTACGTACAAAAAGAGTTGGAACAATAAAAAAAAAAGAGTATTTTTAGATAAATAATTCAAAATACTGCAAAAACTCCGATTTGAAGTGTTCTGAAGAACACTCCAAAACACCTAGGTGTTATAAGAACACACCAAAATACTTGTTAAAAAACTCACAAGCAAGTAATTTTAGATATATATATATGAGCAGAGTTGTTACTAGTTTCAATCTAATGTAGTTAGAATCGTGTTCATCATGTAAGTTGCACCTCTCTTTTTTTAAAACATTTTTTGCTCTAAATGAATTACGACTAACATTAAAAGACAATTACAATATGAACCAAATATTTATGAATAATATGGCGTAACACATATTAATAGTATTGCAGTCCTAAAGCAACTTAGTCCAGTTAATTAGTACTGCCTTATGTTTAATGATTTTAAATTTAACTCCTAACCATGTTCGTGGAGAAAAGGCTTCAATTTTATTTTCAGAAAGTATTGCAAAACTTTTCCTTCTCATCTAAGGTCATTTTGATTACTACCTAGAGGCAATGGGGAGAGATGTTAGGGATCGAAAACCCAAATTTGATTTCGAATCACCACAAGATCACCCTATCTAGAATACTAGATAGGAAACACAATAAACAAAAGAAGAAAAACATGAGAGAATGAATGCGGTTCGGTTGAGCAAGTTCTACTGGAACAACAAAAGAGATTCATTATAAGTAAAATATTACAAGAAGATACATAATTATCACTTTATCTCTCACATCTCTCGTAACAATGAAAATGTCTCTCTCAATCAACTGTTTATATTTTTCATCTCACATACAACTGCACAAGAGATATATATAATCCCCTATCATAATAGCACTATTAAATCTTATTGGTATTCTAAACAAATTAGAATATCATCAGCTAATCAAAATCCAACTGAATTGAAACTTTTTGTGGCTCTCGTTTACATGTGAATATATTTAATAGATGCGAGACACAAATTCAATAAGACAAAGATAGGGTTAATATGCAAGAATTATTTACGGGGGAAGACCTGTAGACAAAGTAGGAGAGAGAGAGAGACTGCGGACAAAGTAGGATCCAGAGGGTGAGAGAGAGAGACTGACTGCAGACGAAGTAGGATCCAGAGTTTGGGGGGAGGGGAGGGAGAGAGAAAGCTGCAGACAAAGTAGGATCCGTAGGAATAAATGGGAGGATGGGAATCCCAAGTTTCTCATGATTTCTGTCTCTTTCTTGCTCTATCTTTCTAATTCACCGCGCTTGAAAAGGCAATTCCCCCGCACATTATACACACACCCCTCGTACTATCTTAAAACTTACTCCCCTACCACTTTATATTTATATATATATATATATATATATATATATATATATATATATATATATATATAAAGGGATTAATGTAGGTAAGCCGCACAGTTCAGAAATAGTTACGGAAACTAACGACAAAACTATAATGATTCAATAATTTTTCTTCAATTTTTTTTACAATTACTATTTCTATCTCCTTATTTTTTTTCAAATTAAATTTCATAAATTTTGGAGTTTATTTATCATTTTATCAAGTGCATACAAAATATTTTATTCATTGAAAATTATTAATTTTGTGTTAACTTGATAGATGACCAAATCGAAATTAAAATCCAAGAAATTAGGTATGAGTGAATTCTAAGGGATTAAGATTATAATTCAAAATATTTTTTTAAAATTTTTTTATTGAAAATAGAGGAAATGAACTGTAACTCAGTTAACTTGCGTAAGCTGTCAATTCATTTCTATTTTTCTCATATATATATATATATATATATATATATATATATATATATATATATATATATATATATGAGAAAAATGGAAATGAGCTGACAGCTAACGCAATTTACCTGAGCTGCAGTTCAACGGTTTTCAATAAATAAAATATTTTGTATGCATTTGATGAAAAGGTAAACGAACTCCAAAATTTATGAAATTTAATCCGAAAGAAGTTAAGGAGATAGAGATAGTAATTGTTAAAAAAAAATTGAAGAAAAATCATTGGATCATTATAGTTTTGCCGCTAACTCACGTAACTTTTTCTAAACTGGCGACACATCTACATTAATCCATATATATATATATATATATATATATATATATATATATATATATATATATATATATATATATATATATATATATAATAAAAGAGTAGCTAGCCAGCTATTTACTTACCTTTGTTACACGGAACAAAACAGTAAGAACATAAATAATAATATTGTACGTACGTCTTTTCAAATGTTTATCTTGTACCAGATCCAACGACGTCATAAATGGATGCATGCATGCATGCATGGATATTGCGGACTCGGAGGTAAGGAGATGATAGCTGGCATTGGGATTGGTGATGCTGCTCTTCGCCTGCGTCTGCCTGCAGTCTCAGCTGCATGCGTTTTATCTCAACATGCACAAGTCATCGGCAGCAGAGGTACCTGCTGCATGGTGTCTGTCCTCTCCATTTTGTTTTGTTCTCCCATATTGGCAGAATATATCATACATAATTAATCTACTCCAATTCAATGAATTCGTGATTATTATTTTGGAGAATGAGGTGGTGGTTATTAAGTTGCTAGCTAGGGACAAAATGGAATTTATCATGCAATATTAATGTCAGTTCCAGCAACCAACCAATTTAGTACATGTATTCAAATTTTTTTAACGTTTCTAAAAAATAAAGATGGTACCTACCAAAGAGTTGTTTGGTCTCGTACCACGGCTGCAATTTCATCCACTTTCGCTGCAAGTGTAACCTTCTGCTAATTGGTTGTAATTGCAATTGTAAAAATTTATAATTACAATTGTAACCACTTATACAATTGTAATCCGTACAGTTATATAATAAAGTGTACAAAAAACTTTTATTCTTTCTTTTACAAACCGTTATTGTATTATTAATAAACTTGGTATTTATCAAACAAATTAAAAAAAAAAATTAATATTTTGAATTTTTTTGCAACTACTTGCAACTTATAACTCCCAAACCAAATACAACAATATGAATTATAACAACTTATATTACTATAACTTCAACTGTAATAATATAAGTTACAACTTGCAATATCATTTATAAGTAGTCAAACAGTACATAAATTTATAACGTCTCATGTTCTAGCTTTATGCTTTAGCAGTACAGATATGGCATGCTACGTAAAGATTTTTTAAAAAAATACATGTGATACATATCTTTGATGTAATGTATACAAAATATATCTGTAACGATACAGCTATCTGATAGAAGCATCGACGACTGCATAATTTGCGAAAGTTAATATTCTATTCTATGGGTTGTCTTTAGTAGGGAAGATATTAATGGGTCACAGATACAGCTTGGCCCAACGATCCAATCTGAGAGCAAGTCTATGTGGCGACGAATAATGGACCGGGGCAGGTCTCAACGGCCCGGCCCAATCCCAGATATGACAGCACTTGGCTGCATCTTTCTTTAAAAAATTGAGCAAGAGAACAAGTACAAGTAATCCGACTCGAATTTGATTTCATGTACGTATATTTGGTGAATATGAACAGTCGTATAATGTTTTGCTTCGTGATATGATAGAGGTATGGAAAATGCTAACTGCACCTGATATATCCAAATAAATATCTGATATTAATGTGTGACATCATATGGATCAATAAATTAATTTAATATTTCGTAACATATTAAGAAGTTTTTTTTTTCTTGATAATGTATACAAAGTTATTTGAAATAGTATTGTTTTTCCTTTAAAATTATTGTCATAATCAGTAGTATCCACTAAATAAACGAAATCCAATTTGAATCAATATTCATTTTTCATGAAATATATATGGATCGTAAGTTTAAAATTCAAATAATATTTATATTCGTAAAAAGGAAAATAAATACAGATAAGTGATATTAGCATCCGCTCTGAATCTTCTCTGCTTACATCTGCAGCAAGAGTAGAACCTAAAAGTTTTAGGCCTATTTTATTTTGAGGTTACAATTAGGATAGATAGACACCATATCAATTATATAAAAAAGGAAAAGTTTGCCTACGGTGTCTCCTTATACCCTCATCTAAGGATAGGGTCAAAAACCCGAGCCCAGGATACCAAATAAATGAATCAAATTGTTCTTCATGATCCCTATTTTTTAAATAGATGATATAAGAAACCATCACTAAATAGTTTCATAATGAACGATTTTTCAACAATATAATCAATCAGGCAAATATAGAAATATCTAGATCGCGTGATTTTTATACACCACTTATTTAGAAAATAAAGATAATGATAAATGGTTCTGGTTGTTTATTTTGATAATTTTTATGAAGGTTTAGCTCATCTCCTTAGATGGACATTCTACAAACACTTTTTAATGTAAAAAAATACAATTTTTTTTCTAATCAAACTGACACACATATTATTTGCAATATTATCTAAATTGAGTGACTATCACAAGTCGAATATGAAAAATTTATTTTGCTAAGTACTATTGCAGACTCAACATGGTTGGTCAGAGACATCATATTGTTATCTGCAATTGGACCGTTGAGGCAAATTATAGAAAACATGGGCTAGGTTAGGTACATACAAAAGCGAGCCAAATTAAAGATTTGTGAATCATTATATAACAAGAATAGCACCAAGTATAAATAGGAATGAGGCCAATATAGCAATCTTTCTTTTACTAAAATAAGATGCTGTTTCTTGGTATATTTGTTGATAAATATGGTCAACTATTTTCTTCAGCATAAAAGTTAAGCGAAATTTTTTAGACTAATAAAAAAAAAATCATCCCCCAAATCTTATGCTATATTACTAAGTGAAGAGGAGAGAGAAAATAACACAATATAAAATAGAAAATTTAGAAATTTGAGAAAATTTACATGGACAATACAAAGTTTTCTAAATTTTTTATTTATAATTTAAAAAAAAAAAGTGAAAACGAATGAGGCTGTTGGATTGGGGAGAGTAGTTACATTGTGGGAAATAGACATTTCAAAAATTAGAAAATTTAAAACCACTTTGTAAAAATGACACCCCCTCCTTAAAAAATATATTTACATTTACTCATCTTAATAATATAATTAACATATTCTGTTGTACTTTTTTAAAAAAATAAATAAATCAAAATATTCCAAATAATTGCGCGGGTTTCTACTAGTATATATATATATCTAAGGACATGACCCTCCTAAAGACAAAGTAGAGTTTCAATTTTGAAAAACAAAGTTTATTTTATGGACTCGCTTAACTCGGCCCCCTCTGCCGCCCCCTCCGAACTCCTTCTCCACCACTCCCTCCGCCCGCCGCCACTGCCTCCCTTCCCTCCACACCCCTTGCCCCTTGCCATCCCTCCCCAATGCCAACCCTGCCGCACTTCCTCCCCCTCTCCCTTCTCTGCAGTACTCACCATCCCCTCCTCCTCCTCTCTCCACCATCCTCCTCATCCTCCACCCCCATCTTTGTAAAACCATCATCCCCCCTCCTCATATCTCCTCCTTCTCCTGCTCCTCCTCGTCCACCTCCTATTGCTCTATGAACCCACCAACCCTTTTCTTGTCCTCCTCTTTCTTCGCCCCTAGCCCTATCCCTAACTCAACCCCCTAAAACGGGAATTTTCAAATGAGCACACCACTTTTCCTAGTGAGCCAACTATCTCTAGTGTATTTTTGGTCCGAACCACCCTTAAAAAGTGGGCTCGCTAGGTAAAATAGTGTGCTCCTTTGGACACTCGCCCTAAAAGTGAGATGAAGATGAGAGTACATTTTTCAAAAAAAATTACGAACTTATAATTAAAACCAGTTTTAGCTTTGTGTGTCCTTAGATATTTGGGGAGTGTGCCTTTAAAATTTCCCGCCTCTCACCCAGTTGTTTTTTGTTTTTTTTGGTTTTTGGCTATTACAAGGGCTGGATGCAGGACCAAATCTTTCACCAGTCACGTCTTGGGCTCACTTCTATGGTTAGGCCCAAATATTCCAAATATTTCTTGAACTCGAGCTCAAAAGTTAAGCTAACAGATGTTCAATCCAAGTTAACGTTGGTGCAGCTGCAGAGATATTTTGCCATAGGATCACATCATAGAAACGGGCATAAAAAGTGATTATGATTGCGTATCTTAACATTTATATGTGCTGTTAGGGTTGGTAATAGATGCGTCAATAGGTTAATTTTTTGTTCGCTCTACAAAAAATTTTGAATTAAAAAAATATATATATTTTTCAAATTCAAAATTTTATAGGGAGGATCAAAATTTAGACCGTAGGCGATCTTTTAGCATGCTTAATTACCATGGTTAAATCCCTGCACATCAATTGTACCAAAATTTCATTCTAGGATCACCCTTTGATAAGATAAAATGTTACCGACTCTTCTAACTCGCAAATTCAATAAAAAAAGTTATTACATGAGGCACTCCTTACATAATGTATGTTACTCTCTAAATTTGTACATTCAGGGTTAAATCCAAGAATATGTGCAAAGTCCAAGGCAGAACTATATTTTATTTTTGTAGGATTTTATTTTTTATCCTGCAATTTATATATAATATGTTTCATATAGTCACAAAAATAAAGAAACTTTTCCTTCAAGGTAAAAAAAAAAAAAAAAGAAGTAAAAGACTGCTAAATTCAAATCATACGTGAATATTCTAGCCAATCTTCATGCTAAAAACCATTTTGCATAAACAAATAAAAAAAATCAACAATTAAAAATTTATCTTATCATAAAATATCAACGTCAAAATACAAAACAATTTCGCTCAATTCTCATCATAATTTTAAAGTTTTGGTGTAGTAACAAGAATCTTCAATTTCTGTCGGACGCACATTTAATTATGAATTTTTTTAAAAAATACTGCTACGTAAATTCCAAATTTCTATTAAAAATAAACTTTCAACCTACGTGATCCTATTTTAAATCATATCCTATTTTCACGAACGACAATGAGCAAGAAAATAAAATATGACAATAAGCACATATCGCAGTGCAACTATGAATATAGCCATGAATATCTAAACTAGTATCCTTTGCTCAACAACAAACAGATCACTTTCTCAATCACAACTATCTATTTTATGATAAACTATTCTGTCTTTTTATAAAAATATCCTTTGCTCAACAACAAACAGTTCACTTTCTCAATCACAACTATCTATTTTACAATAAACTGTTCCATTTTTTTATAAAAAAGAATTACTAAAGATTACTTATATTGTGAGATTTTTCTAACGGATAAAAAAAGTATATTAAAAAGCTAGACATTATAGCAAATCTAAGGATCTGTTTGGTTTGAGGGAAAATGAAGGGGAAATGAAGAAAAAAAGAAAGAAAATATTTTTTATTGTTTGGTTTTTAGAAAAAAATTAAAAGAAAAAAAATTATTTTCTTACTGAAGGGAAATTCTAAATGCTCACCACACTCGACTTTGTGAGCACCATACCCTACAGTAAAGTCACGAGCACCGGAGGAGAAAAGTTGTGCTCACAATGTGAAGCGTGGTGCGTATTTAGAATTTCCCCAAATCCAAGGATAATTGCATATAACTAGTTTTGTATTCAATTTCATACCAAATTTTCTCTTCTAACATCGTTTGCATGATTGTACTCCTGGATATAAATGCATCTGGCGAGGACCGCGAGGTTTATCTTCGGGGTTGCTTTCTTTCTAAAAAAAATATCCCGATTGGACCGGGCGTCTGGTCCGGTTCAGACAAGAAAACCAACCAAGTGGTAAGAAATCTGAGGCGATGAGTGGGAAGAAGACAAATGGCAGCGAAGGGGCTTATCTTAGTCCACGTCTCTTCTCTCTTCTTAATTTCCTCAACCTCAGCTTAGAAATCTACTAGCTCTTCACCCAAAATCTCGGGTTCGCTGAAACCCTAGCTCCAGCGCTTGAGGTACGTCATCTCATCGATGTTGATTTGTCCGCCCAATTCACGTCATAACCTTGCGATCTGTAATTGATTGATAGGTTTTTTTGCGTTTGATTTTGGATTCAGTTGCAAAATCCTCATTACGTTAGGTTGGGATTTTTGTATCTTTAGCTGGTTCTTTTGTATATTTCTATATTTCCTAATTTAGATATCTTTTTATTTGAGAATATAAGAAGAAAGATTAAAACTACATATTGTTTAGGGTTTGATGGAAATGGTGTATAGATTAATATTTTCTGTCAACAATTGCTCAGTGTTATGTATTACTGTATTTTTGTTGTTATTTCACTGTTATTATTTGCATTTAGACGAGTTCATCTTTAATTATTTGAAGATGTTAATCATATTATGTTGATGATTTGCTTTAGAAATCATGAGTGAATTAGAAAACAGAAAGTTGGGTGTGAAAAAAGTCAACTCTTTAGAGAAGAAGCTTGGATATTCTCAAATTCATATCAAGGCTGAAGTTTGAAACTGTGATCATGCATTTTGTTTTTGTAACAATAGCCCCTTTTATATGAAAAGGCTTCTGACAATTTGATTTAGGGTGCAACTGCTTGTCATTTCAGCATGAGCTTACCTTCTAATTGTGCTACATTTTGTATTTTATACTGAAACCCTGGTGGTTGTAGGCAACAGTTTGTATATGGGATAATACTGCATACATCAGTTAAGTAATAACTTTGTCTTACTTGAGTCCTGATTTGCTCATGACCTGAGTGTCAAGAATGTATGCAGCTTGTTGCCTGCATGAATTAGTGTTATAGGCGACTTGATTTTTATTGCTATATTTGGCTAAGCAATCTATCAGTTTGTCAAATTCGTTGAAGGGTGGCATTGTATAGGTCCTTGTTTTTTTTTTTTTTTTTTTTAAATTAATGTTGTTTGATTCACCCATCTCAGCTACTCAATGCAACATTTGGTTTTTGTATCTCTTCTGGTGAATTCTTACCATGATTTCTCAAGCGCAAAGATTTTTTTCCTTTTGGGTAGTTGATGTTGCGGAAAGCAGATATCTTACCCACACAAATAGACACCCAAAATAGTGCCACACAAGAACTAATAGTAGAGAATAAACTAATAGTAGAGAATAAAGAAACTAATGTAAATAAGAGAAGACACAAAATTTAACGAGATTCGGTAAATATTATCTACGTCCTCAGACGCCAACGATCAATCCACTGTCACCAAAGTTTCAAATCACAAAGATCTCTGACAAATTGGTAAGTCCCCTAAGAATAGGAGAATTTTTTCAAAACCCAAAAATCCAAAATTACAACTTGAAAATTTTCAAATTTAAAAACTTTCCAAAATAAAATATATTTTCTCAGAATAGTTTTATAAAAAAACTAATTATTTTTGGGTTACTAAAAACCAAAGACCTAAGGCCCTATTTATAAGACCCATTGGTGGTGTCTGCTTAGCTCCCAACCAATGTAGAACTAATAGAGGCACACCAAAATTCAACAATCTCTAGCTTGGCGAATAAGGCCCACATCGTCAGCACCTCTAAAGTAAGATCTTCAAACTACTAAACATTGACTAAATCTAAATAATACTTGAATTTGGTCGAAATCACCACCTTTATTATCATATCAGCGGGATTCTTTGCAGTTCCAATCTTATGAAGTAATATCTTCTCATCTTCAATAATTTTCCACAAAAAGTGATATCTGACGTCGATATGCTTTGTCTGTGCATGATAGACTTGGTTCTTTGCCAAGTGAATTGCACTCTAGCTATCACAATACACAGCAACATGTTTCTTAATAACCCCCAAGTCTTCAAGCAACGTCTGTAGCCAAATTGCCTCCTTTGCTGCTCTGTAATTGCCAGATACTCTGCTTCTGTTATAAACAGAGCAACTATGGACTGCAAAGTAGACCTTCAACTCACTGGTGCTTTACCAAAAGTAAACACATAACCAGTAGTTGATCGACGTTTATCCAAATTCACAGTCAGAATCAATATATCCAACCACATACTGACCAAGAGTATCATCACGCGCAAATACCAAACTAACATTTACGGTATTCAGAAGATACTATAGTATCCATTTCACATACTGTCAATGTTCTTTTCTAGGATCATGCATATAGCTGCTCACAACGCCAACTACCTGTGAAATGTCAGGTCTCGTATATAGCATAGCATACATTAAACTACCAACTGCATTTGAATAAGAAACCCTCAACATATACTCGCGTTCCTCATCAGTGCTAGAAGATAAAGCTGCATTTAACTAGAAATGTGAAGCAAGTGGGATAATTACAGGTTCTGATTGTTCTGTCATGTCAAAATGCTGTAGCATTTTTTTTGGATATTGTTTCTGAGGCAACCAAATCTTGTCTCTCTTTCAATCTCTGCTTATCTTTATGTCGAGAATCTTTTTAGTTTCATCAAAATCTTTCATTTCAAACTCTTGATTCAACTGAGCTTTCATCTTTTCAATCTCTTCTTGGCTCTTCGAAGCTATCAGCATATCATCCACATATAAGAATAGATAAATGAAAGACTCATCATGTCGCTTGCGAAAATACACACAGTGATCAAATTTGCTTATAGTGTATTTTAACCCTATCATAAACCGATTAAATTGCTTGTACCACTGCCTCGGAGATTGGTTCAATCCGTATAACGATTTCTTTAATTTGCAAACCTAATTTTCCTTTCTAGCAACCTGAATTCATCTGGCTGAGTCATATAGATTTCCTCTTCCAAATCACTGTGTAAAAATACAGTTTTCACATCAAGTTGAACTAGTTCCAAATCAAACTGTGCTACTAAGGTTAATAGAGTTCAAATGGAAGAATGTTTAACGACTGGAGAAAATACCTTATTATAATTAACTCCTTCCTTCTAAGCATAGTTTTTCGCCACTAATCTTACCTTGCAGCGAACATCATTTTTGTCATGAAATCTTTCTTTCTTTACAAATACCCATTTGCACCCTGTACGCCCGAAAATTGAACCTTTGATTCCATTGCAAAATTGATGAATTACAATAGGAATTTAGATTACAAAAATTCCGAAGAATTACAAGAACGGGAATATTGGTGGATTCCCTTTTTTTGAGTGGGTACGGGTGGCGGTGGAGTCTTGTTGCTGCCTCCGTTGACTATCCAACTTGGAAGGGGATCTGTGAAGAAAACCTGCTCCTTCTGATCTCTCTCAACCCTCTGTGAAGAATCGCTCTGCCGGCTCCAAAGAAAAGTCCTCCCTCCCGTTAAATTCCTGTATTTTATAAACCGAAGAAGCTCGAAATCCGGCTCAATTCTCTCCTGAAAAAGCGGATCACGGGATATCAGGAAAATAAAATAGGAAATAAAACAACGGAAAACAACGAAAAACAACCCGCGGGTGGCAACCTGAGGGATCGCCCCCGCGGGTTGCCACCCGCGGGTGTGCCCACTTAGCAAAATTAGGGTTTTTATTTATTTATTTATTTATTTATTTAATTATTTTTAGTGTCTACACACCCAATTGCCTTTTGACCTTTAGGTAGTTGAGCTAACTCCCAAGTTTGATTCTTCTGAAGAGACTCAATCTCTTCATCCATTGCTTTCTTCCACTCATCTTCTGAATTTCTAATTGCTTTTCTATAGGTGGAAGGAATATTGTTTACAATTGGAAGTGCATAGACCACCACTGTATCAAGAAAGCGAGTAGGTTTCTTAATTTCTCGATGTGTCCTGTCATGTACAATTGAGCTTAGTTGCTGTAGAGGTTCTTGGGTTGAAAACTCTTCCACTTTTTTTTTAGACATCCTCGTTTGCTACTGTACTGTTAATATAAACTGGGTTAACTCTGGTTTTTTCAAACTCCACCTGTTGCGGAGCACTCTCCACCTGCTGCTGAACATTAATGGTCTTCTCTTTTTCAGAATTGCTAAGTGTCACCTTTTTCAATATGACAGATTTATCAAAAATAGCATCCCTGCTAAAAATGATTTTCTTCGAATTTGGACACCAAATACGATATCCTTTCACACCCGAGCTAATCTCCATGAACAATACTTTCTTGGCTCTCTGATCCAACTTAGACTCCTTCCAATGATAATAAGCAGTGGAACCAAACACATGTAAGGAATCATAATCATAAGCAGGTTTTCCAGTCCATACCTCAATCAGTGTTTTACCTTCAATCGCAGCTGATGATAATCGATTAATGAGATGACATGCATTAGTCACTGCCTCGGTCCAAAATCTCTTGCTTAACCCAGCGTTAAGCAACATACACCGAATTTTCTCTAGCAAAGTCCGGTTTATGCATTTTGTCATCCCATTTTGCTGTAGTGAATCTGTGTTGGTGAAGTGTCGAATAATACCTTCATTTTGGCAAACTTTCAGAAACGGATCACTTTTACACTCACCACTGTTGTCTGATATGAGCTTCTTTATCATCTTGCCAATCTGAGTCTCAATCATCTTTTTCCATTTAAGAAAGATTCTCAATACTTCATCTTTAGTCTTCATTAGATACACCCAAATTCTTTTAGAGTAATCATCAATAAAAGTAACAAAGTAATGCATACCTTCCAAAAAAGGTGTTCTAGTAGGCCCCCAAACATCAGAGTGAGTATAGTCTAAAGTACCTTTAGTATTGTAGATAACAGTGCCAAACTTCACACTTGTCTTCTTTCCCATGACACAAGCTCACAGAAATCCAATTTACAGGTTTTTGCAACTTTTAGTAATCCTTTCTTTGCTAAATTCTGCAAACCTCCCATACCTGCATGACCAAGTCGCTTATGCCACAACATTGTTATTTTTGCATCTGTATCATCTTCAAAGACTATAGGCACTGATCCAATAACTGTACTACCCTAAAAGTAATATAAATTATTCTTCCTCATATTTTTCATCACCACAAGTGCGCTTGAAGTGACTTTGAGAACTTTATCTCGGATAGATATAGCAAAACCTTTTGCTTCTAACTCTCCCAAAGAGAGGAGATTTTTCTTCAAATTCGGTACATACCGAACATCTATCAAAACTCTAGTTGATCCATCATGATTCTTTAAATGGATTGTATTGAAAGACCTTTCCACTTGCACCAAAACTCCGAAGTTGTAGTGAGGGTTGAGGGAAATTATTTTATATTTTAACACGCCCCCGCAGGTTGAAGACTGGGCTTTAACGCAGCGGTATAATTTTTTAAAACCCGCAATTAAATGCGTGCCAGCAGGAATCGAATCTGGGTTGCTCTGATACCATGTTGAAAGACCCTTTCACTGCACCGAAACTCCGAAGTTATAGAGAGGGTTGAGAGAAATTACTTTGTATTTTAACACGCCCCCGCAGGTTGAAAATCCATTTTTTGGGTAGAAACCTGGGCTTTAACGCAGCAGTATAATTTTTTTAAAACCCGCAATTAAATGCGTGCCCAACAGTAATCAAAGCTGAGTTGCTCTGATACCAAATTGAAAGACCGTTCTACTGCACCACAACTCCGAAATTATAGAGAGGGTTGAGAGAAATTACTTTGTATTTTAACAGATTGAACCTATCTCAGTTGTCTTGTAAGAGCTGTCGTTGCCTATGAAAATAATTTCTTCATCAAACTCTTCAAAATTGAAGAACCACTCCTTATGATGACATATATGATAGGTGCATCCAGAATCCAAAATTCACTCATCAAAATGAGAAATTGAAGGTAGACAAACCAATACAAAATCTGAGTTATCATCTTCACACTTGGCTACATATGCATCAGAATCAGCCTTGCCCCTATCTTTCTTCAATTTTGGACACTCTTTCTTTCAATGTCCTTTCTTATGATAAAAAATACATTCATCTTTATCAGGTCTGCCCTCTTGATTGGGATCTGCCTCTCTGATTGGATTTACGACTTTGAGATCGGCCTATGATAACATACGTCTCAGCTGCATTGTACTCATACTCTTTCTGATGTTTCTTCCTGATTTCAGAATTGTACAATGTATTGTATATTTCATCAAAAGTCACCTTATTCTTACCACGAAAGAGAATAGTGACAAGTGATTATACTCATCAGGAAGAGAGGCTAACAATCATAAAGCCTTATCTTCGTCTTCAACAGTCTCATTCAAATTTAATAAATCTGTTATTAATTTAATAAAAGCATTGTTGATGGCCGTACCTGGTTGATACTGGAAGCGGAATAATTTTTTCTTCAAATAAAGCCGATTCTCACTGCTCTTCTTCATAAACTTATTCTCTAGCTCATTCCACATCTTACTTGCAGATGTTTTTCTCATGAACGGATACTTCTGCTCCCTTGTGAGACAAGATCGAATGGTACCACATACTTGGCGATTGATTCTTTCCCATTTTTTATCGGTCATCTTCTCTGCCTTCTCGTCTTCCAAAGCAACATCTAACTCTTGCTGATAAAAAATATACAAAACCTCGCACTACCACATGCCGAAGTTGTTACGGCTTTCAAACTTCTTAATGTCGAACTTTGCATTAGTCATAGTAATTTTAGCCGGTGTAGACGAAGAAACTTCTGTCATTTTTCAATAATTTGCCAAGGTCGAACCTTCGGCTCTGATACCACTTATTGCGGAACGCAGATATCTTACCCACACAAATAGGCACTAGTGCCACACAAGAACTAATGACAGAGAAAAAAAAACTAATTCAAATAAGAGAAAATACAAAATTTAACGAGATTCGGTAAATGTTACCTACGTCCTCGGGCGCCAACGATTAATCCACTATCACAAAAGTTTCAACTTACAAAGATCTCTGACAAATTGGGAACAGTTTTATAAAACAACTAATTGTTTTTTTATACTAAAAACTAAAGACCCAAGGCCCTATTTATAGGACTCATGGGTGGTGTCTCCTTAGCTTCCAACCAATGTGGGACCCAAATTCAACAGTTGAATGGTTGATTTTTTTTTTTTTTTAAGAATCTTTGTTAGTCTAGGGATATTAAATAGGTAAATTAGCACTTCAACCTTTCAGTTAAGGTTGATTGGGATATTATGGTGTCCTAGTGTGTATATTCATTCAATGTCTGGTGTCCTAGTTGTTTTTGTCAATCTAAGTTTGTCTCTTATCTTTGCATATGTTCGGCATGCTTCTTTGAGTACTACTTATCATGGTTAATTTAGGATAGCTGAGCATATATTCTTTTACTCTGTTTATTCTGGGGCCTGAATGCCAACTCCTTCCATTGTGATAATAAATAATCAGTAGTTGATCTTTGATGATGATATCTCTATGATCAAATATGCACCCAAATTTTTGGCTCACATTATTCCCTATTTATTCAATTGGTCATTTTAGCTCTATTGATTGCATTTTTCTGCAGGTTGTCGCAGAAAATATCCTGCAAGTAGTGTAATTATCCAGAGGCGGTAGATATGGCTGGGGCTTTGGTTCAGTCAACTACTCTTCCTGCTGTGATCAGTGGAAGTCGCAGTCAGCTTTGGGGCTCTGGGAAGAGTAGAAGGGCTACCAAGATGATGGGGAGTGCACGATCACATCCTCTTAGATTGCAAGGATTCACAGGCTTGAGAGGGTTAACCACTTTAGATTTCCCTTCTAGATCTGGACATGATTTTCATTCTACTGTAGCAGCTTCAATCTCTGGTCCAAAGGGAAGGGCTGTCAGGGGGGTTGCTAAGGCTATGTTTGAGCGTTTCACTGAGAAGGCTATCAAAGTTATCATGCTTGCACAGGAAGAAGCACGCCGCTTAGGCCACAATTTTGTTGGAACAGAACAGATATTACTGGGTCTTATTGGTGAAGGGACAGGAATTGCTGCAAAAGTCTTGAAATCCATGGGTATTAATCTCAAAGATGCTCGTGTGGAAGTTGAAAAAATTATTGGAAGGGGAAGCGGTTTTGTCGCAGTTGAGATACCGTTTACACCACGTGCAAAGCGAGTTTTGGAACTCTCACTGGAAGAAGCTCGGCAACTAGGTACCTTCTTTTGGTTACTTTCATCATATATGAATCTCAGGTAACTTGTTTTTAGTGCAAAGCAATAAGTTGTTAGGCAGCTTTGCGCAAAATCTATTTCTATCAGATGGCACATACTGAATTTTGATCCCACCCATTTTGGGTTCTTGTTCGTCTAATAATCTCTCTATAGATAAAATAGAAAAATAAAGGGGTCGAGTACCCATGTAGGCACACCCTTTAGAAATGGAACAGATAAATGGGATTGTTCCGAAAACTACCAGCTTTAAAAGAGTCATAGGTCATTAGCTATTTGAACGAAAAATAAAACATTGGTATCAAAAAGGGATATCAGAGTTTACGATGTCATTTATGAGCCACCAATATTAACTCCTGTAATACACATACCAGAAGTTTCTATAAGTAGCAGAGTTTTTCTTATGAGGTTTGAGTGTCCTTTGTTCGGTTACACTCACTTAATACAATCTTTCATTAAATGGATCTAATATACCATTTCTTTTATTGGAAAGGATACCTAAAAGCTTCTTTTCAGATTAGTTTTTCTAGAAATTCCTAGCTGGTCTCACTTTAAAGAATAATTCTTGATTTTAAAACCTTATACTTCAACTGATGGCCAGTTTTTGGATTACATCATTTGCTCCTGAGTGACTTCTGATTTGAGGAAGCATTTTCTTATGGTACATTTAGTCTGTACATCATCATGAAGAACACGCCTGCGGTAGTGAGTTCTCACACAAAAGCTTGGTCAATGTTCAGGTCACAACTATATAGGATCTGAGCATTTGCTTCTTGGATTGCTTCGTGAGGGCGAAGGTGTAGCAGCTCGCGTGCTTGAGAGCCTTGGGGCTGATCCAAGCAATATCCGCACACAGGCAAATTTTCCTTCTTTCAATTTTATTTAAATTGTTATTATAATGTACAGGCATGGATTTTGTATGTATATAAACCTTACTAACTGTAAATCTTAATATGTAATTTTTTTTTTTTTTTTTCCCTCCATTCGACCAGGTTATTCGGATGGTTGGTGAAAGCACAGAAGCTGTTGGTGCTGGGGTAGGAGGAGGCAGCAGTGGAAATAAGATGCCTACACTTGAGGAGTATGGAACTAACCTGACAAAGTTAGCAGAGGAGGTACACTTGTTTTCTTACTTTTTGTTGTATAATTACAGTGTCAACTGGAACATATAAGAAATGCTAACAAAGCCACTGCTTTGCAGGGTAAGCTTGATCCTGTGGTTGGCAGACAACAACAGATTGAGCGTGTTACCCAGATTTTGGGCAGACGAACGAAGAACAATCCCTGCCTAATTGGAGAGCCCGGTGTTGGGAAGACAGCTATTGCGGAAGGGCTTGCTCAACGTATAGCAGATGGGGATGCCCCAGAAACAATTGAAGGAAAGAAGGTTGGTTAAGAGTCCTATGATTATTACCCTTGCTTTTTCCATCATTAGTCTCATACTTGTTTATTTGTATTACTATTACTCTAATCAGTGTATCTTTTTTTCTGGTTAGCTGGTCAACTTCTCTTACTCCCCAAACTTTTCTTTTCTGCCCACTGCTATAATGGCTTCATAAGTTTTCTGTACGTGAGAGTATGACTCATCATGGAGCTATATTGTCTAGGTGATCACTCTTGATATGGGACTTCTTGTTGCGGGGACAAAATATCGTGGAGAATTTGAAGAGAGATTGAAAAAGCTTATGGAGGAAATAAAACAAAGTGATGAAATAATCCTTTTCATTGATGAGGTGCATACACTAATTGGAGCAGGAGCTGCAGAAGGTGCAATTGATGCTGCTAATATCTTAAAGCCAGCCCTTGCAAGAGGTGAACTGCAGGTATTTGAAACTTCTACATCTACGGTAATTTTTCATAATTCATTGTCATGTCATTCTTTGAACTTGAGCAATAGTTTATTCAGAATTTGCTTGTCATGTCATTTTTTGAACTTAAGCAATAATTTGTTAAGAATTTTCTTTATCCATATGCTGCGGTTTTTTTGTTTGTTTACATTTGTAGTCTGGAATCCTTTTTATTTTCAGTCACATGCAAGCATGTTTTTTTTCAACTTTCATACTAAAGCCGGAACCTCATTTTGTCAGTGTATTGGAGCAACAACACTGGATGAGTACAGAAAGCACATCGAGAAAGACCCGGCATTGGAAAGGAGATTCCAACCAGTCAAAGTGCCAGAACCCACGGTTGATGAAACTATACAGATTCTAAGGGGCCTTCGTGAACGATATGAAATTCACCACAAGCTCCGATATACTGATGAAGCTTTAGTTGCTGCTGCACAACTATCATATCAGTACATCAGGTGTGTGACATCAATCCTAAATTCTCTATGTATTTCAGAATTAGCTACTGAAAACTACTGGAACTTCGATCACATGAATTTAAATTTACTTGCATGATTACGGCACATGCCAATCGGTGTATCATTGAAACTTCAAGCTATGTTTTTGTCTGCATTTCTTTTTTTTCCTGTTCAGTCAGTTTTAATCAGGCTTTACCAGTGTTTGAGGATTTTGAGAAGTAATTTCATTGCCTAATATTAATTCTTATATTTTGTTATGTTCTTCCAGTGATCGTTTCCTACCTGATAAAGCTATTGACTTAGTTGATGAAGCTGGTTCTCGTGTTAGGCTTCGCCATGCACAGGTACGATTTTTCATTCCTATATCTCAGAATGGGTTCATTTTGATGCTGCTGGTTGATTAAGCAAGGTGGCATTTTATTTGCAGCTCCCAGAGGAAGCTAAAGAACTTGACAAAGAACTTAGGCAGATAACCAAGGAGAAAAATGAGGCAGTGCGCGGCCAGGATTTCGAGAAGGTACCTCCCATCCAGCCACACTTATTCAGTTAATAAATGAACAAAGTAATGGTTCTCTCATACATTTATTCAGCTAATAAATGAATAGAATAATGTTTTATTTACCTAAAATCGTTTACATAATGTATTTGCAATTTAGTTACTGATGAAGTAGTAGGTTTTGCAATAGAATAATGTATTTGCAATTTATCATACTTCGTTTATTCCTCTGTTTAAATGGAAAATGTTGAAAATAAAAAGGAAAGAAAATGCAGTGTGAAAAACATATACGAGTTATGTACTAATTGGAAATCATAAATGGGAGAGAGCATGTTAGTCTTATTTCATTTTGGGGATTTTTTTTTTACTTGGTTATAAGATTAGTTCACTGTTCAGTATACGGTACTAATAATCTGATTGCTTGATTGGTAATATGCAACACTTGTTTATTTAAAAATAAAATTTGATTGTTCACATTTTCCCGTACTAATATTCGTGTCTTCTAGTAAATATCCAGCTGTCTTACTAGATATATATTTTTCATTCATAATGATATTGTTCTTCCAGTAACTTGCACATTTTTTTTTGAAAGGCTGGGGAGCTACGTGACCGGGAGATGGAGTTGAAGGCCCAGATCTCTGCACTCGTTGACAAGGGCAAGGAGCAAAGCAAAGCTGAGGCTGAGGCAGGTGACTCCGGCCCGATTGTTACGGAAGTTGACATCCAACATATTGTCTCCTCCTGGACTGGTATTCCAGTTGAGAAGGTTTCAAGTGACGAGTCTGACCGCCTCCTTAAGATGGAGGAGACCCTGCACAAACGTATCATCGGACAAGATGAGGCTGTCAAGGCCATTAGCCGTGCTATCCGTCGTGCCCGAGTTGGTCTCAAGAACCCGAACCGCCCTATTGCAAGCTTCATCTTCTCTGGGCCAACTGGTGTTGGTAAGTCTGAGCTTGCCAAGGCCCTTGCTGCTTACTACTTTGGTTCCGAGGATGCTATGATCAGGCTTGACATGAGTGAGTTTATGGAGCGCCACACTGTCTCCAAGCTAATTGGTTCCCCACCAGGATACGTTGGGTACACAGAGGGCGGGCAGCTGACAGAGGCTGTTCGTCGTCGGCCATACACAGTTGTCCTTTTTGACGAGATTGAGAAGGCCCACCCTGATGTCTTCAACATGATGCTTCAGATCCTGGAAGATGGAAGACTGACTGACAGCAAAGGCCGTACAGTGGATTTCAAGAACACACTTCTAATCATGACTTCAAATGTGGGCAGTAGTGTGATTGAGAAAGGAGGGAGGAAGATTGGGTTTGACTTGGATTATGACGAAAAGGATGGTAGCTATAATAGAATCAAGAGCCTGGTGACTGAGGAACTGAAGCAGTATTTCCGCCCTGAGTTCTTGAATAGGTTGGATGAAATGATAGTCTTCCGGCAGCTGACGAAGCTGGAGGTGAAGGAGATTGCAGACATTATGTTGAAGGAAGTGTTTGAGAGGTTGAAGGCGAAGGATATTGATCTTCAGGTGACGGAGAGGTTTAGGGATCGGGTAGTGGATGAGGGATATAGCCCAAGCTACGGGGCAAGGCCTCTGAGGAGGGCGATCATGAGGCTCTTGGAGGATAGTTTGGCGGAGAAGATGCTGGCCGGAGAAATCAAAGAGGGGGATTCAGCAATTGTTGATGTAGATTCCGATGGCAACGTTACAGTCCTGAATGGTGGGAGCGGGGTGCCAGATACACTGCCGCCACCAGCTATTCCTGTGTAATTGTATATAATTAATACACGTTTTAAGCAAATATTACCCTAGTTTAAGTTAGTTTAGGTTCTGTTGAATGGTGGTTAATGTTGTTCTGCCTCCAGCTTCGGCTGTTCTAGTATACTGCAAAGGAAAAAGCTTGCATTGATTACTCGATTTAAAGAGTCGGCTCTGAGTAAGATATTTGCATGTCCAGTTGCAGTTAAAGAGTCGGCTCTGAGTAAGATATTTGCATGTCCAGTTGCAGTTGAAGATAGCCCCACGAGGGGATAGCCAGTTGCAGTTGAAGATAGCCCCCGAGGGGATAGCGGTTGGGGTGGACGCGGGAACTAGTGAAAGTGCTAGATCAGATTGCAAGCTGATCCTGCTAATATGTGTTAGGATCTTCACGCAGCTTTTTATTTTGTTTTGTAATTGCAGAAGCTGGTGATTTCAAGACACTGATACAGGAGCCTGCACCATCCTTTTGCAACTCTAAGAACTTGAAAATGTATGTATTATTCTCATTTTTTTCGCCAAACTCCATCCTTTGCAACTCTGAGAACTTGAAAGTGTGTATTATTCTCAATTTTTGCCGTACTGTAGTTTGCTTTTGGAAAATTGAGATTTGTTACGGTGCACCAATCCAGTAAAGTAATAGTAGCAGGTATGCATTTGTCACAGCTAATCAGTTTGCAACTTTATGATGGATCCGAAATTGGCACGTAGAGGCAATTCACATTGTTTACTTTTTGTAATTGCAGAAGCTGCTGATTCAACTTCAGCTTATAAGCTACAAATCACAGCACCTGCAGTCATAGTATCATCTCGAACATTTAGGTACATGCTTCATAACTTTGAGAACCTGGAACTTTATCTATCCTGCTCACTATTTGTAACTTTGTGTGAACCTGAAACTTCTCAACTTTGCGTCATATATATTTTGCTTTTGAAAGCTTATCCAGTCGTTATGTTTTCTTCCCTAAGTTCTAATCAACATTTTAATAGATGTATGACCTTACAAATATGATAGCTCTCCAAGAACCTACATCAGCTCCAGGCAAGCACTTGCAAACAGTTCAAGTTCTTCTTTCTTCCATAATATTATGGGAGAGAAGAAAAAAAACCTACCGATATGTATGGTACACGTTTTTTTTTTCTTCACACTCACACATTATGCGCGATAGAAGTTAAGGGGAGATAATTATCTCATATAACATTATACGGAAACTTCCCTTTTTATTCAGTTCTTTTAACAGAGAGGGATACTTTGAGCGACACACGTATGATTTGGGTTGCATAATCTAAATACTGGGATATGTTTGTGTGCCTGCGTTTGTGCATGCACGTATGGTGTGTTTCTGCATATATCTGAGATTTTAGGGACCATATCAAAAACTTTCTTCCAAAAAAAAGTGGAGGATCTACACAAGTAGGTTGAATTCAGTGCACAAATCGATTCCCTTTGATTCCCTTTGCAGCCGCGCCAAACACATTGCTGACTTGGGCTGTATTGTTGCCAAAAACAATATGATTGCCAAAGAGGAAATTCTAAATGTGCCCCATCTTTTTCTTAGTAAGCCCAGGAGAGTTTGAAATATAGTCATTTTTTCTTAGTGAGTCCTAGTCTTTCTTTCTGAAATTGCCATTTCCCTTCTCTCTTCCAATTATTCCAAAACCCTAACCCTGGTGGTTTCTCCTTGCCGTTGCCGTCCGTCGACCTCACTTCCATCTCCTCTCTCCAGCAGCGGCAACAATGTCGGTTGATGTAGTTGTGACAAATTTATAAAGGTTGAGGACTATTTTGTCCAAAAAAAATTAACTTGTAAATTTTTGTTCTTTAGGGCTCGTTAAGAAAAAGATAGGGGCGGCATTTAGAATTTTCCTTGCCAAAGAGATGCTCTCTGTAATTTCCAAAGTAATGGCATCAGAAACAATGTAAAGAAAACTGAGACATTATTTATTTTCAAGTTTACGAGAAATAAAATAACACCCGTTGATAAGGTCAGAAAATTTCAACTTGGATTCCAGCAGGCAAACCACTTCTTGAGATCGGACTAGAGCTTATATGAAGGGGAAATTTTTTAGAAAACCAGTTGAAATATAAAAAAAAGTATAACATTCTCTAGATGGTGCTCCAGTTTGAATTTATATTGACTATGACTCTTTTAGCTGTTCAGAAAAGTCCATGCCTTAAATCATCAAATGAGGCACGCCTTATTCCTAGGTTTGCGTCTCAAATCAGCCAGGTCTACTGAACAACACGCCTTGTTCCAAAGGAACAATTTCTTTTCTTTCCCACTGAGAAGATGACAATCTTGAGTACCAAACATGAGAATAAAGATTCATATTTCATTTTATGTTTGGCCATACATTGGTCGCACTACTTTTTATTTCCGTGCACTACTTTTTATTTCCGTGCACGTTTCAACGAATTGTTAGTTAGAGCTATTAATATCCATATGTCATCTTACTTAATAAAACTTTATCAGTTTCGAATGTCATGATCTAAGCTTGTTGTACAAGTATGACTCTGTCTCTATACAAATAAATTTTCATTAAATTTTCATATATATATATATATATATCTCCTCATATGAACTTTCAAAACATATAATTCTTAAAGAAAAAGGGATAAACTTATTTTTTTTATTACGTTGATGGACAGTTCGAAGGTTTTGGACCTCGAGCCCATGTTCAATTGGCTAAATTAGGGGAGTTTCTAAAGGGCACAACATTTTTCCTAAGAAACTCTGTAAAGCGACTCACTAGAAAAAATGGTGTGTCCTTTTAGAAACTTCCTTAACTAAGGGAGCAATAAAGGGTCCGGGATATTCTCGTCAAACCAAGGATATTCGTATTCCCCTCACTTTTGGTCTTCAAACAGGGAAATTCTAAATAAGTACACCACTTGACTTTGTGAGCACGATATCCTAAAGTTGAGTGCTGAGCAACAAATGGAAAAATGGTGATATCTAAGTCAAGTTGTGTGCTCATTTAGAATTTCCCTTTCAAACGCCGCCCCTCATGCATCACGTTTGACGGAAACAATTTGGACGGAGAGATTGACAAATTCAGACAAAACCCCCAACAATTTCGTGAGGTTGAGCGCACGCGCTCCCAACTCGCCGGTCACCCCACCAACCAACGAAAATCGGACATGTGTACTTCATTCCCATACTCGCTGTTCTGACCTCCGCAGCCGATCCCTTCCCACTCTGCCTATCATCCGACTATTTAAATTCCAAAGCGAAGGCAAACGTAAATATTTTCGTCAAAATCGTATTTCGGAGCGGAGCAAACCCTAATTATTCCAATCAAAATTCGATGGCTCTCTCCGACTCTCGCCGCCACTCCTTGATCCCGTCCTACCTCTACTCCTCCTCGGCCAGGAACCCCGCTCTCAGCAGCCTCCTCAATGCCCGGAACACCCTCTCGCCGGCGGCCGATGCGTCTCCGGCGGTGGCGCCCGCGGCGGAGAGGCCGTTTATGATCCAGGCCCCCAGCGAGCCCGGCAAGATCGAGATGTACTCGCCGATGTTCTACGCGGCCTGTACTTTTGGCGGAATCTTGAGCTGCGGGTTGACTCACATGGCGGTCACCCCGCTGGATCTCGTCAAGTGCAACATGCAGGTGAGCGAGATCTGTGGTTTTTTAGGGTTATTCATTTGATTTTGCTTGAGATCTGTGGTGTATTTCTTTTTTTTTTTTTTATTATTATTTTGTTTTGTGGTTTTGGTTGATTGATCTGTTTATTGGACGGCCTAGTTTAGGGTTTCGCTTGTAAAAGTTCAGATCTGTGATTTTATGAGCTTGAGGATGAAGATTTGTTGCGGAATGTCTAATTCTGGTTTTTTTTTTTTTTTTTTTAATTTCTTATTGGAGAAATTTTTTTAGGGTTTGTCATTTTTGTTTTGATTTATAGGACCAAGCTGAAGGATTTGGTTACTGTTCCTTAATAACTACCATGTAGTTGCACAATTGAGCTCTCTGTTTTAACTGATCTGCTGTTGTATGTATTGATGTTCTCATACGAATTTATCAACGCCGAAGCAATTGCTTGGGTAACTCTCGTTTGATTTCAAGTACGATTTTTTTATGATTTCTGAAACTTTGTTATGATTTCTTTCGAATGAAGTAAACAATTGATATCTTTTTTTCCGCTTTGGTGAAAATAAACAATAATAGATTGATCCTGGTTAGACTTTATAGGAATTGCGGTACGTGATGTGGAACATCAATTTGCTAATTGATCTCTGAACTCTGATTTGTGTTTATAATTAGATTGATCCTGCAAAGTACAAGAGCATCACATCAGGATTCGGAGTCCTGTTGAAGGAGCAGGGAGCCAGAGGTTTCTTTAGGGGATGGGTGCCAACCTTGCTCGGTTACAGTGCACAGGGTGCTTGCAAGTTTGGATTCTATGAATTCTTCAAGAAGTACTACTCTGACCTTGCTGGGCCCGAGAATGCTGCCAAGTACAAGACACTTATCTATCTTGCTGGGTCAGCATCTGCTGAGGTGATTGCAGATGTAGCTCTTTGCCCCATGGAGGCTGTGAAGGTTCGTGTGCAGACACAGCCAGGCTTTGCAAGAGGGTTGAGTGATGGGTTTCCCAAGTTTGTCCAAGCTGAAGGAGCCATGGGGTATTACTTCAGGATTACTTTTTTTAATAAAAGTTTGCATGTTAACTAATTTGTATTTAATTTTTGTCTTTAATGTGTTGGGATTTACAGATTGTACAAAGGACTTGTGCCACTGTGGGGTCGCCAAATTCCTTGTAAGAAATTCTTTCTTTTCTTCAGTAGTGTTAGTTAATAGCTATTATATCTAACATGAATGCATGCGTTCTTTATATACATATGATTTATTTGTGTTATGTTTGGAAGAGTATAACAAATTCCCATTTCAATTTTGGATGTTTGCGAGTTTTTACCCACTTATGAGTTGTTTGTGTGGCTTATCTTCTGCGGGCACGTTCCTATATGTGGACTGGTTGCCTATTGGGGATTTTTAACTATTATTTGTCTTTACATGATGTGATTGCATACTGTTGTTGATGTGCACACATTCCTATATATGGATTGGTTCCATATTGAGTATTATTAACTATTTTTTGTCGTTAGATGATGACTTGCATACTATTGTTTAAATTTAATTTGTATTTGTCTTATATTTGGATATTTAATGGATTTCAGTTGATTGACTGCCAATATTAGAAGTAGTTTGCTGAACACTACTGTTTTCTTCTGTTGTTGGAACCTGACACTTATTCTTTATCTCGTCCTTGTGTTGCCAATATATTTACATAGAATTGCTCCAGTGATTTTGCTTTCATAATGGAAAGTTTTTTTAATCATAATACTAAGTGTGCATGTTGATCCTTTCTTATTTTTCTGTTTTTCATACTCATTTACTGGTCCTATGGCCTTTTTGGGAGGGGAATAGGTGCATTATTTGGTCCATAATGAGAATTAAAAAGTAATCACTGGGGGAAAGCTAGGAGAGATAAGTGTAACAGAGATGTGCATGCTCCATTTGATATGCGGCAATACTGGGAGAGATAAAGTGAGAAATGAAGATATTCGTATTAAGCTAGGTGTAGTTTCCATCGATGAGAAAATGTGATAAAATCGCTTGCGATAGTTTGGTCATGCGCAACATAGGCCTACAAATGCACCAGTTTGACGGGGGAAGTTTATCAATGTAGAACAAGTTTAAAGAATGAATGGAAAACCGAAGAAAATATGAATAGAGGGGATACGAAAAGATATGGATTCTAGAGGTTTAAATAGGGAGATATTACTTGATAGAAATAAATGGAGAAGGATTATCAAAGTGATTGATCGGTGCCATTATTTTGATTGCTTAGGTGAGGTAAGGGTTAGTTTTGAATGAAAAATGAAGCTTCCTTTGTCTTATTTTATTTTGTTTTTTTTTTTTTTCTGCTGGGAATATTTGCTTTTGTGTGGATCGGTTTGGGGTTTGCCATTTCGCTGGCACTTGATAAGGAAGAAACAATCACCTTTTCAAGTTCAATTGCTTGTGAAACTTCTTGTCATCATACAGACCTTTGACGTTCATCTGCACAATAAATGTAGGGCATCCTGTTTTGCTTCAACTCTAAAAAAGACCACATTGTCTGAGTGCATAATACATGGTGTTGTGAAGAGACACTAGAGAAGAGGTGTAGTACAATTTTAAAATAGTCATGGATCTAATAGTGCTGGATGTACCAGTGAATAGGGGTAGAGCTTTGTGCAAATGGCAGTTTATGTGAATTTCAACAGACCCATAACTTTTCTGTTAGAGAATCCATGCATGGAGGTGAGAATGAATTCTAGTTGACCTCCCTCCTTTAACAATGTGTCTGATGGGGTATGTGATATGCATACTTCAGTTGACGACCAACTGTTAAGGTATACTATATGCCTTCCAAAAGCAGTCCCATAATTCGTGGATTTCTGGAACCAGAATGGAGATGTACTTGCCGCTGTGAAGAAGGAAATGTGGAAATTGAATAAAACGGATGGAAGTGATGGGTGGATAACTAGTCAGATGTTAATGATTTTGCTGTTGCAACTTTTACTTGTATGCTTGTATGGGCAACTTTGCTTTGATGCATACATTAAAGTCAATCCTTTGTTGAAGTTTGAACGTTGCTTCTCGGTTTGGATATCAAAATTCAGCACAATAGAGTTATTGGAGAATAACAGTCATTTGAAATTATAAATTTGATGACAAATTTTGCATTAGAATTTGGAAGCCAGAATGTGTTTTAGCCGACGTGTTTAAGGGAATGGTCCTGATTGCACATTTCAGAGCTTGTGGCGTTAACTTCCTTAGCATATGGCCACCTCCGGTCATGTGCAGTTTACTAAATTATGAACATATAACTGAATTGTCTTTGTATATTTCCACTCTATATTGCAAAATGATTGCAAACCACTGCATGTCAGCCATTTAAATAAAATAATGTATTATTGTTAAGATGGATAAATGAGTTTTTAGGTGAGGAGCTCGGGGATCATTCTTTTGATTAATTTTTAATTCGTTGATACTGTGTGATCATTTAAAGAGATGGTGCTGAATTTGTGATTGCTGCTAGAGGATTAAAAAATAAATCAGACTTCATGTTTACTGCATCTTTGAGTGAGCTCTACGAGGATTAGCTCACCATGTCTGGCTTTTATCTGTCTAGACGTGCTCAGCGTTTTCAGACATGTTTTAAACAGCTTATTCCAGATGATATTTTTTTCATTAAGTTCAGTGCTCTAGCTGAACGGTGGGTTTATAACATGCTTCATTAAGTTCAGTGCTCCAGTTTGTGCTTATGCATGCACCTATATGCACATAGTTCTTCTTGAAATCCCACTATGGTTTTCAAGATTTTATGTGTGCGTACAACAAATTGTCCTCTCTGCTTGAGTGTTCTCCAGAACGTGGAGCTGCACTCCAATGAAGTGGTCTACAGCCTTATTAACTGCCATGATGTGCAATTTTTCATATGCATTCATTTCTTGTTTATCTTGATTTTTTGTACTTTGTCCACCTATTTGCACATAGTTCTTCGTGAAAGTCTACTATGATTTTCAAGATTTTATTTGTGCACACAACAAGTTGTCCTCTCTGCTTGAGTATTCTCCAAATTTTGTGGGGGTTATACTCCAATGAAGTGGTCTATAACCATGTTTCAAAAACCGGAAGCGCAATTTGAAATGTCGAACCTCCCTAAGAGTGGATGTGCAAGATTTAAGGTGGGAGGCGTAAGCTTCGTGTTTCTGTTATTTTTTATTGTTTAATATTGTAAATGTTATTTACGTGCATTGACTATGTATCTCCTTCATCTGGACAAAAGTTTTAAGAAAAACCAAGATGAAAAAGAAAGAAAAATGTGTTGACAGAAATCAGCATAAAAGCCAAAAAAAAAAAAATTGCGGATAAATTAACAAATAATAGAAGGGGGAAGAAGAAAGGATAGAGTTTTTTGCACTAAAATCGAAATTTACAGCAAATACAGGTGCAAAAATGTAATGCCTAAAAACGCATCAGTGGAAAAGCGCCATGAGTGTTTCTATTATTTTTTATTGTTTAATATTGTAAATGTTATTTACGTGCATTGACTATGTATCCCCTTCATCTGGACAAAAGTTTTAAGAAAAACCAAGATGAAAAAGAAAGAAAAATGTGTTGACAGAAATCAGCATAAAAGCCAAAAAAAAAATGCGGATAAATTAACAAATAATAGAAGGGGGAAGAAGAAAGGATAGAGTTTTTTACAGTAAAATTGAAATTTACAGCAAATACAGGTGGAAAAATGTAATGCCTAAAAACGCATCAGTGGAAAAGCGCATACAAAAGAACGCTTCATGTGCCTTAGAAACGTCTGAGAAGTTGAATTGTAGCTTCATGGATAAAAGCAGCTTCCTGCAGTAAAACACTCTCGAAGCGCGCCTCAGAAATGCTTGTTTAAAATTGGCCAACAGTCTTGTCTACTAACATGACATGATGACACGCAATTGTTCATATACTTAATTTCTTGCCCTCCTTGGTTCTTGTGCATTTCTTGCACATATTTGCTCATGGTTTTCTTGAAATCTCACTACAGTTTTCTAGATTTTAACAAGTCCTCACTGCTTAAGGCTTTGCCAAGTTTCTTTAGTTGCAGTTGATGAAAGTGGTCTACGGTTCTTAAATACTGTCATGACATGCGACTGTTCATATACATTCATTTCTTTTCTATCTTGATTTTTTTTTCTGCTCTATTCCACTTGCACATTGTTCTTGAATATCCCACTATGGTTTTTTAAATTTATGTGTGCATACGACTAATTGTGTTCATTGCTTGAGTGTTTTCCGAAATTTGTTGAGTTATGCTTCAATGGAGTGGTCTACTGTCATGTACTTCATTGACATGGTGTTATTAATGTGCCTCATTGTTTGTCCATCTTGATACTTAAAATTCTGTGTATTTACTTGCACATAGTTCTTCTAGAAATCCGTCTATGGTTTTCATGACAACAAGTTTTCCTTCCTGCTTGAGTCTTCTCCAGATTTCTGCAGTTTCACTCTGGTAGAGTGATCTATAAGATTTTCTATTGCCATGACATCCATTGCTTTGTTTGTAAGTATTACATGTCTAGTTATTTGCCAAGTTGCCTTCATATGAAGAGTTGGATCTGATGGTTGTCATTACGCTCTAATGTTATCCATAATTAAGATGAACAGGGAGGCCTTCATGTACTTCAGAACAAGTAATATATGTGGAGTTGAGAAAGCAGGCAGCAAAATTTATTTAGTTATTCTCAAAGTTTTGTCAAATTTTGGTTTCACCAGTTTTTTCAGAAACATTGGATTGCTTATAAGAGATTTGAGGCGTGTGGTGACAAATGCTTGGTTCTTTGTTCTTTTACTTGTAGGAATGACAAACTCATGTTTAGTATAGCCATCGGTCTAGGTTTATCAAACTATTACGGTCAGGTTTACACTCTTCAATAATTTTTGTTTAAAGGGTGGTCCTATTATTTGGCAATTGGAGCTTTAGATTATATCATACTTCTATTATAGCCGTGTTGTAAATTGCAGAAACTGGTGCTAATTTATGGCACTTGATTTACTTGAAAATTTTTATCTACTATTATCGAATATGAAAGATGAAAATCAAGATAATAATTATGGTTCGTAAAAGTGAAACAGACCTTTTTTTTCTCAATAAATAAACACGCACCCATATGTATAATTTAAAAAAATGAAGTAAGATAAGATAAAATATATGTTTATGTAGATATATTGGTTAATGTAAATTATATATAAGTTTTTGGCAGAGAGATTGGAGTTAACGTATGAGTTGGATCTAGATAATTGTTTTAGGAACTAAGAAGGAATAAACATAATCAACTCTCTGATTTGTGTGTGAGATAATCCAATTGTGAAATTGGTTTTGCACACATGGAGGAGATAGATGGTAAACCTTCATCTCTTTATCAAAATCGTCATGGACTGGCACAAAGTGTCTTTTTTAACTTTCACTACACATCAGTAAAGTTCTAGATTGTGTGGAATGAACTGGTGCTTTTTGTTGTAGTATGCAAGTACACAGATGCTTTGTTTGTAGTTATTTTATTTTCCAGTGTTTGGTTTAACATCTGTGCAATTCTAATTAATATGTTTTCTTTATTCTGATTGGCAAATCTAATTTTGCAGACACGATGATGAAATTTGCATCATTTGAGACTATTGTAGAGATGATCTACAAATATTCCATTCCCAAGCCAAAGGACCAGTGCAGCAAAGGTCTTCAACTGGGAATCAGCTTTGCAGGTGGTTATGTTGCTGGAGTATTTTGTGCTGTTGTCTCTCACCCAGCTGACAACCTCGTCTCTTTCCTCAACAATTCCAAGGGGGCAACTGTTGGTGATGTAAGTACTGGATAGCATGCAGCTTGCTTCGCCAGTATATTCTTATTCTGATAATATCAATCCCATTATATCTTATTGTTTATTGTTCCTGTTTAATAAACATCAGGCCGTTAAGAAGCTTGGACTGTGGGGTTTGTTCACCCGTGGACTCCCTCTTCGAATTGTCATGATTGGTACTTTGACAGGAGCACAATGGGGAATTTATGATGCCTTCAAAGTCTTTGTTGGCCTGTAAGTATTCTTACTTGGACCTTTAAATCTTCATTTTTCTGTAGTTTTAGTGTGGTTATATGATATTTATTCAGCTATTTTGGCCTAGAAGTGCTACATGATGATGTAGGTTTTTTTGTTAGGTTATAGCTAGTTATTACATCATTACGTGGCCTTTTGATATGCGAAAACATATTGGTATGTTTGTTTTGTGGGTTGGGAGCTAAGGCCATTTTAAAACAGAGAAGTTCTTATCTGCTTATGTGCACAGATAAGAGTTGACAAGTGAACAGCAACTAAAATATATGACTGTAGATTTTCACATTAGGTCTGGCTGCAACCATATGAGAATGTATGAAAGTCCTGGATTAGTATAGTAATCTTGGCATCTTTATCAAGTTATCGATGCCAGCAATGTGTCCAGACATGGCAACGTTTAATTTATATAGGTTGCAATTTTTTTTCCATTTCTGCAATTATAATCTCAGTTTTCTCTGAGCTTCGACTTGATTTTTCAGGCCAACGACTGGTGGAGCTGCTCCTGCTACACCCACGCTCCAACCCGCTAAATGAACAATCGCGCCAAAGTAGCTGCAGGATGGTTTCTTCTTGTGGTTTTATTTAATAACAAGACTTAACAGATTGTTTTGCTCCATTGAGGATGGGGTGACTATTTTTTTGAATCTTAGTTTTGTTTCCCATCAGCCCTTAGATCTTCGAGGGGAGGTTTTGATCTCATCCTTCAGACATGAGAAGACTCAGAGATGATAATGTTGAAGATAGTTTTTTAGTATCATAGCACATCTACAAAAAAAAAAAAAAAAAAAAAAAAAAAAAAAAAAAAAAAAAAAATCCGGGAAATAATTGGACTGGAGGCAGTAATCTGCCCCGTTGTATTCTCTATTGCTGTATTCAATTTTTGCATCTCAACTCCTTTATTTGAGCCAGTGCCATTTCCACTGAGTTTTCTTTTGCTTATCATGCTAGCTATGTTTTTGCTGATCAGTGATTAATTACGAATGTACTGTTAAGAGCATGGGCATCAAGTCTTTGAGCAGTGGAGTAATGTGTTACTAGGATTTAATGTAACAGAGGGTAAATGCAAAGTCGTATGTTAAATAAACCATTGGACCCTGTGTGCAGGATGAAAGAAGACTTTGCTCCCAAGCCTGTTATAGAGCGAATAACCCAGTGGAATGATCTGAGAATGCAACTAAAAATACCATCGTTTCATGTGCATATGCCTAAATTGCATGATTGAATAAAAAATTTGTATTGACATTCATACTGAGCATGCTCCAACATATTGAGCACATTACAATATTTATAGCCTTAAATGTATATGTTATTTACTGAATCATATTATGTGTATGGGTATCTTAATATCTCTAATAGCATTTAGTTTTCATTTTTACTATGATTTCATCTATTTTAGCTGTCTATTTGATATGGGTTATTATCGAATTTTAGGTGTTCGTGAGTATTAAGAAAGGGTTAATAACACTTAGATCCTTTATAGTATGCTCACTAAGATTTCTTGGACTGCGAAAAAGTATTTTGGCCTGAGCTTCCTTGTCGATTTTTTTCGCGATATGTGGGGTCTAAGTGAGAGTTTTAAACTTCTACATCCTCGTACTAAATGGGTCTAACTGAGAGTTTTAAACTTCTACATCCTCGTACTAAATGAGTCTGAGTGTAATTAATCTATTAAGAAATTAGTACAGGGGCATAACTAGGATTTTAGAATGACGTGGGTCAATAAAAAGATTTTTGACTTATATTAATAAAAGCATAATATAATTTATCATAAAATTAACTCCAATTTTAATTAAAAAAAAGTACTAAAAAATAGTAACAAAAATGATGGTTGTTATTTTCGAACATTAAATTAAATGTTGGGATTAGTGAACCTTACCATCTAAACTGCAATTCTCTTTTATGTTCTTACATTCTATCAATTATATATATATATATATATATATATATATATATATATATATATATATATATAGAGAGAGAGAAAACGGGAAATACACCGGAAATACACTGGCGGTGAAGGAAGTTTCCTACACCGCCGCTTAGGTGGCCCAATAAAATTATTACGCGTGGTGTCATTTAAGAGAATTCATTTATTTATTACTTTGAATGATGCCCCGTGTTATAATTTTATTGGGCCACCTAAGCGGCGGTGAAGGAACTCCCTTCACCGTCGATGTATTTCCCGTTTCCTCATATATATATATATATATATATATATATATATAACATTAAATAAAATGTTGGGATTAGTGAACCTTACCATCTAAGCTGCAATTCTCTTTTATGTTCTTACATTCTAGCAATTATATATAAATATAGAGAGAGATGGAAATGAGCTGACAGCTCACACAAGTTACCTGAGTTGCAGTTCATTTCCAATATCTCCAATAATCTTTTTTTTAAATTTTTTTTTGGATTATGATCTCGACCCCTTAGGGTTTACTCATATCCAATTTTTTGGGTTTTAGTTTTGATTTGGTCCTCCATCAAATTAACACAAAATTAACAATTTTCAATGAATAAAACATTTTGTATGCACTTGATGAAAGGGTAAAAGAACTCCAAAATTTATGAAATTTAATCCTAAAGAAGGTAGAGATAGTAATTATTAAAAAAAAATGAAGAAAAATCATTGAATGATTATAGTTTTGCCGTTAGCTCACGTAACTTTTCCTGAGCTGGCGGCTCACCTACGGTAATCCTATATATATATATATATATATATATATATATATATATATATATATATATATAAAATTGCTAAATTAGGGAGAACTAATCCCAGTAGACTTCAAGTTGTTTTTAGTTTTTGACGTAGAAAGTTCCAAATTCAGGATTTTCAGTGCCATAGGCATGTAAGTTCAAAATGAGATCGACTATTCTAAGAGCGCTCATCCATAAACTTATTACTGAAATAAATAACATGTATAGTTGTTACTTGTATAAATAACATTAAAAAATGTAAACGATGTTTATTGAAAAAAAAGCAATCCCAAAGTTTTGGGAGTGCAGGACTAAATTGACTTTTCATAAACGTAAATTACTAAAAAGATGGAAAGTAAACGAAGAAACAAACAGCAATTGCACAAGCTTAGTTATCAGACTGGCAATTCTAGGACTCAATCAACTATGTAGACAAGAAATGGATCCCATGAGGTCATGAGATAACCAGTTAACTTGTGTTTATTTAACAATAATTGTAAACATCAACTTTTAAATGCCTTGTGTAGTATATATCAGAGGAAATTGATCAAATTCTCTCGAGTTTGACTGATAATGATATTTTCGAATGATTTTAGTTATAAAATGGTTGACCTTTATAACAGGGGGTTTGCCATGGAAGAGGTATATAAGATTGCTTTTTTTTTTTTTTTTATATAAAAAAAAGAAAAGAAAAAAGAGGTATAATTTTTATGTAGAATATAATGTCTATTTTATATATTTCTATTAGGTATGTCTGGAACTTGGGCGAGATGGGGAGTTTCTAGATGGGCACAACTTTTTTCCCAGTGAGCTCACTTAAAACTTTTGTAATATTACAATATTGCCATCAAATTTTTTAGACCAAAATACCCCCTCCTCATCGCCCTCGCCTTCGCTCTCGCCCCCCTCTCCCTCGCCCCCCTGCCCCCGCCCTCGCCCTCGCCGCCGTCCTCGCCCTCGTCGCCGCCTTCACCCTTCCCGCTAGCCGACGCCTTCGCCCTCACCCTCCCCGCTCGCCGCCGCCGCCCTCGCCACTAGCCGCCCGCCCTCGCCCTCACCCTCCCCGCTCGCCGCCGCCGCCCTCACCCTCGCCGCTAGCCGCCGCCCTCGCCCTCACCCTCTCTGCTCGCCGCCGCCGCCCTCGCCCTCGCCCTCGCCGCTAGCCGCCGCCCTCGCCCTCACCCTCTCCGCCGCCCTCGCCCTCACCCTCTCCGCTCGCCGCCGCCCTCGCCCTCACCCTCCTCGCTCGCCGCCGCCGCCCTCACCCTCTTCGCTCGCCCTCGGCCCCACCCCCACCCCCTGTCCGAGGTATCCAGTCCGGACAAAGAGCCTCTGTCCGGGGTATCCAGCCCGGACAGAGAGTCTCTGTCCGGACTGGATACCCTGGACGGGAGATGTGAGGGCAATTTGGAGAAATAGATGTGCTCAATAGGAAAAAATAAGGTTTTTGAAAAGTGAAGATGTGCGCACTAGGAAAAGTGGGCTCACTAGGAAAAATCTAGTGCCCATCTAGAAATTCCCGCGAGATGGATAGGTTCGAGTGATATAGGCAAAGTATTGCGTTTGAGTTGAGCCAGGCAACTGACTGATTGTCTCTGAACTGAGCAAGTCGACATGAAAGAAGTCTCCAATATTGAACAAGAAAATTTCATAACATCGGTTTCGTGGTGTAGTTGATTATCACGTCAGTCTAACACACTGAAGGTCTCCGGTTCTCCGGTTCGAGTCCGGGCGAAGCCACTAAAATACTACGGTTTTGAGGAAATTTCTATTTTAATTAAGCAAAATCGATTTTGGAGACTGACTCCTTTTTTTTTTTTTTACTGAATTTTGTCTCCCATTTTTTATTTTGTTGAACTCCAAATTAATTAGAGTTATACTTCAAAAATGGAACTCTATTTAATTTTAATTCTGCTATTCTATTTTGAATTCTCCAAAAAAAAAAAAAAAATTGTTATGGATTTCTATTTAATTAACTAGGAAAAAATTCATATTTTAAAATTATGAATTCTACAAATTTCCTATTTAATCATAATTTTATATAGTCTATTTCTAGCTGATTTTTTGTTTAATTAATTAAAAAGGTAAAAAAACAATCAGAATTGAAAAGGAAGAAAATAATCATAATTCTGTTTCAAAATGAATTCTAATTTAACTTTAATTTGATATTTTTTTCGTTATGAATTTATAATTCATTAGACATAGATTCTCATGTTTAACTATAATATTTAATATTAGGATTAAGTATTTATTTAAAGAGTGGGATGGATATGGTCTTTTCGAACATGATATTTTCTACATTGCCAGTCTATTTCAAATTTCAAATTTTTTGGATTATAATCTTACACTGTAGGGTCACTCATAACCAAATTTTAGGGTTTAGTTGTAACTTGGCTTTCTATCAAATAAATACAAAATTAATAATTTTCAGCAAATATATCATATAGTATCTACTTGAGGAAAGGTAAATGAATTCTAAACCCATCAATTTTGATTCTAAGGCTGTGTTTGATTTGATAGAAAATAAAAGAAAGAAAGAGAAAGAAAAAGGAAAGAAGGAAAAAAAAAAAAAAAAAGGAATTTTGGTTTTTCTTGATTAGCAAGAAATTATTATCTCTTTTTTTTTTAATTTTCTCTCAGAGTCAAATAATAGAAAATATATATTTTTTTTCTTATTTTCATTTCTTTTCCTTCATTTTACCTCTGACCAAATAGAGTCTAAAAAAATTAAGGCGATGAAAATTATTATCTATTTTTTTTTTAAACTAGCATATGTTAGTTTTTTGTACTGTAAGCATGTTTACCATAATCCCTTATTTATAACCGCTATATTAATTAATGATATATTATTATTTTTAAATGCAAATTTATATTCAGGAGGTTTTACTAGTATATTCTTAAAAATAAGTTAATAGGATTATAATTGCCAACTTTTTATTGCTCCTCTCTATAGAATTTCTCAAGAATGATGTTAGTAATTACAAAAATGCTTTCTTTAATGAGCCCTAGTTTCAAACCGGGAGTTTCCAGAGGAACACACCATTTTTCCTAGCGAGCGGGCCCACTTTCCAACTGAAACCCGAACAAAAATAACTATCCAGTGGGCTGACTAAGAAAAGTGTTTTGCTCCTTTGTGAGCTCCCTTTTAAACGGGTCCCCACCTCAAATCAAATCAAACTTACTCCATAGATTTGCGAAACCCATGCACAAAAACTAGGGCAGACTTGGTCTGGCCTGTGCTATAGCCAATTTTTGGGGGGACTGTCTATTTATTTCTCACAAGAAAGGAGCCCTCATGTTTCTATTATTGAGACTACAGACTGCGACAACGAGACATGGTTCGTCTTCTCTCTCTCTCTCTCTTATTTTTTTAAGATTATTTTCTATTTTATCTGAATTTTTATAGTTTATTGTTCAATTTGAAAGGTACTAATGGTAGAAAATGGATATAAATGGTTTTATTCTTTCTTGTTTGTTGTCGATTGCAAAATTGGACTGACTTTGTTTGTAACCTAATCATGTGCCCCAATTTCTAGGGTTCTTTATATGCAGAAATGTAGGGAATTTCCTTATTCAATCTTTTAATGTGATTGAATTAGAAACCTTTATTGGGAATTCTATTGTCATGGTTATTAGTAGAGAGGGAATGAATTGGAAGCAATTCTTGTTGCGAGCCAAACAAAGAGGATGGATTGATTAGCATTCTCCACTTGTATAAGGGAGTGATTACCTAAGGGAGTGATTGTGGAGATCTGTGAACTATATTGCGAGTTCTGAATAAGTAGGCTATCATGATCGAAAAGGGTCAAGGACTTTTCCTTTTATGTGTAATGGGAAGTACCAATTCTTTAGAATGCTATGTTCAACGGTTTACTACAATGAAGTGGTTTTGGACTCCATCCATCATTTTTCTCGGGGTGAATATTGAGCCAGGGGGAGATGTAAATAGGAAGCAGCGACAAGTGATTGGCTAATTGGTTAAGATCCTTGACAACCGGTTGCCTTTCTAGTTGTTTGGATTTAGGGGCTTCTTGGCCCTTGAAAAGGAAAAATAAAAAGCTGTCAACGAACATTATTGTTTCCCACACTTTTCTCTTTGTTTTCAAGCGAATTGATGGAGGAAAAAGAGACGGAAGTTTTCCTTGATGTTTCCTCTCCTTGTTTTGCAATAAGGATATTGAAGTATGCATAGAAAAACTTGTAAATACCCTCTCTCTTTAGTTAGAAATTAAAAACCCACCCATCTCTTATCTCTCCCGTTTTTCGTTGGATTACAAAAAAATAGGGAAAAGCATGGAAAGTCGAAACGCCCTGCAACTAGATTTCTTATTGCTTTCTAGAATTGATGACTTTCTTCCAAACAAACATAGGAAGAACAAGGAAACTGAGGTAGAAAGTAACCAAGGACCCTTTCCAATACCTATTCCACCAACTTTTCCACTAAACAAGCATACTCCTTAAACGTGTACATTACCTTGAAATAGATAATGCAGATCGGTGTTTGAGAATTTATGATGTCACAAGGGATAGGTAGAACTTGGATAAGGACTCAGTAAGGACCAGGTCGATCCTCGTTTTTTATACTTAGTATGTTCTATTATTTGGTCAGCCATTAACCATATTGCATTGTCATTCTTGGTACGACTTGTGCTATTGTTCGGGTTCAGTCCAATGCGAATTCTATATGATGCATTTTCTTTTCCTTCTTTTTTTTTTCTTTGGTTATTAATTTTCATGTTCTTGTACACAGTTGAGTGTGTGCTAGTGTAAAATTATTATGACATCGATCTTCACAAGATGGAATCTCTATCCTTAAGTAACTCATTTTAGATGATGGTTAGGCCTAAAATCTAACACATTTACTTATATTCTATGATTCATGGACAAAGACACGGAAACAATCTCGACCTCTAACACAGAAATAGGGCATCGGACATGGTAACCCTCCAGTATCTAGATATAAGGACACATCTATATATAAGAATATAAAAAAAAGAGAATAATAAGTATCGAATGAAAGTGAAGGAAATTTTTTCTAATAATGGCTAAGACTCCACCTTCTCGTACCTTTTATTAAGATCGAGTTCCATCGTGTTGGCCTTGGTCCCTGATATTTCATGCAAAAATCGTGGGGGTACAATATTCATTTGCCCATCCATCAATTCATCTTGGATATTATGTTTTCGAAAATATTAATTTGTGCCTACTTGATCAATAGTCAAAGCTCGTGATATGTTTGTATTTTTGGTGTATACAGAGTTTAGTCGATGAAGAACAGAATGGTGAAGTCCAAATAAGTTAAGAGATAAGGGAAAAAAGAGTTTTTAGCCACCATTATAGGAATTTTTTTCTCGAATGTCATTAACACCTATTAACCCCCCCTCTCTCTCTACACAAAGGCGCGCACACACACATCTATGTATATATGTATATAACTCATACAAATATATAAATTGTATTATTATTATTACAAATGAAAAAAAGTAGAATAATAAAACGAACTATAGAATATCTAGTTCTTATCGAAAGGGTAGCATAATATACTGCACCTTATTAATATTTTCATATAAATACATGTTTCAATATTTATAAGTGACATACATTGGAAACACGGGTGTCGTATCCATCATGGCTAGACATACCAATTTTCTAACTTGGAGAAGTCTTACATATTATAGCTTGTATTGCATAATTGAATTGGTTTAATGTGATCAATCGAAGGAGGCACATTCTCAAAAAGTGTTCTACATGTCATAGTTTATATTTCATAATTGAATTGGTCTAATGTGATCAATAAAAATAGGCACATTCTTAAAAGCATTGCACAGGCCAAACCACAATATGTGTAGTATCATATATAATTGATTAGAGCATGTAAGCATACATGGTATGTTATTGTGTCTTGAAATCATGACTGTTAGCCGGTTTTATGACCAAAGTCAACTCTGTGTGTAGGCAAACTTTTGAGGTGGAAATTTTCATTTATTATTTGACCTCTTATTTAGATAGAGATATATTGTAACCAACGCCATGGTTTGAACTATTGTGACGTATGGGGTGTATTAGAGACAGGGGCTTGAGCTGTTTCTCAACTTGTGATATACTAAGGCATTGCACAAACCATAACCAAAACAGTGGCAGCATCGTACAGATTTGATTAGAGCTAAAGGGCATATAAGCATACGTGGTATGTTATGTGTATCTTGAATTTATGACCCATATCCAGTTTTATGACAAGAGTCGACTCTGGTGTGTAGGAAAATTTTTGACAAGGAATTATTTGTTATTTCACTATTTATGTAGAGATATATTGTTGTAACTAGCTCTATGGTTTGAACCATCACAAGGTTTGGGGTATATTAAAGGCCTATACCTCAGTTTGTGATACACTAAATCATTTCCTCCTTCGCCCATGGATGCGACCAACATGTAGAACCATATAATCCTCCATGCCTTTATTCATCCCTTTCTCAATTTTATGTGGTTTATGCTTGGCCATAACGTAAAATAACATAAATAATATTGAATTACGCTGCTGAGGGTATTTTTAATTGTTAGATGGCATTGGATATCATAACGTCACATAACAAAATATAGCAGGTTCCATAATGCATTATTTTTAATATTGATATAGTGATGGGTATGGAAAATGACTCTTTAGTTAATGGATAACATATATGATGATTTGTTATTAAGGGGATGAAATTTTTAGTGGTATTTAGTAAAATAATGAACAATTTTATTACCGCTGTGAACAAAGTTGAGGTTTTTCTGTCGCACCCTAAGAATTAAGCTGGTTCAATTTTGGCTATGATCAATTGTCACGTCCTGTTTCCGATATACGGTATACAAGTATGTGTAGCAGGTACCAAGAATATATTCAATTTGAATATGCTAAAGCCTCTGGTAAAATATTAACACATTTACCACAATAATACTCAATAATAATTGTAGAAAAAATTAACAAAAGTTTAACTTTTCATTAATTGAAACGGAGTTTGGATACAGTTGAAAGAATAACAAAATATGATGAAACTAAATAGAGTAAATAATGAAACTCTAATACTTGATTGGGTTTCAATATGCTCTCCAAAGTATGCTAGATTCTGTATTTGCGACTAAATATATGTAAAAATAGTTGAAAAAATATACAAATATTATATTAATTTGTAATAATAATATTAACAGTCATAAATTAAGTCCGATGTCATATTGTATAATTAGATTTATAACAACAGTGTATTTATGTAGGATGTTGTGTAATTGGAAAAACTAATTGATGGAATAACAGTGTTTCAATTATCTCATGTATAGAGCTAGAAAATATTCACATGGATTGTCCGGTGCTGAGTCGGATCTGTCATCGGACAAACATGAATAATAATAAAGTATGATCCAACAAATCATTACGCATTCATAGTGTGCGACGAATTATTTAGTTGTACAACTTAACATATTATAACCAAAACATAGTATATTTTCATCATTCAGTTTCTTCGCCAATCCGGTATTATTTAAATATAGTCATGTCAAGTCCAATTTCAGTTCTCATAGATTATTTGTAAATCATATCATGTACAATATTTCAATTTTGTTTTATTAGTTTGTTAACAATATGGTTCAAGGAAGCTCGATTTATACTTTATTAAATAAATCACAATTGGCTAAATAAAAATTTTAATTATTTGAGACATTATAGAGATATTGGACAGATAAATGTATGAATATTGGGACGTTTTCCGTACTATGCACGTTTCTTAATTAGATAACCAGTATGGAAGACGATTTGTCTAGACACTGATACAAAATAATATCACAAACAATATTTTTTCACGATTATAGTTTTTATGTGATTTATTAAATATTGTATATATCGATTATTTTAAAATCTAACTATACTATGTGATTTGACAAATTTAATAACAAGTACATAACAAAAATGATAGAATTTCGATAATAGTAACAATAATAAGTAGTTGATGAGTTCATATGAGATAATAAATCATTATAAAAATAAATAGTTAAGTAGAATAGAATGATTAATGAGTCAATGAATGGACTCACATGGATTTTGTTTTCCGATGTCGATCAATAGAACAATCTCCTGTCTGATTTGTAGTCAGAATGGAAGCTTTTTCTTCCTCACTACCAGTCTATTTGTTTTTAGGACAACTTCTCATTAGATACTCGTTAGACTCGCAACACAAACATAGATGATGTGCAATTCTATATTTCTTTTATATGTGTCCCACCTTCTTGCAATAGTTGCAAACAATCTTCCAACGTTTCTCATTGGGTGCATCGTTCTCTTTATGATTAGTTTGATCTTTTCCAGAGTTTCTTGCATGCCATGTAGTTTTAGTTTGCTTTCTTTTAAAACAGTCCTTAAACTTATGGTCACCAGCCCCGCAAGTAAAACACAGGTTTTTCTTCTTCCTGTAAAACTCTCGCTTTTTTTCCCTTTTCTCTAGTAAAAGCCATAAATTACTTGGTGCCTATTAGCAGTCTCATCAAGTAAGATTGACCTTGATTCATACAATGGAAAAGCCATCTCTTAACAAATTGTGATAATCCAAAAAAGTAGAAAGAGGAGGAAGAAGGTGCTCTTCTCCGGCGAAGTGTTGGCGGCTTCGATGGTAACTCCAGCGAGATCAGAGGAAAAGAGTTTTAGAGGGAGGAAAAATTTTAGAGGAAAATTTGTATGCTTGAAATGAGTTAGAGGTGTGGGTTTATATAGTTTTCAAATTGGAAGTTTTAGATTATAAAAATTTTTAGTTTAATTAGGGAGTTTAATTTTGAGAATTAAAAATGAAAATAAAATTGAAAGTTTCATGGTTGAATTAATGGAGAAAATGAAGAGTTGGAGGTTGAATAAAATGAAAGGATTAGGAAATCATTGAAAATGAAAGGATTGGAAGGTTAAAGAAGGTGAAGGGTTGGGAGTTAAAAAATATGAAAGGTTTGGGAGTTAGAGAAGATGAAAGGTTATATTTATTATTTTGTTTATTTTTTATTTAATTATTTATGGCTATAAAAAATGAAGAGTCATTACATTAATTATAATCATCAATATACGATTTCACTTTAAAGGCCTAACATGAATTCTAAGATAGTAAAATAAAGCAGTTATAGAAAATTTACGTATGTCTCAGATGATCATGATACATTAGGTATTATTCGCAACCAACATTTATTATATTTTGTACCAAATCATAACTGTTATACTTTTGTGATCTATACAATCTTCCAAACAACTATGAATTGTATTACTAGACAAGTTCTATCCCTCTCATGAACTCCACAAACTACAAATATACGACAAACATTTCAATACCAAAAGAAAGATACAAACTATGCATATACAACAAACACTACAATACCAAAATTAAAACACAAACTATACATATACAACTAACACTACAATACCAAATGTAAAACATTATCCTAGACCTTAATGCAAAGACGAATAGCCTTCGACAAAGCTCAAGCAACCAGTCAATGCTAATCTGAAAATGTCAAGAGTGATTTGGTGAATTCACCACTCAGTAAGTAACTTCACAATCTCATAAGATTTATGTTTACAAAAGCTAATTATTTTTCACAGAATATATCACTAGAAGGATGAGATTTCATAAATAATTTCTAATTCAAGTGAAGTGTCACTACGAGGACTTCTCTAATAACTCTTGAAGAGAGGCAATGCATGAACCTTGTGCAATTGTCCAAGCGCGGAAGTGCAATTGTCCAAACGCGGAATGTCATAACAATAGTTGAGGTTAAACAATAACAATATTGGCGATAAATCATTGTGATGATAACAATGTCGATTTTCCAAAATAAATGATTAGATAAATCTATTTAGTCAATGGTTCAATAACCCTATTGATTTTACCCATAACATTTTGATTACCGAATAACTTTGATAGGTTTACATAAACCATGAGTTAAATATATCCCAGGACATCTTCGCTGAAGCCAATAAATCTCCGTCAAAAGTCTTCGATGAAGCCAAAATATTCATGATTCACTTATCTGCCTGATCAGGGTCCGTTTAAGCACACCATATTCCATCAATTTCGCACATGGGTCCACATATCCATTTGGCTAATGTCCTGTACATTTATGTTCGAAAATACATCTTTTAGCTCATGAAAACAATATAACTCTAATCAAGAATCCCATGGTAATTCCATGATAAACGCTTGTGAGGTTCTTTTATCATCAATAAATGAAGTAATAAAAATTTAAAGCTTTCATGGAAATTTATATGCAAGCAATAAACGATGTTAACATATACGAACATAGCCTTCATGTCTTATCTCTTAAGAATAAAAGTGATACACCTAATTTGTAGTGAAAATCCAGTGATGTGCTCATTCAATTTAATCAAGAACATATTGAACTCATGTCATGCCTTTGAAGTAATTTCAGGATGAGTTTGACATATAGCAACTTACGCAAGGATGTTATTACTAGTTCACTCAAAGAGGTATATTGTTAATACTAGTTATAGGATTATGGAACTTTACTTTTATAATCTTACTAGACATCTATTATCATTTTAAAAACTGAATTAATGTTTTCAAAGCAAGAAAGAATCAACTCTCTATTTGATATAAAATCTGGTGGAAGTATTCTAAATAGAGAGCATGCATGTGTAAATGATTAAGAATTCCTATAAAATCGGAAGTGAACTCATACTTTAGTTTTTTTGTTCATGATAACACAATCATATGCCTGTAGTCAGTAGTTGAAAGATAACATGAAGGATCCCAAGTCATTTAATATATAGAGTCACTTACCTAAATATTTTTTGTCTCCACATTTCTTCTCCTCTTTTTTTCCCTCTTTTTCTTCTCTTCAGTTTTCACCCAGTAGAGGTCCAGCAGTATAAGTGACGGAATGAGAGGAAAATGGGTAAGAATGAGAGGGGTGGTGTATATATAGTCTTAGGTGGTCCCCGTCCCATACACATCATACTCTTCTTGACACAGATGAAATCACATGTGTCTTCATAATCCTCCTACATCCAAGCTAGTAGGTGCATCTAATCCCAAACACACAAATCAAGCACACATGTGATTCACACACCTCATGTACGCACCTTAAGCATGCATCTGAAGCATATACCATATGCATACGTCTCAAGCACACACCTTCTGCTACATATATTATTAAGCTATTCATGTAATATTATTTGTTCTCATGCTTGGCTTATATGCATACAAGTCCCTTGAACTTAGGCTTTTGAACTAATGATCAAAATGATCATAACACAAGGATGTCATATAGTTAGTAATTATGGTTCTAATCAATGTTTAAAATAGCGATAACAGTGACATAACGTTTTGCCTCTGTTAGGCTATGTCGCATATAGCGTAACGCATAATGTAGGTTATGTAATTTTCTATTTATTTAATAAAAATAAATATAAAATTATATAAAATAATGTTTATAAATTGAAAAATAAATTTAAAATTTCTAAAACAATATACAACCATTTTGTAGTATATAATATATTCTAATTTTTTATTAAGTTTTACAATAATTTTCACATTTTTCATAAATTATATTAAGTCTGCAGCCATAATTCCAGTCATCATCTAAACAAAAAAATGAGATTCCAATTTTTTATTTCAATTCAGTTATTATCATTATTGTACTTTATATTTTGTAATGTTCAATTTATTTTATTTATAATTGTTGATTTCATTCAGTTAAAAATTAAATAGAATCAACAAGTAAAATATTTCAGTAACCAAAGAGGTATTACAACAAGTGAATAAAGAAATAATTGCAAATTAGTGAGTTAGTAATTACACAAGTAATCGAACAAGCCAACAACTAATCAAGTATAAAAATTTAAGCAATTCGCTAATAATTAAAATAATAATCAACGACAATATAGAATTACTAAGAAAATAATTGTAAATAACATAATATAATTTAACATAACGTTACGTAATATAACATAAAATAACATAAAAAACGTATTGTTATGGTGCACTGAGTTATTTTCAGTTATGAGTTCTGTTAGGTTTCATAACACAACATAACATAACGCGTTATTTTCAATATTGGTTTTAATAGATCATTAGCATGAATGACAAAAGTAAGGTATTACATTTTGATGCCCTTCTTCACAATGAGAACAGCAAAAACAAAGGGTGTCTTAAAAAAATACTAGCTGATGCTCTATCTCTAGTTGGGGATATATGATGTTAGAGGTTGCCTTAACTTGTATATTGGATGATACTGTCTTTGAGTTGTGTTAGAACCGGAGACATATAAAATGACGTGCATAATAGGGATGGAGGAGTCATGTCGAGTAGAATAAATGTGAAACAGTGAAAGTATCCTGATCAAGGTTTAAAATAATGGCATTTATATAGATACATGCCAAGGTTTAAAACAATGGCATCTAATTTGATATCTGCCAAGCATTTATTATATTGGAATCAGGATAACAGAAATATGATATTAGCAATATCTGGAATATCATATCGGTCTAATATATTGTATCAGGTATCTTAGAATGCAATAAGATATTTGCAGTACACATAGACCTATAATAAAACCTTGATCCTGATGCAACAGAGGCCTAACATTACGTACCTTAAGATGGGGGCTAGCAGTGTTGTTTCTCCACCATCTTAAATTTCCATAAAGCTGCTATTTTTTTTTAATTGTGAAGAATGTTGGAGTAGATGGGGAATCACAACCATAGGAAACCAAAGAAGTATAGATATGGACACTCTTTCAAGGGTATGTCATGACAGGATACAGCACAGTGCCACATAGCAAATTCTAAAAATTAGACAGAACAAGACTGACCTATCAAGAAGTGTCATGCCTCACATGGTGCCCAACACAGCATGGCATGGTTTCAAAACTGGAGTGTATGTCCTTCATAGCTAAATGGAGACTGCCACGACTAATAAAAAAAGCACCAGTGGCTGTGGAGGGAAAGGGATCATGTTTCCAAGCAAAATAGAGAGGAAGGAGGAGCAATTAATTATCGTAATAACATTAGTACAACTTGTTAGACATATCCTATGTGATTCAAATGACAAGTTGGGGCAGTTGGCATGGGAGGTACTCTTGAAAGGATTTTCTACATTAGACAACCCTGTCATGTTGGACTATGGACATCCTAGTGTCTAGTCAGTCAGGTAACCTATCAACTTCATCTAACTATAAGAATACGGTCTTTCCATTTGTAAATATGGGAAGAAAAGCATGCATTTTTTTTCCCTCTTTTGTTTGAAATAAGCTGGAAGCAAAAATAGAAATAGATGTGTTACATGCTAACAGAAAGATTCCCAACATCAAGCATGTATGGAATCTTATACTTTCTGCCTTTTATATAACAAACTGAAACCAAAGTAAGTTTGAGTTTAGTTACTGTTTAGTTACTTTTTTCCCAAAGATATTATTACCTGGTTCTGCTCATGGCTGTTGAGCTTATAAAAGTAGTAGAATTGGCAGTGGTAACCACATGTATAATTCATTTCCTGAAAGAATTGGCTGAGTGGATGCAACCAGTTTGATTGGTAGATTAAAAATCTATTCTTTGAACTGAGAAATGATCATGAGAAGGAGTTATTTACTTCCTAATCCTATCCTTTTCTGTGCTTAATGTGTTAAAGCAGTTGGTTTAGGATGAGAATTGCAGTGTCAATATGATATAAAAATGAAAGAGAAAAGTGAAAGGGTAAGAAAGGAATAAACATATATTTTCTCAACCCATTTCGTCTATGTTTTCACTTTGCAGTGAGATTTAGGCAATTGAATAGTCTGATGTGGAAAGCAACAGGGTCAACTTTCCACCCAGTTTCTAACCTTCTCTCTTAAAGTAACTGGCAAATAAGTCTATAGAAATTAACAACATGAAGCTTTCTCAATATATTTTGTTCTGCAACCATTAGAAGTGGTTTGCTATATTGACCTAACCTTTCCCATGTTCCTTCTTTCAGATTCATTTCATAGTTCTAGTTAATCGACAAGGTAAAGTGAGGCTGACGAAATGGTACTCTTCATATTCGCAGAAGGAAAGATCCAAGGTAACCAGCTCTTTGATCAATCCTTTTTCTCTTCATTTCCTGTGTAACAGCAGGTGCTGCATCCAGCATTCTGGATTTGGAAGATTTCTTTATGGCCAAAAGCTATTTTTTTCCGTTTTCAGGTTTAATTACATTTTCAGTGAAAAGGGAGGAAAATACTCTCGTAGTTCATGATGGATTTACATGTGTTTGTATACCTTTCGAAAGCGAAGCTAGAGTGCCAATAATTCCTCTCCTGTTTTTCTTTTTCTTTTCTTTGTATTTACTTGTCAATTAATGCTAAAGTTTATGCCTTTGGTCACTAGAATTTAAAGTAGCAAGAAATATTGCCCTTTTGTTTGATGGATTTGTGAGATTTGTGGGAATGAATGTGTATAGGTTTTAGGATTCTATATACAGGCAGTGGTCCAGTAAATTAAAAGAAATTCATAAAATCAGCAATTACTATCTGAATGAAAATGCAGCTAAAAACAGCTTCAGTTTCTTATTCAGAATCATTGGTCCAGAAAGAAGTTGCACATTTTTTTCTTCCCATTTGATTTCAATTTGTATCAAAATTTGGTTGTTATCATGACATCACATGGAATGCCTGTTTGTTTTATGAATTTGCTATGCATTTACATCCACCAAGTTCATCTGTAATGCTAGTTTGGGATGTGGCTGAAGCCTTTTCTTTGTGGCTGTCCAAAATGAGCTGTTTTTGATATATTGCACATAAAGGGTTCTTGGTTTCTGCTAGCTAACTAGCTGTATGCTTCTTTATGATTTCATTATATACATTATGGAGTGATACTTCATATACAGACTACACCGATGGAATCATGTAGGAACCCTACGAATAGGATGACTATTGAGGCTCATACTTGATCCCACACGAGAAATTAACAGGCGGGACTCGTTGTCATCTCATGTATTTGATTCCTAAAAATACACAGTCCGAGTAGATTAAGAATTTTATGCATATTATAAATGGAACTTTTATCATGTGAAGGTGATTCGAGAGCTTAGCAATGTGATTCTAGCTCGAACTCCAAAACTCTGCAGTTTTGTTGAGTGGAGAGGCTGCAAAGTTGTCTACAGAAGGTAATGCAACATAATGCTCATGTACCAATATTTTGCTTCCACTGAACCAAATCTTTATCTACCTTGTAATTTAATAAATTGATTTCTTATAACCATACAATTCTTTCTCTAAACTATTATCTGCAGATACGCATCCCTTTACTTCTGCATGTGCATTGATGAGGATGATAACGAATTGGAGATGCTTGAAGTCATTCATCATTATCTTGTGATATTGGATGAATACTTTGGCAATGTATTCCTGCTTCTGGTTATCTTTATTATATTATAAATATTAATTTACAGGATGGTACATAATTTTTTCCTCACTGTGATTTAGGTATGTGAGCTGGATCTGATTTTTAATTTTCACAAGGTATGCTATAGTTTGTTACAGTTCGTTTTCATATTTGTTTTTGCCATGAGCCTTTTAGGTGCCCTTCAAATTGGCAGGCTTACTACATACTGGATGAGGTTCTGCTTGCTGGTCAGATTCAGGAAACGAGCAGGAGAATTGTTAGGCGGCTTATAAATGCACAGGTCACTGATCTTTCAGTTTTTTTTTCAGCTTTCATCTTATTATCCTTCAACTCTTCCCTTTTTACCTAGAAAAGGGTACATATATTTTTATCGACATTTTTGATGTTTCAACTAATTCACCCTAACCTGATGATTTTGGTTACAGTTGTGATCTAATTCATGGCAAACAACTCTGAATTGATAGATGACAATTCATTCATTTTGCTCAAATTCTATTTCTCAGTGTCAGCAGGGTTATTTTTTCTATTGGCCGAAAAAGTCTTTTGATTCTTCTTTCAATGCTTAATTACTTTATGAACTTTAAAGAAATCCACGGTTCATAGTTCGTGAATCGTGACTTATCAACAAAATATTTGCAACTCCTTTAAGAAATCCATGTACATATTTACAATGTTATCTGATAAATTTACTCGGCACATTTAGATGAGGTTTCTTCCAGTGATATTGTTTTTGTCGATAAGTCTAGAAGAGACTTGATCTAGGATGTAATCATGAACCCGTACAAGTTAAATGGAGTTTGAATTAGAAGGACAAAAACATTGCATTATTGTTTATATTCCAAAAATGCTCTATTTTCGTCATAACAACCTTTAAAAAGGTAGGTTACTTCCAGAATGTTAGGAGCCTAGCCTTACTTACACGGCCTTTCAAATTGCAGAGTTATATCTAGTAAGGAGGAAGTTCTGAAGTATTAGTAAGAGCTTTGTTTCACATTCTCTTACTATGCATCCCCCTGGTGGACTCTATTATACTTTTTATACTTTTTAAGTTGCATCTCCATAGTCTAGGATGTGGTGTAATGTATCTATATAGGGTGTTGATGTTTTGTATGTAGGGAACAGGGCGTTGAATTACCACAGGACAATTGTACTCGCAACTGCTTTAATATATCCTTGGTTGCCCCGCATTCCAGTATTAGATTTTTCCCATAGGTGTCGTGGATTATCCTGGGATATGATTCATGTACTATGATCTATAGATTTCTCCGACAGGGACACAGGGTGTCAGACATGGCAATTGCCTAGAATTTAGACTACAGTATGTGTATGCCATCTGATTATATGTTCATTTACCTCATATAAAAATGTACTGATTTTTCTTCAAATTTGCAAGAACTAAATTTTGTCAAAAAGGGCACAACATGCTCCATCTAGTATAAAATTCTCAAGGAAAATACTAGGTCACACATTTGTAAGTGTTAGGACACGGATGGAGACACGGCATGTCGAGTTGTCAGACACACCAGTTTTAAGACAATGATGTAATTTTATTTAGGGTTTTAGCTGTGAAAATAGTAAAAAGTTATAATAGAACAAAATGTTTTCAATTAGTTACATAAACAAAATGGTTAGGCAACAGTTAACGAGAAAAGGAGAAAAATTATTTAAGTGTCCAACAAACATATCATAATCGTATGTCTTACTATATGAAATCATTGTGAACAATAAGGATTGAAACTATCCTTATTATTATTATTTTTTTTAGAGGAAATAGGCCATAGCCTGTCTAAACAATCCATGATGGACAATTTTACTGTAAATCATGACCTGCAATAATGCTGTTAATCGTATGTCTTACTATAATTTAATTTTTCTAATTCAAAATTTTAAATAGAACGGGCAAAAAATTGGCCTAAAAACCTATCCATTCCCATCCCTAGTTTAGATGGATGAGCATGATTTTTGTTAAAACAATTTTAGTTTATAGACTTTTTTTTCCCCACCCTATAAGAAGCACCCAAAGTTAATCCATTAAAGAAAAATTACCCATATTATTATTTATTTTCATTTTGCAGGATTTGTTGGTAGAGCATGCCAAGGAGCAGGCTAACTCAATAAGCAATATAATTGGGCAGGTCACACAAAGTAGAGGTGCATGATTCTTTGCTGTCTAATGTATTACTGCTTCTCAATCCTAACTTTAGCAAAGAAAATTCATTACCTTAATTGAGTAACTTCATTGTTGATCTTCCTAGCAAATTCATAATTAGTTGGAAAATCAAACCTCTTTCATTCCTCATCCTGTCACCAACGAAGCATTCTCAATAAAGCATCTAAAATTTTAGAGATGTAAGAGACTTGAAGCTCTCTCTCAATCAGTGAGTCACAATTAAGTGATTATTAATTATTAGTTATTATTTTTAAAATTTCTGATTCTCTTGTCATTCTAAAGGCAATATACCCATTTTGATTAATTTGCGAGATATAAAGTTGTGATCTCATTTTTTCCTATTTTATTGATGGTGTTATCATAAATAGCAGCTGCCCCTTGGTCCACAAATTAATGAGATTATTGACCAATTGGGAATGAGAATCAATTGCCATATTTGCTCACAGCTGGTGGATTAGATTTTGTTATTAGACTACTGTCCAATAATTATACAGGAAGATTCGATGCAGGAAGTTAAATAGTGGGGCTCTTTTCTTAGCCTTCTAAATTGGAGTTGGAGCTATTCCACCAGAAGGAATCTCTCATATTAATCGCATAGAATCCATTTTGAATATATTCCTATAATCTTGACTTCTGGCTTTATCATGCAAAGTTTTCTATCTTAAATTTTTAATTGATCTCAAGCTCAGGCTTATTCTTTATTGGAGAATGAGCTGTTTCAGATTTCTGGGTGATATAGAATTTCACCGTGACAGGATGGAAGTAGGCAAATGATGCAGAATATTCATACTGCTGTACAGAAAAGCCCAACCCATGCTCGGGTAAAATCATAGACATGAAAATATACAATCAAACCATAATGCATGGAACTAATCACCATATTTTGTAAATAAATAACAAAAAAGAAAATTAGGTCTAAAAAAATGGACCAGAACTACAAGATATAGGTCATTAAAGTACTATATTCTAAACTGTTCTTACTTGAAATTTAACAAGATGCAGCGAAAAAAAATTCACCGTAGTTTTTGTAATAATCTACACAAACATAAATCTTCTTTGAAAAACTTGCAGCTGGAGTATCCAACTAGGGATGGTAATAGACGTATCACGGACCAGATTTTGGACCGTCTTATATAAAATTCTAAATTAAAAATAAAAAATTTATTTTTTTAATTTTATAAAATTCTAAATTAAAAATGAAAAATTTATTTTTCTAATTCAAAATTTTATATAGAATGGGTCAAATTAAATTAAAAATGAAAAATTTATTTTTCTAATTCAAAATTTTGTACAGAATGGATTAAAATTTGGCCCGTAAATATGCCCATTATCGTCCCTACCTTCAAAGAGGTCCAACACTTCTTTCAAATGGAACAACACCTTCTCAGTTCAATGCCTTCTGGAATAGTAATCAAGTTGCAGTGTAGCACGGTTGAGATACAAATAGTGGCAAAAATTAAAACCAAGGGCAATGACTAGGAAACTCGGGATGTTACCTGCATAGGTAGATAGAGTTTAAATTCTGGAGGAAGCTCTTCTTCCGAGTAAAGACGGTCCGAGAAGTAAATCCTCCTCAATCGGCAATTAGCATGGACTTGGACTCGGAGGGTCTCCACATAATTTGTGCCATACATAATTTGTGCCATACGCTCTCCTTGTGAAATCAGCAAGGTTTAACTGAATGTTGTTCCACCCATCTTCTAACCTTAGGGGCATGGTGCAGATAAACGGCTTCACCCTAGTCAAAGCCTGCAACAAGAAGAGCTTTCGTAAGCTTTCTTTATCCAACTTCCTATGGATAAATAAGCCAGCATAACCCTCGCTACCATTACATAATGTGATTCAAGCTCTACAATAAGTGGAAATTACTGGATATCATGACATGTAAATTCAATGTTATTATCTTAATTGATAAGCTCATATGACTTCTACAGAGAATACAAGCTTAGCCAGAGGACCTACTAATAAGATCTTATGATAAAAGCACCACTTACGAGAAAATTTATCCCATAATGCAATTGAAGATTTCCTGGAAGGAAACTATGATAACGTAATGAAATCTGAGTGAAATTTCTAGTTATTTTTATTGCTTTTTCTGTTATTTATTACTACATTCTTTGAATATGCAGCGATCAGAACCTAGTTCAGATCTGCCCCTCATTTTGGGTGTGAAATCCAACAGAGGTGTAAATCTTTGGTCATTTTGCTAGTCTACCTCTTGCTATTGTCGGATGTCTTTGAATATTCAGATTTAAACCTACGGTGTAGATCTGTTCCTCAAAAACATAATTCAAACATATACCCCAATGGCCACATGAAAAAGGCTAAGCTTGTGTATGCAGTAAGATCCTTTCTTCAAAGCTAAGGAAGTTGTTTCCTTACTTTAGGTTAAAGACTACGAAAACACTTCATGGAACTTAGTAGATTACAAAAAAGAAAGAGAAACTTGCATTCTATAGTTACTTATAAAAGATTCTAAAAAAAAAAAAAAACTCTTAAAACCATTATCAACCAATGCCTAAGGGCTGCTGCATCAAAAGGTGGGGGATATTGGGTTTTATGTGGAAGTTGTGGACCAGGGAGGAGATGGAGATAGACGAGACTAATGAGCAAAGAAAGAAAAGCTAGAAGGTACGAGGAGGAAGAAGATGAGGGTAAAATCTCAAATATACATGTGTTAGTGATGTTATCTAACCAAGTTACCAAAGTCAGTTCACAAGATAAAGGATAGGGATTATGCAATGCAAAACAAAAAAGGTCGGAAAGTGATATATAGTGGGCTTCCAGTAATTTATCCGGTTTGCACATCAAACTGCCTGCAAAAGAGGATCAGCAACCATTCTACAAAAGCCTACATAACCCAGAAAAGTATTATTCCCATAATTTAGAAGATACCAGTACCTTACAAGTTGATAATGAGCAATTATGTTTCGTCATTTTGATTGTGAAAAGATAATTCATGTAGCTCTCAAATATCTTAAGTACTTTTGCACACCACAAGGCCTTTTTTTGTCAAGTATTCAATTTATTATTGGACATAAGGGTTGAGCTTATGGTTATGGGGTTTGAGTTAGTTTCTACTGTCCTTTTAAAAAAACAAAAAAAAAAAAAAAAAAAACACCTGGCCGTCTGCTGACATTAACAAGTCTTATTACTTACTATTTTACTTTCAACAAAAACTTCTTTTTTGCCCATCAGTATTTATCCTCATAAACTGTGGCCAAGTGCTTTCAGCTTTATTGCTACTTCAATATTTATCCATAGACAATTCTCACGCTAAAGAAACATTTGGTAGAGAATGACAACAAGGAGCATCGATCAACTCTAAGCCACAAAATCATCAAACACAAGGCAAATTCCCTACTTACATGGACTTCAATCTACAGTGAATCCACAAAGGACAACCCATACAACAAACATATCCCTGGTAGTAAATTAGAAGCAGGCATGACTGCATGAATCCTAATTCCTAGCCAGCAAATAAATACAAAGCGAATTCTTCAACATACAAGGGTCACATCTACTTAAAATTGAATCTACTGACTCTAGCAATTGTCAATTTCCGAAAGCAAGTTAGGGAAACACATTCATTATGCCTCGTAATACGTGTGTTGCACAATTTCTTTTTTTCTTTTAGAAATAAAGTTTCAGTACAATAAATAATCCAACTGAAAGAAATTTCAGTTATTTTTTCTGAAAACAAGTTAGAGAAACACATTATGCCCGGTAATTTGCATCTTGTGTTCATTACTATAAATAATTCAGCTGAAAGAAATTTAGGTTATTATATAACTCAACAACCATTAAGTAGTGTGCACTAGCTAAACCATCACTAATCACTAATCACAACAGTTCTAATGCATAAATTGTATCATGGTTATCTATCAAAAATGTAGAGAAATATTTTATAAACGCTAAGTCATGCTCACAGATACTGATTCAAAAGAACTATACTAGTAGAGCTCATCAGCAAATGTAACAACCGACTAAACTTACACACTTGAAAATTTGAAGCCCTGAAACGCCTGCGGACATTCTTATCATCCAAAATCTGGATCTCGAAGGTGAAGTACTTCTTCAAGTTCTTTACAACCATGACAAAAAATGGAAGCTTTATACCAAGAGTCACAGCAGGATCAGCAGGACATGTGATGTATGTCGATTGCACGTTTGATCCAACAATTTCAAGTACATTGGACTGGATGTCTTCATCCTGGGGTCGTTTAATTTGCCCACTGACAACTGCAGGCATGCCAAGAGATTTCAGGAGAAGTACAAAATACTTTCCAAGCATAAAAGATGGAAATTAATCAACATAAACATACGGAGAATAACAAATAACCCAGAAAAATGTTGACACCTTAAACGAGCAGATAGCATAGATATTATATTGGAAGTTGAAATGATATAGTAATCATGGGCGGATCCAAGGAGCTGAACCCGAAAAGATGCAGTTAATTGAATACAATATTAACATAAATAATATAATATACAAGTACAATAATATAGTCTAAAATTTATGCTTTTTCAATTATTTTTTATACAATCTAATAACTGTGAGACAAACAAAGCAAATATGTGCACCGGCATTGCACATGTAGGGATGTAGATTTTAAATTAGATCAACTTCTAGTAACAGAGTTTTGTTATTTTTTTGGAGTTCAAAAATAAAAAATAAAAAATAAAATATTTTATTCAACCTAAAAAAAGAAATAGCATCTTTCGACAAATACTGAGCCATTCATCTCACATAATCACACTCTTCATCCTCAAATTCTGAAATTTAGTGAGAATGGAGTTGTGAAATTGAGGATTTATAGGGACGGCCGAATTTTTTTTTTTTTCCCCTGAAAATAAAACTTACAGGATAAAAAAAACGGTAGAGGTGGGGGATTTCCACCCTCAGCTCAAGGTGGCTCCACCCCTATTAGTAATGCACGCATACTATGTGCGTGTTCCATATCAACATAAGTAGAAGCAAGAACTGAAGACTTGGCCTACTGGACATAATAGGATATAAGAGCCTACTAGACATAATAGGATATAGGGGTATTTACTAGTTTGTCCCTCAAATCTTTATATATTATGATTTAGTCCCCTCAAATCTTCATATTTAGGATTTAGTCTCCAAATCTCCTAAGTTACTACAATTTAGCCCCCCTCCTAACTTTCTTTAATTTTTGACCTGATATTACTATTTTATCCCTCCTTATTCATTCTTTCTCTTATCCTCCTCTCTTCTCCTTTTCTTCATTATTCCTCCTTTCTCTTTCTTCTCTCTTCCTCCTCTTTTTTTCATTGGGAAAAGAGAGGAGGAAAAGAGAAGGAGAAGAGAGGAGGAATAATGAAGAAAAGGAGAAGAGAGAAGGAAGAGAAAGAATGAATAAAGAGGAGTAAAATAGTAATATCAGGTCAAAAATTAAAGGAAGTTAGGGAGGATGACTAAGTTGTAGTAACTTAGGAGATTTGGGGGACTAAATCTTAAATATGAAGATTTGAGGGACTAAATCATAATATATAAAGATTTGAGAGACAAACCAGTAAAAACCCCTGGGATATAAGATACATGCAACACAAAGTTATTGCATATGGCAGGGGTCTCAAATGAACAACTCACTCTTACTAATAATAAGTATATCTTTTATATATGATCCAAAAAGATTTATGAGATACTCTTTTGTTACTGTCTGCTTTAGGAGACTGAACGTAGATATATTATTGGGAGCATTCTCTCAATAAACTACAATCTGATCTTGCAAGAAGAGGAGAGGGTTGCCGGCAGCATTTTCGCTCCGGTCTCTCTCCTCTCCTCCCCACAATCCCTCTTCTCATCGAAACATCCAAACTCATTAGTAGTGTGGAGATCTTGGTATCAGTCCAGGAAACTTTAGATCTAGTCCCTAAATGATGGACTTGTGAGATGTTTTTGGATAAGAAGGTTAAAGAAGAGAGTTTACTTGCAGATCTAGTCAGATCTGGGACGTTCCAAAGCTTAAAAGGAATAAAGTTGCCGCTTTTATATCTTATTTTATGAGTTTAGTAGCTAAATGAATGGGGACTTCTTACGAGGAGAGTCATCAGTTTTGGTCATGTAGAGTGAGATCCATGGGAAATTCTATTTGCGCACCCCATTTTACTCTTTGGCACATTGGTTTCTCTTTACACCAAACTCATATTTTGAAATACTGTTATTTTACTTTCTGCGCCCAATTTTTTTTCCAAAAATACCCCTCCTCTTTTTTTTCTAACTCCTCACCCGTCCAATTCCATTTAGAAAAAAATATTTTGGTCGGGTATTAATACCCGACCAAGAAACGTGCTGGTCGGGTATTAACACCCGACAGCAAGCGAAGTCTCCCAAAAAAAACTAATTAGCGATAAATTTCAAACAAATACGTATAAAATCTAAAAAAAAATTCAAATCGTACATTAGATTTGTTCTCTGACACCAATTGCATGTTGGAATTTTCCATTTGCATAAGAAAATTCAAATGCAAATTCCAAACTCAAATTTCACTTGTCACGGTGAAATCGAAGAATTTAAAATTCTTCTAATCTTTTCAGAAACGTTAATGTAAAAAATTTTAAGGAGTTAAAAAATCAAATAGATGATTTTGTAGGAGATTTTTTTTTATTAAATACAAAAAAAAAATCATTTAGGATTTTAGAGTTGTAGGAGGAAAACGATGAGTCGTACATCCAAATTTTAAAAAGTCTTAGTTTGGAATTTATAAGGGTAATTTAGTCTAAAAAAATAATGACAAACTTGTAATTATTTATAAGTTTTAAAACCGTGCATCAAGAGTAAAATACCATGTGCAAATAGAATTTCCCTTAGATCCGTGATGACAAACGTCAAATCTAACCATGGAAGGTTCCATCAGCAACGATGACTTTCGAATTCATCCACGGAGAGGCAGATCCGCGACAAACGGCAACGAATCAGGCCAAGAAAGGCTAAATCCGCAATGGCAGCCTTTAAATCCAGCCATAGAGGGCCAAATTGGCAATGGCAATACCAAATCCAGCTAGGAAAATCATTCATATTCACGTTGGGTGTTGGCAAAGCAGCCGCGGGGGGTCTTTTGGATGATGAAAATGGTAGATTCTTGTCCATAAAAAATCATATACACATCAGTAGCCGTATAACCTGGCCAAGGAGGGATTGGTTCGCAGCAGAAACAATTGAATTTTGCCACGAAGCATCTACTCGATAACGATAGTAGTGAACTTCATCTGTGGAGGATCTACCTCATGTTGTCAGGGGAGTTTCTAGATGGGCACAGTTTTATCCCAGTGAGCCCATTTTTCCTAGTGCGCACATTCTCCGTTTGAAAATCTCTAGTTTTTTCCTAGTGGGCACACCTAAATACCAACTTTGACCTCGTCTTCTCCACCTTCTCTCTCTTCGTCTCTCTCACTCTCTCGCCCTCGCCCGCACCCCGTCCTCGCCCCCACCCCCGCCCCCCTCGCCCTCGCCCCCCTTGCCCTCGCTCGCCCTCGCCTCGCCCCCACGAGGGGGGCGGCGAGGGCGAGCGAGGGCAAGGGGGGCGAGGGCGGCGGCGAGGGCATGCGGGGGCGAGGGGGACGAGGGCGGCGGCGAGGGCGAGCGGGTGCAGGGGGGGCGAGGGCGAGGGAACGGCGAGGGAGAGCGGGGGCAGGGGGGCGAGGGCGAGCGGGGGCAGGGGCCGAGGGCGAGGGGGCGGCGAGGGAGAGCGGGGGCGAGGGGGGCGAGGGCGAGGGGGGCGGCGAGGGCGAGCGGGGGCAGGGGGGCGAGGGCGGCGGAGAGGGCATGCGGGGGCGAGGGCATGTGGGGGGCGAGGGCGGGTGCAGGGGGGCCGAGGGCGAGGGCGGCGGCGAGGGGGAGCGGGGGCGAGGGGGGCGAGGGCGAGGGGGGCGGCGAGGGCGAGCGGGGGCAGGGGGGCGAGGGCGGCGGAGAGGGCATGTGGGGGCGAGGGCATGTGGGGGGCGAGGGCGAGGGCGGGTGCAGGGGGGCCGAGGGCGAGGGCGGCGGCGAGGGCGAGGGCGAGCGGGGGCGGGAGGCGGGGGGCGAGGGCGAGCGGGAGGAAGGGGTATTTTGGTCTAATGTTTTAGGTGGCAAAACTGTAATATTAAAGAAGTTTTAAGTGTGCTCACTAGGAAAAAAGTTGTGCCCATCTAGAAACTCCCGTTATCAGCTGCCAAACCTGGGTATCAATGGTGAGAGCTCCAATAGTGATTCATTTAGTAATATATTATAGTTATGGGATATTTACTGGTTTGTCCCTCAAATCTTTATAAATTATGATTTAGTCCCCCAAATCTTCATATTTAGGATTTAGTCCCCTCAAATCATCTAAGTTACTACAATTTAGTCCCTCCGTTAGTTTTTCCATCTAAATAGACAGTAAAATTTAATTTTAATTTTTTCTAAATTGTGAAATGACTTAAATACCCTTCCCTTTAATACCTACTTCTAATTCCAATTTCACTCTCATAGTCCCCCGCTGCTCTTGCTCCCCTAAGGATCTCCTCCTCTCTCGCCGGCGGCGGTCCACAAACTAAAGATTTTATTATTGTAGTTTAACACATCAGGTTAGAGAAGTACCATCAAAATTTATTATTCTTATTATTGTAGTTTGCTTAATCCAAGCTTACAAAAGAGTACATGTCGATATCACATAGCTCCAAGTGCCTATCTATGCGAAGGTTACAATGAGATCGGTTTGGAAGACGAGCATAGAGAATGCAGCTAGGATTCAGCATACAGAATTAACAAATACTTAGCTCAATTCAATTTGCATAGGGTTTGTATGTGAAACAATGCTGAAATAATCACCGAACGTAAATTAAACAGCGAGAACTTAACCAAAATATATCGACAATATATTACTCCAGCTAGGAGGTCAAAATTCATGAATAATGTATCTTGTATGTTTGAGCGTAACAAAAGTTTCCCTTTCACTGCGCAGTCAATTGTTTCCCAATCCTGGCGGAACAGTTCTTTGAGGCAATTAAACAAACACCCAGAATGCAATCAAAACTTAGCAATATACAAATACTGGTCAAATTAATTGAGATGACGAACGGTGGCGATCAAAATAATTTATTAATTAATTAATCCAATTGAACAAACGACTCTTACCTTTAATTAAGTTAAGACCGAAATAATTGAATTGGTGATCTTGGACTGGCGGTTGCGGTGACTCCAGATAGTCAAAAATTTCTCTGGACTGAGAGAGGAGGAGGGGGGCGATGGAGAGGGCGAGGACAGCGGCGAAGTACGGGAGGGTGGTGGAGGGTTTGCTGTGCTTTACGTTGTCCCGCGAGACCATGGACCACCGCAGGCGAGAGAGGAGGAGATCGTTAGGGGAGCAAGAGCAGCGGAGGACCATGAGAGTGAAATTGGGATTAGAGGTGGGTATTAAAGGAAAGGGTATTTAAGTCATTTCACAATTTAAAAAAAATTAAAATTAAATTCTAGACAGAAAAACTAACCGATGGGACTAAATTGTAGTAACTTAGATGATTTGGAAGACTAAATCCTAAATATGAAAATTTGGGGGACTAAATCATAATTTATAAAGATTTAGGGGACAAATCTCTAGATACCTCTAAAAATAAATAGATAAATAAACTTAAAAATTTTACCCAAAACTGAGCTAAATTATGTTTTCAAGGAAACACCCTAAACCAAATTACAATTTCCAAGGAAAATGCAAGCTCAAATACCTCAAATAGGTAGAAATTGTTTCCATTGCTGATCAAAACCATAATTTTTCTATGGAACAGACAGAAATTGTAGCTCTTCGAGAGAGAGGTAAAGCCGTACAAGAACGAAATGGATACAAGTTCTAAAAAAAATTAATTTAGAACCCTAAAATTAGATGAATAACAATAATAATTGAAAAAAAAAGAATAAAAATAAATAAATAAACTTAAAATTTCGCCAAAACTATGCTAGATTATATTTTCGAGGAAAAACCCTAAACCAAATTACAAATTTCCAGGGACAATGCAAGCTCAAATACCTCAAGTAGGTAGAAATAGTTTCGATTGCTGACAAAAACCCTAATTTTTCTATGAAACAGACATAGATTGTAGCTCTTCAAGAGATGTAAAACCGTACAAGAACGAACTGGATACACGTTCTAAAAAGTTATAATTCGGAACTCTAAAATTAGGTGAATAACAATAATAATTGGGGAAAAAAAAAGAATCAATAACCTAAGATTTCGAAGTGATCAACGATGAGATACGAGAGAGAAAGAAGAGCACAAACCTCAGAGAGTGTGCTCACTAGGAAAAGTGGGCTCACTAGGAAAAAAATTGTGCCCATCAAGAAATTCACAGGAGAAGCTCGCGATTAGAATGATCTGAATTGGTATTTGGGAGGACTTGTTTAGCGCTGGAGGCCCAATTGGCCTTTTTCACACGACAATTTAGGGTTTGGTTACGGTCCAGTAGGCCACTACACTGGCACTTCATATCATTTCTCTCTCTTTCTTTAGGGAAATAGAGAAACACTCACGTAATGGTAGTGCACAGATGATTTGAATGCACGGATACGAGAGTATGTTTTGTTCCGTTCTATTTAAATTTTTAATAAAATAAAATAAAGTAAAATTTAATAAAAAGTATTTAAAATTTAAAATTTTGAATAGAGTAGACCAAAAAGTAGTTCAGTATTGTTAGTGATATATATGTCTTCTTAGGCCATGAATTTTTATGACATTCTAAGAATACTATAATAGATCAAACTATTCTAGCTATTAGAATATATGCTAGTTAATTAAGTAAGGATGGTGACAAGAGACAACTATTAATTTGTTGGGGATCATTAGTTTTTAACTAGAAATAGAGGAAGTTCCTCGATCACAAAAAACTAAGAAAATTTCTGAAATTCTAAACCAAACATCATCTATCATGCCAAGATTACCTCCTCCTTTTCCACCGATACATACATTTGTCTAATTTTACATGGTTAATCATTGATCTGTCACATTCAATTTTTTTACTTAAAAATAAATATTTTATTTTTCTTTAATTTAAAATTTGAATAATATGGACCAATGACTGATCCTTTAACGTGTCAATACTCATCCCTATCTGTTGGTGGTTTTAATTCTCTTTGGATATAATAGAGTAGAGTATATTGCCTAAAGCATATGTGACGCCATACTAATTATTTAAATCCTACGAAACACCAGCTTGCTAATCTTGTTTAAATTAATTAATCAACTATACATTGTTCGCCATAAAAATTGAACGCTCTTTATATCGAAGTCTTTTCAATGAGAGGGTTACAATCTAACGGTTTCCCGTTTACAGAACATGAGGAAGATAGACTTCCTCTTTTTTTAAGGCTGGGTTCTTATATAGCTATGGAGGACGATTCTACTCTCCGTTGACACTCCGTACAATTTCTCTCAGTTGGCTAAAGGAAAAAAAGAAAAAAGAAAGGCTTTCGGCTCTTGATCACAAGGGGTCACTCTTAGGAGAAGATATCTGCTTGTCTTCCTCTGTCTCCGTGTATGTCTTTTTTTTTTCCTCCCTTCTCTTTTTTGCTCTCTTTCGCTTCCCTGCCTTTTATAGGGGTTTTAGAGTAACGTCCCGCCATATTTGCTTGACCGTTAGCTCCCACTACTCGAGAAGTGCCGTCAAATTCGTCATGCGGTTGCTCCCACGATCGAAGTAATGCCGCTGCATTCGTTTGGCAGTTAGCCCCACGATCTAAGGTGGCAATTCTTCTGTTCGGGTCGGGTGACTTTGTATTAAGCCCCTACCCGACAGTTATAGGTAGTGTCGCGAATCTCAACTTTTAGATTCGCGAATCTATTCTGTTGTCTGGGTCGCGGACCTCAGTCTCTTAAATTCGCGGATCCGATAAGTTGCTAGTTTCTGTCTCTGAATTCGTGGATATGCTTGGTTTTCCAGAATTTTTCGCCGACAAAACCCCCTCCAAAGTTTCCAAAGCTCTCATGATTTCTTGAAGAGTTTCGGAATACTTTGGATATAATATTTTGTATTAGAATCTCCATTGCATTTGCAGAAATCTGTGACTCTGTATTAGAGCCACTGTTGCTTTTTTTTTTTTTTTTTGCCTTTGAAGGGACACGTCTCTGTATTAGGGGCACAAGCCTTCATCTTGCAGTAGAAAACGACTCTGTATTAGGGTCGCGAACTATCTTCGGAAGGGACACGTCTCTGTATTAGGGGCGCGAGCTTTCATTTTGGAGTAGAAAATGACTCTGTATTAGGGTCGCAAACTCTCACTTCGGAAGGAGCGCGACTCTGTATTAGGGGCGCGAGCCTTCATTTTGGAGTAGAAAACGACTCTGTATTAGAGTCGTAAACTGTCTCCGGAAGGGACACGTCTCTGTATTAGGGGCGCGAGCCTTCATTTTTTAGTAGAAAACGACTCTGTATTAGAGTTGCGAACTGTCTTCGGAAGGGACACGTCTCTGTATTAGGGGTGCGAGCCTTCATTTTTGAGTAGAAAACGACTCTGTATTAGGGTCGCGAACTCTCGCTTTTTGAGAAGAAAGCGGCTCTGTATTAGGGTCGCGAACTTTTGTTTTTGTTGCGGGAAGGCCGAAAGGCTGTTGTTTTCTACGGCGTAAGAATTGAGACGTTCTCTGAGCCACATCAAATGAAAAGGTACTCACGAGATTCGAGCCAGATATCACGTCTGTTCAAAGATCTCGGCCGTCAAATCATCGGCTATATAACCTCCACTTTACGAGAGAGGCTACCCTTATCTCAAGAAATTTGAAATCCGAGTTCTTCGTTAGAGCTCCTGAGACTTCTCGTCTTCAATCTCCCATAGCTTTTGATTCGAAGGGTTTTCTCAATCTGTAAAAAATGCCAAAGAAAGCTTCTTCCTCTGATGTTGTCGCCAGTGGTGGTCAAAATCCTCGAGCAACTTCTAATTCAATAGTGGTTCGGCAGGAACCCTTGATTGGAGGTAATAAAGAAAACTTTCGAAAGGCAGTCCCTTTCTTATCATTTTTTTTTACCTTGAATCTGAATGTCTTTTGCAGTCGACCATGCCTTGAATTCTTGGCCTAAATACCATTATTTCGGATACTCTGATGGCTATGATGGGGAGAAAGAGTTCAGATTTGGTCATGTCTTTCCACATTGTACAGTATCAGACAGCCAAGAGAGAGAAGGCAAAATTCTTCATCCTTCTCGCTATGTATTGCGAGAACTAATGACTAATGCACCTTTCAAAAGAGATGATCGATCTCCGCGACGCAAACCCACTTTTTTGTTTGGGGACCATGTTTTCGTGCCTGATAGCGGTTTGGAAGATGAAGATTACAAGTGGCTCCGTCAAGTTGAAGGTCATTACCTGTTTCTCCCCAACATGGAGATGTCTTATCCGTTCTTATTTTTTTAGTCCCTCTTCGTGCCCAGACGAATGGACTGGCACATAAACAGGCTGCAAGACAGTATCCTGTTGGGGGGCTTCAACGCTCAAGGTGTTTTTCCTCGTGATAGTGGAAAACACTTTTGTGGATTGCTTTCGGGACTGCTTAAACATGACCTCCCCAGAGGCGAGGTTCCCATAATCGTGCAGACATTCCTGCACCGATTTACCAATACGCAAGGGGAGTTTTCTGTTCAGAATTTTCGTCCCCCTGGATGGGTTCACTGCTCCTCAAGAGGAGAGTGGGCAGTCTTGACTGATTTCTTCTTAAAAACCTTCGGGGATCAGCTTCATTATGCGAGGCTACACCGTGCCATCAGGGTTGTTCAGCATGGTATTTCTGCTAGTAGACTTTATTTTTTTGCTTTACTAAAACTGTACAATGCTGATACTTGTACAGTTTTTAGCCCCCGTGGTGAGTTAGATTTTGCCCTCCATGAAATGTATGAAATTTCGGGCTTACCCATGGGAGACATCCCATATGAAGAGTATGTCCCTACTGGGGAAGAACTTCATCTGCTGAAAACTCAAGATCTTTTGGCTTATGCTACTTACTGGGAATTGCTCTCCCATTATTATATTTGCACCCATACATCCGGCACCTGCAGTTTGAAACCAAAGAAGTGGCTGCAGTATCTTCTGTCCAATTTTTCTAGGAGTGATCCAAACTTTACTCGCCTTCCTCCGATTTCTAAAAAGGAAGTTGAGAGAAGAATCGCTAGTTTCGGGATAGATGCTTATGTCACTGAATCTGACGAGGACGTCTTCAAGGCTGGAACATTCTTTGAAAGTTTCACTATCAGGCCCTCTAGCCTTTGTCTGATCCTGCCTTCTTGGCAGGTTATTTGATGGTGTTGCTGAAGAAGTGTGTTATTCTTTCGCAGGAAAACATACCTATTAGGGTCGTATACCCAGCCATCCTACTAGCTCTTGGTAGGTGGCTCAGCTTGTTGCCCGCGATGGTCTGCAACATCCAAAGCGGACTGAGGAGATTATCTGATAAATTCTGCCAGGTGAAGGAGCCAAGGAAGAAAGGAGATTCGGTCATTAAGACTCCCAATCCGCATGTAGAACTTCCTTATACTTATTGATGGCTTGGCTGGTTCTACATTGTCCTACTTTGATGAGTCCTGCAGACTCGCAGATTGATTTAAGTGCTCCAAAAGTGCAGCACTACGAGAGGTTACAGTGGAAAGGGGGCTACGTGGCCGCGATCCGCAAGACCCTTCGTCATTTCTCAACTTTCGAGTTGTTCAGATGTTTTCCGTACTTCCCAAATGCCGGATACAGGGAGGAATTCGCAGATACTGCCGGTGCCGATAAATTTACTGTTCTGTCCTCGGGGTGCTTCTGGTAGTTGATAAACATCCGTCCAGAATATCTGGTTCTTTGTTTGGGGAACCATTGCTACATAGAGCCTTATTATCCTAGTCGTTTCGCTCGACAGTTCGGGTATGACCAGCTTTATGTTGGTAATCCCAATAAAGAGCTAAGTTTTGTTGGAAATGTTCTTGAGGGAGCTCGAGCTTGGTTTCACTTTGTTGCAGGTGGAACTCAGGTCCGATTTGATCTTCCGCTCAAGACCCCAAATTCGATTATGAGCTTCAGTTTCTGCAAGTGGTTCGCGGATGCTAATTCCGCTCCTCATGATTTCAATGTAAATCTTACTTGCTTGAGGGAGATCAGAGCCTGGTATGCTCAAAAGAAAAAAGCTGGCAGCACCAAAGTAGCAGGGATGGAAGACTTTGGGGCAGAAAGCGCTTCTGATGAGTCGGAACCGGTGACTTAACAAAGAGAGGAGGACAGCAATGCACTGGCTTTATCAATTCAGCGTGCTTTTCCTATTACTTATACTCTGCCAACTTTGAAGGAAACTTCTCCTCAATCGCAGTCTCCTCCAAAGAAGATTTCCCATAAGCGAAAGAGACTGAGGTGCCTCAGTGACTTACCTGCCATTCTGCGGGGCGTTGATTCGCAGGACATCACATCTGGGGCTGGTGCTGCTGCATCCAATTTGGTCTTCGAGACCCTCGCGGAGGAATCTGAGGAGGGTGAAGACGACTCATCTTTAACTCTGCACTCTCTTAAGAGACGCCAAAGTCAAGGACCCGTTTTCCACAATGATCCTGCTCCTGATACTTACGAGGATCCTGCAACTCTCCTACACCAGGTTGCTACAGGAGTAGAGGCTTCCTCTGCTACACGGGAGGATCCTGTAGCTCTCGTGCATCAATCTGTTACTGGAGTAGAGACTTCTGGCTTGTTATGATCGGTCTTCTAACTGACAGGACCAGATCATTCTTCTTAAAAGTTCTTCGTTTAGCCTTTTTGTTAAAGGTTCTGGAGATCCGCGCCTGGTATACCTCGATATTCTGTTGAGCTTCCAAGCGCTTGTCATCCAAGGCTTCTAACTCTTGGAGCTTTTGCTGATGCCTTTCTTCTTCCGTCATCCTACTTGTTAACGCGACTCGTAATGGCGGGATTTGGATTTCCAAAGGCAGGACCGCTTCTGATCCGTATACGAAGGAGAAGGGCGTGGCATTGGTGGGAGTTCGGACTGTGGTGCGATATGCCCACAGGCACTCTCTGAGCTTTTCGTCCCAATCCCGTTGATTGGATGACACAAACTTTTTAAGAAGTTTTACAATGGTCTTATTGAAGGCTTCTGCTAGACCATTAGCTGCAGGGTAATATGGCGATGAAACCACATCCTCGATCATGTACTTGTTGCAGAATCTGGAATACACTTGGCTCACAAACTGAGGTCCGTTGTCATGAATTATTCTTCTAGGCACCCCGAAGCGATAAAGCACGTGGTGCTTGATGAATTTGATAACATCTGACGATTTTACTTTGGTTAGGAAAATGGCCTCAGTCCATTTTGAAAAGTAATCAGTTATGGCTAAAATAAACCGGTGTCCTCTCGTTAATGGAGGAGAAATTGGCCCTACGATATCCATATCCCATTGTTCAAATGTCCATGACGTAGCTGTTGGGTGAAAATACTCCGGAGCTTAATGTATAAAGTCTGCATGTATTTGGCAGGCCCTACACTTCTTGGCATAGTTAACCGCTTCTGTCATCATCTTGGGCCAGTAATAACCCATTCTTCGGATTCTATCCCAGAGTTTTGGCTCTGGCTGGTGTGCCCTGCAGATGCCAGCATGAGCTTCTTCGAGTACCTTTTGTGCTTCGCGGTTGGAGGGACAGTGAAGTAAAACTCCGTCGTAGGATTTTCTATGCAATGTCTAGAGTTCTGCATTGTAGTAAAAATGGATAACCCTTCTCTGAATGGCCTTGGCTCCTTTTGGACCTTCGGGTAATATCCCGTAAAGGACATAGTCTATATAAGGAAAACGCCAATCCCTTGGTTCTAGGCTTGATTCGAAAGCGTTAGCTTTGTCTTCCTGTGGTTTCTTCATTTCTTCTTTGAGCTTGTCATTTGAATAAAACAACTCCTTACTGCTTACCATAATTTGCCTTTTAGCATGCTTGGACAAGGCTAATGTAGCAGCCAAGGAAGCTAGCGAATCTGCATAACTATTTAGGTGATGCTTTTTGTGGCTGATATAGAAACCATCGAAATCATCGGCGATCTTGATCAGTGCACGATAATACGGCAGGAAGTCTTCATGTTTGATCTCGTACTCCCCTTTTATTTGATTCACAACAAGTTGAGAGTCCTCATATGCCTCCAAATATTCGACCCCCAATTGTTAGGCTATTCTTAAGCCGATTAGGAGGGCGTTATATTCCGCGACATTGTTGGAGCACGAACTTATTAATGAGTAAGCTTGAGAAATGATGTGGTTGCGGGGAGAGACGAGAACAACTCCTACCCCCGCTGTCATCTTTCCCTCGGATCCCATTCGGGAGCCACCATCAAAGAAAAACTGTCATATACCTTTGGAGACTGTATTTGCCTCGGAAGACCTTCTCGAGTCATCCTTTTCTGGAATTAAGTCCCATTCTTCTAACTCTCTCGGGATTTGTTCGTATAACTTCGAGGATGTCGGGATTGGATGTTCGGCCAAGAAGTCGGCCATGGCCTGTCCTTGGATAGACTTCTGTAGGACAAAGTGCATATCATATTGTGATAGCAAAATAACCCAATTGGATAGTCTTGAATTTAATGACCTGGGTTTAGTCAGTAATATTCTCAGGGGGTTAACTCTCGATACAATATGGATGGTTTGTCCAGCTAAGTAGTGTCGCATTTTTTGTATTGCGAATACCAACGCTAGACATTATTTTTCCACAGGATTATACCGGTGTTCCGCCCCGATCATCATTCTGTTAAGATAGTAAATAGCATGTTCATGGCGTGACTCATTCTTCTGCACTAACAAAGCGCCCAATGAATGGTCCATAGCCTTACATATAGCAAGAAAGGCATTCCCGAAACTGGAGATATGAGCACTGGTGGCTTTTTTGAGATATTGTTTGATTTCTTCAAAAGCCTTTTGGCATGCGTCATTCCAGACAAATGACACTCTTTTCCTCATTAATCTGGTGAAAAGCTGACATTTACTAGACAAATTTGATATAAACCTGCGGATGTACGCCAGCGTGCCTTGCAACCCCCTTAACTCTTTGAGGTTACGGGGAGGTGACATGTCTTGGATAGTTTTGACTTTATCTGGATTAAGATGTATACCTTTCGACGTTACGACGAAGCCGAGGAATTTTCCACTGGAAACCTCCAAGAAAGACTTAGTTGGATTCATCTTGAGTTGGTGCTTCCTCATGAGGTCGAACACTGTCTCTCCGAGCCATATAGTTAGAGAGAGAGAAAGAGAGAGAGTCGTGATAAAATAAATTTGCAGAGGCCGAGAAAGAAACATGTTAAAATATTAAAAAAAAAATCCCGAAACCTTTACTAGAGTTTCGGTACAGTAGCGGTGACCTTCAATTTTTATATCAAAATAATACTATCAAAATAATATCACTATGTAAATTTAGGTTTCTGTCCAATATAAACCTTTTTCCTGTGGGAGCATGCTAAGACATAAAATAATTTCTCTGAATTCTCATCATAATTTCGGAGTTTTTGTATAGTAATATGAACCTTCAATTGAATAGTTACTCATGTATACTTGTTAACAGTATAATATAATAATTTTATTTTTGTTTGGAATGCTGAGCTACATATACTTCTCATAAAAGTAACAAAACCGTAGATTTTATAGTAAAAGGGGGTCCGATGGATATTGCTTATAGTAATCTCTCAGAGGAGACTATTCATATTGTACTAAATTATTTAGATATATTGGTCACACGAGAAGAACTAAGTAATCTCTCTTTTTTTCTTAAGAAAAACAAAGTACATATTTTTTTTCTTTTATAAGATTTAATTTAATTTCATTGTTGAACACTCGGTTTCAATTGAAAGCAGCCCAATCCTCGGATCTCAGCAGAAGAAACCAACACGCACACTAAACTGCTGACAGAGAACAGTTCCCTCCTTTTAGGAGGGAAAACAGATCAAACCACTTGTCCAGTCACCTCCCGGTGATATTACCCCCCCGAGCCGTGCAAGCTGAGCAGCCAGTAAGAAGGAGGGAGGGCCTTGGGGTAGTGAGGTAAGCCGACCGAAGGTGACCAGATCCGTTTCGAACCTCAACTGCCCATGCCAACTTATAGGCAGTTCTCTTACTCCAACTCTAACTTGCAACCTCCTCACTCTGACAATTTCTTCCCCTATAAATATTTGTGATCTCCTCTGCATCTCCTCAGTCATCTCTTACTCTTTTTTTTTTTCTTTTTTTTTTCTTTCGACCGATTCGATCGATAGAGGGGTACGTAGCTGCTGGAATGGAGAAATCCCACATAAACCATATCAGAATTCAAGTTTTGTTCAGGATCTTGGCATCAACAGCAACTTTTGTTGCTTGCACGCTGATGGCTTTTAACAAAGAGAGCAGAGATTTCGGAGGGTTTCAAGTCGTTGCTAGCTACAAATCGTCTACTGCATTTGAGTAAGTAAGAAATTTACTTCTTCTTCAATCCACTTTTTCTTCGTAGATATTATTAAACTTAGTTGTTCCTTATGTTTATAGGTTCTTTGTAATTGGCAACGCAATTGCTTGCGGTTACTCACTGATATCTATACCCTTCGTCTACAAATTTATTGTGGAAGGCTGCACATTGCCTCTTCTTGATTTGGTACATGCCCTATAGAATTATTATTATTTTTTGTGATATTTAGGATTACTCAACAGTAATCGGTTTTTGTTGTTTGTAGGTGAGCATGGGGCTGGTGATGGCATCGGCCTCGGCTGCAACGGCTATCGGGTACCTGGGGAAGAGAGGGAACGCTGCAGTCGGGTGGAGCGTGGTGTGCCCCTTCTACACCAAGTTCTGCGACAGGGTTGGGATCTCTCTCGTCTTCTCGTTTCTCGGCTTTATAATGTTCTTTCTCATGTGTTCCATCTCATCTGTGTACAAAAGCAAGCAAATCGCCATTGCCTAAACTTGCATTTTCTTCTCATGTTATGCTGTGAAGGAATCGTGCGATTATTACTGTCAATAGGAATGAATGAAATTGAATTGTGTTCTTAGCTTTCAATGCAAAGTTCAAGTCCAACATAAAGAAATTGCATGAAAACATGAAGAAATATCCGTAGGAACAGAAAAAGATCGATACTTTAAGATCCAAATAGAGAAAACAGGCAAATCTTCGTCTCAACTCGATGAAAACAACATCCTCAACGACAAAAAACGTCGGATATATATATATATATATATATATTTACATCAAAAAGTTAGCTGAAGGAAGCAGATTCAGCCATCATTTTCAACATCCAGTGCTTCTGTGGATTTGACAAAGCGACCTTTCACCCGCTTCCTGGAATCAGCTCTCGCCTTTCTGGATTCATAACGTATGTGCTTCTCATACCTAGAAATAGTTTAGAGCTAGAATGAGAAATGACACAGAAAAAGGATTTGAAGAGGAGATGCTGGGAATAGAAACTCTCATGCCTGCGGTTTTTGCGCTTCTCTCTGTACCGTAACATGGCATTTCCTCGATTCTGAGCCAATAGTTCGCTGTCGACCTTCTTCATCACTTTCACCGTCTCATTTCTGGTGATGGGCTGCTCTCCAACGGAAATTTCTTTGATACTGCTGCCATACCCAGGATCACGAGAAGAACCCATAGATGGAACTATGGCTGGTACGTTACTTCCGGAAGTTGTCGACACATTCGCCATCGAATGGTTCGCATTGGTCTTCCATTTCCCAGTCGTTTTACTTTTGCCCTGCTGTTACAGGAGAAGAGAGAATGTCAGCATCCTAATTTGGTCGCAAAATGCAGTAAAATGATAGCCCATAATCTGATAGAGTTATGTTATCAGCAGATAGTAAGCAGAGTTTAATCCATAAGAATATTATAGTATTATCAGTACTAAATTAAGGGATGAAATCCAGTGGCGGAGCCAGAATTTGCAAAAGTAGGGGCAAAATAAGAATATTATAGTGTTATATAGGATTTTTAAGCAAGAAAATCTTAGATTTCTTATACAAGCCATAACACCTTATGATAAAAGTTCTTGATAAGATGAGCAAACATTTAAAAGTCACAATATAGGCACACATCGAGCGATCATCAACTGTTCTGGTCCAATAGAATATATAGTCAACAATATGCTAGCAGCATAAACCTCCAGTGAGAATCTAAAACTTAGAATTTATCTCCTTTCATTAAGATGAAGAAAAATAAAATCAAGGCAACTAAATTATATGGAACTTTATTCTTGACATAAATATGGGAAAAAAAAAAAAACAATTGGAAGTTTTTATCACAATGCAAACAAATAATGACACATACTTCATCTTCTTCTTCCATTGAATACTGTTAAAATTTTGCATACCATACAATATTAAAGAACAAACCAGAAAAATCAAAGCATAGCTGTCTATGCTTCTTGCCTTGAGATGTTAGTTAAAGAAATAAGGCACGAGATGTTGAATTTCTCGAAAACTGAAACGGTGATCCTTTTCACTTTAAAGTGAGCCAATGGGGTGAAGCATGATATTTGGATGAGTGTATTTACATTTTGCCAGTGTTTTTCGGTGCATTAACTAACCATGATTCTCCCCTATCAAAACTAAAATTATGGATGCTAAATAGAAGATCATTTCATTTCCGTTAACATCAAAGAACTGTATTGGTTGATTCTAGTGAAAAGGAATAGGGGCAAGATCTTAGGTTCACAAGAAGCTATTGGTACTACAAGAAAAATTCCCATACGTCAGTGGGGGCAACTGCCCACACTTGCCCTACTTCCCTCTGCCTCTGATCAAATCTATATAGTTTACCCATATGACACAGTTCATACCGTAATTAATACAATTAAGAAATGGGATCATCAAGTAATGGTACAACATGCTGAACTGCAGGGTGAGGAGACTTGACATATAATCAGTTAACGAAGACAGCAACCTTCAAATCTATGGCTCCAAGCCACTGAAACCTGGCATTTGTACAGCTGTTATCTACTTGGATATTGAAACACATAATGATATAAAGTCTTCTACTCTTATAAGCTAAAACTTTTTGATAGCTGAGAGACCATAAGAATCAGATAAAAGGAAAATTAGTTGATACTCTTGCATGTTTGAGTTCCAGGATCCAACATTATAAATTTGCTAGTTGTCTTAATAAGAAACTGTTAAAATTGAGTACAAGGCTTGTGAGAATTTCTGCAAGAGTATCCCTGTAAAGACAGTAAGAAGCTCCCAAGATGTAGGATAGAGCTAGCTAAAATCCAAACAATCAAACAGACCTGAGCTGAATCCAATAAGACCATGCGGAATCCTACCCAAATATCGATAAGGAATTGAATAGCTGACTAGGTCTTGGATTCTATTTTTACATGGACCCAACTCAACTGGAATTTGGCTTACCAACTAGAAAACAAGTCAAAGTAACCACAAAATGTACTCCCTGTTCAAGATTTTAAGTGAAAGCAAGCTGAAAGAGAGGAATCTGCGAGATCCTTCCAAGAAACTTCTTGATTCCTTAAGCAATATTTTCATGAGCAGATGTAAATTCTTTATATAAGACAGTAATACTACTATTTTTAAGGACATAAGCACGATCAGATGGTGACAACTCATGAAGGAACATTCACTGAGATGAAGGTGAAAACTAAAGCAACTCTTCAGTACCAACATCTGAGTTTCTTGATGTTAGTAATAGTATTTTTGCCAACAAAATGAATTAAGCTATAGAGCAGAAGTAGACAATGCTCATAAAAATGATTGGTCAAACATTCAAACCCTATGAATTACCAACCTCATGTGAGAAGGTGTCAAGTTCAAGGACAAAACCTCCATGAAAAAAGAGTTTAAGCCAGTCATATAACACTTGTGGACCATCGGCTTGTAAGCAGTGGCAGACTACCAAATTAGATATATAAATATGTTAACTGCAAAGCAAACCTCGGAAACTCTCTTATATCAGAAAAGAGAGATAATTAGACAAGGAAATAAATTTTGCTAGAACCTCTTTATGCTCATTAAGTTACTGAAAAAGAAAAAAAATCCTTCTTGCAAAGTCAGTGCAGGTATACGTGTCAGGCAAACTTACATTCTGCAGACGCATGTTTTGGATGCTGGTAGACATGACATCATCATTTGCTGCAGTGCAGTTGTTGTCATATATGTCTTCTAACATCTTTGTAGTTGAAAAGGCATTCTCCTTGAGAAGGTCATTGTAGCTCTTGATCATAAAACCAGCATTGTTTGTACCATATCCAAATTCAAGTCGAGATGATTCATTGTGATCATGTGATCTTCCAAGATTGAAATCCCATATCTACTAGGAAAAAGATTGATCTTGGGTTAAAAATAAAACGAACACCACCACATGTGGAAATATGACACGAATAGCTGTTCAAGGAACACAATGACAAAGAAATTTAAGGTGCATAGACAATTCCATTAAATATATGATTTCAAAACCATTGGCTAGACAATTATGACAGAGCTGATGATATTACAGTTTCTACAATATGTTTCATCTCCCAACACATAAAAATGTCTCAGAAACTCTGTGACTGAAGATGCCAAGTCTTTGGACTTGTCAAATCATATATAATTGCGATTAAACAAAAGATCACATGGCTTATCAACTCTCTAGGAGATTGACATAGTAATTCAGGAATCGATTATCTCAGCCTTCTCCAATAAAATTAGTTAACGGCAATATCACCTGAATAGGACAAAATATTAGCTTGACTGCAGCAGAATTGCAAGTTGTGAGCCATAATTGGATCCAAGTAAAATGAAGGAAATATTAACCAGTGCACACTAGCATTTAAATGATAAAGATCAACTTCTAGCAAATTTTTAAACACTCCCATCCAAATTTAGGTATCACGGAATACAGAGCAAATAAGCTTAAATTGTAGGGTATGGTTGTCTGGTTCTTAGTTTCATGAGCTTAAGCAACATGAGGAAAGGTAGAATTTCTGGTGATGTCTTCAATCAGGAGAAAATTGCCTTGACTGGATCTTTACATCAATTTTTAGAGGGGGTCAAAAACCATAAAACTCGGCTAGAAGTCATTCCTGATTTGAGCCGTGCTCCCTAGAGATTCATTCGTTATTGGAAATGGTTGGGACAATGATGGTGGTCAACATACTACTGAAGCCATGTGAGTGTGATCAACTCGTATGACATTCTACTTCAAATCTTGAGCTAATTTCTCCACACTATGCTAGGACCATAAGAATAAAAAGAATTAGTAAAAACCTTCCATCTTAATACTTTTAAGCTGAACGATAATCTACTACATGGATTCCTGTCCACATATAACACAGTTCTGGATAATAATACCGATTAGTCTTTAATGGTTTCTCAAGAGAGGGAAAGAAAATCCCAATGAATCTACAATGACCCACATCCCCGGTTGAAATTGTCATTCACGTGTCAAAAAACCACTCAGAAACCAGATGAACATTGTAAACAATGTCAAAAATAGTTCAAGAAAAACAGTATTTGACAAGAGTGAAGTGCATAGTGCATGCCAAATAAGAGGACCACGAAAAAAAACTTTTGCACCTTCAGTCCACGAACAATGTGTACACTGCATACAAAGGAAGAAGATCAAGAGATTTATAACTCTAGTTGCAACATGTGTTCAGCTATTGATTTAATCATGATGAAAAAAAGAAACAACGAGAAGATATGGAGTATTCATGCATCCTACAGATTTAACTCCGCATTGTTGATTTATGAAACTATACGTATGTGACAACCTTCAACTAATTAAGAGAAATAGTTCTAACTGGAATGTACCAAATACTTTGTTAAAATAAAACAATTCAGTTAAACAGAGTTCAACGAAATTGATGCAAGACCTGAGCACCATGATCAGTTATAGGTCCACAATCCCACATCAGTTCTTCATCTTCAGCTGCCCGTTCAGTTCCTTTGATATCTACACGACTGGATGGGGCTGCCATCATAAGCAATGAAGTGAATGGCATCTGATCAGCAATTTGATGGTCCTCTTCCTCACCTCCTGCAACAATGGTATTCCTACACGGAGCCCTTGGGCTCAAATCCGGTGGTAATGGCGACCCTGTCTTTCTATCTGACGGCAAGTTGGCCTCTGAGGAGTCAAGATTCGCTAGTTCAATCAGTTGATCCAACAGTGGATTACTTGCCTGGGGCTTAATCTCCGCACAAGGAACATACAAGTCCTGGTAGTACCAAAAGCAAAAAGCACAATAGTCTGAATATTTTGATAAGCAATTATATCTCAAACAATCAAAACAACATAAACAACTAAAAAACTTCTCCTAATATTGTTTATACTGCTACGATCGACAATGTGAACATCCATACAACCATTTTGCAATAAAAGACAGAAACTTTACACTGGTTCTAATGTGCAGCTAATATGCTCACAAGGCTTTGCACAAAATCAAAGAATTTAACAAACTGAATATGACATAAAAATGGGGAAAGTTGTTAATTTTAGGTACTTATAATCTCCGCTGCTGAGTGATAAAGTTGTAAAACAATTCAGACTTCCCCTAAATTGCACCTGGAACGCTGGATCAACGGCCAGAAAAGAGTCCGGATTGCACCAATCGGATCCGGATCCGAGATCGGGTCTAGATCCGGGCTTGGACTTCGCAGCGAGATCAAAGCCCCAAGCGTTCGCAAGCTGGAACGCCGAGGGACAGCCGGTAAAGCTCTCGATAGCGACTCGGGCGTGGAAAACGGACCCGGAGTCGGGCCCGCATCCGGACCCGTGAGCGTCGAAGTCACAGTCAGAGCAGAGGGAGAGCCCGTCGGTGGCGCAGCGGGAGGCGGCGGGCTGGGCCCCGCAGTTGCCGCAGATGTGGGAGCGCACGTGCTTGAGGGAGAGGCCATTGGCGGCGTGCACGTGCCGGTCGCACGAGAGGCAGAGACGGGCGGAGTCAGCACGGCAGTAGATCACCGCCGTCGACTCGGAGCAGTAGTCGCAGGGGATCATCTTGTCGGGTCCTCTCCGAGAGGATCCCATCCAGCTCAGATCCGACCCGGAAACAGCAAATCCTAATCCTAATTGAACTCCAAACCCCAAAGCTGAGACTTTTGGAGAATGGCGGAACAATTCAAACAGAATCTCTCTCTTCTCTCAGAGCACCAAGGTTTCAGCTCTCAAACCAAAAATTCTCATTTTGCTCACGAGGTCTCTATCAATCTTGAGAATTGGCAAGATCTCCTTTTCCTTATAGGATTCTTTCAGCAGATCAAAGATCGAAACCCTAACCCTAGCGAAACAATTCGAAAATTGGAGAGATCTTGACCTTGGATTGGTTAATCGAGAGATAATGGAGGAATTCAATTCCGAATTCAAAACCCTAGCTCTAGCTATAGGGCTCAAAACCCTAACTATTCGAGAGATAATGGAGGAATTCAATTCTGAGGAGAAAAGAAGGAGGGAGACGATCCAACTATTGTTTATACGAGACGCCACCGCTCTTCTTCTCAGTCTGAGGAGCTATCACATGCAGAACACGAGGATATAGCATACAATGACAGAGTGCAGACCTATATGTATCCCCGCAGAGAAAATTTTCTTGCGTGCACGCACCACCCACCGTCTACGGTCTCCGACGAACGGTGGCTGCTCCCCGCATAGAGATTCTATGGGGAAACAGAGGACCGAGGGATGTGATGGGGACGGAGTGGGGGATATGCGAGCCGGTGGGACCCACAGGTTGGATAATATCAGCGCCCTTTGCTGAGTTGGCAGCTTGCTGGTCGAATTGCCTGCGTCGTTCCTCTATCCTCGATCCGAGATAAATTCTCACGTATCCTTCTTCCTCTTGTGCTGCCTCGACACGTGTCCCAATCAACAAGAACCGTCGGATCGGCGCTTTCCGTCATTGCCCTCGGGTCAAACTCGCGAAGGGAGGCGAATCCTTTCCGACTGCGTATAAAAGAGACGATATCTTCGAGGCGGTACGTGATTATGGACGAGATTTACGAATAATGTCAAATTCTCGAATTTTGACTTGGATGGTCTATAACGGCTTCGGTTCAACTACATTTCACAATATTCTCAAATATCGTCTCCTCCGCTTTTTGTTAATGTAAAAAACATGAAAAATTAAAAAAAAAAAAAGTAAGGATTTAGTTAGCGGGATACATTGTTAAATCCATTTTCCATATATGTGAATATTCGTTACAGAGGATAACTCATTTCATACTGAATTGGTTTTTCCGTTGTTAGTTCCTTGACTTATGCTAGCTCACATATTTAACTTCATCCGTCTAATAATGCTTTGATATAGTATTTTTGTGGAAAACACACTCCGAGTATTATTCATTTTTGTATTTGTTAGTAAGATCCTTCATCTATAGTATTTTCTTTTATTTCTTCTTAAGCTAATTAACACCAACATCTAGTGATGTGCTTAATGAGACCGATCTGTTAATTCGAATCTAGAAAAGGAATTAAGTATGGACAAGTTGTACCGATGATTTTAGAAAAATCAATTTGCATAGCTTAATTAGTTATCAAAGTTAATTATCAAACTTAAATCTTTAAATAAATAATAGCATGAATGATCATAAAACCTTTCTTCCAAGACTACAATTAGCGGATTAAATTGGCTATATACGCTTCATATCCTTCACAAAGATCTTCTATATTTAAATTTAGGGGAGGTTCCATAGTTACACCTCTCTCTCTCTCTCTCTCTCTCTCTCTCTCTCTCTCTCTATATATATATATATATATATGAAGAAACGGAAAATTCACCGGCGATGAAAAGAGTTTCTTCACCGCCACTTAGATAACCCAATACAATTATTACACGACGCGCCAGTTAAAGTAACAAATAAAAGAACTTGCTTAACTATCATTTGAGTGGCACCACGTGTAAAAATTTTATTGGGCCACCTAAGAGACGGTGAAGAAACTCCTTTCACCGTCGGTAAATTTCTCGTTTACTATGTGTGTGTGAGAGAGAGAGAGAGAGATTCAAAATTATATGGAAATTTTTTTCGGCGACGATCAGAATTTTCTACCATCGAATCCGATCGGAAAACTTCGATCTCTGACTGAACATCCCTAAAGCAAATGCCCAGTAATTCGATCGGAAAACTCCGATCTCCGACTGAACATCCCTAAAGCAAATGCCTAATGAAAGTTAAAAAGTGTTGATAGCTTTCTTGAGTTCGTGAGAGATTCGAAATTATATGAAAACTAAATTTAAATATTAATGTAAAAAAATATTTATATATGAGTTTTACGAGCAGAAAAGCAAAATTGCACCATAAAGCGAGCTTCATATCTTGAAACTAAAAATTTCCAACAGTAAATCTGAAATATAAGTATAAAAAGTAAAAATTTATGGAAAATATTATATATATATATCCAGAATTAATATATAGTCTGAGTAAAATTTTGCAAGAAGCCACACACTCACACACACTAAATTTTTATTTTCTGATCAATATATGATAAGGAGATTATGTTTATTAATGCTTAAAAATTTACATTAAAATATATATACTAGTAAGGATTGCAATTATCTTATACAGTTACTTTTAAACATTTTGAGAATAATAATTTCATGTTGTAACATTTGTAGAATAAGGATCTCATTTCTAAAGTGTCATATTATAAGACAAAAAGCACCAACTCTAAATACATAGCACTTTATGTACAATAAAAGGACTAGTTATTTAAATATCTCAATATACCCACCGATCCTTGTTTAGGATTTAAAGTTAATATTTTACGAAAAATCTATGTCCAAATTTGTACAAATCATATTTTTTTTTTTTTATGACTAAACTTAGGTAATCTATTTCAAACATAATAAAAGAGCCATGATCAGAAATATTTTCATATAACGGTTTTTTAATAATAAAACTAGCTCTTCTTGTCCTAAATATATGAAGTTTTAGATAAATTTTATATTCATATCCACACAACCTTGCTAACTAAATTAGAAAAAACAAAATTAAAAAATATATAAACCAACTATGTAATCTAGAGTGAAGTAAAATGAGTACATACTAAATTACTAACTTGTATAAATACTGAGCACGTGCTCAAAAGGCTTTTGAGGATACATGTCTGATGCTCCAATACAAGTTATTTAGAAATTTAAATTAGAAAAAAAATTCACAAAAAGATTTGTAAGGATCTTGTGTTTTCTTTTTCCCCAAACAAAAAATGTAGCCATTTTTATCTTAATTCTTTGTTTTCGCTGCAAGTAAAAATAAATAAATAAATCAACCTTCTAATTTCTCACGTTATTGCTACAATATTTGATCATATCATTGAGGGGAATTTACAGATTTGTTAATTAAATCTTTATAAATTATAATTTAGTCTCTCAAATCTTCATATTTAAAATTTAGTCCTCCAAATCTTCTAAATTACTACAATTTAGTCTCTCTCTAACTTCTATTAGCCCAGTTTATTTTTTGACCTGATTTTTTTTCATTTTACCCTCTTCTTAATTCCTTGTTCCCTCTTCTCTTCTCTTATCTTTTTCTTTATTCTTTCTCATTTCTTCTCTTTCCCTCTTTCTCATCTCTTCTCCTTCTCTCTTCCTTCTCTCTTTTTCTTCTCTTCATTGGGTTTATTTGCTTCTCCCCTTCTTCTTCTCTTCTATCTCTTTATTCTTTTTATTTTTCTTTATAGGGGTATTTAAGTCTTTTTATTATTTAAAAAAGTAAAAATTAAATTCTGTTGTTTTTTTAGACGGAAAAACTAACAGCTAAATTGTAGTAACTTAGAGGGTTCGGTAGACTAAATTCTAAATATGAATATTTGGGGACTAAATCATAATTTATAAAAATATAAGTAACAAACCTATAAATACCCTTATAATTATACAGAAGTGTGGATTCCTAGTTATATGGGAGGCAGCGAGAGGGGATATTCTAAATGCGCACGACATTTTACTTGTGAGCACCGCGAACTATATGGTAAAGTGAAGTGCTCACAGGTAAAATATTGTGCGCATTTAGAATTTCCCCAGAGAGAGCACCGGTGCCGTGGCATTAAATTGGGAAAGGCCAGCCAACGCGTGCGGGCCCCACAGCAAAAAGCGCAAAAAGACACGAAAATGAGTCGTACCGGCTGGGAATGCTTAACGTCGCCTCCCCCACCGAACGACCGAAAGCCGTGGTGGGCCCCGATCCGGCTGAGGCCTCGTGGGAGCAGGCGGGGCCCACTCCGGTTACTGGCACTTTCTCGTGTTACCGACCAAAGTAAAGGACCCAAAAAGTGAACCCTTGTCCGGGTAATGATTTGATGTTTTTTTAAAAATGAAAGTGAAAGCGTACCCCCACACTATGAAACGTATATTCTTATATTTTTATTTTTTAGATTTCAACATTGATAATAGCAGTACACAACAACGAAAACAACTAAGTCTTTTATTCGAAATATTAGAAGTAAGGCTACATGAACAAAAAAAAGAATCGCGTCGGATCCATCACTTTCATATTCCTTCTCCATTCAAGGAATATCAAAGTGATCGATCCGACGTGATTCCTTTTGGTTCATGTAGCCTATCCTAAATACTTGGGATAGGCTACACACAAATTATAATTTTCTTTCAAAAAATAGGTTCTTTTAAAAAAAAATAATATTAACTGAATTTTCTCATTCACTTAAAAAGTCCATCAAATTGGAGGATTTGAGTTATATCCCTCAAATCTAGTAGATTGTTTAGAGATTAAATCTCTGGCTTCTAGTTGAAATTTATTTATATCCAATATATATATTTATATACATATATATATTTTTGAATAGTTTGATCGGTTCGGTTCAGTTTGATTTGGATTCAACATCCAAAATAGATCAAATTGTTCCAATTATGTTTGAATGTACTTATTTAAATCGGTTTCTATCGGTTTTAACTAAACCCCTTGTGCCCCTATCCTTTGGGCTGATTGCATGTTAGATGCCCTAAATAATGTCGTGCTTCTTTTAATCCCTCCGCCAAGTCCAGAGCCCTGCCAACGACACCTGTCTTTATATAGCCTGTTGCTATAATGTGTCCCTCGTGACGCTACTTTTCTCCGACAAAAACTTCGAATGGCCCAGGCCCAGGCCCAGCACAAATAACTTACAAAGAACAAAATTTTAATAATTTAAGAAGTTTGTCTCTTTTTGTTGTCCCGGCTATCCAGGTTTGTTGTTGGCTATCCAAACCGCAAAACAGAACCGGATCGAACCGTTCGATTCGGTTAGTTTGGTTTTTGGTTCGGATTGACTTTTTAACCAAAATATAATTTGGGTATCGGATCGGATTTCGGTGGCATTAGCTAACCGAAACCGAACGAAAAAACTGAATAGTTATAAAAAACCGAATATTTAACATTCGAAACTGAATAGTTACATTCCACTGAAAATATCTCTCCTCTCTCTCTTTCCTCTTTATCTCCCCTCTCTCTCATTTCCTCTTTATCTCCTCTTTATCTCCATGTGCCCGAGGACCTCTTCCTCGATGACCAGGACGCCGGTAGGATGCCACCGGCATGCTCTCATTCCTCGGTGGGCCTCCACCAACAACATCGCGTTGGTGTGCCGTCACTGCCTGCGTCTGAGATCAGATTAGCGTCCATAAGGTGATTTTGGATTTTGGATCTTGAAGTTTTGAAAGGGTTTATTTTCATCAAATTTGGGGTTTGGTTTGGGGGGAATTTGAGAATTTTATATATAGGAATTATAGTATGTTTGTTGAGAAATTTGTTGCTGAATTTTGAGGGGATAAAATTATAGTATGTTTGTTGTAAATTTGTTGCTGAATTTTGGAGAAATTTTATATGTTGGAAATTTGTATAATTTTTTTTTTTTTTTTGTGTAATATGTCTGAGATCGGATCCCCGTTGTTGAATTGTTTTCTGAGATCGGATTGCCAACAATCGAACCGAACCGAACTATCGGTTTCGGTTATTGGTCGAGTTCGGTCTGTTCGGTTTCGATTTTGTAAGTTCGTTTCGGTTTTCGGTGGGATTTTTTTTTATTCAAACCCGAACCGAACCGACCGATGCTCACTCTTAGTTGTAGCTAGATAATATATTGTATCTTGTATAAGTTATATATCTTTAAAACTTTCTTTTTTCACCAATCAAAGAAATTTATTACTTAATTAATCTCTCTAGTACAATAATCCATCTTCATCTTTTCAATTAAGTAAAAGAGTTTCAGTTGTGTCCAAACGAAGAATTTTAAGTTTAGCTCTTATTACCAATCCCATTTTCCGTGCGTAATACTTATTAACTTCTCTCCAATTATTTCGAATTTTAATATCGAGAAGTCTTGACTACTCTAATGTCATCATCTCGGAGGTCATCAGAGAAGCTTGGCTAGAAAAATATGGTCATCTACATAAAATTACGTCACCTAAAGCACTTGAGCACTTAATTATTTTACCTGAAACAAAATATTATTCTTTTAGATTCATAATACGTCTCATTACATTATCTCTTGTTTACTCATTCCACAATCGAATTAATTTTTCTCTCTCAATATAGAAAAAATATACTTCGAAATATTACTAAGTTTATTAGAGATTTACATCATAACTTTATGAGATTTTGATTGAAAATTAAATTACGGGAATGTAGAAGAGATTGAATTAGAATAGAGTTACACGGTAAAATCCCAAACTTTCTCTTTAAAGAAAAAAAAAAAGACTATTTTTTTCTCTTTTCGCAAATAAATAGCGGTGCCTTTTTTGGGAAGAGAAGGTAATGTGAAAAGAAGTTAGAAAAGACAAAGTCATAGGGAGAGTTCTGGTCTGGATAAGAAGCAACGTGTAAAAAAAAAAAAAAAAGTGGTAAAAGAAAAACACGCGTGATACAGTTGGAATGAGGATAGATTTGGAAAAAAATTATAAACATTCCAAAACACTTCGATTTGGAATGTTCTGAAAAACACTTCAAAATACATGTCCAAGTATTTTGGCGTGTTCTGAGAACACCCTAAGACACCTATTCAAAAACTTACAAGTAAGAATTTTTCAGAACACTTTATAACATATTACTTTAGAACACTCCAAAACACTTCATAACTAATCTCTCAATCATAGGCTTAAGGGTTGAAGGCGCTTGATATTGCCTAGGTTAAAATATGAAATCTTTGAAAAGGTTGCAACCCTCTCCACTGTAAGTGAGTCAAACTTTCCGAACAATTCTGTTTTACTTGTAATGACATTTATATTACCGTACTTTCATGTAGTATTTTGCTGGTTGGGATTTGTTATTTCTTAAGAAGGTTCTTTGTCTTCATAATGATTAAAAAAATGTTATTCATCATGCTAAAATAAGATGAAAATGAAAATAATCAGGTAGTTAGTATCAAAGCGTGATTTTATTCTCTCTATCTAGTTTGAAAAGTTCCAATGTCTTGTGTTAGCTAACAAAGGGATCCATGTGGGTAGGTAGGGTTGGGTAGAAACCGAAAAAACCAAACCGAACCACAAAATCAAACCGGACGATTGGATTTATTCGGTTTAAAAACTGAAATTAATTACGAATTTTGGATCGGATTTCGAGGGATTTGGCTCTAACCGAAACCGACCGAAAAAAATCGAATTTTTATAATTATAGTTTATTTTTTTTCTTTGATTTATTTTCAATGCATTTTTCTTTTAAATCTTGGATGAAAAATATGTAATTATTATTTTAATAAGTAGAAAAAGAAAAAATAGAAAGAAAAATTATTATTTTTCCTCATATATTTAGCTTCAAATCCAAATAATCAAAAAACGATCGAACCAAAAATTCGATTTCAGTTTTCTTGGAAGGTCGATCAGATTTTACTATTTTGATTCGATTTTTTGTAGGAATTTTTTCCCCGAAACTGAACCGATATTCACACCTAAGTGTGGGTGTCTTTTCACAAGAGATTTCAAAGCAATGGATTTTGTTCCCAAGAAAGATTATAATATTGGGAGGAGATTGTTTCTGGCATTGTATTGGCTTTGGATTTAGGGTTTTGTTTAATAAGATGATGGGCCTCCATGATCTTGACAGAACAAGTTCGCGAATCTAAAAGTTGAGATTCGCGACACTACCTATAATTGTCGGGTAGGGGTTTAATACAAAGTCACCCGACCCGAACAAAAGAATTGTCACCACAGATCATGGGACTTACTGTCAAACGAATGCAGCGGCATTACTTCGATCGTAGGAGCTACTGCCTGACGAATATGACGGCACTTCTCGAGTAGTGGGAGCTAACAGTCAAGCAAATATGACGGGACGTTACTCTAAAACCCCTATAAAAGGCGGGGGAGAGAAAGAGAGCAAAAAAGAGAAGGGAGGAAAAAAAAAAAGGATATACACGGAGACAGAGGAAGACAAGCAGATATCTTCTCCTAAGAGTGACCCATTGTGATCAAGAGCCGAAAGCCTTTCTTTTTTTTTTTTTTTTTTTCCTTTAGCCAACTGAGAGAAAATGTACGGAGTGTCAACGGAGAGCAGAATCATCCTCCATAGCTACATAAGAACCCAACCTTAAATAAAGAGGAAGTCTATCTTCCTTATCTTCTGTAAACGGAAAACCGTTAGATTGTAACCCTCTCATTGAAAAGACTTCGATATAAAGAGCGTTCAATTTTTATGGCGAACATAAAATTGGCGACTCCGCTGGGGACAACCATCACCTCTGTTGATCTGGTGGTAGCTCAATCCGACAACATTCCGGTTGGCAGTATGGTCGATTCACTCACCATTCATGTCGACCAGGGAAGGTACGAAGAATTTCTTTCTTCAGGCTCTAAGAGCCCTACTTCCCTAAGGGGATACCGTAAAGTCTCCAAAGGGTCAATCTCCAAGGAGGCTTCAATGGTAATAACTCAGTCAAGGAAGCCGGCGGACCAAGTTAGTCCAAAACCCTCTTCCTCAACGTCGGGCTCTATACCAGTTTCGACTAAGGCTCTTGATCTCTCAAGCTGAGTGGACCAAAGTCCCCGCTTTGACAAGGGGGAACGACCACTATCCGCTCCGCGAGACTGTGATGCGGAGAAGGAGGTTCCTCTCACTCGTACAACGATGCCAGTCTCAACTAAGACTCTTGATCTCTCAAGCCGAGTGGACCAAAGTCCCCGCTTCGACAAAGGGGAACGACCACTATCCGCTCCGCGAGACTATGATGCAGAGAAGGAGGTTCCCCTTACTCGTACAACAAGAAGGAACCTAAGAAGAAACAAAATTCGTGCCCTTCACAGGATTGCGCAACAAAAGGAAACCTCCAAACAGGAACCTACCACACAAATATGGAAGCCAAAGGGCGAGATTGGTCGGGACGCAGAAGGATTTACTCACGTTTCCTACAGGAAGCGGAGTAGGTCCATCAAAGTTATCCATGATCACAAACGCGGAGCATACATTCGCGTCCCTCATGTTCCAGGGAGAAAATCTGATCACGTGATTGAAGAAGATCGCGAACCTCAAATTCGCGGAAAGTGCATGCCTATCCGCAAGGCTGAGGCTGTGCCGTTCCCGAAACAATCTCTCACAAATGAGGCCATCACAAAGGACTCCAGTGCAAGAGATCTCAGGGAACTTCTAAACAGAAGAAGAGAAGAATCCTATGTATTGAAGTACTGTCTCACTGTCATTGTTCAGCCCATACCGGATCTTCAGTGTTTCATCGATTATCGGCTCCGTCAACATCTTCACCCCAACTGGCGAAGAGGAGACGACGCGGGCTTGAGTTTTCTGAGCCAGAATATCCTGCGGTGTCATCCAATATGATAAGCGTCGGAGAAAAGAAGAAGAAAAAGAAGGCGAAGAAAGTCTCCGAAGAAGAAGCTTCTGACCCAGAACTCCCTTCAAGTTCGAAGGACCTATTCAATAAAGAACGAGGAGTTTTTTGGAACACTCGACTCAAAAGTGGGGCGGCGGTCCTCATGAATTATAGGCAGATGGCGGGAATCTCTTCTGATGAAGAAGATATAGCCAAATCGCAGACGTCCGACTCATTCTTAGAAGACTCCGCCTCTGCATATATGACTCAAAATAATATCTCAGAAGAGTTCATGTGGAGAATGGACGAACAAGACAAGAATATCCAGCAACAGCAGAATGCTATCAGCGAACTTAAAGACATGCTACATGTCCTAGTGGAACTGGAAAAGACTAGAGTAAAGAATACATCTTCGCACTAAAAGACTGACAAGGCAGAAGAAGAAGGTCCTCATAATAATGAGAAAGAAGAACATCATGAGGACGATGGCAACCGTTCCGTGCATCAAGAAGGAAACGCAAATGCTGTTTGGATGGAGAGCTTCCAAAATCAACTGAATGCTCTCATGCATAAGGGCGACCTACAAGAGCTGGGTGTGGTAAGGCCATATCCCATGGAATGGGAAACAGTGCCGTTCCCAGAAAACTACAAACCATTGAAGCTCAAATCTTTTGATGGTAAAGGATCACCAAACCAGCACTTCTACTATTTTAAGTCGCAGATTGGGCATTTAACCGGAAATGACCCCATTATTACAAGGGTAGTCGTTAGTACCTTAACCGGACTAGATTTTGAATGGTTCCGAAGACTAGAGTCGGGAACCATCAATTCATGGAGCGATATGGAGAAAGCCTTTCTCACCAGATTCTATGAAGATGATATGGAGGTGTCAATGCCGACGCTTCTAGCCACTAAACAGAAGAAGGGAGAGTCAGCCCGGGACTTCATCAAAAGGTTCCGAAACGATTCTCTCAGATGTCCGCATGGGATGCCAGAAAAGATCTTGGTAGAAACTTGTCGACATAATTTATCGACTAAGGTTCTAGCCATAATGGGAGTAGTGAAGTCCTCAACTTGGAAGGATCTCGCCCTGCAAACTAAAGAAACTGAAGAAATTGCGCAAAGACTTGAAGAAGAAGGAGGCGAGGAGAAACAGAAGCGAACTGGAAATAACAACTATAAGTTCCGACCCCGAGGGTATAAGGAAAAGGAGACAATGGTCACTGATACGCCACAACCCGCGAAAACTTCCCCGAAACTTCCTCCTCAGACGCGAATGCTGCAAAAGCAATACTCCTTTAAGGATGAGCACACGAAGACTAATTTCAACCTCCTCATGAGTAAGAAGATGCTGAAACTGTCGGAGTCTAAACGTCCAGAGGAAGCAGGGAAAGTTAATGATCCTAGCTACTGTGTCTACCATAAGATCACTAACCACCCTACCCAAAACTGCTACATCCTCAAGGATAAAATTCAAGCCTTAGTGGACGCTAACGTCATCAAGCTCCAAGAGCACCAGAAGAAGGTAACCGCGAACATGGTGACTGTTAAGACATGGTGACTGTCAAGTTCGGCAAAGCGCCCAACTGGATAGAGTCAACAGTTCAAGATGGAGTGCAACCCATCCCTAAAGGCACGATGCAGGTCGTAAATTTTGATCCGCACCAGCAGCGAAAGAAAGGATTGTTCCCCCTTAAAACTGATAGGGGGGAGATACTATGGGTACATTCAGATCTCCTAAGTGATGAACAATGGACTTCCAGTTCATCTGGGAGAAGCGAAGAGAGAAAACATTCACCTCCAATGTCGTCTCCGTGATTCCCGAAGATGATGAAATCATTCCTGCTTTGACTGATTCGGAAGAGGAAATTGGAAATTCTTTGGTGGCTGACGTAGATCCTTCTTCCGCGGGAACCCGCTCAGGAAAAAATTACTTGAAGAACTACGGCCAAACAACATATTCTCAACCACCTCCAGAGAAAGTCAAACAAAAAGAGCTTAAGTTTGATAAAATTCTGAAGAAGAAGGGAAAAGAGCTTGCGGAAAACTCACGAAAGTCATTCCAGTTCAACATCCTAACACAGTTAGCCAATATCCCTGCAAGGATAACCTTGTACGAGCTCCTGAAGCTCTCTAAATCTACTAGAGAAGTTTTAAGAGAAGCTCTGCAAGATTCGGAAGTGTTCTTGGTGCAAATACCGGAGATGATTGAAGAAGAAGAGTCTCTTTGCACGACATGTCACCAGGTCTCTGGTAAAAATATCCCTTGTGTCACTTTCTCTCCGGAAGACATGCAAGTCAGGAGTAATAAGCATCACCGCCCTTTGTATTACAAGAGATACATAGGGTCTACGGAGATTGATCGCATTCAAGTTGATCTATGTTCGGCTTTGAGCATCATGCCGTGAAGGATGCTACGATATCTTGGAGTGCCGATGAACAGATTAGCTGCAACCAACACTACTATTTTCGGGTTCAATGCTAACGGCAGTAGACCTCTGGGTAAAATAAAGCTCAAGTGTCAAATCGGTGATCTAAAGACAAAAGTCACGTGTTACGAGATAGATGCGGACATATCATACAATCTGCTATTGGGGAGACCCTGGATCCATAGCATTCTCATTGTGCCCTCCACGTTACACCAATGCATGAAGTACGTCGACAAAGACGCTAACGTAAAAATACTCGTTGCAGGAAAAACAACCCTTCAAAGGAGTTGAAAACTACTTTACTGACGCGTTGTTGTACCAAGATGCGTTCGGTGTTTCATATCAGCTCGTTCCAGATGACTCTGATAGTGGCGAGGAGGCTGATACAGAATCAGGATCCGAAGATTCAGAATTCAAGGATGTAATTTGGGACGGTGAGCCCATTGTGATAAACCTCGAAGGCCTTGATGTAAATAATGTCGTTCACTCTGATGGTGAATGGGTGATAAATGAAAATTTAGAATTTGCTTACTCATCTGGTGTTGATTCTGAGCTCTCAAGCACTAGCACAGATGCATTCAGCGACTGTGTAAATGAGATATATTCTCTGACTTCTTTCCAAGCACCTATCCGATCATCCTTACACGAATTAAGTTATGACGTGAAAAGTGCTAATCAGGTCATTTTCGAGGTGTTGCCCAAAAACGGAACCCAAAAGGCCATAGTATTTGGAAGAGCAAGTCATAAGAATAAAAAGAAATGCTTAGATTCTGAGGAAGAACATGAAAAACTCGAGTTCTCCATTATGATGAAAATTCTCGTAGAATAATAAAGAAAATGGGATAAAATCTGGCCGAAGACAGGGGGTTGAACTTCGGAAGAGCAAGAAGGACAATTCTTCAACTTTTTGTTCCAGAAGAGAAGATGCTAGATTATTACTAGAAAACCAGCAGGGGGTTGGGATGCATCACCATTCCCGAAACCTCCTCAAACGAGAAAACTGAGGAAGGACAGTACGATCATTCGTCAGAATCATCATGCTGGAATTCAGATATCAGTACTGGTGTGATTTTCCGTGAGGTGTCCGCAAACATGGCTTCCGCGATTCAAGAAGACGAAGACTTAAAGGAAATTTCGCCAATAAGAGACGATCCCTGGGCCAAGCATCTTAATGTAAAGTGGGAGATCCAGTTTGAACAATGTGAGCCCCAATCGAAGATAAAGTGGTCCAAATTAATATGGGAGATGAAAAGAATCCTAAACCCATATTTATAAGCGAGAATCTATCATCAGAAGAAAGGAAGGAATTGATATCCATCATTCGCGAATACATTGACATTTTCGCTTGGAGTTATGAGAAAATGCCAGGGTTGGATCCAAATGTGGCGGTTCACAAATTGAAAATCTGACCAGAGGCTAAGCCAGTAAAACAGCAACAACGAAGATTCCGCCCAGAGATCATGGAAGTTATAGAAACTGAAATAAAAAAATTGATCGAATCAGGCTTTATTCGCGAGGAACAGCACCCTGATTGGGTCGCGAATATTGTTCCCGTGACCAAGAAAAATGGAAAGCTCCGAGTTTGCATAGACTTTAGGGATTTGAATGAGGCTTGTCCTAAAGACGAATTCCCGTTACCTATCACGGATATCATGATAGATAATACTTGTGGGTATTTGCGCATGACGTTCATGGATGGATTCTCGGGGTATAATCAAATAAAGATGTACCCTGATGATGAGAAGCATACGTCCTTCAGGACACCACTCGGGGTATACTGCTATACAGTCATGCCCTTTGCCTAAAGAACGCCGGCGCCACGTATCAACGCGCCATGAACGCAATATTCCAAGAGCACATCCGGAAAATAGTGGAATGCTACGTAGATAACCTAGCAATTAAGAGCAGAAATAAAGACGATCACTTGAAGGATTTGAACCCAAACGAAGCATGTTCTCTAACCATTTGGCTCAGAGGTCAAACAAAGCATGTTCCAACCGTATCAGTTGGAGATCAAGCAAAGCAACAGCAACAACAACACAAAAAGGAAAAAAAAAGATGATTGGATAAGTTCTCTTTGGATGATAAGGCCCATATTGGTGATTCAAGTTATGATAAGGTATGTTATTGAGTTATGCTATTACTAATTGACTTCTGTTATAAAATACTAATATAATACTAATGGAATAACAAAGTGTAGGAGATAGTAGACAAGAAGTAGAGAGAAGAAGATTATTCTTTCATTAACTCTGAAAATTCAAGTAAGTTACAAGATATGTTGGATAACCTCTATTTATAGAGGAGCTAATCTCAGAAGATTAAAAGTCTCATCGGGAAGTTAAAATGTCATCCACATTCTCACATTTATTACATTTAATGATAGGGGAGTTAAAAGTTCATCTGCATTTATTTTATTTTTTTGTCCTTCCATATTCTATGAAAACTTATATAGAACTTAATGGACATCTATCTTTTAATTGTTTCATAACACTCCCCCTTGGATGTCCATTACATAAAGAATATGTCTCGTTAAAACCTTACCAAGTAAAAAAATCCAGTGGGAAAAAAAGAACTTAGTGAAGGAAAAAGAGTACACTATTCTTGTGTATTAAGTTCTCCCCCTGATTTAAACATCATTTGAGATCTTTTAGCTGACACATTCCAATATTTTTCACTAATTGTTCAAATGTTGTAGTGGGCAATGCATTGGTAAACAAATCTGCCAAATTATTATCTGATCGAATTTGTTGCACATCAATTTCACCATTCTTTTGCAAATCATGAGTAAAGAAAAATTTAGGTGAAATATGTTTCGTCCTATCTCCCTTACTATATCCTCCTTTCAATTGAGCTATACACGTTGCATTATCTTCATACAATATAGTCGGAGGATTTTCTTTCTCAGGTGATAACCCACAATTCTTCTGGATATAGTGGGTCAATGATCTTAGCCAAACACATTCTCGACTGGGCTCATGAATTGCTATTATCTCAGCATGATTCGAAGAAGTGGCGGCTATTGATTGTTTTGTAGATCGCCATGACAAGGCTGTACCGCCACTTGTAAATAAATAACCAGTTTGAGACCTTGCCTTGTGTGGGTCAGATAAATATCCAGTATCTGCATAACCAAGTAATTCATGTCGAAATTTATTTGAATAAAATAGACCAAGATCAACTGTTCCTTAGAGATAGCGAAAAATATACTTAATAACATTTCAATGTCGTCGTGTAGAAGAGGAACTAAATCTTGCTAATAAATTCACTGCAAATGATATATCAGGTCGTGTACAATTAGCAAGATATATTAATGCACCAATAGCACTAAGATATGATACTTCAGGACCAAGCATCTCATCATCTTCCTCTCTAGGTCTAAAAGGATCTTTAACAGGATCAAGTGATCGAACGACCATTGGGGTACTTAATGAATGTGCTTTATCTATGTAAAACCGCTTTAATACCTTCTGGGTATAAGCAGTATAGTGAACAAAAATTCCATTTTCCAAATGTTCAATTTGTAATCCAAGGCAAAATCTAATCTTTTCAAAATCTTTGATCTCAAATTTTTTCTTCAAATACTCAACCACTTTTTGGAGCTCTTCAGGAGTTCCAATTAAATTAAGATTATCAACATATATTGCAATAAGTATAAAATTTGACCCATTTTTCTTTATGAAAATACATGGACATATTGGATCATTGATATAGTCTTCATTAAATAAACATTCACTAATACGGTTATACCACATGCGTCCAGATTGTTTGAGCCCATATAAGGACCTTTGCAATTTGATAGAACAACTTTCTCTATGATTTGATTTACATGTTTCAGGCATGCTAAATCCTTCAGGGATATTCATATTGTTGCTAATGGAGCCCATTGCCGCAACGGGTTTCGGTCAACCAAAACGGGTCCAAAACCGGCCCAAACCCATTATGATATAATATATATATGGAGTATGGTGCTAGGGTTTTGTATAGCCGAAAAAAGGTGGCCAAGGGTTTTCTATTAATTGGTGGTGGCTGCTGCTATTGAATTGGCCGAAAGAAAATTCCTACTGCTGCTGCAAATTATTTTGGCTAGAAGGGGAAAATTAAGCTGCTGCGGTTTTCCTTTGGTGAAATAATTGAGTTGCGGTTGAAAAGCCGAAGCAATAGGTACTGCTCTTCTTCCTTGTAGTGGGTGCGGCCTGAAGCAATCAAAGAAAAAGGCAGCTGCAATTCTTGGCCGAAAATAAAGAGAAGGTGGCGTCTTCTTTGTTTTTTTCGGTGGCAGAAACAAAGAGGTAAATCACTGCAACAAGAGATTAGGGTTTGATCTCAAAATCTTGTGTGATTTTTTTGTGATTTCTCTTGTAGTTGAGAACTAGAAAGTTGTAATCATCTTTTGATATAGTGGAAGTTTTTCGATCGTGTTCCCGTAGACGTAGGCATATTGCCGAACCACGTTAAAATCTACGTGTTCTCTGTCTCTGTTATTTTTCTCTTCAGTTAACTATTTGATTCTGCTGGTTATTACATTAGTATTATTCCGCTATATTTTGCTAACAATTGGTATCAGGGCCCTGGTTCGGGTCAGATTTCACTCAGATCGGTGTTGATTTTTTGAGTGGGAGTTATGGCGGAAGATAGGAAGGGAAAAATTAAAAAATTTGATGGGACAGATTTCCAATAGTGGAAATTACAGATGAAAGATTATTTATATCAAAAGAATTTATATCAACCACTGTTTGGAAAAAAGCCAGAAAAGATGACAGATGAGGAGTGAGAATTGTTGGACAAGGGGGCTTTGGCGCAGATTCGATTGTGCCTGACAAAACAAGTTGTGTTCAACATCTCCAAGGAGAAGACCATTTCAGATTTGATGTCAGCGTTGGTTAAATTTTATGAGAAGCCGTCTGTTTCAAATAGACTGTTTCTAATGAAAAAGTTGTTCAACTTGAGAATGCCTTCTGATAGTTCAGTTATTAATCATTTGAACGAATTTAATACATTATGGACACAACTTGAATCCTTAGATTTTGTCTTTGCTGATGACATTAAAGTTTTTTGATATTTATGTGTTCGTTACCGGATAGTTGGAGTAATGTTGTTATGGCTATCAGTAATTTTTCCAATACTGCTCTTAAATTTGATGATGTTGTGAGTACAATCATGAATGATGAATTGATGAAAAAGAGTATGGGTGAGAGCACAGTTTCTACAAGTACTGCTTTATCGATTGATAATGACAAAAGGAATGAAAGGGGTAGAAATTTAAGCAGAGAGTCAAAGCAAAGAGGAAGATCAAAGTTTAAGAGAAAATTCAAGAAAAAGTTAGTGTGTCGGAAATGTAAGACAGAGTGTCATATGAAGAAGGATTGTCCAAATAAAGATAAGAAATGAGCGAATGTGGTGAATCCAAGTGAAGAGTATGATGACTTGTGTTTGTCTACTCATACAGAATCGAGGTCAGATATGTGGTTTGTGGATTTAGGGGCTTTGTTCCATTGCACTGCTCATAGAGAATGGTTTGAGAATTATATCCAAGGTGATTTTAGGCATGTGACTGTTGGTAATGGGCAGGAATGAAAGATTGTCGGTAAGGGAACAATTCAGCTAAAGTTGCACAATGGTGAAAAGTTACTTTTACAAGAGGTTAGGCTCATACCAGATTTGAAGAAGAATTTGATATCTGTTAGCAAGCTGAATTGCAAAGGTTATCAAATCTCATTTGAGAGGAAACAGTGGAAGATCAGTAAAAGAGCAATGATAGTGGTTAAGGGTGAGAGAGTGGGAACTCTATATTTACTCTCAAACTCGGTGGATCACGTTGTTTCTTTGGCCACCGTGAAGAATGAGAAGGCTACCTTATGGCATCAGAGGCTCGGTCACTTGAGCGAAAGCGGCATGAGGGTATTGCAATCCAGAGGTATGTTGACAGATATGAAAGATGCTAACTTTGATTTCTTTGAGAACTGTGTGTTTGGAAAGCAGAAAAGAGTTAGTTTTATGAAGGATGGTAAAGAGAAGAAAACCGAGAGATTGAAGTTGGTGCATACAGATGTATGGGGGCATTTTTCGGCGAAGTCTCTTCGAGGCAATTCTTATTTTGTCACTTTCATAGATGATGTAAGTAGGAAAACATGGGTGTTCGTACTTAAGCAGAAATCCGATGTCTTCAAGATTTTCAAGGTATGGAAAGCTTTTGTTGAGAATAAAACAGATTTGAAGGTGAAATGTCTATTGTCAGACAGTGGTGGGGAATTTTGCAATAGAGAGTTCGATGACTATTGCTCTACCCACGGGATCAGGAGAGTGAAGACTGTACTGAGGACACCACAGCAAAATTGCGTGGCTGAGAGGATGAATAGAACCATTTTGAAGCAAGCTCGGAGTATGAGACTACAAGTAGATTTGCCTTTGCAATTTTGGAGAGCCACTGTAGATAAGGCAGTCTATCTGATCAACAGGAGTCCAGCTAGTGTTTTAGATGGAGGAATTCCATAGGAGGTGTGGTCTGGTAAGACTGTGAATTATTCATTCTTAAAAGTATTCGGTTGTATAGCATATGCACATGTGGATCATGAGATGAGAAAGAAACTTGATTCTAAATCTCAGAAGTGTGCATTCATTGGATACGGTGGAGACGAATATGGTTATCGCTTATGGGATTATGAGCATAACAAGGTAATTCGTAGCAGAGATGTAGTATTTAATGAGGGCTGTATGTATAAAGACCGAATGGAAAATAAGAGTGAGAAAGCCGTGGAGAAAGAGCACTTGGAGCTGGATGAGCCACGAGATGGGATGGATCCCATGGATAAAAGAAAAGAAAAACTACTTACATCTGAAGGAGAAAAAATGACTACACTTGAGAATACACAAGTTTCAGATGAGACCGAACATGAGAGAGAGAGCCACTGACTGAAGTAGATGGTTCTAGTATTTCATCAAAGAGTGTTCCCATTTTAAGGAGGAGCACGAGGAAAAGGAAGCCAACCCAAAAAATTTGTCTTCCTTTATATCATGTTTTGTATACTGATGCAGGTGAACCAGAGAGTTACCAAGAGGCTATGCAGGATAAATTTCGTCTTAAGTGGGAGCAAGTCATGCGTGATGAGATGTCTTCTTTGGAGGAGAATCACACATGAAAATTGGTGAAGCGACCGAAAAAGATGAAAGTATTGCATAACAAGTGGGTATACAGGGTAAAATATGAGGCAGGAGGGACACAAAGGTTTAAGACTAGACTTGTGGTAAGGGATACGGTCAGAGAAAAAGTATTGATTTTAATGAAATATTTGCACTTGTTGTCAAGATGACTTCTATCAGAACAATACTAAGTATTGTGGCTGTGAAAGGATTATATTTAGAGCAGCTCGATATGAAGACTGCTTTCCTTCATTGTGATTTGGAGGAGGAAATATACATGGAACAGCCGGAGGGATATGAAGTTAAAGTAAAGGAGAATTGGGTATGTCGACTGAAAATAAGCTTGTATGGGTTGAAACAAGCACCGAGGCAATGGTACTTGAAGTTCGACAAGTTTATGTTGGATTCGGGTTTTGCCAGAAGCAATTCAGATCATTGTGTATCTCTACAAAACTTTAAGGATGGTAACTTTATTATATTTACTTTGTATGTAGATGATATACTTGTGGTAGGTACATGTATAAAGAAAATCATTGATCTGAAGAGAAAGTTGGCAGGGAGATTCTCTATGAAGGACATGGGTGAGGCTAAACAATTTCTTGGGATGCAAATAACCCGAGATAAGAAAAATAAGAAATTGTAGTTATCTCAGGAGGAGTACATCAAGAAAGTGTTGGAGAGATTCAATGGATAATGCAAAATCGGTAACTACACCTCTTGATGGTCAGTTCAAACTGTCAAAAGAGTAAGGTGCTAAGACAGATGAGGAGACGAGACACATGGAGAATCTGCCTTATTCATTAGCCATTGGGAGTCTCATGTATGCAATGGTGAGTACAAGACCAGAAATTGCACATGCAGTGGGAGTAGTGAGTAGATTCATGAAGAACCCTGGGAAGGAACATTGGTAAGCGGTGAAGTGGATTTTCAGGTATTTGAAAAGTACTTCAAAGTATTGTTTATGTTTTGGGGTGATAATATTGATTGCAAGGTTTTGTGGATTCGGGTCATGCGGGTGATAGAGACAATAACAGGAGCACCACAGGTTATGTCTTTACTGTAGGAGGGACAGCGGTAAGCTGGGTTTCAAGATTATAATCAATTGTTGCTTTATCTTCAACAGAAACTGAGTATGTTACAGTTACAGAAGCAAGTAAGGAGTTTATTTGGTTACAGCGATTGATGAGTGAGTTGGGTTTTGATGGAATGGATTGCAGGTTATTCAGTGACAGTCAGAGTGCAATTCATCTTGCTAAGAACTCAGCATATCATTCATGAACTAAACATATTCACTTGAGATATCACTTCATTAGTTCCTTGTTAGAGGATGGTCAATTGAAGTTGGAGAAGATTGAGGGCAGTAAAAATCCTGCAGATATGTTTACAAAACCGGTTGATGGGAAAAATTTGAGTTATTGCTCAAATTTGGTGCGTTTGTATTGAATGTTGAAATTGGGACTTTGAATGATCGAGGTAAAAACTTTGGACACTGAGATTATTATATATAGAGATTACATTTTTAGTAATATGTCTCCAAGTGGGAGATTGTTGCTAATGGAATCTATTCCCGCAACGGGTTTCGGTCAACCGAAACGGGTCCAAAACCGGCTCAAACCCGTTATGATATAATATATATATGGAGTATGGTGCTAGGGTTTTGTATAGCCGAAAAAAGGTGGCCAAGGGTTTTCTATTTATTGGTGGCGGCTGCTGCTATTGAATTGGCCGAAAGAAAATTCCTGCCGCTGCTGCAAATTATTTTGGCTAGAAGGGGAAAATTAAGCTGCTGCGGTTTTCCTTTGGTGAAATAATTGAGTTGCGGTTGAAAAGCCGAAGCAATAGGTGCTGCTCTTCTTCCTTGTGGTGGGTGCGGCCTGAAGCAATCAAAGAAAAAAGGCAGCTGCAATTCTTGGCCGGAAATAAAGAGAAGGTGGCGTCTTCTTTGTTTTTTTCGGTGGCAGAAACAAAGAGAAAAATCACTGCAACAAGAGCTTGGGGTTTGATCTCAAAATCTTGTGTGATTTCTTTGTGATTTCTCTTGTGGTTGAGAACTAGAAAGTTGTAATTATCTTTTGATATAGTGAAAGTTTTTCGATCGTATCCCCATGAACGTAGGCATATTGCCGAACCACGTTAAAATCTGTGTGTTCTCTGTCTCTGTTATTTTTCTCTTCGGTTAACTTTTTGATTCCGCTAGTTGTTGCATTAGTATTATTCCGCTATCTTTTGCTAACACATATAGATATCATTGTCAAGATTCCCATATAAATAAGCAGTGATTACGTCCATTAGACGTATATCAAGTTTTTCATGCACTACAAAACTCACAAGATATTTAAATGTAATCGCATCCACCACAGGTGAATATCTCTCATTATAATCAAATCCAGGCCTTGGTGAAAAACCTTGGGCTACAAGACGTGCTTTATATCTCACAATTTCATTTTTGTCATTTCTTTTTTGCACGAATACCCATTTATATCCCACTGGCTTTACACCTTCTGGTGTTTGGACTATAGGCCCAAAAACTTTTTGTTTCGCCAATGAATCCAATTCAGATTGAATCGCATCTTTCCATTTTGGCCAATTATTTCTACGTCGACATTCATCAACCGATCTAGGTTCATGATCCTCGTCTTCTTCCATAATATCAAGTGCTACATTATATGCAAAAATATTATCAACAATTATTTCTTTGCGGTTCCAACTTTTTCCTGTAGTGACAAAATTTATTGAAGTTTCTATAGTTTCATTCTCTTCAGAATTATGCCCTTCAAGACAAACCTCTTCAGGAGGTTGAATTTTGTCACTATCTGTACTTTGGAGTCTTTCATTATATCTTGACTTCTTCATTTTATTATCATTATTTAATTCTTTTTTCTTTCGAGGATTTTTATCTTTGGAACCAAGAGGTCTCCCACGCTTTAGGCGTGTCTTACACTCATTAGCAATTGTAATTTGTCCTTCAGGAATATTAATCCCGACCGGAGCATTTTCGACAGGAATATGTGATTTAGTAACTCTTTTGGAATCACTAAATGCATCTGGTAATTGATTTGCAATTAATTGCAAGTGTATAATTATTTGAACTTCTAGTTCACATTCTTTTGTACGAGGATCAAGGAAACAAATGATATTTTCCAAGTGAATTTCTTTTTCGATTGATCTTTATCTCCCCCTAATGTCGGAAAATATGATTCATCAAAATGACAATATGCAAATCTTGTAGTAAATAAATCACTTGTCAATGGTTCAATATATTTAATTATAGATGGTGATTCATAGCCGACATATGTCCCCAATCTTCTTTGGGGGCCCAATTTAGTACGTTGGGGAGGTGAAATAGGAGCATAAACCGCACAACCAAAAATTCTCAAATGAGAAATATTGGGCTCATAACCAAATGCTAATTGTAAGGGAGAATAAGTATGATAACTTGTCGCCCTAATCTTTATAAGTGTTGCTGCATGTATTATAGCATGTCCCCAAACAGATAAGAGAAGTTTAGATCTCATTAGTAATGGTCTAACAATTAATTGTAGCCGTTTAATAAATGATTCGGCTAGACCATTTTGTGTGTGAACATAAGCTACAGGATGTTCAACAGTTATTCCTATGAACATGCAATAATCATCAAAAGCATATGATGAATATTTATTAGCATTATCTAGACGAATTCTCTTAATTGTATAATCAGGAAATTGTGCTCACAACTTAATTATCTGAGCAAGCAATCTCGCAAACGCTAAGTTGCGAGTAGATAATAAACATACATGTGACCATCTTATTGATGCATCAATTAACACCATAAAATAACGAAATGGTCCACATGGTGGATCTACAGGTCCACATATATCACCATGAATTCGTTCTAGAAATATAGGGGATTCAGTCCCTACTTTAGTGGGTAAAGGTCTAACAATTAATTTCCCTTGAGAGCAAGCAACAAATGAGAATTCATTTGAGTTTAACACCTTTTGATTTTTCAATAAATGGCCATGTGAGTTTTCAATTATTCGCCTCATCATTATAGAACCAGGATGTCCAAGGCGGTCATGCGAAACCATAAAATCATTAGGATTAGTAGACTTCTAGTCTACTAGGTGATGAGTTTCAGCTACACTTATTTTTGTATGATATAAGCCAGAAGAGAGTGAATGCAACTTTTCTAACACACATTTTTTCCCAGAAATAGTACTTGTAATTAATAAATATTCCACATTTGTCTCATTTAGTGTCTCGTTATGATATCCATTTCGGCGGGTATCTTTAAAACTTAACAAATTTCTTCGAGACTTGGGAGATAGTAGTGCATTATTTATAACAAATTTAGTTCCTTCAGGGAGAAATACAGTGGCTCTTCCAGAACCTTCAATTAATTTAGCACTGCCACTTATTGTATTAACATTAGTTTTTCCCATTTCTAAATGAGAAAAATATTCTTTACTTTTAAGTATAGTATGCGCAGTAGCACTATCAATGAGACAAATATTGTCATCACCATTAAATTCCAAGTTTTTGCCATCCACTTCTTCTTCAGGAAGAAAATAACAAAGAGAAAATAAATATTAATAATGTGCATAAATTTCATAACTTATAAAGAAAATTGCATAAAAGATTCGAACAAAATTCTAAGCAAATATGGGACATTTGACATCTGATTATTTTGCACCTTCAGGATGCTCAAAGAAATAGGCTACATCAAGGTGTGTTATATCGGTATCATCATCATCGTAAGCATCCTCGTGATCAACAAGATTTGTCTCAGCATTTTTGCCCTTTTTCAATGATGCCTGATAAAGTTCAACAAGATGTTTCGCCATACGACAGGTACGGGACCAATGACCTTCTATACCACATCGATAACATTTATCTTTATAAGTTTTCTTTTCTTCATCTTTCTTATCGTTCTTATCCCACTACTGGGGGTTATTTTGTTTCTTGCCACTATTATGATTGTTATGATTATAAGGCATAAATCTACCATGACCTCATCCACGACTGAAGCCACGTCCACGGCCTCTTCCACGACCACCTCCATGGCCACGTCTATGACCACGACCAGAATTTTGATATTGAGTTGCGTTCGCTTCAGGGAGCAGACTAGCACCAGTTGATCAGAACTCGTGATTTTTCAATAATAACTCATTATTTTGTTCAGCCAAAAGAAAACATGTAATAAGTTCAGAATACTTCTTAAAACCTTTTCTCGATATTGCTGCTGCAGGTGCATATTCGAGACATGAAAAGTAGAGAATGTTTTCTCTAACATATCCTCATCAGTTATATTTTCTCCACACAATCTTAATTGAGAAGTAATTCTGAACATGATCGAATTATATTCATTAACAGAAATCTTGTAGCCGTAGGTGATGCTGACCATTTTCAGGTGGTCAAATCTCTCTTTCAAACTATTCCACAAGACAAGTGGATCTTTCACAGTTAAATATTCAGTTTTCAATCCTTCATCTAAATGATAACGGAAAACAAATCATAGCTTTGGCACGATTTTGATTTGATGCATCATTCTTTTCAATCATAGTATTTCTAAGACCAATTGTCTCAAGGTGGATTTCAACATCTAATATCCATGATAACTAGTTCTTTCCAGAGATATCAAGAGGTACAAATTCCTGCTTGGTAATATTAGCCATAAAAAGTGAAATGAATTGAGAAAAGAAAGAAAAAGTTTACCTAAATGTATAGACACGTGCGCAACAATCGATCTAAGATCTGGACTTTTACTTGATTGCTCCAATAGTAGAGGCTCGTGCTGATAACATATTATAAAATACTAATATAATACTAGTGGAATAACAAAGTGTAGGAGATAGTAGACAAGAAGTAGAGAGAAGAAGATTATTCTTTCATTAACTCTGAAAAATCAAATAAGTTACAAGATATGTTAGATAACCTCTATTTATAGAGGAGCTAATCTCAGAAGATTAAAAGTCTCCTCAGAAAGCTAAAAGGTTATCCACATTCTCACATTTATTACATTTAATGATATGAGAGCTAAAATGTAATATGCATTTATTCTATTCTTTCGTCCTTCCATATTTTATGAGAACTCATAGAGAACTTAATGGACATCCATATTTTAATTGTTTCATAACAACTTCTCTATTATTTTTTTTTTCCTTCTTTTTCCTATCAACTCTTATTTGCCTTTCTTTACTTATTTCTAAGGTCACGCCCGCCCATTCACACTATGCATGTGGTGGGGCCCACACAGTCTGGGGTGATCATCAGTCAGTTTGGTCGGTAAAAACCGAACCGAACCGATTTGAAATGAGAATCGAAATTGAATCAAACTAATTTGGTTCGGTTTGATTAGAAACCAAATTTTTAATAAACTTATTCAAAAATTAGAAATTTTAATTATTTTAGTAAGTATATCTCTTCAATGTATCTAATTGGTGTTGAATTTATTATATATATATATATATAATTTCTAAATAATTTGGTTGATTCGGTTCGATTTCATATTCCAAATCTCAAAATTGAATATACTGACCGAGTTATTTCGGTTTGGTTCAGTTTTTCTTATTCGAGTCGGTTTCAAGTCTAGGCTTGCTTGGGTCAAGTTCAAATCCATTTTGCTAAAGAAATCAAGAAAAAAAATATTAAATAATAGTTATATGAATACTTGTCGAATTATAATTGTATACCAATATAATTTGATACTTGAATCTAGTTCAAATTCTAATAGAAGCAATGTTAATTTGTAGAATCAAATTTGAATATGAATGTGACATTGATCAATCGTATTCAATTTGATTGTATCCTTAAAAAGAGGCAAGTGCACGTCCCATGGGCTACTCTTCGAGAGTGGAAGCAGGGGCAGGCCTACCCTTATAGCAGCATAGTGGGCACCGTCTCCGGAAAAAAAAAAAAAAATTAACTTAACAAAACTTTTATTATAAGTGGGTCTCCTCTCAAATTTACAAGTCTTCTTACCTCCCAACACCATTTTGTCCCTCTGATATTGTATTTTTTCCAACTTCCTCACAACTAAAATTGTATAAACTCTTTTCTGTAAAGTTAGATCTTCATGTCTAACCCGTCGAATTGCGGTCGATTCTTCAACCTCTTGCATGTATTTTCTTCTCTCGTTTATTTTAAAAAATTATGAACATATTATTCAATATTAATGCATTGCAATAACTCATCAAATTACATCTTGATCATATATTAGTTTGCAAAATTATAATTGGTACCGTCGAATTCATGCTGCTAAAATATAGATATTTTTTTTATTGGAGGGCAGAATAACTCTGCATAGTATAACACAATCTATTATATAATTTTAAAATAAATAATATTTATATTTTGAAATACACTAACAATTCTCATTCCACGTGCAAAAAGACTAATTGTTGTAACCCGAATAGTTAAGGCTTGGGGCCCTTAGTCATGAAACCTTGGCTCATATTAGCGTGTTTGGTTCTTGGAAGTGGGTGAAGTAAGGAAGAAAAAAGAAATTAACTTCTAAAATGAAAATTTAAGAAGATAGTTATTCAATAGATTTCAAGTGTTTGTGTGCTCACTTGAAAATATATTATTTTATTATCAAATAAAATAAATGACAGCATTAATCAGTTTGTTCCTTGAATAGAGTTGAAAAGTAATGATTAGAAACTAATAAAAAATAATATCTTATTTTATTCCTTAAACTTAGCACTTCAAAAAAAGAATTTGAGAGAAGAGAAAAGGTGAAGTAAAGGTAAAGGTGCCACGTATAATGCACATCATTTTAGGGTGTGTTTGTTTACATGGAAGTAGAAAGGAAGTAGTAGAAATAAAGTCACTTCTACTATTTTATGTGTTTGTTTGCACAAGAAGTAAAGTGGAAGTTACTTCTATAATGGTGAGGTAGATTATACGTGGCATATTTATTTCTCAACTTTACTTCACATTGATTTTGGGTGGAAATAGAGTTGGAAGTAAAAAGTAATAATATTTTATTATCTTGTGTCTTCCTATCTTTTTCTTTTTTCCAAAAAAATAAATATTTTTTTTTTTCCATCTCTTCTTTCTTCCAAAAAGTAAAAAAACAAACACTAGAACTATATGAAATATGATACTTCCACTTTATTATTTTTGAAAGTTAGTTCTAATTTTCTTCCTTACTTCCACTACTTTCAAACACCCAAATACACTCTTAGTGAAAGTAATTTTGACTATAATGAAATAGTGGATATTCTACTCAACAAACACATACTTAATACACGGGTTTAAGAGTTTATGCCACTAACATTTTATAAGCGACTCCCTCCTTTTTAACTGCCCACGTGGTCCGAAAGTATTGAACTCACATATTATTTATTGAGGGATGATACACTGCGCACTTGATGCAACGCTATTATTATTGGTCCCCGCGTGCATGCACGTGTAGCGACCTCGAGTTGTTGAGATGATAAAATCTGAGAAATCAGATTTTTTTTTTTTTGTCTCCATCTAAATACTATGAATTGTTAGGATTTTATTATCTAAATAAAATATAATATGTAATTGGTTAAGTTTTATTATCTCAACATGCTCTGAAGAATACTTTACTCGAGAAGGAGAAGAAATCAAAATATGTGCACAGTAGCTAATTAACTCTTTAATTAGTGGAATCAAACCCTAAATGAGCTAAATTCGAAAGTAACTGAACAACTGATGCAGCTGCTCTTCTGAGGGAAAAAAAAAAAAAAAAATCCAGTCTTGCAGTTTCCTATATTTTCCAAAAGAATTTCAACGTTCCTCCCATCCTCAATAATTTTAAGTGTGATACAAGCGAATATGTTTGCTTTGCTTTTTAGTGATAAAATTATAATTTACTTGTCTTACTATATTTGGATTGCATCAAGTGTTTATTAAAAAGGAATGCAACACTTAGACTAGGTTAGTATACTTATATATCATATATATCATGTGAAATATATTGCTATATTTTTATTATAACGTCCTGAGTTTGCACCTAAGTTCTATAACTTATGAAAAATGTTAAAAATAATTACTTCATGAATTTATGAAAATTATTATAAACTACAATTAATTCTAGAATTAGTTCCATCGATAGTAGAAGTAGCTAGGTCCATTGGATTCCTCCACAAAACAATGTTAGTTGTGATTAATTTTATAAATTCATAAAAATGATAATCGATATAAATTATACTAATTCTTATCTAATATTGCATATGAGGCTATTGAGCTCACAGTATTGCAGATCCGTGAACATAAATGACTCTTTTTTGCAAAAAAAGATCAAACTTTATCTCATGCACTTGCACTGATCAATTGCTTCTATCATCCATTCCAAAGTACAGTCATCCTCAGTAGACAACAACAGATCATGTAGTGATCAGATTCAAAGGACTAACAACTTTAATTATTGATGTCTTGCTGAGTCACTAGCATGGTTCTTGACACTCTCACGTTTTCTATTTTTTTTTCTCTTTTCTTTTTTAATTTGGAGAAATTCTTAAGGCTTTATATAGGGAGTTTTCAAAGAAGCATACCACTTTTTCTAGTGAGCTTACTGTCTAGTGTATTTTTAGTTCAGACTAATACTTTCTAAGTGGGTTCACTATGAAAATTGGTGTGCTCTTTTGGAAACTCCCCTTATATAACTCCTCATTCGAATAGAAAAACAAGATTTTTAGAAAGGCGACAACAAAGCTTTTCTATGTACGGTAAAGTCACGTAATGGCCATCAACTATCTGTTTTCTAGTATACAACTTTTATATTTTATGGGTTACTTTTCAAGTATTAGCCAGTTATGTCTAAGATGATAATAGATATGTAGGCAGGTCAAATTTTGATATACTATGTATAAAATTTTAAATCAAAAAAATAAAAAATTTTATTTTTGATAAAACTATGAACTTGTTGAACTTTGCTTTATTTTAACTTTTTCTAATGAAGGATGTGATGTGCAAAATCAACAAAAACGAGCCAGTTATTTGGGACTGTGCGTAAAATTGGCTGACTTTTTGAGCTTTCCTGCTTACATCTTCCAAATTCTGATTATGTTCAACCCATTACGACATCTATTTCCTCGAGCACTTGGCATTCTCGCATTGGTCATACTTTCTTACTACGTGTTCAATCTTTAGTATCAAGTAATTACCTAGTCAAAGTCAATTTTAATTGAATCATTTGATTGTCTTTCATGTCAGTTGGAAAAATAGACGGCTCTACTTTTTAATGAAAGTATTTCTTTGTCTTCTGTATCTTTTGATCCTAATTACATATAATTCTCAATCAGTATAATCAGTCTAATTAGAGATATTTGACAAATATACTAATTTAGGAAGAATAATGAGATATTCTAATATTTTTTAATTCAAAGTTTTATATATGGTGAGCCAAAAATTCACCTATAAACGCGTTCATTATTATCTTTATAGCTTCATACATTACATTGTGATTTCGACTTATTATGCAAATATGATTCTCAGACATATATAGACAACATCCCACACTGTTGGTGGGTTGTCTCAAATTTATCATTTTTTTTTAATAAAAGAACTTAAGATTCTTTCTGCTTGAGCTATGCTTGACTGGCACTTTCTTAGTTTTTTAACCAAATGCGTTGCAATGAAATGAAAACAAAACAACCTCCCTTCAGGATAATATATAAAAAAAAAAAGAAAAAAAAAAGAAAAGAGAGAGAGTGATCCGAGATCTTGGCTGTGACGGTGCAGTGCAAAAAATAATAATAATTTTACCATGGGCTTTGTATTTTGGCTGAGCCGACAGCTGGGCTGGGTACGATGATGGGCTGGGTACGATGATGGGCGAGAGAGGGAAAAAAAAACCTTCCGGATGAATCGGGAAAAGTGACCTCTGACGGCCCCTAGAATCGCATTAGTACGAAATGTATTTTTAAATGAAACACGTGAGCGCTAAAAAAGCTAGATTAATAACTTTTAAACTAACAGAGTAAGATTATTATTATTAAACTTTGCAGCAATTAAATAATAATTAATCACTTATTATTAACTTGAGAAAATATGAAATTTATCGGGGTGAAGGGAGCGTCTTAGTTCACTCAATAAAATTATTATACGTGATGTCATTCAAGATAATAAATAAAAAAATTTCTTTAACCCCTCTTTGAGTGGAGTCGTATATAATAATTTTATTGGGCTATCTAAGCTGCGGTGAAGGAATTTTATTTACTGTCGATAAATATCCGTTTACTCTATTAAATTATCCTAATAAAATCATTTTGTTGAACAAACATAATGAAGTAATTAAAGCAATTGGTGATAGGCTGGCATCCAAAACGTAGCCCACAATTTTTCCTGTAGGTTTTTTTTCTTTTCTTTTTTTCCTTTACAATTTTATTATTTTTGGTGCGAAAACATCTCATTATATTCTAGTTTTATATGACACTCGTAGAAATATCAATAATCAAAACTACTAATAATCTCATGAAGTTCCAAAAGGAAGTACCGATACAAAAAAAATAATAATAAAAGAGTCAATGTTACTCTTCATACCAATCTTCTATTTTGAAACATCACTAATTTACTTTTTATGCATAAATTTTTCCCTCCAAATTTAACATCCCTCCTTCTCTCTCTTCCCCATACTTTTCGTCTATCGCGACTGTGTCCTAAAATTCATTAACTTTCTTTTGAGCCATATTTGTCTGCCTCCATCGCCATCCCCAACTCAATCACCATCCTCCGTCTCCAGCTTCAACCCTTTATTTCAACAGGTGACTGATCATTGCGCTAACAAACAAAAAAAAATTAACAATCAATTGCAAGGAAAAATACATAAAAAACCAATAATAATTTTAATCCATACTTGAGATTTGTCTTTCGACACCAATTGCAAGTTGGATTTTTACATTTACTTTAAAAAAACTCAATTCTAAACTTTAATTTCACTTGTCACAGTAAATTCGAAGAATTTAAAATTCTTCATGACTTTTTGCGGAATGCGAATGTAAACATTTTAGAGTGTCAGTAAATCGATAAGTTTGTGAGAGGTGCACTTTTTAAAAGATTTAAATAGTATAGAAAAATATTTTTTTTGGGTTTTAGAGAGAGAACAGAAAAGAAACACGATGACAGTATTTTAAATTTTTAAGAAATTTTAGAGATTCTGGAATTTAAAAAGATAACTTAATAAAAAAAATATGAGCAAACTCATAATTATTTGCAAGTTTCAAATATGTGAATCAAGATTAAATTATTGTGTGTAAATAGAATTTCCCTCAAACTCAAGCTTATAAAAAGAGCTAAAATTACTAAAAGCTACAAAATTGTCTAGTTATATATGGTTATAAGCCACGAGGCTCATTACATTTTCCCTTTTACTATTTACCAAGAACATGATTAAAATTTAAACCTTTAGATCTCTCGTAATCCATTTCTATCCCTTAGTTAAAGAATCTCTATCATAGTAGTGTTACTTTTCTTTGGGTATGCTTGACTTGGAAGCAACTATCTCTTAATTAAAGAATCTCTATCATAGGAGTGTTATTTTTCTTTGGGTATGCTTGACTTGGAAGCAGAGTTTTACACACGGAAATTTACTCTTCACGCACAATTTTTAAATTTATAAATAATTACAAGTTTACCATTTTTTTTTTTACTAAATTATCCTTCTAAATCCTAAAATAAAACTTCTTAAAATTTAGAACTACAACTGATCGCCTCTCTTCTCTGTTTTTTCTCTAATAGTGTAAATTAAAAGTACCAAAATATAAGAGTAATTACTGATATTTCTTTTAACCTAAATTTTGTGAATTCTGTGTGGATCTTTATATATGTTGATCTTGAGAGTGTAAAGTTTTGTAGCATGTAAAGTTGCTCTAACTTCCAGTAATAATGTTTTGTTGGTTTTGAAATTTTATATTCGAGAGCTAAGCCTAAATGGGAATATTCTTTTATATTCTGCATCTAGAATAAGGCTTCTTTTATTTTACTGGAGAATTAGTTTTTAGCCTGGCTGTCGCCATGAGACTTTGTCAAGACAATAATATATTAAAAAGTAATAAAAAGACCGAAAATGTCAGAATAATTCAATTAATTCATCGACCACAATGCAGACGATCAAACATTCAAACTCCCTCAACAGAATAAAATAATCGCCGCCCGACGACCTGTCGCACAAACTCACCGCGAGTGACCACACCCCTTCGGACGCCCCCGCACAAATGACAAATCGCCTCCCATATATGGGCAAACCCACCCAAATCACAGAGCTTTACTAAACCAAAGAAAAGGGCCGACATCGCTGCCGTCTTAAATGACGTCCCTGCCCCTCCTCCATCTCCGCCTCCAGCCCCCGCTTGCTCGCCGGAGAACCCCCCCGGCCTCCAAGAACCTCCGCCCTCCAGCGGCATCGCTGGGAACGAGGGTGGATCCGAAGCCCGCTGCGCCCGAGAGGAGCGGGATCCGGTCGTCCGGCCCTCCGCCGGCGGCACCCTCACCGAAGCTTCTGGACGATTCTGAGGTGGAGCCACGTGGCGTGATGGACTTCATAGAGCAGTCGAGGGATCTGGTCCGGCCCGACGGCGGGCCGCCGCGGTGGTTCTCGCCGGTGGAGTGCGGGCCGGCGTCCGTGCCACGTGCCGTGGAGTCTCCACCGCCGCTATTCTATTTGCCTGGTATGTTCGTCGTTAGCCCATCACTTCGATTTGATGCGCTTTCGTTATACTTTATTTTGCACTTTACACCCTTCGCTTTTTAAAATTTTCGACTGCACTTTTGGTCCCTCAAAAACAAATCCTTTTATATTACTAAGTAAAGAGGAAAGAAAAAATTAACTATTTAAAAAATAAAAAAAATATAAAAGATAGAGAAAATTTGGCTAGGCTTTTTCTAATTTTTAAGAATTTTGGTATTTCTAAATTATTTTTAAATAAAAACAGTTGGCACACTAAACATAAAAAAAAAATGAGATTAGTTACATGAAGAATGGGGATATTTACTTCCTACATTAATTAAAAAAATTCTTAACTACCTTCATCTTCCTACTTATTCTCTATCCCCAGGTGTTCTTTGTTATTTTTATTTTCCTTTATCTCCGCCATGTTTCCCAATCTCTTAATCTGATTTTTATTTCTTCTTTAAGAGAAATCATTTTGTTTTTGTCTCTTTATTTTTATCATAGCACAAACGTATATTTTTAAATATCTATTCTCCAAGTGAATTTTTTTTTTACAATGGTCAAAATATATTTTCTCATAAGTATTCTACAAAATATATTTCCTCTACAAGATAAGTAATAAAAAAATTTCGTATCATTTTTATTTTAAGGACATATTTTTATTATTCCATAATAACAAAGACTAAGTACTCTAGAGCACTCATAAAATTATGAGATTGTTCAAGGCCAAAACAGACACAACATAAAGAATCTATTAAAGTTGAAAGAAATCATGTAAATATTATTATCTTACTTTACATTAAAAGCTGAACAGTTCAAAAACAACGTGTTCACTGGTTAGCAAGTAAATTCGATAATATTTTACTAGGGAAGGTTCAAAACCAAAAACCACCTCTCCCAATGCGGTAACTTTATATTATACTCTCTGTTTATCTGCATTAGAGTCTAAGCCATTTCATTCATGTGGGGGATTATTGAATTCATGTATGTTTGAACATTAATTTTTTAAGCCAATTCACTGGTTCAAAAATAAATAAATTAGATAAATGGAAAATGACTTTAAAGTGGAGTGCATAACAAAATGAACAAAAAGAAAGAAAAAATAGTCCCATATCGAATAGAGTATTGTTAGGATGTGGATTTATATAGAATTGTTTGTTCTATATCATTACTTATGTAAGAAAAGGAGAAATTTTAAGCACCACGGGTGGTGCTATTGTGCACTTTAGTGGCGCACTTGGCCGTTGAGATCCAACGGTCACAATTGTTAACAGTTAATCGTCCGACCCGCCCGTTAAGAGTCATTAGCTGTTAGAATCCGGCCGTTGAGATCCAACAGTCGTCTGTTAAAGCCTATAAATAGGGCTCTGTCTAGAGTTATTTAGATAGTTGATTTTACACTTTTCTTCTTCCTTTTTCTGCAGACAGAAATTTTGTTTTTCAAACAGAAGTTTTCTGTTTTCAGAAGAACAATTCTTTTCTTTGTTTTTTCCTGCACTATACCATACACAAAATAGAGAGCATTTTTTATCAGATTTGCCAGAGCAATAGGATTGCGGCTTTCTTCCTGTTGCAGACCGATCGCTGTATCCTGGGAGACCGACGCTCACTGTAATTCAGAAGGAGAACGGTGAAAGGCGAATCGATTTTAAGAAGATAATATCCAACACTAATCTCGATCATTTTCCAATCATTTTCTGCATCCTCCTCCTTTTCTATTTTTTTTTAACAACAAAAATTTGAGGAGGGAGAGGAGGTGGCAGAGGGGGAAGAGAAGGGAAGAGGACTAGAGGGAGGAGGGGGCGGAGGAGACGGGAGGAGGAAAAAGGGAGAGGAGGAGGTGGAGGGAGAGGAGACGGCATAAGGGGAGGAGAGGGATGGGGGGAGGCGGAGGAGGAGGAGGGTGTCCCCAAAGGAGTGAAGGGAAACAGAGAAGGTGGCGGAGGGGAAGTAGGAGCGAGGCGGAGGAGGAAGGGTAGAAGGTGGTAGAGGGGGAGGAGGGAGACGGATGAGGAGAGAGAGAAGAGGGGAGGGGGGAGGAGGGAGGGAGGGAGAAGGAGGAGAGAGGAGGAAGAAGAAGGATAACTTAGTCCAAATAATTCGATACAAACTTGTAATTTTTTTTGAAGTTCCAAAGGTGGGCTTGTGAGCAAAGTGGTGGGCTTAAATAGAAGTTTCCTTTGTAGGCATGGTTTTGAATTTTGTATTCATAATTACATATCTATCTGTATTTTCTCTTTATGAGTAGCTTTTTTGCTTATAATTTTTCTAAAATTACATATGAAAGTGACCCATCCTTTCTTCTTTCCCAAGTTTCTCGGTGTCTCGTCTTAGAGAACTCTTTACTTTTATTTATTTATTTATTTATAATTTCAAAATTTGAGCCTGCCTTACAATATTTTTGTTTTCAGAAATCTGAAACTTCATAATTTAACACCTTCAGGCTTCAGTTATGTGTGTTATTTCATGATCTAATTAAATAATTTGGATGCTTATATTTAACAAATCATGTAGGTATTGATGGTGTTGGTCTTGGTCTTATTAGGCATCACCAGAGATTGGGAAAGTAAGCATGGATCAATAAACTTTACTCTCCTCCAGTATTTATATCACTACCCATCTTTCTTCTATATGTGAATTTGGAAAATTTACTGCAGGATATTTGATGTTTGGTGCTTGCATATTCCGGTTATGGATCGGACACCATTTGAAGGTTAGTTTTTTGTTCATACAAATTGCATCAATTATTAATTTCATGAAACTTTCATTTAGTTTGAGTAAATCTTTGGCAAATATGAACTGTTTGAAGAAGGGAGTAGTAAGCTGATACTTATTTACACACGAGGTGATATCATGTTGGGAATCAAATCTTCCAATCTGATCTTGAAACACCACAAGATCAATAACTCTAGCATATTGAGATAGAAAATACAATCATAAAGAGAACACGAAGAAATAACGTGGTTCGCCTACCAAATTCAACTTACGTCCGCAGGGCAACAATAAAAGAGTTTTTCACTATGATAGAGAAATGCAATGGTTTTTAGGAGAGAACCGGTTATCTTTTGACCTCTCATCATCATCTCAACTCTCATGATATAAAAAATAACCAATTTCTCATTTCACATTATAATAGATACATATAATGCTGTAATTTAATACTTAATAGGTTAACACTATTTTCATCCATATGTTGTCCCAAACGAAATAGAATATTGGTCATTTGGTTCCAAGTCCTACTAGGACTCCCTGTGGTTCTTAATCACATCTGAATACTCCATAAATACGGGGCACAAACGTAACATATCAAATCTTGGTTTCATACAGAGAGTGGCTAAAAGTGTTTTTTGGGCATACTCAGGGTAGTAGGGAAAATTGACATTGCTAGTTACATATGTAGATTTATCTCGTTTATTTTCATCTCAACTTCAAGCAGTTGCTATTACATATTTCCTTGATGAAATCTATATGAGTAAAGCCACAGAATAGAAGTTTGAGAAAAAACTGATGGCGAGTGGTTAATGTGTAGTCTAACTTTGACCATTTCGGCGAAATCTTTTCTTTCTTCTGTTATTTTTGTATACAGTTCCTTCTGAAGAAGCTTCATATTTTGTTTGTTTAGGCCTGGTAGAGTACGTAGAAAGGACAGTTAGATCAGAAGAATCACACTTTCCGAACAAGCCAATATATCTTGTTGGAGAATCTCTTGGTGCATGCATTGCTCTTGCTGTTGCAGCACGAAACCCTGATATTGATTTTGTTCTTGTGCTGGCCAATCCAGGTAGCTAGCAAATTATTTTGATGTGGTTTTTATTCAAGCATTCAAGTGGCTTATGCTGGCATTTTTCATTTCCATAATTCATGCTTGGTCTCATCATGCAGGGACGTCTTTCGACAAGTCTAATCTGCAATCACTCTCAGCTTTCTTGGATGTTCTCCCTGAGCCATTCCATGTTACCATTCCGAGCTTTCTTGGTTTTATAACCGGTAAGTGAAAAATTTGTGTCCAACTTCCTACTAATTTGATTTTGTTTGGTGATTAGATAGCGTAATAAATATTTTTGCTAACCAGATAACAGAATATATGCTCTCCCTATATTTTAACTCATTGTTTGATCTAGCAATAACTAATCGATTTGGATGTTTTAAAAGCATTGTGCGCGGCACTATATTTAATGATGTGGCAGAATTCACACTCTCAAGTTTGCTGCTTCTTAACTTAATTATAGGAAAAAGAAATAGATGAAACCATTCTTAGAAATAGATGAAACCATTCTTTCTTTTTAGTCCTTTTCTTTTATTGCTAGTTGCAGAAATATTTTTTGCAAGGGTTGCAAATGAATGGCTTGCCTAGAGTATCTTTAGGGTCTAGGCTTGCCTGTCAACAATATAGGCATATGCTTAGGTAGCTAGGTACATGAGAATAAATGACCAGTTTTTTTCTGTAGTCAAGATATTCAAGATCTCTTTTAGAGGCTGTGTAGTAGTTAGAACCTATCTAGGATCTGTTCAGTCATGCCCCAATTATTACTGTAAATAAATTAGTAATCATATTTCGAATAAAACGTTGACAGCATTAATGATTTGATGAATTGTTGTAGAGCATAATTTAGTTATTACATAAATCTCTCATGGTTTCTTAAGAAACATTTTGCACCTACAGAATAAGGAGGATATTATTGGATTGCTGCCTCGGAGAATTTGGAGAATAGATCCTAAAAATATATCTCAAATATCGGCTCCTAAGGCTAGACAAAATGAATAAATCACAGAAAGCATCAAATACTAGCAACACCTAAAATTTTTATAGAAGATTTTCCTAAGGCTACATTTTAATATCTTGAGGGATAGAATTCATCAGCACTTGAAGTTTTCTTACATAACAGCAGGTGTCATTCACCAAAAATATCAAGATGTGCCAATCACCGAACACTTCACAAGCCCATAAGCAAAAGAGACCACTGATTCTTGAAATAGATTTCATATGAGTACAAGTCCATGATCCCAAAATCAATTGACAAGGAAGTTGGCCTTGAGAATCCTTGTAAAAGTCACCCCACATTCCTAAAACTGAAAAGATGAGATCAAATGTAACACCGGTTAATTAGTAACTTTACTATATTTGTGAATTAAACGTGAGGGGGAGCTCTAAATTTAATCAAAAAACAAAAGCAATGTTTATATATATATATATATATATATATATATATATATATATATATAATGAAAATGAGCCTCCGCCTTATGTAAGTTAATTGAGTTGCACTCCATTTCCACTATCTCTAATATTTTTTTAAAAAATTTCTTTTGGATTATGATCTTGACCTCTTAGAGTTAACTCATCCCAATTTCTTGGGTTGTAGTTTTGATTTGGTATTCCACCAAGTAGATACAAGATTAATGATTTTTGGTAAATAAAATATTTTGTATCTACTTAATGAAGGGACAAATAAACTTCAAACCCTATGAAATTTGATTTTAAAGAAACTAAGGATGCAGAGATCATCATCCTGAAAAAATCTTGGAAAAGAATAATAGGATCATTGTTTTTTAGTTGCTGACTCACGTAACTTAGCTGAGCTGGCGGCTCATATCCAGTAATCCCATATATATACATACACACACTGCAAACTTTTCATTAAATCTGAAAAGTTAGATTTATCTTTTTTCCACCACACATTTACTAATGGCCCACAATTACTTTATTCCCTTCTATCTTAAGGCAAATGGATGGTGAGAGATGCGGTAAATTTAATTTTTATTTTTAATAGAATGTAGTCTAACTCTCTCTCTCTCTCTCTCTCTCTCTCTATATATATATATATATATATATATATATATATATATATATATATGTATATATATATATGTATGTATCTATATATATTGTTTGGGAAGGATTTAGACTCATATTCTTCCCACTGGATTTTAATAATGGGACATCCTTTATAATATCCTTGTCGTTAAAATTAATCTACACTCAATAAAGTGTCCTAAAGAAAAATAAAAATTATTTTTTTTAATTCCATGTATCAAATAGACAAAATGTAGGTCTACTTTTCATAGACCTACATCTTAGGACATATGAATTTTTGATCCAACCATTTAGTTATGGTTCAAACACCTGAAAATATTTACATACCAATTTTGTTAGATTTTAATAATCATTCTACATTGATAAACTAACCAACACGCAAATTAGGCCATCTATTTTGTGCCTATTGGATTTATGGTCAAATGATATTTAGTTTCTCTAACTTTTGATTTATAACCACTTCAAATAATATTAAATCAATTTTAACATTGTGGATTCTTCATAAGAATGTTTGAAAATTGATTTTGAATGGGAAGAACACGACTTTAAATCCTTCCAGAAGGAACCAAGTCTACATTATCTATATATATATATATATATATATATATATATATATATATATATATATATATATATATATATAGTAAACGGGAAATTCACCGACGGTGAAGAGAGTTCCTTCACCGCCGCTTAGGTTGTCCAATAAAATTATTACACGTGGCGCTACTCAAAGGGTAGCGGTGAAGGAACCCCTTCACCGCTGGTGAATTTCCCGTTTTCTCATATATATATATATATATATATTAGACTACAAACTTTCTATTAAATCTAAACATTTAGTTTTAGCACTTTTTCCACCATGCATAGTAGCCCACCATTTCTTTTTCCCTTTAACCATTCACCTTTTGAAATTTTGACCAACACATATCTCAAGATGTGTTAAACATAACTTTTTTAATTTAATGAAAAGTTTCTAGTCCAACTCTCTCTCTCTCTCTCTCTCTCTCTATATATATATATATATATATATATATATATATATAGGAAAAACATGTTGAACGTATCATAAGGAGTTTCCTGTGGAGATGACCCTATGTATATATAGCTAGACAAATGAGAAGTAAAATAAAATTGGGTTGTGAGATTTCTGACTTGAAGACTCAGTAAGAATATAATATCTCTAAAACGATTTTGCCCCTTGTTCGGAAAAAATCCATGAATGCAAATAGGGTTGTTTAAAAAACTTTCCAGGATATAATCAAACCCAGAATCTCTCTTGTTGGATTCAAACTTGCACTATGTCAGAATAGAAAAGAGAGACTCTATGCTCATAATATAAGAGAGAAAAAGGAGATAATTATGATGTTTTTAGTGTTTTGTGTTATCTTTGAAAGTCGTGTGGACCCTAGTGTTTTTAAGCCTAGGAAATGACCCTTTGGCAGTTACCCATTGGGAATGGTTATAACCTGTTGGAGGCCCAACAGTTAGTAGCCCATTGGAGGCCCAATAATTAGTGACCAAAGGTCATAACCCAACGTTAGAAAAAACCGGTGAAAGCTCAACGGTTGAACCTAATTGAACCAAACCACATTGGAGGTCGATTATTGGAAGACCAACCACAAGAACCATCATTCAGAAAAACCATTAAAAGCCCAATAGTCAAACCCAATTAAATTGAACCTTGTAAGCTAAAAAACAATATACTTTAATTTTTATTTTGAAATTAACATTAAATATAACATATATATGATCACTTTCCATATATATAAATTCGTTGGCCTTTCATTAAGTAGATACAAAATTAATGATTTTCAGTATACAATATTTTATATCCACTTGATAAAAGGCTAAGTGAATTTCAGAATCCATAAATTTATTATTAAAGAAGCTAAGGATGTGGATATCATGATCCAATTTTTTTTTTAAATGATTGAATTAATGTTATCGCTTGCAACTCATGTAAGTTTTATGTTCAGATCAACTCATGTAAGTTTTTATGTTCAGATCACTCATTTACAGTAACTCCACGTATATGTGTGTGTATATCACTTCTGTATTTTGACTGATTTTAGGATGTTAATTTTAAAGCCCCCTTCATATTTAATTTATGAACATTATTCTACTTGGTAAAGTTACTAATTAGCTAAGTGTTATTTTAAAGACCTTGTTTGGACTAACCAAAGATTCAGTTGATCAATGGGATCCCAAGAACATAAGGTACTTCGCATAATAAACACTTAGAACACTTAATAAGGCATATTTTAAAGGATTAACCTAGCAGAAATAACAAGCAAGAGGTGGGAAGGTTTGGCGGCATAATATTGTTATGTGTTCATATGTGAGTAAATCTCACATCGGATAGAACAAAAAGAAGTTAATGAGTTTAAATGTAAAATTGGGGCCATTGCCTGTTTTTTTAAGCTTTTTGATTAGATTGATTCTGAACATTGTATTTAAAGCCCATCATATCTCAAGGTGGCCCAAAATTCTCCCAACAAATGATAGCAGAGCCCTAATTGTGGTTAAAGGGTGTGAAACCGATGTGAAGCCCGAAGTGTCAGGAGTGACTTTAGGGTTTGGTTTTCCATGGTTTATAATGTGGATGTTTAGTAGTTATGGTGTATATGGTTGCTGTTTGACCAAACTTGGGGATTCAGGGCCCATGATTCCCGTAGATAATTGAGATATGTACACAATGAAGGGAGAATTTATTAAGTGTTCATATGCGATTATAGTCACACATCAAATAAAACATGAGAAGATCATGGGTTTAAATATAAAGGTTGGGTCACACTTATTAGCTTAATTTTTTGAATTAGATTGGTTCTACCTTTGTGTTTAAAGCCCATCTTGCCCCCAAAACTTCTTAATGTTTTCCCCAACAAATATAGGTGAAATATATTGATGAAGTGATATGAAATAATCTATATAGTACACAATAATGAGTAAACAAGAAAATTAGTCTTGACTATAACTCCTAATGTATGTATGACACTAGTTTGTACTCACATTTCTTTCCTACATATTAGCCTCTTAAATCTTTCTATATTTGAAAAGAAGCCCGCCAAATTTGTGATTTCCTTAGAAGCCCTGCAATGAAGAGTTGATTCAAAAAAATGTTCAAGTTTACTTACTATTCAACTTGCATTCAAAGTTTTATGTAAAGGCCCGCTTTGACAATGGATAGCTTAGGATAGATTTTGTTGGGTTTGTTTTTTGCTTCCCTTGAGTATACAGATGTGATTAAGGACCACATTGTGTCCTACTTGGACTTGGGCTAGATGCATAGATGAAGTTAGTGCTATCCTAATAAGGTTTGAATTACAACACTAAATTTATCTCTTACATGCGATATTTTAGATATTGGGCAATATACCAGTATCTCAGTTAATACCCCAGTTTCTTAATATAATACATGTGTTTCTATATTGTTTAGCATTTTAGATCGAAATAGACCAATATATTTGTAACAACCTAATTTCAACATAATTTACATTCTTGATATCAGATTAATCCCAAAGTGAATGCGTTGTATTTGTCTCATTTTTCTATATTTTTTTTTATTTTCTTAAAATTTTTAAGATAATCACTTAAAAAATATTATTTTAATTATCGGTGGGCCCTACACATATTTTGACTAGTTTTTATTCTTTTGACTTGTAAAATGAAGTTTGATTTTATTTGGATTAGTTTTATTTGAGTTTATGGCCATAAACAACTCCAAAAATTTATTATTACTAGTCATTTGTCATATATCTATTTTGTCTTTATTTACCCATACATCTCATACCCCATCTCCCCAAATTATGGATCTCAAATCTACTCTCATATTTATATGGTTAATATAATGTAAAATATCAATGAAAAGTCAACATAATCTACCTACATCATACCTTATCTTCACCATACTTGTCCTTTGGCCAAGCATCACAAACTATCATCTTGTCCCATAACTCCTCTTTGTTTATATCTTTTTCTTCCCTTTTCATTTATTTTCTCTCCTTTAATTTTCATTCCTCTCTTCCTTTTATTTTTTATTTTTTACTCCAACTCAAGAGAAGAAGAAGAAAATAGAAGAAGAAAAGGAGAAGAAGTTTTTTAGCTTCAAAATAGGTTTATCTTTCTACCCATCAAGGCAAGTAAAATCACATCCACTCTCATATTTTATTTCTAACTCTAATTGTTTATAGTTAACTTAGAATTTTGATTTGTTAAAATTTAAAAAGATAATATCTCTATACAAAAATCTCTATGATTATTCTAGAAAAATAAATATATTATTTTTACACTTTACTCTATGTTTATGTATCTAATTTATCATTTTATTTATAATCTCTCATTTTTAAACTACAAGTTGTAGAGTTAAACTATATGCTTAATTTTTAAATTATAAAAATGTCACATTTATGAATGTTCATCATATGGGATATAAATTTGAAGTTTTCTATATAAATTATTTCTGTATAATGCACTGATTTAAAATCACTTTCCACTTGCTATTAGAACATAGGTATATATATATATATATATATTTATAATCATATTTTTAAAGAGAAGGTTTCAAATAAATTTCTACATTAAATTGTTAAAATATTTCTTTTATACGAGATATTATGTTAGGTCATAATTCTTTCTATGCTAAATTGCTAATCCATGTTTACTTGAAAAATATATACATGTCTAAGATTTAATAAATTTGCTACTTTCCATACTATGAAATCATGCGAGAATTTAGAAAATCAATATGTTGTTAAAGTAATCGTTATAAAAGTGTTAAGCCTATTTAATTCCTATCTTTACAATTTAGTACCCACTTACCTAATATGTACTTATATGCATAAATGTATATGTATGATTCGCATACATGATCATCATAGATATTTTTACATCTTAATACTCACATACGCGTTTATATGTATACTTGTTCTAACATTCTATGATCCATCATGCTTGTCTTGACATATATATACTAGTTGCTTATACAAGGTACATGAAAATATGTCGGATTTTCCTTGTTAGTACATACACATGTCTTGATAGTGCCATGGATCCTAACTTGCCTGTTAACTTGATTTTGACGTGAACCACATCTTATTTGTTAATAGACATGTATATGTATTAACCTTGACATGATTGGTTTATCATATTTCAGATTGATTTGCATGTAATATAACTTGAAATATTGGGTTATGGGAGAACTAAAGGGTGGAAAAATATTGTATCGTGAAAAGTTTAGGATAAATTGTGCAACCGAAATAGGGGTCCATTTGGGGTGCCCGGATAGTACTGAGCCATCATCTCTTATTTAGTCCATATTGATGGGACGACCGATTACTCATTATCGGTATTTGCTTAAGTGCTTAGCAGTATGGTTGGTTCAGCGCCAGCATCTTGGCCGGGTCTGGGTATGCACAATTACTTTTACGATGCAAATCTATTTCTTCACCACTTAGTTCAAAACATAAACTAAAATAAGATATTAATTTAGACATGATATGCATGTACATTCTTGCTTGATATCGTTACTTGATCATTTAATATTTTCCACTCATGCACATATTTTTATATCCACACTCATATTTTACTTGAGTCTATTTCTTCACCAATTAGTTCAAGATAAAATAAAATATGATATTAAGTTAGACTTGATATGCATGTATATCTTTACTTGATATTGTTATTTGATCATTACTGTTTTTCCTACATGTGCATATACTTTTTACATCAATTTATATTTTACTTGTTAGTGCATATTGCATACTTCCTACGATACAAATCTATTTCTTCACCACTTAGTTCAAAACATAAATTAAAATAAGATATTAACTTAGACTTGATATGCATATATATTCTTACTTGATATCGTTACTTGATCATTTAATATTTTTTCCACACATGCACATATTTTTATATCCACACTCATATTTTACTTGAGACTATTTCTTCACCAATTAGTTCAAGATATAATAAAATATGATATTAAGTTGACTTGATATGCATGTATATCCCTACTTGATATTGTTACTTGATCATTACTGTTTTCCATACATGTGCATATATTTTTTTATATCAATTCATATTTTACTTGTTAATGCATATTGCACACTCCCTACGATACGAGTCTATTTCTTCATCATTTAATTCAAAATATAAACTAAAATAAGATATTAATTTAGACTTGATATGCATGCATATCCCTGTTTGATATTGTTACTTGATTATTTAATATTTTCTACTCATGCGCATACTTTTATATCCACACTCATATCTTACCTATTTGTTTATATTACGCACTCCCTACTTCTTATTATTTTACTTGCCGGGTTTGACCCTGACCTCTCCTACACGCTCAGGTACTAAAAATGTGAGTGAGGATCCGCCATTACACGATCCATACTTTCTAGAGCAGGCCGAGCAACAGTAGATTTATAGGCCTCCGCTTTTGTATTTTTAGTTTGGTATATATCACCCCTTTGGAACTTTATTTCCAACTTTTGTATCAGTATTGTACTTGTTGTTTCTTATTTTAGACATGTATGTTTTCTCTTTTATATGATAGTAGACTAACTTCCAACATCCTGATAAATGACTAGTATTCAGTTCCATTCATTTCTTCTTTTACATACTTATAGGTCTCGTGCACGTCGACTTACACGTGTCCTCTGGTAACGCATTCTGTTCCGTATCCCTCCGTGAAATGGAGAATTAAAATATTAGATCGAAGACGAGATACCAGGCAATATTTCGGCCTCGAAATATTGCTCGATAAGTAATAATATCGGAACTTATTTCAATTATATAAAAGAAAACTTGACTCAATTGGTTAGCTCATAAATCCAATGATCGATAAATATGAGAAAGACAGAATTAGGGCTTGATTAGTAGGGTGCCCCTTTCATTGACCTTCATCACAATGGCGATTGTGAGATGCAAGATTGGTTAACAGTTCTAGCTGCATATGCTAGCAACTATACTATGTTTATTAATTTTATTTTGTATTTCATAAGTTGGACATTCAGTTGGTATAACTCTTGATGCATTTGAGAAGATTCTACAAATGCCATGTTATTTACAAGCTCAATACTAATTGGTTTTAAATCGGTTATATGATTATGTAGACAAGACATGTAATGTATATTTATCATTTAAGAAAATATTCAATATGACATTTGATATTTAATAAATATTGTGATATATCACACAATATACAATATATGGTGTAGAGTTTTGCTGACCGGTCTATCACCGACATCTGATATCTAAAAAAGTACTTATATGAGAGATGAGACTTTGTGATAATTATGAGAGAAGAGGGTTGTGGTGAGTTAGAGCTTCTTGTAACCTTATTCTATAGTGATTTTTTCTCATTATTGCCTCATAGACGTAGGTCGAGTTTGGTCGGTCAAACTACGTAATTCTTGGTTTTTTCCTCATGTGATTATTTTCAATCTCGATGTGCATGATGTGTTGTTTTTATGGTTTTTCAAATTCAGATTGGTGGATTCGGTTCCCAACCGATTGCAAGATAATTCGTATTTGCCTTGATCAATTTTATTTTCTACTCATAGCCTATTCTGCTTAATGGGAAAGTGCTATATTGTGGTACTTTGGTTATTTTGTTCATCTGATCTCTTTTCCATCCTCTTTTACATGGTATACTATTTCGTCAAAAAGTTGATCAATAATTACTGCTACGATAATAGCCTTGTCAGCTAATTTGGGTAGTTATTACAAAATATAAAAATATCATAGCACAATAGAAAGACCAAATAATAACTTGCATAATCTTCAAAATAATTGGCACGATACAACTATTATGTCTTCCGGCAATATGTCTTAATATACATGTAACATTGTGCTGGTTTACAGAATCTTTAGCAAGTGTGCCAATATTAAACATTCAATTTTAGCCTTATGATTGGCATAATACTTGACAAAGATTAGAGGATGTTAAGGATGAAGTTTCTAAATTTCTTGGTAGTTCAGGCCATCAACCATTCCATACGGCATCCTAAGGGAAACTTTTTAGGAGTTTAGCAAACTTCTCTTGTTAATCACAAAACAGCTGCCTTGTCAGCAGAATGTCATCACTTGAAAAGTTTATTGCCTTTGCACTTTGAAATTAAGAGGGAAATATTGGATCCAAGGGTATTCCTACTTCAATTTCCAGACCCTCTCAATTGTTCCTTTCTTTTGCTTAAATGAATTTTAACCAAATCAGACTATTAAAGATAAAGTTGCTTTGTGGAAATGCTTCATATCAGCACATGATCTAGTTACCTATTATGCATATCTACAAGTCTAGGACTCTCTTGTACATTGACCAATATAAAGTCATAATTACTTACTTGTTGCGGTTGACGGGAAAAAAGGTTTATCACTTACTCCCTCCATTACATTATATTTGTTGTTTTGGAGATATTTTTTTCTCGCAAAATAATTGGCGTTTTGAAGTTCCTAAAGTGTAGTTATGGTTGTCTTTTCCATATTTACCCTTAATTAGTGGAGTAACTATGCATGATAGAGTTCTATTTTTTTTGGTATTTATGTCTTGGAAAATAATATTGATACTGGAGTAATTTCTCTTCTTAAATTATGTGCAGTAATCTTAAACGACAAAGATAGTGAGACAAGAGTGAATACTATTATAACATGGAAACTTTTTGAATGTATTTGATACCTGAAATATGAATTTGATAAGAATAACCAACATTTCAGGTTATGCTGATAAATAAATTTGTACAAGCTTGAATTTTTGTTTTGTTAAGGCTGACTTGTTCATTCTATCTGTATAATTCTGGCAACAATTTTTTTTTCTATGACAAATTTTGCAGTGGTTAAGTAATTAAAGCCCCCCATTCCCCCCCCCCCCCCCAAAAAAAAAAAAAAAAAAACTCCCCACCACCACCAGCGTGCCCACACACACACACATTGAGGTCTATTGCTTCTAGTGGTTCCTTTGAACTGCAGGTTTAATTGCTCCTTGATTATGTTTTGGTGAATCTCTTAAAACGACAAGGATAAAAATGCTCTTGCATAAGGAGCTACCATAGTCTCCTGTTTTCAAATAATTACTGGTATATATTTTCAGAAAGGAAAAAGAAATTAAAGTCAATGCTAATTGTGTAGATTTGCTTGACATTGTAAAATACGTGGTATAATAATTTTCTCGTGATGAAGTAATGAAGTTGAGTGCTATTGGTGCCTTCATATTGAAGTAAACAAATATAATTGCGCTCTCTGCAATTTCAATTCACATTGATTTACAGGTAATTCCATGAGGATGGCATTGTCTAATGTGAACGATGAGCTTTCACTTCAACAAGTTGTTAGAGTACTGCCTACGAGCCTCTCACAAATGCTTCAGTTCCTTACTGTGAGTATAAGTTATGAATTGGACTGCTTTGTGGAACTTTATTCTTTTCCAACATACTAATTTCAAATTTTAAATAAAAGAAATTAGTTTCTCTAGTTTTCAAGATTTATTAAAAAAGGATAGCCCGGTGGTACAAAGCTCCCGCTATGTGCGGGGTCCGGGGAAGGATCGGACCATTTAGGTCTTTTGTACGTAGACTTACCTTACTTTTTTACTGCAAGAGGCTGTTTTCACGACTCGAACCCGTCAAAGTTTTCAAGATTTATTACTATACAATATTTATTAGTATGATTTTAACTTGAATATAAGCATAACAGAGATATAAACTAACATATACTTTAATTCTATCCCATAGTTTTCGTGCACTAATTTGATTCCCCATATTTTTCTTACACTAAGTTGATTCCTCTATAAGATCTTACCAGCGTCTCTTGCTTTAGGAAATTGAAACATAGATCTTTATATTCTCACATTTTATGCCATGAGAAGTCCTGGCATAACAGTACAAAAGAGTAAAGGAGAGGGGAAAAGGAAAGAAAATGTAGTGTTTCATTTACTGTTCACATACAGAAAAGAGGTGATCACTTTAGGTGAGAAGACGAAGAAGAATAAAAGATAATATATATTAATCCATTCGATCTTCTATTCTGTAGTTGATTATTATTTATTTTAGTGAATATTCAATTTTGAAGTATGATTCTCCTATGTTATTCATCCTTCAAGTATTGTTGTTCACTTACATTGTACGTAATATGGGAATGCTGAGATGGATGAAGGAAAAATGATTTAGTGTTAAAATAAGAAATTAACATCTGTATGGATAGTTTTTGTGCTCTTGTGATAGGTTCAACTGATAATAAAATGCAACAATCAGTTGAGATGATTTGCACATGTGGTACAGAGATTAACCAACATGCCAGGTCTGGAGTGACATGGGTGTTACTACCGTGGGGATTAACCAAAATGACCTGGATTTAGAATGTTAAATATGACATACTTGATGCTAATGGGAAGAAGTGTTATTCTTTATTTTCCTGGTATAAAGTTAGTTTACAGTGATTCTGGTAATCTAGACTACTAAGAATTATTAATTAAGCTAATTATCTTGTCTTTTGGTAGAATGACTAGATATCTAGGAAATTAATTACCTTGGTTCAGTATTATTTACTAATTCAGATATTCTGGTATTCTAAACTACAGGTCACAATATTGATGAGGGTAGTTATCTAATCTTCTAGTAGAGTTAGACGTCTAGTCTAGCAAATGAATTAACATGGTTTATTACTTCCTCAAGCTCAGTTTTAATGTCCTGATTAGATACCATCGTTTTAATTCCACTTTCACGGCATGATCAATTTATGAAGCTGCCTGTTACATTTTCCATTTTCTGCACATACAGAACCTGATTAGGTGCTAATATTTAAATTCTATGGAGGCAATATTTAATTTTCCGAAAGTTTGCCTTCTTTCGAATATATGGACCCATTATCAGGAGCACGTTATCAATTTGCTTCTTGTTGTTGTAGTGCAGTTGATGAGTGGCTTGCAGGATTGTAGTTATAATATGTACATGTATTTTGGGTCCACATGGTTATTTACAAATTTATGACTAATGAGATCTGACTTTCTGATTCCTAATTGATGTTTCTTGGACAAGTATTCTTGCTGTGGAGTGAAAGCAACTTAAAGCAAGTCTTTTGTTTCTTTTCATAACAATTATCCAGTTGAATGTACCATCTATAATTTGGGGTATCCATATGTTAGTTACTTTGTTTTCCTCCAAGCTTGTTCTGTATATTTTGTATCTAATCACAAAAATTATATTTCATTGATGCAGTTTTTGGCTGATATCTTACCAAAAGAATCTCTTGTTTGGAAATTGAAGATGCTGCGTTCAGGATCTATGTTTACCAATTCCCGCTTGCATGCTGTAAAAGTGCAGATACTGATCCTTGCTAGGTAATTCATCCTCACCAAGCCTTTTCATATTTCTTTCCTTTTAAACAGCCATTTGTTATTTGCTGAAGTTCAAAGTTTTAACTGACTTTGTCTTTGGAATTCCCAGTTTTGCAATCAGTAACAATAGAACAAATCGACATTGTTTCTATAATCAATTAGAGTGTAATTGCTAGTGAAGTGAATCACGGTCATTTAGTGGTGCATTTTTTTTGTTTCCTTTTAGCTATTGTGTGACAATGTCTATGTTAACTTTGCTTTCATGCAACTTCCCATCACATTAGTAAAATACACTAATATAATTAACAACTTAGGTAAACATAGTTCCTGACATGAAATATAGAGGAGGAAACATAATGGGAAAATGGCAACAAATCTAGACATGCATTCTCATGAACATTTTCGGATTTGACATAAAAGCCAACATTCTCACTTCCACTTCTCTCATGCTTGCTTGTATGGGCACTTTCCTCGAAGGCGAAACGCTTCCCTACTTATACAATTTGACATACTAATTATCATATTCAATCAGTAGCTACAATAATTGCATCACATAGTCTTTGACGAGCAATTCTGGAAAATCGTTTGTGCAACTTAGGGCCATTTTGATAAATACTTGTTGAGTTGATCACAATCGCCAATGCTGGTCGGCTGTCCAAGTTCTGCAGAAAAGAGTAGTTTCATTTTTGGATAGATCTTCTTCCCTTGTGCTTTTGGTACGTATAGCAAAATTGAGAAAAGTAAAACGCATGAAATCTGAAGGAAATAGAAACTCACTGAAGGTTCCCCTTGGGATTGTTGAGAATATCACATATATGAGTTGCAATGGCAGAAGAATAAGAACAAAAATCATACAAATGCAAAGATTTACATGATTCATCCCAAATCGGACTACGTATAGGACTTACAAAGGGTTTCTCACTATTTCATAACGGGATTACAAGTGCAGGATTATATATATATATATATATATATATATATATATATATATATATATATATATATATATATATATATATATATATATATATATATAATAGTTTGGCTACAATCCGCTAACAGGTTAAAATACCTAAATACTCTTAATTAGTTTAGATCATCAAAATCTTTCTAACATATTCAGAATGCAAAAGAATTTATGTACTAGCAACCTTGATTATCTGCATGCCAAGAATCTCATTTGCAGCTCCCAAATATTTCATTGAAAACTTGCTAGACAACTACTTTTCAACTTATTCACTTCTTGAGCAGTAGAATCTGCTATCAGCATATCATCAACGTAAAGCAGGCCTTGTCGTACATCTTAACATAATAACAGTGGTCTACATGGCACCTTGAGAACTCTATCTCATGCATGAATTCGTCATATTTCTTATACCACTATCTCGGGACATGTTCCAAATCATGTAAGCTCTTTCGCAGCTTGCATATAAACTCACTATTTTTCTGATACACAGAACCTTGAGATTGCTTCACGTAAATATTTTTTTCAAAATCATCATAAAGGAAAACTTTCTTCATATATGTTTGCTCTAATAGTAAATTCTCAACAATAAATATACATGAAACTAATATTATGGTAGTTAGGTTTAGAACTGAAGAAAAAATATCATTATAATTATGAACTTCTTTATTATTGAAAGGCATTCACAACCAATTTCGTTTTGTAACACTTGCAATCAACATCTTGATTCTAGGGGTGAGCAAAGTTCTGTCAGTTTTCTGTTGGCTTTTTCGATTTTGGCCATGTTTCAATTAGATTCGAATAAGTAAAATCAAACTGAACCGAAATAATTAGGTCGATTTTCGATTCCGAGCTTTAAAACCTAGAATCGGAAAACCAAATTATTTATAGATATATATATACACAAATATGTATGTTTATGTGTGAATAAATACATGTATATATATATATATATATATATATATATATATATATTATAGATAATAAATTTGATACTAATTGGATATCTGAAAGATATATTTACTAAAATGATCAAAATTTTAATTTTAAAACAAAATTTACTCCAAATAACCTTACTAACCAAACCGAGTTAGTTCGGTATGATTTCAGTTCCCATTTCTATTTCGTTTGGTTCGATTTTGTCAAAGTTGGCAAAAGCTGATCAAAACTGACAACTGCTCTCCCCTACTTGCTTCACCCTGTAAATCCATTTGTTATGGCTTCTTGTTCTCGAGTAGCTCAGTCAGATCTCATGTTGCCATTAGGGAATCCATTTCATCCTTCATCTGTAGCTCCCACTTGCTTGCATGATCTCTATAAAATCCCATCATAACATTCTGGTTCACCATCATTTGACAGTAGAAGATATGTAAGGCAGGTGAATGTTTATTTGAGCTTTGTGCTGCCTAGTTGACATCCTCAATACAGTACTTGGTATACTTAGTTTCTCCTGTCTTACATCTTGATCATTCTGAATGGGCTTACTATCATCAAAATTCAGGTTATCATTCAATTTGACATACTCAGAGTTTTTAACCTGAGTACTTATATTGTTACTATCTACTGTACTAAACCTATTCTTGTACATGACTTGTTCATTCAATATGACATCCTTCTTGTGGGTTCTATTCTATTATGTCCATCCCAAAATCGATATCCAAAATCATCAATATCATATCCAATGAAATTATATTTAGTAGATTTATCATCTAATTTGGTTCTAGCAATCAAATGACTATGAACATGTGGAACACAAGCAAAAATATATAGAAAAGGTAAATTTATCTGTTTTTCACTTCATGTTTCACTTGAGGTCCTTGATTTATTAGGAATGCTACAGTATTGATTAACATGAACCTGAAGCATCTTAGATAACCTAAAACTTACTGTGAAGTGGGATCTACGGAGTTGGAGATCGGTGTATAGTACTTTCAGGCTTTACAAATTCAATAGATATGCGAGATCCTAACCTAAAATCTAGGGTTAAGGAAAAGTGTGTATGTGCGTCGGTATGTGTAGATCACATGACTGTGTAGAATTAGAAAAAGGAGAAAAATGAGATGATCTAGATCTAATAATAAACATAGTGCTTAAAAGGGTAACTCAGCGCATGAGGCTTCCACATTGTATGGGCTGTGGAGGGTCTAATTTACACAGTCTTACCTTTACCTTGTAGAGAGGTTGTTTGAAGGATTCAAATTGGCCTCTGAATCACTATGGAACAATCTTATCGTTGCACCATTGCCACCCTCTAAGAATAGTGCTTTATTGATAATAAATTAGAGAAAAGAGGTTCAAGAAAGCTTCTATAGGATTCATAAACGAGGAGGGTGTGAAGGTGATTGAAGCGAATTGCAATGATCGAGTGGAATGTTATTTCAACAACTCTCCTCTTTGCTTCTTGTCGCAATAGTTACACTGTAAAATTTCCTCTTTGTGTTCGAAGGACAAGAGGGTTATTTATAGGCTTTGAGTTTGTTAGATTAGAAAACTATCTTATAATTGAGTTTAGTTAGATTTAGTCCCATATTGCTAATTGGATTGTTTGATGGTGTTGAGATATTTATAAATATATGTATTTTTTTAACTCATAATAAATAGATTGATTAGTTTTAATTATTTCATAACATGGTATCAGAGTGCTTATAAAATAAATCTCAGTCGTCAGTCTCAACCATCCTAATCGATGGTCGACACTGACACCGACTCGGACTCCGACTCCGACTTCGACTCCACAATCATGTCATCAATTTGATTACGACTCTGATTCCAACTCCGACTCTGCAATCACATAACCAATTCGATTTCGCATCTACTTCAGTTTTTATTTCTTCTCTGCTTTGTGACTACCACTGCTTCTAAGAAAAACTTTATCAGTTATCTACCACTATTTCTAAGAAAAAAGTTTATTTATTACCTACTGCTATTTCTAAGAAAAAAGTTTATCTGTTGCCTACTGCTGCTTCTAAGAAAAAAATTTATCTATTGCCTACTACTATTTCTAAGAAAAAAGTTTATTTGTCTACTACTGCTTCTAAGAATAAAGTTTATCTACTGTTTAATACTGTTTCTAAAAACGAATTTTATTTGCTGCCTACTACTACTTCTAAAAAATAAGTTTATCTGCTGCTACTATTGTTGTTGCTCTAAAACGGGTGTGTTATGATAATTCAAGTGATTCATCTACTTCTACTACTATTACCGTCTACTGCTGTTACTGCTACTACTCATTCATTTCAAATTAATCTGTATTATTGAAGAGGGAGACAGTGTTTTGTAATCTGTGTAACAAGTTGGGTATAATTGATATTTATACTTCAGCTTGAAGGGAAATGTTTGATTAGAAACCTATCTTGTATTTGAATTTATTTTAGGTTTAGTCTCATATCGCCTGTTGGGTTGTTTGTATGGTGTTGAGACACCTATAAATATATGTATCTCTTGACTCATAATAAACGGATTGGTTGGTTCTGATTATTTCATAGCAGAGTTGACCTAGGATTTCGAGAAATCATCTAAGTTTCCTAGACAGTTAGGCTCAGCCAGATATTCTGGACGCTGGAAACCAACCGTTCAGATTTAGATATCGTTGAATTTGTTAAGAAATTTAATATGGTTCTGAATTTTGAAGTTTGGATGAGCTTAAATAGCTTGATGAGTTTTTGCAGGGTTTGGATGCTAGGAGATGAAGTTTTATGTAAAAATATGAGTTTGAAACAATTTGAAACCTTGAAAATAAAGATTATGAAGGTCCTATGGGATTCATTGAATGTAGTCATGATTAAAATAATTTAAAATGTTTACCCACAAAGAGAATTAAGTTTTCTAGGAACTTTTGGAAGGTTCTAGAAGATTCTAGGTAATCATGCACAATTGATCAGATAACAATACTGATTTCAAACTCGATTTGATCATAATTCACTCATTCTGAATTGGAATTGAGCAGTCGACCACTTGAATTTGACCAACTCGATGCGAGGAGCATGATGATGTAGTCAATTTCTAAAAAAGAGATTTAGATTTCTAGACGGCTGATTACCAGCTGTTCAAGAAGTCTAGACAGCTATATCATGAAGTGATTCTTAGGATAGAAATGCTAAAAATCTTGTTTTGGACATAAATCTTTAGCCCCTTATCAAAATTGGACATAATAGTTGTTCTTGCACTATTGGGAGTGTGGAATTATGGGTTTAAGTTCAAATGTTGAGATTAAATCATAACGGGACAGTTAATGGACTTGAAAACTATCTAGATTGACTTCAATGTTGCAAAGTAACACAATTTCGTATCTTAACTCCAAATCAAGTGATTCAAGAAGCGTGCATCCGTAGTTTGGTGTACTCTTGGATGAAGCATCTTGTAGGACTCGTATGATCGTTAGGAGGAATAGAAGGCTGCTGAAAGTGTAAAAAGATTAGCTCCCTAATCGAATTTGACTAGAGTTGGACTCATGCAAATTGAAGATCGTGATCATGAAATGACTGCAAAAACAACTATCAACAATAGCCTCACCCAATATTTCACTCTATAATATTGCCGGTTAATATTAGAGCATTCTTTTTATTTTTGTCTATTTATAAAAGTGAACAATGATGAGTATGATGTTTATATTGTAAGAATATTGAAGAGGAAAAAAACTTTCTATACCGTTGGAAATAGTCTACTGTATACATGTTTTCTAGAGGAACTTTCTACCAAAATGCAAAAAGTCTAAATAGAAGTAAAACTTTGATTATTTATCTCTTAATAAAATAATTTTGCCCTCTCCACATAAAATTATTGTTTCATTTGTACATTCTAAGTCAATGCCTCTATTAAGTAGACCCCAACCCATTCCCAAGAACTCTCATGTTGTCTTTGATATTATTATAATTGTTATTGTTGTTGTTGATGATGATATTATTGTAATTGTTATTGTTGTTGTTGATGATGATATTATTGTTATTGTTGTTGTTGTCAATATTACTATTATTGTGTTTATATTCATTCTTATTTGGATGAGGATTTATAAGTCTCTACTTAATCAGTTGGTAAATGTTACTTATTTTTACTCTTGGTCTGTTACATGCTATTCGGTTTGTAGACTGCAGGAGAGCCGACGATCTTGTAAATAGTACATTCTGTTGGGTCCTTTGAAGTTTGGCTCATTTTAGAGTCGCATTTAAACTCATGATTGGAATTTGGATTAGTTGGTGACTCCCAATTGGATTCATATTAGTTTGGTTTAATTAGAGTTGTTCAAGATGAATTCAAAGTATATTTGGATTAAGATAAAAATATGAGTTTAATTAGATCTCTCACTGGGTTCCTGTAGAAACTTGTAGTTAGATTTGGGGCTGTAAATAAACATTTTTTTTTTTAACCCTAAGGCATAACTTTTGCATGATAATTGGCTTAACATTGAGAGTGCTTTAGCATTAGAAATACAAGAGGGATTATTTTTGGGAGATTTGAGAGCCGTGTTTGTGAGAGTTTTCAGTTTGTGATATCCAAGAGCTTGTAATCTTTGTAATTGTGAACAAATAGTAAAGATTTGATTGGTTGACCGATCACGGATATAGGACTTATTCTGAACCGCCTTAAATCTTGGTGTTCTCTGATTTAATCTCTTTGATTTGCTTTATTTCTCATAATTTGGTTCAGCGATTTAATTTTATTATCATCTTTTATTAGAATCTCAATAATCCTTAATCTATTTTAAAGACTTCTATTTGTGCACCTCTAATTCGCAATAGGGTCTACGTATATGTTTAGGCATACCTAATCTTTGTTGTACCATGTTTAAATGTGGCACATCAGAATGGAGTTGATATAGCTGTCCTTATTTTAGTGGAAGGGACCAGCTGTTACCTAGCCGTGAAGAAGCAGAAAGGCTTTGCAATGTGTTGCCCAATTGCAGAATCCGTCATTTTAAAGACAGTGGTCACAGCATTTTCCTGGTATGGGTTCCAATCAGCTTCTATGTTGCAGTCTTCAGTTGCAAGTACTATCAGTTGTCTGAATAAACTATGTAATTAGTTCTCATCTTCTGGACTGCTTTTTCCCCTCCACTTTTGTGGGGTTGGGGTTCGGGGTGGGAGAAACTGTAGGCCTGTGTTAGTAGAGTGAAAAGCCTGACTGCTATCAGTAAGTCAATCCATGCTTTATGGGGATGAATCTGTTGCTTCTGTCAGTTGCCTTCTATTATTTTGTTTAGTTTGTTGCTCCTTATGGTTCTTTACAAACATGTTTTTTTTTTTTTTTTAAATCAAAAGTAGTTCACCTTTGGTTCCTTCATTTAGGCAAAAAAAGAAAAAGAAAAAAAAGAAAAAAGAAAAAAGAGAAAGAAAAAAAAACGATTCGTTATTGCTACAATGGAAATTTGATAGTGGGATACAATTTTAGAGTATTTGATAGTTCTCCAAGAACAGACCTTACAAGCAAATATGCAAGAAAATCACATTCTGTATCTATCTCCGTTTTTATAAATTTGTGGGTATATGACATGAGCCGGTGCTACCATGCAGGGCTCAAAGTATCAGGTGGACCAATGAATGGTCCACATCATTTCCTTCTTGACTTGCAATTTTATGGTTGGAAATCATGCACTTTGGATGTCTCTCACTAATGCATCAAATGGTTGGAAAATCATGTACTTTGGAGGGCTCTCACTAGTGAATCAAATGGTTGCAGGGCGAACAGTGGAAAAGTGGGTTATTTAATCTATTAGAAAGTGCTATACTAACTGCACATACAGATGGCCTTAAAATAAACTAATCCATAGGAGAGAATGCTTCTCATTTGCATGATTTCTCATTTCTATATGTTTTAGGATGTGGAAATCATGGATTATGTGGAGTATCCATGGGATGTTCCGAGTTTTTTATGACTCGATCCATTAATGTAGTAAATTTCTTACATCAGCAGATCATTTGCTTTTTTTATCTCTGGTTTTTCTTTTTCTTGCTTTACATTTGTTAGTGTAACTATGCCCACACAGATGGCCTTGAAATAAACTAATCCAAGGTCCTCTATCGACCCAATTACAGTTATACTAATTGCCATGCATGTAGACTGTGTTCAAAATTAGAAGTCCTATTCTATTACCTTCCCATCTTTATCTGTCCACTTTTTCCAGTAGTAAAAATGCAATATACTTTCCACTTTGCCTCAGACCCCATTTAATTCATTAAATAAGTAACCAGTTATTATTTAGAATAGATCTATCCATCTTTTAATTTTCCATTCCAAGGACTTACGTTATTACCATTTATATTTATAACCAGGAAATCACTTACGGGTAATGATTTAAAATATAATCATGTTTTCTTCATATTCAATTGTTTTACTGCCAACGATTCAAGCTCTTCTAGTGCCATTTGTATTTGTTAAATTATCCATTATTTCCAAATTTGAATTAAATTATTACTGTTTTCCTCCTCAACCCCAATATTCCCAGCATCAATGGTTATGTTTTTTTCACCCTGTTACAGCACAAAATGTAGAGACATCGTGCATTCTTTCCCTTTCCTAAAAGGACATGATTCCTTGACAAAATATAAAAAACAATGAAGGACATTATTTATTCCTATTTGTGCACATATTTATCTGTCATTTAATTTATTCATTCAATAGGGTCTGTTGTACATTTCTTACATGTGATGCATGGATCTTGCAATGCAATTTAAGAAAGCCTTGGCAGTAAATAGGAACGCATCTTGCTAGTGTTAAGAGACTTGCTGAAAGACAATGTTTTTCTCTTCTGCTAAAGTCTGGTCTTTTATACAGTTCGCCCTGCCTACCCAACCCACCAACCCCTCCCCAGCCCCAAACAAAATCCCACCCAAAGACAAATTTTTAGAGCAAAATACTTGGATAATCCACTAATCTAGAGTCACTGGAATTTTAATTACCACCACTAGATATAAGTATTACTGACTCTTTTTAAGTAAATTTGCCAATTTGGAAAGCTGCTCTTTGGTTGCATGGGAATGTTTCCGGGAAACTACATAACCAGTGGCAGGTTTTTGATATGCATTTGCCAATTTGGAAAAACTGCATAACATGTTTTTGGCATCCCCCATCTAATCCATTTTAAAATTTATGGAAAGCGTTTCTCTTGCTTATACTTCTTTGGTTAGGCATCCTATGGCAAGTCAGATAGTTGATGCCAACTTGACAGATCATTATGTAGTTTGGTTAACAATTCCATGAACTCTTGTGCTGGAAGCAGGTTCCATTTTGATGGAAATAGACTTTGACAAAGTCGTGATGCTGATGATGATGGATATGTTAAATTTGAACCCAAAAAAAAAAAAAAAAAAAAAAACTTTTCTGCCTTTTCTATTTGAGGTTTTTAACTTGGATATGTCAGTTCTAGTTCCACCCCTGCCATTGCTTATAGTATAATTATAGTCCAAGTACAACATGCATATGCAACATTATTTACTATTACTTTGAAGAAAACCTACTAGATGATCCAGGTTGTTAGATTTTTTTTTGCCCCCAGTTAATGGATATTTTTGATGTCACAGGAAGGGGGAATTGATTTAGTAACTGCTATAAAAGCTTCTAATGCTTATCGTCTTTCTAGAGTAAAAGACTATATATCAGATTATCTATTGCCTACACCCTATGAATTCAAAATGGCAGTAGACCAATACAGGTAAAGGTCCTCACTGCAATCTGACAGTCTTAATATCCTTGGATGTTACTGATTCATTCTTGTAAAATTTAAATTAAAAAAAAAAAATCCTCTGCACTGTTATTGTTTGTTTTTTTAGATGGGTTGATCTAGCTGCCAGTCCTGTGATGTTATCGACACTAAAGAGTGGGAAAGTAGTAAGAAGCCTTGAGGGGATTCCTTCTGAGGGACCTACTGTGTTTGTTGGATACCATATGTTGTTGGGTTGGGATCTAGGTCATTTGGTCTCAAGGCTCCTCACTGACAGGAATATTCATCTCCGTGGCATTGCTCACCCATTTATGTTTGAAAGGAATGCTGAAGTTATATTGCCAGATTCCTCAATGTTTGACGGAGCGAGACTTATGGGTGCTGTTCCTGTCTCAGCTGCCAGTTTTTATAAACTTCTGTCAAGGAAGTCAACGGTTTTATTATACCCAGGAGGCGCACGTGAAGCTATCCATAAAAAGGTAATTAAGGTGTTTGAGTGGAACTTTCCTCTTTTGTTCAATGTAATTTTTTTTAATTAACTGAGAATGATGGTGCAACCTAGTAGTTTATTTGGGAGCTTTCTCTAGAACTGGGAACAGTAATCGATCCAATTACACCTCCCTCTATACTTCACTAATGCATTGCGTGTAAAATATAATGAATACAATAATGTGTTTATGAAGTTAGGATAAGATATGTATGTACTTGTCGAGCATTTCTACTATTTATCACCTTGACAAGTCATAGGGAAACAAAGATATTCTGAATTTTTTCACAGTTAGGTCTGGTTGTAATGTATATAATCTGATTCTGAAGCTTTGAGTGTTGTGGAGATTCAAATAGGTTTTCATCTTTAGCTTGTTTCAGTACGTTAACACATGGATAAGGAAATTTCTTGTATTTTTACCTTATTAAGCATAGAGAGCACCAGTTAGGCCTGACTTATTATAGGTCATTTTCCTTTTAGCTACATAAGACCTCACCAGAAATCGTATTAAGGTAGTTCTTCATTATAAAGCTTGTATCTACATTTCCATGTTAGAAATGTATCTCTTTTCTAGTCCAATTAAACAATGTGATATCATCCACAAACATCATTCATCATGGAACCTCATCCTCAACACATCTTATGTTTTTATTTTGACCTATGACAACGAGGAAGGGCATTGGTTCAGATGCTAGACGTGAGCTTTTAGTACTAGGAAGTGACTCTGGTTGACATTTAGGTTATTTTATCCAATGAACCTCTTTGGAATGATTGTCTCCCGGTTATCCTCACTAAGTCACCGAAGTCGACGATACTTGTCTTTGAATATGATGTTGTGCAATCAGGGTAAAGTTGTTCCCTGCACAGAGTTGGAGCACCAATAGTTAAGAAAACATCTCCGATATAGATGTTGCATGACTATCATTTAGTTACTCCTTAAATGTGTTATCATCTGTGTGTAAAGCAATGTGTGATGTCCTCAATCTGAGCAGAATTAAATGTTCTTATGTGAGTATTGTTTCACATCAGATAGAATAAGAGAAATTCATGGGTTTAAATAGAAAGTTGGGACAAAAAATGAGATTGATTTAAGATTTTGGGTTAGATTGGTTTTTAGTTTCGTGTTTAAAGTCCATGCTTTTAAAATGGCCCAATATTCTCCCAACAAAGAGTATCAAAACTCAACTTTGGTTGTGGCTCAAAGGCCATATGAAGCCTAAAATGTCGGTAGTTGACTTCAGGTCCAGTTTCCCACTGGTCTCCACGTGATTGTTGGTAGCTGTGTCCGTCTCCATGGTTGCTGGTTTAGACCAAAAACGAGATTATCTATGGATGTTAGATGATGGATAGAGCCATGATTCTCGTAGTTGATTAATGTATATTCATAATAAAGGGAGAGATTATTAAGTAATAATATGCAACTATAGTCCCAAATCAGATAGAAAAAGAGAAGTTTATAGGTTTAAATAAAAAGTTAGGGCCACTACCGATCAACTTAGACTTTTGGATTAAATTGATTATTTGCCTAGTATTTAAAATCCATCATGCTCTCAAGAAGAAGGCCCATTGTTCTCCCCCAACAAACTTATCCTTTCTAATAGCAATTAAGCTTTCGTTACTTGAAACCTGATCTGGGCCGTTGTAACATGTTATTGCTCATTTTGCTCAATTTTCAATGCACTAGGAGGTGGGGATTCGAAACATAGTTCCTGGGTAACACCCTAGCTAATGACACTTAAAGTTGCTCCACATTGTCCACTAGAATGATTGTTGTTGACCACATTTTGATGTTCTCTAACAGCCTTAAGATTGAATTTGAACATTGGGTGTTGTTTATTTTTTTCGTAAACTCAATCTGTGCCAGTGCGTAATTTACCCATACTTAGCAGCAGGGTAGGTCTGATTTGCCAATAAGATATTATATGTTGTTCTATGCAGAACTTTATTTGATTACCGACACACATCAGCAAGTTTAAAGTCATGATATGTGCTTACATACAGTCCCCTCAAACTTATGCTGAAACATAGATATTTCTAAAGAAGATTCTTTGGTTACCCGCACACATCTTTTAAGATTAGAGGATATAACTCTCATATATTGCTCAGTTGAATATTGACTTAAAGGGTCAACATATATAGGCCTCAGACACTGACACATTAAACCCATAAGCGATATTGGACTAAATACAAAGATAAAAACAATACTAACTATAACTAATCATATCTCAACATCATAACTAATTCTATCTCAACAACATGAACATGTTTAAAGTTTTAATATGTGCTTACATACAGTCCCCTAAACTTATGCTGAGATATTTTTAGTCATGCAGCTTTTTTTCCCCTAATAAAAATTTGTAATCTGTATCTGTCCCACTTTGAAACGAGTAGTCTTACTCCATAAGTCACCATAGCACAAAAACTCCAAGAATGTCAGAGAGGATGAGAGTAAGGAATGCAATTGTAGATTCCTCGTAGTTATGAAAAACAAACAAGCTAACAAAACAACAACAATAATAATAAATGTTGTCCTTGTGTAGTAGAAACTATCTTATGTTTCTTTATTTTGAGTAATAATTTCTTTCAATTTCTTTCTTTGACTTGTGTGTAGTTCTTTTTTCTAAAGTAGTTTGGTTTATTCTTTTTCATCCTTAAACCTTGAAATTCTTCCTATATACATAATTTCATGACAGCGCTGAAAAAACTTGGAATTAAGATACAAATAAGCCTCTCTAAAAATAATAGGATAACTTATAATATGAAAGTTCTGGCTACGTTTGTGGAGGGTATGTCTTGCTATGTTGGATTATGTATTATATGGATAAAGCAGTGTTCAATTTTTTCTTATAATATTTTACCAAATTTCTGTACGTTTTCTTTTAACTTCCCCCCTCATTTGTAGGGCGAGCAATACAAACTGTTCTGGCCTGGACAATCAGAATTTGTCAGGATGGCATCCAGGTTTGGGGCCACTATTGTACCATTTGGTGTTGTTGGGGAAGATGATATATGTGAAGTGAGTAGTACATGAACTATGCATCTTTGGATGGGCAAAGTTATTTTTTTCTTATAGGTTAATATGAATTGTGTTTATTTTTCATGTATTTTATTATGCAAGTCAAGTTTAATATTTTTATCAGTTGGAGCTTTAGCTTACTACTTCTAGTGTAGAAAAGGGATTTTGATTAAAATATTACATCACCATCTGAATAACAGTCTTCATCCCAAGTCTTTGGGGTTTTCTAAATAAATTCCTACTCTCCATTCAGCTCTATTGTGGGTTAAATAACCAGTTGGCGGATCATATTTTTCTTTTACCGCATCTGACCAAGTTTGCTTGTTCTTCCCCTCACCCGACTATAGCATCTCTTAATTGTGATGTATATCATTCCTAACAGGTGTACTCATGGTTACTCTAATTACATACTAATCAGTATGTAAGAGAACCTTTAGCATGTTACTATTATTATTATTTTTTTTTGGGCAAGATCTTTAGTATTTTAATGGTACGAAACTTTTCCATTACTCAACTTCTTTCCCTGCAAATGCATTTAGAGATTTTGTAAAGAGAAACCATCGGGACCCTTCCAGACTATTCAAACTTCTTCCCCACAAGTGCACTCAGATTTTGATGGCCTAGAACAATTTCTCTTGAGATTTTGAACGATACACATAGGTTATTGCAGTGGTTAAACGGAGTAAAAATGTTAATGTTTGGATCACTTTTGTTTCTTGATTTCTGTGTCATATTTTCGTTTAAACCTGGATATCGTTTTTTTTTCAGGTGGTTCTAGATATTGATGATTTAAAAAATATTCCCTTTTTTAACATTTTGCTTGAGAGGATAAACCAAGATGCTTTTACGTTGAGGTATGTGTTTCCAGGCAGTTCCTTTATTTTACACCTTTATACTATTTGGTAGTTGGTTGTGTAGCTGCTTAAAAAAAAGAAAAAAAATCTAGCTTTCTTTTGTTGGCACCTATGATGTTTGGTTTCTCTTATATTTGTGTTTGAAATACTTTGTTTTTGTATTGATACTGTTTCTTTTATTTCTCTGGTTTCTGCAAATAAATAGTTGGGGATTTATCTCAAAACTCCTCGAAAATCAAGCCCCATTGAATGCGATATACCTTTGGCAGACTGGTTAATTGCTTAACCTTGTATAGAAACAATACACTCCTTTAGATAATTGGAATGTTGGCATATAAGGTCTAGATCTAAAGAGACGTGATGTGACCTTCTGTTTAACATCCATATAATGATTCTCTCTCCTGTTCTCTACTTTTTTGTGCAGAATAATTTTGGCATATAAGGTACAGATATAAAGTGATGTGACCTTATGTTTACTGGATGCAATCATAGAGTGTTTCTCTCTCTTAATCTCTACATATTTTGCTAAACTAGTTCTGCAACCTGAAACTTTTCCTGGATATTACAATAAACTCAATCTCGTTCGTACATTTGATTGGTGATCATGAAGCAAAGTAATAGATGCAATATTGTACTTTCCCCTGTCTGATTCCTCCTTGTAGACGCATGCTAATGCACAATGCGTTCCCATACACACTAAAACACGCTCACAAGAATCTGCGAAACACAAAATGGATGCGGGATAACTTTTTATTGTGCAATGGAAGTTTCACTATTACCTTTTTAATTAGACTTATATTTGTAAATGACTATAAATCATCTGCTTATCTTAATTGTTGTGAAATTTGTTGTTAATAGGACTGATTCAACCGACGAGGTTGGAAATCAAGCCCTATACTTGCCTGGTATAATGCCTAAGTTCCCTGGACGCCTTTATTACTTATTTGGGAGGCCTATTGAAACGAAAGGTACATCCCCAGATCCCCAGGTTCTCTTCTTATAAAATATATGACTGCATATTTGTAGAACTTTATAATACACCTAGTATAATGGAATTAACTGAAACCCAGGACTTGTAAGCAGAGTATATGAATCTTTCACCAGTCAAATATGCATACCCCTTTTCAGTTATTATGCTTGCCTATTTGGTTATACTGTACTAATGTACTATGGTTTTGGATCTCTGTGGTGCATCCAATCAATTGTAGGGAAAACCCAATAACAACAACAACAACTAAGCTTTTTTATCCCAAGTACTTGGTGTAGGCTACATGAACCAAAGAGAATCATGCCAGATCGATCACACTGATAATCCTTCTCCATTCATTCCTATCGAGTAATATGTCCGCGTTAAACCTCTAGAATCCATATCTTTTTGTATCACCTCTATCCATATTTTTTTTGGCCTTTCTTTTGATCTTTTAACTGGTCATATGTTTATAAGCTGTCCTCGTTGAACCGGTGCATTTGTTGGTCTACGTTGCACATGACCATATCATTATAAGCGATTTTCTCACATCATCACTTCAACTGATGCATTTGTAGGGAAAACTCAGTACATGTCAATTAATGAGTTTGGCAATGGTTTAGCCATTTGACTGTAGGATTCAATGCCATATTGACTGGGGAGATAAAAAAAATATATGGTTTAAGAAGAGTTTGTTCTCACGGCTCAAATGGCGTTATTTATGCTTTTATCTACTGATGATTCAAAACCCCTTTCTATATTCTGGTTAATTCACAATGTATTAAATGAAACAACATCTACATCGTTTTTCCCATAGTTTTATTTGATGGAGAAGCTCTATTATATTGTTGCAGTGTTGTACATAAAGTGCATACATTTTAGAAAGAGCAAACAACCCCAGAGTAAAAATCCACTGGAGTGGAGTGGGATTTAGTACCTGATCGATAGGGAGGTAAAGGATAGATGGTTGAGTTTTGGTGTAATTGTGTTTTGACCAATTAGCCAATCTATTTTGCAACTCATGATTTGGGTTTGCGCAATCCTTAAAACTCAATACACAGTCACTCTTAGATAAGGCAAATGTTCAAGATAGTAAAAAGTGATTCTCTCACGAGCCCTACCAGATACAATGAACACAAAAACACACACATAGCATTCCCTACACAAACTAGGTGCATGGAGGCTAAGTTGGCTAACCACTAAACAAAAGCACAATGTTCGGATGAAACCCAAACCAACTCTAATATAGCAGAAAATGACATAGACGGCTAAAGCCTACACAAGCTGATGCAAATGGGAAAAGCCCAAATGCCACTGCACTCCACATATTGGGAATGTAATCTCTAGTGGGCATGCCACATTGTATGTTTGGCGAATGAAATCTGCAAAATGCTACTTAAATACATGTCATACGCGTCGAGTAGAAAGCAGATACTGCTTGACACAATTTCGACGTGGAGCGGGAAGAGAGAATTGTGAGTCGAAAACATAGCAAGAAGGATTAACTTCGCCAGAAATTTACCGAAGTTGCACGAGATATGCATACTTTTAACTATGGATTGAGGCTTAATTGGTTATCAGACACTAAGAAATAACGTCATGTCGTCATGGTAGGTGATGCAGGATGGAAGTAGACTAGAGTTAGGGATTTGAAAATTTAGGGTTTTGAAAATATTTTGGAAAGAATAAAGGGGTTCGGGAATCCACCCAGACAAATCCACGCCCACTTTCAACGAATCAACGATGAGAGATTTGTTTTTGGAACAAAACAAATCTACGCAGTTTCTCAAAATTCAATTCTTTATTCAATCATCAATTGTCTACAAAATACTTCATAAAGAGCTTATTTATAGGAAAACTCCAACAAACAAAATTCTAATAGAATTCAAAATCCTATAAAATCAAAAATCCTATCAAGTATCCTAATAAAATTTAAAATCCTAACAAAATCCTAATAGAATTCAAAATCCTAACAAAATACTAATTGAATCAAATCTAATCTCTATCAATTCTCTCCGGTTTCGAATCATTCATTCTCGATGAATGTGGAGATAAAATATATTAAACGCGTCTGGATTGAACTGATTTGCATCCTTCTACGAAGCATGCCAATTGGGCCACGGTGGCAGTCGAGGAATTATAACTTGTGCATCACATCTGAACCAAAGTGGGGAGTGAATTAGTTTCAGATGACTGTAGATTTGAAAAGCTACTTGTAATGGAAGTAATAGAATGAATCTCATTGAAAGTCGAGTTGATATAAGAATCGCACAAATTATTTTAGTTATGAATAGTGGAAGCAATCCTCTTAGAATTTTTAATGAATATGTATGTTGAACTGGTAATTTTCTCACAATTCTTGTAACGAATCTCTCAAGGAGAACTGAAACTTTCACTTCATTATCAACAATAAATTTTTTCTGTCCGAAATCTCGCTTTGCACTAAAAGTCTCTGTACTCCTTGTACATTTGCAACTGATATACAAATATTATCAGTAAATATGAATTATTGACGAAGTTTCTTACGAAACTTTAGTAGAAAATTTTCCAATGAAACGGTAGGTTTCATGGATATGTCATATAGGAGAATATGAGGTATTTCTGTTAATTTCTCTTCATGAACATGATCATCAAGAGGATCCACAGGCAGCTGAAATTTCGCAGTTGATTCCATTAAGAGATTTTCAGAAATTTGAACCACTGAATTTTCAACTTGTATGGGCGGAAAGGAAGTTTCATTTGGCATTAATAGTGGTTCATCATGAACTTTTGTATTCAGTGTAGACTGCAAAACACATTCGTCATAAAAAATAGGAATATCTACTTCAATCTTGTTGGCGATATTATCATCGTTAATCATTTGACTTCTTTCATCCCTGCTTTTAAGTGTTTGGTTGAAACTGTTAAGTATTTGGTTACACTTTTCAAGCTCATCAATCACATATTGAAGTTTTTCATCATCAGTTATTGTTTTAGGCTCAGACGATTGAAACTGATGATATGATAAATTTAGAAGGCGGTGTTAAGTATACCGATTACGAAGTAGACATCACAAGATATCACAATCTAAGCATAATTTATACTCTCTATTCCAGTATAAGCTTCTCCACCCAGTTTTAGTCGGGTGTAAAGATATTTCTGTGCTGAAATCAATTGGAATTTAGAAAGAAATATTGGAGATGATTCTTCCAATCTTGATAATTTTGTCGATCGTCAAAACCGTAAAAAACAGGTATAGTAACATACGTATCATGCTCAACTTACAATGTATTAGCATTTGTGTTGATATAATGACCATAGAACATGAACCTTATGTATAATCAACTCAAAATTTTAGCTCAAAAAGTTTAGGAAATATCTAAAGATCACAGCGGCTTGAAAACGGCTCGAATCAGAGTTGAAGCGGCTCGAAAACAGCTCTGATACATGAAGATGCCGAATCTTTAGCTCTGATACCAAATTTGACACAGAATGGAAGCAGATAAGATTTAGCGATTTGGAAATTTAGGGTTTTGGAAAGATTTGAGGATGAACAAAGGGGTTCAGGAATCCAATCAGGAACGAATCCACGAGGAGAGATTTGTTTTTGGAACACAGCGAATCCACGTATTTTCTCAAAATTCAATTCTTTATTCAATCATCAATTGTCTACATAATACTTCATACAGAGTTTATTTATAGGAAAACTCCAATAAACAAAATCTTAACAGAATCCAAAATCCTATAAAATCAAAAATCCTATCAAATATCCTAATAAAATCTAAAATCTTAACAAAGTCCTAATAGAATTCAAAATCTTAACAAAATCCTAATAGAATTAAATCTAATTTGCATTAGTAGGTATATGACAGACAATGTAAAGGCAGGCTTTGTAGGATGAAACCACGAGGAAGCTCGAAGCATAGAATAGGCACCAGCTACTGGCAACACTCTAAGGGCATCTATGAATTGTTGTTGCACCGTCAACCAAAATGCAGAATAAACCATTGCATCGCCAATATTGCTATGAGGTAAACACAATTCGAAGGTGGAGCATCTTGTGTCGCTTTAACACTCAAAGGGCGGGGAGGGCATGAGCCACCAACAACACCAAGAGCTAAGACATAAAATGTTGTCGTGCCTTGGTGCAATAAGCGGAAGCAAATGCTTCATTCCCTTCTATGCCTTAGTGCCGATCACCGAGTCGAGAGGTGTAGAAGATTGTGGGTCTTAATCACTCGAATTGCAGGGTGAAACTTTGTCGACTGCATGACCCTGAACTAGTGACGCATATCATATGAAATATCAGTCTTTTGACCTGATCTTGACTCACTACGAGATCTAACGCATTGAGTACACAAGATAAAAACATAGTGACAAGAAGAAAACCATGAAATAAGGTGGTTTGGTTGATCAAATTTAATCTACACAAGAATTTTCAACTATGATGGAGAATGCAATGGATTACATGTAAGAGATAACCATCATCCAACCTCTCGTATCTTTCTTCAGTTCGCAATTCTCATATCGCTCTCTCGAGTAACTATAAGAGATTCCATAGCCTATCTCTCAATTCATCTATATATATATATATATATATATATATATATATATAGAGAGAGAGAGAGAGAGAGAGAGAGAGAGAACGGAAAATTCACTGGCGGTGAAGGAAGGGAGTTCCTTCACCGCCGCTTAGGTGGCCTAATAAAATTATTACATGTGGCACTACTCAAGGTAACAAATAAAAAAATTTCCTTAACCGCGCTTTAAGTGGCGTCACATGTAATAATTTTATTAGGCCACCTAAGCGGCGTTGAAGGAACTCCCTTCACCACCGGTGAATGTCTCGTTTACTCATATATATATGCACAAATCCAAACCCTAGTAGGATAGTACTGTATTCTTCTATTACTAACCTAAATTTAATAGAAAATTGGTCTAATCTTTAATCACATATGGATATTCAACGAATGCATGAAACAAATCCAACAATCTCCGCCTTGACTTATATTTGTTGAGTCCTATAACCTGGAGAAACTTCATTAGTCATGCCATCCATTTTGCAGACATAAACTGCAAATGCACTATGCTCCACCTCTTGGGAAACAATTCATACAACTATCATTTCTAATCTTAGCACTAATAGTCATGTCAACATGCCACCCTATAACATTTAAGGCCTCTTATCGTACTCTCGAATACTTGATGACTATACCACTATGTTCCATTGAGCATTCAGAATTTTATCACCATTCTCTACCTTGATCAAGATAACAAGACCATTTGAGCATAGATCACTCTCATCTTCCTAACGGAGAACATGACCACTACATAATTCATACTTCACCTTGATCTTATTAGTGCCTACAGTCACTCCTATTTCCCTCACTATAGAAAGTGATTGCTACTTACATTATACTCCACCTTGGCTAGCTATCCCTCTGTTTAAACAACGTGATCATCTCAAGAAACTAACTTGGGGATCATATATACTCAAAGAATTGTACATCCATCAACATGAGCATCTATGATGAATCTCAATTGTATATAAAGTAATTGCTACTTACATTATACTCCATCATGGCTAGCTACCCCTCTGTATAAACAACATGATCATCTTAGGAAAACTAACTCGGCGATCATATATATCATCTATGACTCATCATTGTCTCAAAGAACTCTGCATCCATCAACAAGAGCATCTATGATGAATCTCTATTGTACATATAGCCACCACCAACTATATCTCATCATCTCTCAAAGAACTCTGCATCCATCAGCATGCGCATATACGACGAATCTCAATTATACATATAGCCACCACTATCTTATGACCAATCTGGTCATATTTGATCATCTTTGACCGCATGAATCCTCACTAAATTGTACAAAACCTTCTCTAGACAGCTAAGCTAGCTCAATTCATCCGCTTCATTGCATTTTTTATGCTGGATAATATAGAAATTGACTTACGGATTTATTTTAATTAGACTCTGATTTCTTGATCCTTGCTAAGATCAACCTTAATGATTGATCTCACTTTAAACCTGTCTGCGTTTTCATTAGCTAGCTTTCCTATTTGGTATTTGGCAACTAGTACCAAATATCACAACACACTTAATTTTTCTCAATTAATTTTTATCTTTTTCTCTTGTGCGAAAGTCCACCATGTGAACTCAAGAATTTAAAGAAACGAAAATTGTTGTGTTGAATGCACACACGAGATCCTGATACCAAGTAACTCTCTATCTCGTAAGGAAAAACACATCTTCTAAGCAACACTAAAACAATCACTATTGCCTAGGGTTTCATCAAATTTCAACATGTGCCACCTCTAGTGGTAGCCCCTAACCACTTCTGCTTGGACTTTCACCGACATCTCGTTGTGCTGGCCATCATTGAATCTGAGCCCAAACACTAGCTATCTCCTTACTGATCATAGGTTCTTGGTCACTCTGGGTATCCCTATCTGGCCTTGCGCTATCCTACAATTCAGTTCTAGGTGTTCATATTTATTTTTTTCACACTTCTTTCTTGCTTCACTTGACACTTTTGCCTCCTATTGTCAATCCAACACCGCCTCAATTGCTCTCTAACTTGAAGTTGCTTTGGACGATCTTGCACTTGATGTCAACTTTACCATCTTTTGTGCTCACGCCTTAACTTGTTGAAAGGGATTTGTCGTACAAGTTCTTTTGATTTCAGAGTATGTGAGTTCCAATCACAGAAGAGAAATAACTATAGTTATGCACACCAACTCAGATTTATGTGGTTTGTCCTTAAATTTGATATCCATGGCCACTACTATTTTTTCGCCATTTGAAAATTAGGGTTATAAGGATGAGAATATAAATACAAGGTCTGCAGTCTAGTAAAATAGAAAATACTATTATACCCTTCTAAATTTTCCCTAGGGATACAACCACTGAATACCTAAGTTTGGGTTAAGGAGCTCTGCCCCCTGACTCCCCCACCAACATAGGCTCCACAAACCCAAAATATCACCATGGGCTTTAATGCCACAAATAGAAAACATTGATCTCCTACTTGATCTCGACTGGCTGCAAGATCTAACACCTCAAGCATCCATAATAAAAACTCAATCATAAGAAGAACCCAAAGAAATAGCGTGCTTTGGTTGACCATGTTCGACCTACATATACGGTCAACAACATGAGAATTTTCACAATGGATTATAAAGGAGAACTCTCTCTCTCCGGTCTCTTACATCTTTCATTACAACTAGGCTCTCATGTTTCTCTCTTGATTAAGTACAAGAGATTTTGAATCGTGTCTCTCAATTCATCTACGATATATATGGACTTGGCTCCTTCTTGACGGATTTGAGGCTGTATTTTCCCATTTAAAATCAACTTTTGGACATTCTTAACATTCATATCATTTAAGTTGATCTATATTATTTGAAGTGGATATAAACCAAAAAAAAAGAATTTTAATTATTTTTTGACCATGCATCTAATAGGCAGAAAATAGACAATTTAACTTGTGAGTAGTTAGTTTAACAGTGTAGAATATTTAAAATCTAACAAAAATTGGTGTGTAAGTATTTCTAAGTATTTCAATTATGACTAAATGGTTGGATTGAGAATTTATATACCTTTAAATGTAGATATATGAAAAGTAGCATTTTCGTGCTTACTTGATGTATTGCCAAAAAAATTAGATAATTTTAATTAGTATAGAGGACTTTAAATGGGATAGAGCAACTTTTACGGAGTGACATGACAGTGAATGTCCCATCATTGAAATCCAAGAGAAAGACTATGAGCCAAATCCTTCTCTAAGGATCCAAGGCTATCTATATATATGTGTGTGCATGTATGCCTGGGGGCAAGCATTTGAGTTCCGGTCTCAAACAAAGACTCATTAGAACTCCCACAACTGAGCTGTCCCATGAAAGATATGAGCCGTGCATAATGGTATACACATACTTATTAGCTTACAAGCAAAATTTCAAGTCATTCCAATACCGTTTACCTATGATTTAATTGGTTTTTAAAAAAATGTAGTTTCAACCATAGAAAAAATTATCATCTGGTGGAAGGGTAAACGTGTTAGAATGACTTGAAATTTATATATAAGCTAATTAACATAAGTAGATCAAGAAGTATAGTTTAGATATTCTATTGAATGACCCGATGATAGAGTTCTCACAAATCTTAGTTTGAGGTCCGGACCTCAAATGATTGAACCCATATATGTACAAGGTGTCAACATAGGGAATTGCCTATAGAGGCGCCTCCAAATCTCAAATATAGAGGGTATATGTGGACGATCCGAACCGTTGTAATCTCCACATCTAAAATGATGGTGTACAAAATTCACCCATTTTCGATATATTTTGACGGTTTGACCTTACATTGATAAGTACAAATGAACGATTTTTAACAATTGTACAAATAAGACCTTTTGATTGATAATGATAAAGTTTCTAAATTATAAGATTTTTTATACACCACATATTTAGAACAAGAAAATTACAACTAACAGTTCAGATCGTTCACATAAACTCTCTAAATTGAAATTTAAGAGCACTTTTATAGGTAATTTCCTATGAAAATATCTTGGGTATACTTTTTGCATATGTATGTATGTATAAAGGCACTAATCTAAACTGTAGTAGGCTCACACTATATACTTCGATTGATAACCCAAATAAAATAGAAGATTGGCTTATCTGACGTCAAGTCCAAGTAGGACTTGACGTGATCCCTGATTATATCTTGATGCTCAATGGATACGTGAGAAAGACCCAACATGTGTCAACATGTGTCACTCCACCAAAGTTTGCAGTCGAGCACCATCAAAGTTTCCACACAAGATGGAAAGAAAGAAAATCGGGATGAATTCGTGAGGAATTAGAGAGGAGAGAAAGGGAAAGATGGAGATTTGGTGGGGAATTAGGTGGGGATGGCTGGGGTTATGTAGCCAGGAAATTGAGGGGAAGAGAGAGGAGAGGAAGCTAAATTTTCGCCTCTCCCCAGTAAAACTTGTTGAGATGCAAGAGGCCAGTCCAGTAAAGCATTTTGATTAAAGAAAACTAGAACTATTGCTAAAGCTTCAGAACTACACGAGTGCTTCTATATGGTCAGTTCAACTATGAATGAATGACTGGGTTTTACATCTAAATGATAGTGTCCACAAACAAGTACAGAAAAACGTTAAGAAGATACATTTACCTTTAGTATAGGAGTTGATTACATGACCGTCTCATAGTCTGCCGGGTGGAGCCTGAGTTCCCTCTAAGGGCCTTGCTATTGTACTACTGTACTATTCAATTCGTATTCATTCACTATCGATAGCAAAAGTCTAGCACCGCTAAACAAATAAGTATTATGAGGAAAAACTCAAGTATGCAAACGTTTACAAGATATTTTAAGTATTCTTGAGGACTTGATGCACCAAAAGTGAAGATAAGATTCTGAACTCTGAACTCACCTGAGACTATTTGAATAATTTGTATAAAATTGTGAATTTGTTTATCTAGCGACGGTCTCCTAGTCTCTGGACGTTCTTGGATCTACCATAACTGAACTACTAGGAAGCAGCATACCACGCCTTACCAATTAAGGGATGGGTATCAGACGCAGTAGAAAAGATCCTTTTGCCTTAGTGTGGCTTCTTATTTAGTGGACTGGTAGAATCGTATGTTTAACCAATTTGAAAACAAGCTGATGGATTAGGAAAATTAGTCCCAGCATTAAAATGTCAATTGACTCTTCATGTGTTTTGTGGCAAGGGAGGAGAGAGGAACTAAGAGACAGGGACAGAGCCCAACAGTTGTACCTTCATGTCAAGGCCGAGGTAGAGAACTGCATCGACTATCTGAAGGAAAAGCGAGAGAGAGACCCCTACCGTAATCTAATCCCAAGACTTATTTATCAGGCCACCCAAGGTTTCGATGCAGAAGTCCCCACATTTGAGCTTTGAAAGCATCTCATTCTGACGATATCATTTGGATTCTTGATTTAGTACTGCAAACATGGCTCAGTGCTGCAACTTGTGAATGTTGCCCATTTAATTTCATGACATTAATATTTATCATTGATGTATATCATTTGATTCAGTCACAGCTTTTTCCCAAGGTAAGCTGTGGGTTTCAAGATATTTCAGTCACCAGTGAACTGCTGCATGTAATATTGTTCCCTCTTTTTTTTTTTTTTTTTTTTTATTTCTTTCTTTTTCTGTTGGGGGAGAATTACAATGTTTGGTTTTATCTCTATATAAAATATTATTCCTAATAAATTTGTTTGTCTCTTTCTTTATTTTCATCATTTTACATTATTATTTTTTTGGATTCCTCCACACAGTTACTTTGCTCTGTACTACGATGTTCATTTGATAGTGTTTTACCTTACATATAAAGTTGAAACTTAATTTTGTGATGAAAGGTTCCCAAAAGTTAATTTTATTTCATTGTGTGCATTTTTATGTACAAGACATGAGTAGCAAAAGCTAAGTTCATGTTATTATAAATTAAGTAGTAACACCTTTACTCGCTTATTTTTCCTCGAACTAGAGCCATTTAGGTGAGAGTTTTGGTTCCTACCACATTAGCTGTAAAGAGAACGAGTAATTAAGTAATCATATGTGATTCGGCAATTCACTGGATTCTTGTTGGATTTTAAGAATATAACTCCATATTGCTCACATCATAACTATTGTCTATTGTCATTTAGATCCTTCAGCCTATATAACTATTATATGAAAATATGAAACTCAAAAGCTATTGGCAAGATTCAGAAATAGAAGAAGTTTTGCAAAAAAAAAAAAAAACTTTCCAGTGAGCTGTTTTCTGAAATAATTTCTCATAACTGGGGGACTAATATGGAATAGGCCAATGCAAGAAGTTCACTATTCACTTACAGAAAAAGAAAAAAAAGAATAGAGTGGTATAGTAAAACCCTTCTCTTTGTTTTACCTGGGAGGATTATTGCGTGAATTGTATTTTATATAACATGAGTTTTGCATGAATGAAGCATACATAAAGGTAATGACATTTTTCAGTTTCAAAATGATAGCCAACTCCAATTGCAATGATACTTGAAACCTAATAACTTGCTATGTTTCCACAATAATAATGCATCCATATAGGTTCCAAAAACAGTTAAACACAGTTGATGAGAAGTCGGGGGTAATTAAAGTTGAGGACATACTAATGTATTCTAGAAGAAAATTTTCAAATGCCACTAAGGCCGTGGAAGTGGTTAAAGTAAAAAATTAAAGTAGTTTCCAAAATAAAAGTTTAAAAAGAGAGTTTTTCAATAGATTTCAATTGTTTGTGTGCTCAAAGTAAGAAGTGTAATAAAAAAATATTATTTTATTATCAAAAATGAGAAACTAATAAAAAAAATAATATCTTATCTTGTTTCTTGAGTTTTAAGAGCACTTCCAATTAAAAATGAGAGGAAGAGAAAATGAGAAGTAGGAGTGCCACATAGAATCTATATCATTATAGTAGAAGTAACTTCTAATTCTCGTCTTGATCAAAACAAACACATGAAATAGTAAAAATAGTTTCATTTCTACTACTTACACCCTAAGACGACTCTATTAGTGACAAACACATGAAATAGTAAAAATAGTTTTATTTCCACTACTTACACCCTAAGACGACTCTATTAGTGGTAGCAGAGTTGGAGTCTATATAACTCGAGAAACTAATAATTACAAAACGATTCTATATAATTCGAGAAACTCATAATTACAAAACGACTATTAGTGGTAGCGGAGTTGGAGTCTATATGTAACTCAAGAAACTCATAATTACAAAAGGAAGCGGATCCCATCTTTTTGTATATTTGAAGGGTCACTTGCTTGTACGGAGTAGGCTTATTCATCAACTTTCGCTTGATTTAGTTTCAAACTGTTTTGATTGGTCCTATAATTAACAATATGCTTCAACTTTCGCTTGATTTAGTTTCAAACTGTTTTGATTGGTCCTATAATTAACAATATGCTTTACTAGAAGAATTGAAAAGAAAGCATACAGTGAATATCCTCTTGGTTCCTCTATATAGCCCTCATTTGAAGAAACTCCTTGAGAAATTGGAGTAAATTAAAATAGAGCTATAACTAGAATTTCTAGTCATTCAAGCTAAAGCATATTAATTATTACCAAGATAAAGGTGTACTTCTTATGTTGCTTGTTTTAAACATTGATTCAATCTTTAGGAGCAGGAGTTGATAAACAAATACATTTTGAGAAAAAACTAGGAATTTAGATGAATAATCTTAGTTATGGGACAAGCATGGTTATTAGATGAGAATTATATATTGTAGTTGCAATGGAATACTTTGAATGACAAAATTTTAAAATTTAATAAAATATATATTTACAAGATTTTTTAGGGTACAATATATTTATAAGAAATGTGAGTACTTTTGCGCTCCTTTTAAAAAAAAAAAAGAAGGAAATATGCATAATTTATTTCATAGCTTAAAACGTATCCATGCTTTTTTCGGAAATCTTTTTTTTTTTTTGACTATATATATATATATATATATATATATATATATATATATATATATATATATATATATATATATATATATATATATATTCCTTCTTAGGTTCATGTTTATTATAAGAAGTTCATGATTGGTAGGTAATTGATGAGTTGAAGGGTGATATGAAATGGTGTAATAATTCTAACTATTTCAGTCGTGACAGAAATATATTTTTGCAATTCTAAATTGTCTTTTGCAAATCAAATCCATGTAGAGCCACAAATTGGCATTTTGAAGCTTTTTCATGAGATTCTTTGCTTGTTGGGGTTTAAAAAGCTATATAAATCAGTTAGTATCACAGCGCTTCCATTGACTCTTTTTGAACCCGCAATATAAGAATCAGAATCTACCATACTCAAACTCGGGAAAACAACTTTCTTAACATTAAAATAGGCAAAAACAAGAAAGTACTACACTATTCTTGAAAAAGAAAAACTTATCTGCCACCGAACCAAAAATCAGAAATATCAAAGTACTTATGCAACTGAACAATAATAAAAATTAAGAAAAAACTTCAAAATTAGGAATGAGAATAAACAATTCATGTCTCTTCTGTATGCAAATCAACAAAATATATGTTAAAATACAAAATAATTTTCCTCAACTCTCATAATAATTTTGAAATTTTGGTACAGTGAAAGAAATTTCAAAATGGTATAAAAAACAACTCAGCTTCAAATTCTGTCAGACAGGTTGCATGCTCCGAAATTATGATTAAGCATTTATTTTATTTTCAAGTGAAAAAATTGTGGTACTTGTTCTGGGAATCCAAAGATCAATTCGGAAGACAAAATTACACAGTTTTCCCAATGCATTTGGATCTAATAAAATCATTTTTCTGAAATGTAAGGAACAAAAACATATATTTTCGTAGTTGTGTCAGTAAATATTCCTCTTTGTGCCATTCTAATAGCAGCACAGTCGCACTTAGCATCTCTCTATACCATTAAACTTTAATCAAACAACTAGTTGGCATTATAACTAATTGGAGTCTAATAGTATTTCAGTACATTGAGCATGGATCTTGCCTCGTAATTAGACATACACATACTTGTATAATAATAGTTCAAGTACACGGTTTATGAAAGCTTCTAGATTTGCGTTGCATTTCATGGAGACAGATTCAGAGCATACACAGTTGTGTGGAGATCGTTAATAGTTTATGACAATCAATATGTACTTCAGCATTATAGAAAAGAGTTACTTCATTATTATTCGAGTTCTCCATTTTTTTCCCCTTATGAGTGATTCCATTCTGTCCGTTATATATGAGGAGTATCATATAAGCATAACGATGAAACATTTGAGGAGCTTGGGGTCGAAAACATTATACATGATGCGAAATAATTTTGAAAAATATAGGATACATAGGACGTTAGAGTATACCCCCAATGTGTTGGTTTACACTGCTAGGGTTCAAACACTGCTTGCATCAGGTTCCAACTCTCGACTAACAGACGCTGCCTGCTCCAGTTGAGTTGGCTTTTATACTCTCTGCCTCTAGCATCATCATGTACTGTGAACTGAGAGGCCGGAGGGGACAAAGAATTTACACAAGCTCAAGATGCAAAGCATTTTCAGAAAGAGGGGTTAAAAAGGAATTCAACTCCATATCCCCTGCTTGAATAATGAATGACAAGTATCTGAAACTTGGAATAGATGTCGAATACATATCCAAATGTAATGGAGAGGTAAAAGCGAGTAACAGCGTCGGTAACATCCAATACTCCCAGGGGGTTAAAAAAAAAAAGGGCACTGGAAACATTCTAGTTCCCTGTATCTAAAGTATCTTTTGTTACCATGATGCATGAAGAGGACTAAAGTTGAAGGTTGGACTTCTTTTTTTTTTTTTCGCTGCAATATAGATGCAGAGTTTACTCGCGGGCAAGTCAAGTCTGCATCAACATGAGACCATTAAATTACTTTATATATATATATATATATATATATATATATATATATATATATATATATATATATATAAGTTCTCTGCAAATTGGAGAGAGGTGTTTGCATCAGACAACATGGGTGACAATGGACTGAGTTGACCCAGAAGCTAAAAGATATGTGCATATTTACAATTGAGATGGAGCCAGCGATGATATATGCTGGCCGAGAGCAGGGCGATCTGTCTGCCTGTCAGTTGCCTATGTCGAAGTATTTTGGATCAGCCGGGAAGTGATGCTCCACATTCAACTGCCCACAAACACCACACAATCAAAACATACCCCATTAAAATCATATCAAACTTCCATTAGATCACAATCAACAACACACAAGCAAAAAACACACAGCTCGCCATATGGTCAATGCAACAGCGTAACACATGCTTGCTTGCGCAGACATGCATGATAGAATCAGAATACTCAAAACCCTCATCTAGCATAAGATAGCCACCCTGTATCTCTTGATATGAGATGTCAAAGAACAATGCAGGACTCATGAAAATCAGGCCCAAACTGAGAAAGGAAAGCAAGATGACTTTATAGTGAGAACTTTGATCTAAAGCGTAGGTTTCCACCATAATTTCGTCTCTATGTGTCTTGAGGGTATAGGCCATTGATCAAAGAACAGAGTAGAACTAGAAAAATGCATGCTTGGCATAATCACATAGAAAGTCTGGATATATAACTTGGAAAAACGATTACAAAAATGTTACGATCAGGGGAAAGAAGAACAGAAAATAACAGAACAACCATTACTGAAAGGAAAAGATGACTACCAGCCAGAAAAAAGTTGGCAGATAAAGTAAGAAAGCAAAAAACTGTGTCGGACACGCCATGCAGCGTGTCCAATAAAATAAGGGAAAAAAACACCATGTCAATGCCGTACTTGTGCTTCTTGTAGGTTGTAACTAAAAAGAAGAGAGTTAGATGGCTTGAAAAATTAAAAAATATTGTTAAATTGGTAATTCAATCTAGTTTTGTGAAGTTATAATTTAATATTTTTATGTGGACATGAGTCTTATTTGGTTTCCATAGCTGAGAAAATGAACTTTTGTGTTCATACTATACGTTGATCAATGACTCGCTGTAATTATAACATTCTCTTTTTATCTCATTACATATAGAGAGAGCGGGAGAGAGATGCATGGTTGGTGATGAGATTTGTCCTTTATAAAGGAATAAAGAGACAAAACCATGCATTGCTAGCGATTTCGTTTTGAATATTTTAGTAAAATTATTATGTTAATAATAAATATATATATAGCTATATTTATGTTTTTTCCTGTGTTCTTGTCGTATCCGTGTCCTCATTTTTCCACAAATGCCGTGTCCCTATATGTGCTTCCTAGCCTTCACCATGTTGTAGGTATAAGAAGGTGGTTATGTAACATGATGCCAGATGAATCGATGAGAAAATCAAACTAGGGCCAAAGAATAAAGTAGAGATATGTTGAAGTAACCCCCTAAAGAACACCCAAACCTTCACAGGGTGTTTTGCAAAAAAGAAATCCCATTACTCCAGAAATCCAAGAGCCAAAAAAATATCAGCTTGAGATTTTAGACATCACATCAATAATTAGCACTTGATAAAAAACAGTGATTAAGTACTTGAGTTGGAAAACGAATTCAGCACTGTGAATTTATGGATATTTAAAATGGTTATAGAAAAATGCAGCCATGTCAGTCAATCCACTAATTTCAACTTCATATATATATATATATATATATATATATATATATATATATATATATATATATATATATATATATATATATATATATGTGAGAAAATGGAAAATTCACCAGCAGTAAAGAAACTTCCTTCACCGCCGCTTAGGTGGCCAAATACAATTATTACACATTGCGCCACTTAACGTAACAAATAAAAGAACTCTCTTAACCGCATCTTGAGTGGTGCCACGTGTAATAATTTTATTGGGCCACCTAAGCGGCGGTGAAGGAACCGATGAATTTTTCGTTTACTCTATATATATATATATATATATATATATATATATATATATATATAAAGCCTCACGTTGAATCAGACAGAAGTCTGTCCAAAGGAAAAACGGGAGACAAAAGATAAGTGCCATACCTTTCCCTCATCTGCATCAGAATGTCGTTGAGGGAAAACAACCCTAAGATCATTATAGAGGTAAAAACGCCTCTCTCCCTCTGTATCCAAATTGCATTTTTGGGGGGCTGGGAAGGGATCAGATACGCATCTCTGCATGGACTTCAAACATTTCCTTGAAGCGGGACAAAGAAAACGGAGATGAAGAGCATAACGAAGAGCACCAGGGTTAGCCTTTGGAAAGCTATTCGCAGATTTTGTGTTGATTGTGTGCAAAGCATCAAACTGATTATGAGCATATTTATCGAAACGTTGGCACTGGTCCCCGTTTAATATAGTGCTATCTTTTCGATTGACACTACAATCAAACCTATTTGATGGTCCTAGGCAGAAATCGGTTGATGAAAACACCGAGTTTCTCTCTTTTAGGTTTTGATCCTTACTTGGCAGGTCCCCGGTGTGTACACAGCCTGTCAAACCATAAGACATAGATTCAGTGGAGTTCGATCTATCCAAGAGCATGCACGTAAATATTTGATATGGAATTCTGCATGCTTGTATGCGTATTTATGTGCGTGTGAGAGAGAGTATAAGCTTTACTTTAATTACTTGAACGTGGAGTTGACATGCTTTTAACCACTGGTAAGCATCATAATGAATGTATAATGCAATGAAAGCTTGTTTATTTGCATTCATTGCCTAACTAAAGAAATCGTAGTAATCAGAGGTATAAATCAATGGTTGCCAACTCGCCAACTTACATCCAAATATTAAAGTGAAATTGTACTCCCACAATCACAAACACTGACTGATTCATTACACTTACTAGACTTGCCTGCACACTTCAAATGTTCACTTTTCTCAGACGTCATCGTAGCTGAAGTTCCAAATTTTGCCTCTTGACATTTGGTTTCTTCTTTAGCTTGGTCAGAGGATGCAGGAGAAGCCAAGGTTACCTTCTGACGCATGAATGTCTGTTTCAATTACCAAGGAGACAAAAAAAGTATTAAAGACAAAGGAGTAAGTAATATAAAAAACTCTAAGCTCATCTGGGACCTTCTCTACATTAAAGTTGCATTCTGTGCCCAAGATGTTAGTTAGAAAATGAAATGATTTGGTGTATGCCAAAGTGTTTATGACCTGATGTGATATGCAATGTGACCTATCTACTCCTAAACAGCTTAGCCCCTTTAACCTGGTACAGCAAGGCTATTGCATATATTAAGTCAGCACCCACTATCATGGATAATGACTAGCAAGCTAAATATAGAAAGACCAGACTCTGTTGAAACAAGGTTTTAAGTATTGGTATCTGTTTCGATATTGGTTAATTGTATCGAAATCATAATTTCAGGCATGTCATGTTTTAAATACCAGAAATATTGGCAATTCCAGACATATATTATGGTTATCATGTATCGGGTACCTTAGAATCCTATATGATATTTATATAACATATAATCGGTATTGGCAGATGTTTAAAACCTTGTGTGAAACCTCCATTGCACATTAAATGGTAATGACCATTAAGATGAGCACAAAGCTCATAGCTCTATCAAGCATATGTTTTCTTAGTTATATGTGCTTCAAATGTTTATTTGGTTTAGATTTGATTTATGACTAGCTAAGAAAGGTCCAGCCTCTGAGATTGGGATTGATTAGCTTTGGAGTCTTCACATATTACTTAACAGAGATGCACACAATTCTAGAAACAAGCATTTTACATAACAGATAGGGATATTATGTCAAGAGACTTCCTTTCAATTATTTCTACACATAAGTGACCCCATGCTGACCTCAAGGCTGGAAGAAGATTACACTAGGCTAGGGTGAAGGCCCCAAGATGGGAAAGGAAAGCATCCACATCAGAGGAAAGAGCACATCATGAAGGGACAGGGAAAGCACACTAAAGGTAGGATGAACTTCTTCACGTCAAAAAACAGACATTATTAAAGCGGGGAGAACCTCATACGTGTCAGACAAACAAGTCAAACACCAATGCTTCTGTTACATGCGCTTTTTGAATTGTATGTGTCACATAACATGTGTTTCAACAACTGTGCAACATAGGTTCCTACCCTCAAGATCTTCCCGTGCACATGCAAAGTAGTTAAGAGGGATGCCATGTCTCTCCAGTCTTCGAATCACCAGCAGATCTCCTATAATAGAATCCTACATTCTATTGCCACCGTTTTGGGCCTTTGGTACACCTTTCCGACGCACATAGGAGATTCAAAACACATGACCACCCACTTGGAATGGGAGTGATGGCATGCTTGAGCTTGGAATTTCAAGTTGCGGACAGTTATTTCAAGAGGCAGTTCAAATTAAAAGGCAATCACTAGTTTATTAATAGGCCCTGGCAGGTTCTTATTCCCTAGAATCACATCTACACTTAATATCACAGCCAATCTGAGTTCCCTTTCCTTATATCATTATCTCTTTACACATTACAGGCATCTTATGTCATCCCCACCCATGGACCTCCATGGTAACTAAGATGGTGTAGAGTCTGTAGACATCCATCAATTTTGCAGTTCCAAGGAAGCATCATGATGTCCCAATTGTGGATGTCCCAATACCACTGAAGATTCAAGGTCCCATTTCATAAATGACAAGCAGCTGTAGGTTTCATGAGTTTATATAGTTAGCTAGTCAGGGTTAACAACCTGAATTTTTATCATTGTACAGAAGGGAGTTAGGGTGTAGGGGTTTACCAATTCCGTGTGTGATAGTTGAGATCAAATGCCTCGAACTTGCAAGCTGGAGTTACCAAAAGACAGGTTAAAAAGCTACGGTCTCAAACATTCATCTTACCTTAGTTCCAGCAGGCATATCGCTCAAATCGTAGTTACAAAAGAACGTGTGAACGGGGGTCTTCTCTGGGTTGCTGAGTACCTATAAAACCAATCATCTAAATAAAAAAGGAAGCAAATATTATCCCAAATAAAACAATACAAAAATTAAAAAAATAAAAACAGTTTCTACACCTAATGCCAAGAAAAAGTTTCAAACTGTTTGCAATACTATAATTGCATATTCAATCAATGATATATATATCGTGCTTCAGCTAGCGGATGATGAAGAGGGAGACAGAAGGTTGAGACTGATCAGTAAACTGAGGAACCAGATCCTCACGTTACTTACAATACCTATTGCCAGGAGAATGACTACAGCTGGTGAGATGAATGCCTAAGCTAACCTTTGCAATTTTAATTGTGGATAAGATGTGAAAAGGAAGCCTGAGGGCCAGTACAGAGGTTTTGTGAGGCATGAAATTGGTATGACGGAATGACTCCAAGAAATAGGGGCCATCTAAAAGAGTTGAGCAGGGCCAAGAGGCCAAGCAGCGGCATCCAGACTCAGATAAAAAATAAAACAAAACTGGGACAGCAAAATAAAATGGAAATCACCATGTTGAAAGAGAATTAAAGGATGTGTATATTACAAAGGGATCACGTAGCACCCCAGCCTACAGGTTCTTGTCCTTGATCTAAGTGCAGTGGACTTTGTCCTGGTAAAAGCCAAGCATGTCCTCAGAACCCAAGAACATACCAACAGTAACCCAAAAAGGAGAGAAAAGAACACAAGGACAAATCACAGCTATCAGACAGAGAAGAAAGATACATATTTTTCTAATATATGTTGGAATTAGCACTAATGAGACCAGTTAGCGTATAGAACAAACTCGAAATCAAAAGACAAAAAACTTCATCCTAAATGGACAAATACCATGTCTAAATACAAATAATGTTTTTGGAATAAGATAAGAAATCTGGATCTCAAAAGTAAATGGATGCTTCATACAATTAGAAGGTCAAGTGTAGCACAATTTAAAAACTTTGAGTATGAATATTTTCCCTGAATTGGGAACACGTCTAGGGGTTAACATGGTTTTTTTACATACAGTTGTAGCTCCTAGAGTATAATCAAAATTTAGTAACTAGGCATGCCCTAGTTTCCAGCATTTAATAAAACAGAAGATTAAAATAACAAAAAGGACAAACTTTAATCAGTAACATAACAAAAAACCAGTCCAAACAACTGAAAAGAAAAAAAAAAACACTAAAAAACGTAATACATAAATAAATGGTACATAGTTGTAACAATGAAGTCAATCAAGTTAGCAAGATGGCATCCACTTACTGGTTGTAAAGGTAAGAACCCAACAGTGCCATAATTCTTCATCAAATAAGAATCGGGTCCAGTAAGTTACAGAAAAGTTGATTATATTAGAGGAATCAGCGCATGTTCCCAGCAAGCCATGGCTTGTTTGCTTAACCTTCTTGTATTCGTTCATTGAGGCTAAGTCTCATGTCCTGGGACTTGTAACCGAGTTCATCCCAGAATTGCATCCCAGAAACAGAGATTTAATCAGCTATTCATATCAACATTATTAGTGTCATCAAAACCCTTTCTATAGTGCTTTAAAGGAAATGTATATCGGTAATCCAAAAAAAATCACATAAAGTCACAATCATATGGCAACATAATGTAACTGAATATTTATGTTATCTATATGAAATTAATATAAAGCAATTAGTTTGTTCCAATGAAAAAAGGTTGCTTCTTGCTAACGTTTCACAAGAGAACTAAAAGTTAGAAATTCAATCAAAAGAACCCGGGAATCTCATCACTGAAACCTGTCAGCCTCTGTGCTACTGAACGGACAGAACAAAATTAACATGTCTATTCAGACGATAGGAATTTCTCAAGCTTGGTCATAGGAAACATTGTGCTATCAATGAGGTAAACAGAAAGAAATAAGCCATAATCCACCATAATTAATTAGTTCAACTTGTAGGCAAAGTAATATTGTTTCCCTTAATTGGATTGGTTTGAGGCTCGCACGAATTCAATCGGTTCAAAATTTAAGGATCTAAGTTACTTAGCATTTAAACTGAACAAGACATGTTAAAGTTTTGAATTCATCAACGTTTTATCACAAGAAAGCACATAAAACCTGCACATAGCATTTTTAACTAGTTCCTAGCCCTAATTTAATTGATTGCCAACCAGTTTTTGAGGCCAAGAAACCTAGTACCAGTTGTATGCGTCCTTTCATAGGGATCCGCATGCGGCTCTTAGCTGCTCCAGAATCATCATTGCTAAGGTTTCTTTTCAACTTTGGCCCTTTACTGTTATTCGATGACAAGCTTCCTGCAAGATCAATTGAAGCATAGTACAACAAAGAGCTATCTCCATCAACACTTGTCACACCAAAGGGGAGCTTTTGAGATGGTGGTGAGAAGCTTCCCCCAGTAATATTCAGTACCGCTAGAAAACCATCAAATCTCTGCACATTCATGAAGGCAAATGGTGAGAAAAACAGAGTCAGAATGTTTATATCAAATTCTATACCATGCCACTCTTTATAAAGTGCAGTGTGCATATGACACCTAACCTGACAAACATTGCTAGATGAGAACCGGCCAGATAAGAGAGACTCTTCAAAGGAGCCAACAAGCGATCTCCTAACAGGAATAAGGCTCAAATTCTTTGTGAACTTGATGCAGCGAGGTGTATAGGCAGATTCAGAACTTAGAGGTGTGAATAGATCTGACTCATCCTGCAGTATATCAGTGTTTCCAAATGCATTCCTTTCCTTGAACCCTTCTTCTTCTGACAAAGTTGGAAATCTGGTGGTACTTTCACCAACAGGACCTTTCAGGCTTTTCATAACTAAGAAGTCACTTTCAATCTCTTTGGCGATATCTCTGGAAATTCCTTTGATTTTCATTCTATCTGTCCATTTAGGACCAAGAGGAGACAAGGAGAGTGGTGGTGAATGAAGCTTCTTCGGAGATATGTCAATTGCGGCAGTACGAATTCTTGCCTTAGTCGAGGAATTATTGGGATCAAACTCCACTGGAGAAGATGGGAGGAAGTGGTTAAATGGGTATGTACTCTCAAGCAAAGGGCCATCAGTGTAGAAACCAGAAGAGACCCTATTATCGCAACTAGAGATCGGCCAAATTGGAGCCTCGGGACAGTCAGTACTTCCAATATTTGCTTTCTTTCGATCCTGCAAGGCAAAGATACTGAACTTTCTATTTGAATCATATAGATCCCTCCGTGCCCCGTGACCAGAAAGGTCTAACACGTCACCATGGAACTGTTCATGAACCATTCCGTTTAACGGAGAATGCAAGCGTTTCCTCACTTGCAACCCATTTGAATCACCTATCGCACAATTTGGGGATGAATGACTCCTATCCACTCCTATTTTCTCACACCCACTGGCAGAAGAACTCAGCTGACTTGATTCAAACCCTACAACCCTTACTTTAGGATACATCCAACCTAATTTATCTTTAGATTCAATTCTTAACCCGTGAAGATTCACAGCTTTATCAACAGCACTTCTACATTTTATCAGCTTATCTGTTCCTGTTGGGGCTTCTAAGCTCGTTTTCTTGTGGAAATCACTAATGGAGGAGCACGAAAAGTCTTCAGCCTCCCTATCTTCCACACTTCCTCCATGGAGACCATCGGAATCACAGGGGCTAATACTACCAAAACCACGTGGAATCGATACATATGTGCTCAATGATCTCATTGTCACTTCATCGGCGATACTTGGGGATACTTGGGGTAAACCCATTGTAAAATCTTACAATGTGGAAGCTTAAATGTAACTTAGTGTCAGTAACTTCTTCCTTTGCTTCTCCCCCTTAATCTCAGACTAATTATATTTCTTTTCTTCTTATACTTTCTTGTGTTCCGACTACCTACGCTATCTATCCATGCGAATAAAGACCACAATGTCACCACAATGTCCAGTTCAATCAATGCTAAAGAATGAGAACTTAAAGAGAACAATCTGTGCTCTAATTCACGATGATCTGAATTAATCACTCATAATTTAAGAGAGATCAATGCAAATAGACTAGCAAACTACCAATGTGTTCAATTAACTTTATCAATCACCATGTCCACGAAAGATCGGTGCCAACACCTCAATCCAGTGTTTGAAATCCAAAACAAATGTCAATATCAGAGCTTCTGAAGTCACCATGAATGAGTTTGTGTTTGTTTAGGGACCAACAACGAATCCTGAAAGATCAAATGACGCAACAAGTTAGAACAAACATCGCAACCAAGTCCAACAATTTCTGATACTAATCAACACAGGGAAAAGCTTGTTCTGATCATTTTAACATGGTATACAACTTTAAAACCTAAAGTTTGAGGAATTGAAACAGCATGAAGAAAGTTGAGCTCTTGACTGGTCATGATCATACCCATCAAAGAATATCAAACTACAGAACATTGATAATCCATAAGAAAATCAAGAAAAATGCCCCAACCACTGATCCTCAACATCGTCTGCGCAAAAAAAAAAGCTCTAAAAAAACTTGAAGTATTAAAAAAAAAAAAAAAAAAAAAAAATCATCTTGTCGTACCAATTTGGGTCTCGATCGAAGCACCGCTAAAAAAAAAAAAAAAAATAAAATTCACCAAGATGATCATCACAAATCCACATACAATTTTCAGCTAAAGATTGAAAGGATTAAATAAAATTAAAACAAACCCACCTCCAAAAATTTACAAACTCACCTTCCGAAGAAAACCCAGATCAAAAAATACTAAATCAACAAGAAAATCTAAGACGCATCTCAACACAACTGATCAGAGACTCAAACACTCAAGCGGTTTCGTTCACGGATGAAATCCCATTTAAACTTTTATTCCCCAAGAAGAAAAAAAAACATTTGAAAAGAAAATAAAAGAACTTATGATAAAGAAAAAAAGCGATCGGATTGATTCCACCAACCTCCCCTCCGACGATCAAACAAGAAACCCAACAGTAATTTTCCTATCTTAATAATTTCCGACCAAATTGAAAGAGAGAAAAAAAACCCATTATGAAATCAAACCAAAGATTTGATTTTTATTTTCCTATCTCTCTCTCTCTCAATGTCCTCTTCCCCTTCGCCTTTCCCTTCTCCTTCTCCAAACCCCATATATATAATCTCTCTCTCTCTCTCTCTCTCTCTCTCTCGTTTCTCTCTCCTCCATGTTTACATTTTAGCGTCATCGGTTAAAAACTTAAAAAACTTAAAACCAGTATTTTCCTTTTTCTTTTTCTCTTTTTTATTTTCCGCTATTTTTTATTTTTCAGTTTCTTTTTTTTTTTAACAGAGATCTGCTAAGGATGCTCCGCCGGAGCATTTATCTTAAGCGAAACTGACAGTTGGCTACGATTTTGTTGTCATTTAAAAAAAAAAGATTAATTACCGAGAGACCCCCGATAGTACAAGAGGAATCACTTAACACCTCTGAAATTTAAAACTCTCAAAAAAATCCCCTAGGCATACTAATGGTGTTAACTGAACGTTAATTAGCAAGGCACGTACTGTGCACGTGTTAGAAAATGTCAAAAATACCCCCAGTAAGAACCAAAATTTGGGCTCTCACTCTCTCACCCGCCTCCCTTCCCCTCTCTCTCTCACCCGCCTCCCTCCCCCCCTCTCTCTCTCGCCGGAATGTCCCTGACTCCCTCTCACCCGCCTCCCTTCCCCTCTCTCACTCGCCTCCCTCCCCCCTCTCTCTCTCGCCAGCAGCTCCCCTTTTCCCTCCCCCCTCTCTCTCTCACCGGCAGCTCCCCCCTCTCTCTCTCACCGGCAGCTCCCCCCTCTCTCTCGCCGGCAGCTCCCTCCCCCCTCTCTCTCTCTCGCCAGCAGCTCTCCCCCTCTCTCTCTCTCACCCGCCTCCCTCCCCCCTTCTCTCTCTCTCGCTGCATCAAGCAGCAGCAGGCTAGCAGCTGCTAGCAGTTCATTTAGACTTGTTGTCTTCTTGGTGGTCAATAACCTTGACCTTGCAGTTCATTTACACTAGCAGCAGCAGCATCTTATGTGCACCATGACATTTGCTGTCTTCTTGGTGGCCCATCGCCTGAATAGCAAGTTCAATCCTACGGATTCCTCTAAAAACAAGCCATATATTTTTGGTGCTATTTCAGTTTAGACGGTTAATATGTGCAATTTGCTATGTTACTTAACAAGGAAACAGTTTAATTACCACTAGAGGGGGGAGAGAGAGAGAGAGAGAGAGATGAGAGAAAGATATAGGGAGTGTGCATGGAGTTGTGAGGGTAAAATAGGAAATTCGGGACCATGAGTGCACTTTAGAGTTAAAGTAGAGTGACAATAACAAACTCCCTCTAACAGTGTTAAAAGTTCAGGGGGTTTTTTTAAGAGTTTCAAACTTCAAGGGTGTTAAGTGACACAACCCCAATACTACAGGGGGTCTGACTGTAATTAACCCTAAAAAAAAAATGGACATTGCTTATATATTATGCCCTTAGGAGGAGTAAAGTTCGGTTAAATTCGAAATAATTCATCGAAATCTATCTAAATAAACAAAGACTAAACCAAATCAAAATATTTTGGTCAATTTTTTATTTTGATCTTTGAAATCTGATTAGCAGCAAAAAATTGTGATCCTAAAATATTTTTTTCCCATTTTTTTGGATTTTAATGTCAATTTTCTAGGGTTTACTCATACAAAATTTTTTGGATTTTTATTTTGATTTGACCTTTAATTAGTAATTAGGTAGACACAAATTTAACAATTTTATATGGATACAATATATTGTATCCACTTGAAAGAATGATAAATAAACTCTAAAATATATAAAATTTTGATCCTAAATAAGTTAAGAAAATGGAGACCATAATTTCATAAAAATTTTGACAAAAAGAATGAGATCATTATTTAAAAGAAACTACCATTTAAGATTTAAAAATTGTTAAGACTACACGTTTGAATGAAAAATGACTTTAATAGTTTCTTTTCCTCTTTAAGTTACATAATATACTTATCTCGATACTATGTAAACTAAATCTAGTGAATATTTAACGTAAGTCAAATTCAGGACCTTCCACTTGTGGCATTATTAATACCTAGTAAAATATCTCACAAATTTAGGATATCTTTCTAAATTAGTGATTAAACTAAGAACTGATAGAGAGAATGAAGACTGACTTTGTATTCTGAGATATTTATAAAACGTTACAATGGTCATCCTTTTATTAATGAAGGATGTGAATATAAAATGTAAAGATAAGAGAATATATAATTTGATTTTAATTGCATATAATCTTAAATCAGCATAATTAGAAATATTTGACAAATATATTAATTTAGGAAGATATTCTGAGATATTCTAATAAATTAGAGGATTTGTCATATATACTAATTTAGGAAGATATTCTAAATTAGTGAGATATTCTAATATCCCCCACAAACTCAAGATGGTTTAGAAGACGTCAATTTGAGTTTAAAAATGAGATCATGATGATGATCAGGTAGATGAGCAGCAGACAAGATCTCTACCACAGGAGACGGCGACAGAGCAACAAATGAAGTCACCGAAGAAGGAGAGAGAGATGACAAAGGCTGCATCATTGAAGATGACAGTGGTAACGGAGCAAGAGCCGAAAATAACACACTAAATTTCAGTGACAGAGCAGCAAACAGGATCTCTGGCATATGAGCCGGCGACAAAGTAACGTACAGAGTCATCGAAAGAGGAGATAGAGTTGACAAAAACTGCACCTTTGAACAGCATGCTGATAATGGAGCAGGAGCCCACTCTAGATTTTGGCGATAAAGCAGCAGATGGAATCTCTATCACAGGAGGCAGTGACGAAGTAACAGATATTGTCACCACCAGAAGAGGAGAGAGAGATGACAAAGGCCACACCTTTAAACATGACAGTGACGACGAAGCAGAAGCCGAAAACGACACACTAGATTTCGGCGACGGAGTAACAGAAGGAGTCACCAAAACACAAGATGGATACGGCAAAGATAACACTTGAAGATGACAGTGATGGCGGAGCAGGAGCTGAAAATTGGACACTAGATTTTGGTGACGGAGCAGTAGAAGGAGTCACTGGAATATGAGACGGAGACATCATAAGCGACCCTTTGAAAGTGACAGCGACAGCGGAGCAGGAGTCACCACAGGCCTAAGAGTTGCAGCCGATAACAGCGAGGTGATGGATGGTTCGCGAGGGGAAGAGCAAGGGTTGTGCACACGGTGGAGGCAACGCCGGTACTAGCGAGCAATGCAAGCGCCATTATAACTCATCCTGACTCTGATATCATGATGAAACCAAGAACTGACAGAGAGAATGAAAAATAATTTTGTATTCTGAGTTTTCTATAAAACATTATAATGGCTATCATTTCATAGATAAAGGATGCGAATATAAAAAGTAAAAATAAGATAATATATAATTTGATCCTAATTGTATATAATCATAAATCAGTATAATCAGCCTAATTAGATATATTTGACAAATATACTAATTTAGAAAGATTGAGATGTGCTAATAAATTAGAGGATTTGTCATATATACTAATTGATAAAACTAAGAATTTAGAGAGAAGAATATCTTTGTATTGTGATGTATTTATTAAATGTTACAATGGTCATCTTTTTATAGATGAAGTCGGTAAATATAAAAGGTAAAAACAAGAGAATATATAATTTGATTCTAATTGCATATAATCCTAAATTAACATAATCAGCCTAATTGGAAATATTTGACAAATATAATAATTTAGGAAGATATCCTGAGATATACTAATAAATTAGAGGATTTGTCAAATATACTAATTTAGCAAAATATCCTAAATTAATGAGATATTATAATATTTCCCACAAACTCAAGATGGTTTGGGAAGATATAAACTTGAGTTTGAAAATAAAATCATGATGATGACAAGGTGGATGAGCAGCAAATATGATCTCTGGCACAAGAGACGGTGACAGAGTAACAGACGGAGTTACAGAAGGAGGAGACAAAAATGACAAAAACTGTATCTTCGAAGATGACAGTGGCGACGGAGCGGGATCCGAAAATGACATACTAGATTTCGATGATAGAGCAGCAAACAGGATCTCTGGTACATGAGGCGGTGACGAAACAACAGACAGAACATCGGAAGAGGAGACAGAGATGGAAAATACTGCATTTTTGAAGATGACAGTTGCGACGGAGTGGGAGTCGAAAATGTCACACTAAATTTGGGCGACAAAGCAGCAGGCAGGATCTCTGACACAAGAGGCGGTGACGAAGTAACAAACAAAGTTACCGAAAAAGGAGATAGAAATGACAAAGACCGCACTTTTGAATATGACGGTGATGACGGAGTAAGAGCCGAAAACGACAACTAGATTTCGACGACGGAGTAGCAAATGGAGTCACCGAAGCACGAGATGGGGACAACAAAGGTGACGCTTGAAGATGGCGGTAATTGCGGAGCAAGACCCACCATAGACCTAAGAGTTGCAGTCGGCAATGGCGAGGCGGTGGAGTTGGCACGTAGGGATAGAATAAGGGCTATGCCCATGGCAGAGGCAACGCCGGTGCCAGCGAGTAATATAAGTATCATCACATCTCAATCTGGTTCTGATATCATGATAAAAGTTTCTTTCACTGCACAAAAAATTCGGAGTATTGGTGCAGGGGAATAGTCTTTCAATATGGTATCAGAGCAACCTAGATTCAATTTCTATCGGACGTGCATTTAATTGCGGGTTTTAAAAAAAATTATACCGCTGCGTAAAATCCATGTTTCTGTCCATTATGGATCTTCAACCTAGGGGGGCGTGTTAAAATACAAAATAATTTCTCTCAACCCTCATCATAATTTTGGAATTTTGGTAAAGTAGAAGGGTCTTTCAACAATGCAAATTAATCTCACTTTCACAATAAACTTTTTTATTTGATAAGAAATTAAATTCATTTATTGAGTACAAAATGGAAATTAAATTTACGTTTGAAGTTTGAACCAATCACTAACTATTTTAAGTTTCTCAAAAAGGAAAATGTTTAAATGTTTAAATATTCAACAATTGGAACAGTTGTCAATGCTAATGAAAATCCTAGTTGCTCATGTCTTCTTCTCTAATAAATTGGCTTTGATTCCACATTCAAAGAGTAGTAAACTGCACGTTTCTCTTTGACCTAATCGCATCTCAACAACCTTTTCGAGATTAATTACCGTGTATAATATTTAAGCATTCTGCACAGATTTCTCAAAAAAAAAAATACAAAGTTCTTTCCAAAATGCATGATTACAAATACCGTCCAGAGTGCAATTTCAGCCCTCCATTAAACTGGTGAATGATTCTAATTATTTTAAATGTAAAATAATGGATCGCTTAAATTCATTTGGACAGTTCTTGTAATTTTCTTTGGGGAGGAACAAAACTTGGAAAAGTTTATGTGAAATTCAAACTGGAAATAGGAAAAGGCCAAAAGCAAAACGCAATGTACATGGTTTGTCCAAAAAAAGAGTTAATTAATGTATTTATTGAGAAAGGAAAAAGGAAATTAGTGGCTTTATTGTCATGCATACATCACTCGTAGACAAGTCTCGTGGCCCTTGTCTACTGTCCTTTTTATTTTTCACTTGAGTAATTTTTAGTAAGTATCGACTTGCACATTTTTAGAAGAATCAGATAATCTGTTTCATAATATTCTAAATTGGTGATGATCGAGAGACTGATATTGAGTGATATTATATATATAATCTATGACAGAAAGTTATAAGCAAATATGAATGAGTCCTTTCAAGTTTTTCATTTCTAAATAGCATGATTTTATTATACCATGCCTCCAACCCAACTAGGTGTAGACTAAGGTAAATTCTAAATGCACTTCTTCAATATTTAAATATCAAGTATATTTTCTATAAAATTTCAAATTTCAAATTTTTCTAAGAATAACCTCTTATACAACAACAACAACAACTAAGCCTTTTATCCTAAGTATTTGGGGTAGGCTACATGAACCAAAAAAAGAATCACGTCGGATCGATCACTTTGATATTCCTTCTCCATTCATTTCTATCAAGTAATATCTCTTCATTTAAATATCTAGACTCCATATCTTTGCGTATCACCTCCATCCATATTTTCTTCGGGTCTTCCATTCGTTCTTTTAACTTTGTCTTATATTGATAAACTCACATTTTCAAACTGGTGCACTTGTAGGCCTACGTTGTACATGACCAAACCATTGTAAGCAATTTTCCCGTATCTTCTCATCGATGGGAACTACACCTACTTTAGCACTAATATCTTCATTTTTCACTTTATCTCTCCTATTGTTGTCGCACATCCAACAGAGCGTGCGCATCTCTGCTACATTTATCTTCTGTGAATGACGTTTCTTCATAACCCAACATTTTGTACTATATAATAAAACTGGCCTAATAGCAGTCCTATAAAATTTTCCTTTCAATTTTAACAGAATGTTACGGTCGCATAAAACTCCCGTTGCGCTCCTCTATTTCAACCAGTCAGTTTGTATCTTATGGTTAACATCATTATCGATCTCTCCATCATTCCGAATAATAGAAACCAAATATCTAAACTGACTGCTCATTTGTATCTCTTGCCTATCCAGTTTTACAGCATTATAATTTATGATCCGTCATTTACTAAATTTACACTCCATATACTCTCATATATTTATAAATTATCTTTATTTCCCTATACTATATTATCTTTACACTTCATATACTATATATAAGAATAACCTCTTATATTTATAAATTATCTTTTTTCCCCTATATTTCCAATTGACACTCTTTACCAATCATTTATTCTCTAAATTAAAATTTTTAATATGCTAAAACACCTGAAAATTTTTAATTTACTTCAAAATAAAAACTGAGATCTGAAAATAATAGAAAATTTAAGAAATTATTTTATTTATTATTCAAATGCTACCTTTGCAAAGATTAAAATATTTTAATTTACATTTATACTTCCAAAAATTCTACTTTTCATTTTAATTGTAAAAATAATAATAATAATAATAACTATTGTATAGATTTTTTTTTGAGAGATTTAAAAAAATTTATTGTTTAAGTTTCAAAAGAATTTGTAGTTAGAAAGTTTTTAAGAGAGGAAGGGGTGCGTAAAAATATTTAATAGCAAACTAGTAACAAAGTATTTTTAAAGAGGAATTCTATTTGCGCAAGGCATTTTCCTCTTGGCATCTTAGTTATTACACCAAACTCCTATTTTGAAATACTACTATTTTACTCTTTGCGTCCATTTTTTTTCATAAATACCCCTCCTCATTTTCTCTAACTCCTCACTCCGTCTGATCCTATTTTTATCCATTTTTTTTAGTCGGATGTTAGTTTAAAAGCAAAAAATATTTTGGTTAATATCCAACCAAGAAACGTTCTGGTCGGGTATTAATACCCGACCAGCAAGCGAAGTATCTCCGACAAAATAAAGCTAATTAATGATAAATTTCAAATAAATACGCATAAAACCTAAAAAAAATTTAAATCATATTTTAGATTTATTCTCTGATACCAATTGCATGTTGGAATTTTTTATTTGTATAAGAAAACTCAAACTTAAACTCCAAACCCAAATTTCACTTGTCACGGTGAAATCAAAGAATTTAAAATTCTTCTAATATTTTTAGGAATATTAATGTATAAATTTTTAAGTGATTAAGAAATCAAATTGATAATTTTGTAGGAGATGAGTTTTTATTAAATACCAAAAAAATATTTAGGATTTTAATAAGAAAATAGAGGAGGAAGATAATAAGTTGTAGCTCTAAATGTCTTAGTTTAGAATTTATAAAGGTAATTTAGTAAAAAAATAATAAATCTGTAACTATTTATACTGTTGGGTAAAGCCTAGATTTCTGCCCCAAAATGGGCCTCCGGGCGCGCATTTAATTGCGGGTTTTAAAAAATTATACCACTACGTTAAAGCCCAGGTTTCTATCAAAAAATGGGTGGGCGTGTTAAAATATAAAATAATTTTGCTCAATTCTCACTACAACTTCGGAGTTTTGGTGTAGTAGAAGGCTACCAGAATTATGGTGCCTCTTCTAGCTTCTTTTGTGAGTGCATAAACCACCATAAGTGAGTTTTTTCTTTGTCCTCACATATCTCGAAGCTCTTTGTGCCCGTTTCGGCCATTTTGAAATCAGATCTCGACAATCTTCTACATTCAGATTGTTCGTCTCCCTTCGATCTCCTTCCATAAAAATTTCAGCTCCATCGGACTTGACAAGCTCTTCCACGCACCGTGTGAAGTCTCTACAAGTGGTCTTTACGCACCTCTCTTCTTCAACGCGTGAGCCCCACTTGTCTTGGTTGTCCTGGTCAATTCTGTTCTACAATTAGGTTTGGTTTTTTTTCGGACGCTGATTTGTTTTTGGTTGATTTTTCGGGAGTTGAGTTTGGCGTATCTGTTCCAAAATGTCTTCCCAAAATGATATTGTTCGTCCATTTGATATTGTTTTGGATGGAATCAACTACACTCTTTGGGCTTCCAATATGAAACTTTTTCTCAAAGGAAGACAATTGTGGCGTTATGTTTCTGAGGATCTCCTAAGCCTGTTCGTGCTAAGGATGAGTCCGCCACTGTTTACGCTACTGGCTTGGACGACTGGGAGAGTATTCTTAGTAAAATTATGCAGTGAATTGTTAATACATCAATCTCATCTATTAACAGTCTTCTACCCAGGCTCGAGAATGCAAAAGCTGCATGGGATTTCTTGGTTGCTCAATACGACTACTGCAATGATGCTTCTCTTCAGTTTCAGATTGAGATAAAACTTTACCAGATGCGTCAAGAACCTGGTCAGTCTATTACTGAATTTTACTCTCAAGTCGCTCTTCTTTGGGATCAGTTGACTGCTACCGAACCCCAACTTCATTGTGCTGCAAACATCGAGCTCTTTGCAAGATATCGAGACCGCCGCAAGTTCATGCATTTGTGAGGGCTCTTCGCGATGACTTTGAGTTCACTCGGGCATGTCTTCTTTATCGTACGCCACTTCCTACCATGAATTTTGCTGTTTCTGAGTTAATTTCCGAGGAGCATCGTCGCCTTACTATGAAGCTACAGTCTCCCGATCTTATTTTGGCTGTTGTTTCTTCAGTTTCCTCCTAACGATTTGCTCCACAGTCACAATCTCCTTCTCAAAAGTTATTTTGTCGGTATTGTAAGAAAAGCAGTCACTTGATTACTAATTGTTTCCAGTTGCAACAAAAAAAGGCACGAGACTCTAGTGGTTCCCTCCAACAGACTGCTGCGGTTGTCTCCACTGATCCCTCTACTCCTGAGTCTTCTTCTCAGTCTACTTCGCTCACTGCTGCTGATATTGAGGCTTTGGTCTATCAGGTTCTGTCTCGTTTATCTACTGCACTATCTGTCACTCCAGGTACTTATTCTTGGTTTATAGATTTTGCTTGTTGTAATCATATGACTTCTGATCCCACTATTTTTTCCACTAAATCTGCACTAGACCCTAACCATATTATTTATACTGCCGATGGTTCTGCAATACCTGTTAGCCATATTGGTTCTATTTCTACCTCCGACATCTCTATCAATAATACATATTTAGTTTCTAAGTTATCATCGAATCTCCTCTCTATTGGCCAACTTGTTGAGTTAGGTTTTGAGCTTCATTTTTCTTTTTGTGGTGTTGATATGCAGGATCCTCGGTCGAGTCAGGTCATTGGGACAGGCCGTAAAATTGGACGTATATTTGAAATGGTGAACTTGCAGATTCCTTCTACTACACCTTCATCTGTCTTTACCATCACCTCTAGCATTTGGTATTCTCGTCTCGGTCATACTTTTTTACCTCGTATTCAGCAGTTAGCCTCTAGTGGTCTCCTTAGTTCTGTCACTTTTGATAAGTTTGATTGTCTTTCTTGTCAACTTGTAAAACAAACTCATTTACTTTTTAATACCAGTGACTCTTTTTCTTCTGCTCCTTTTGATCTTATTCATTCTGATATTTGGGGCCCTTCTCCAATTTCTACCAAGGGGGACTCCCGCTACTTTGTTATATTTGTAGATAATTTTTCACGTTATACATGGATTTACCTTATGCATAAGCGTTCTGAGTTGTTTGCAATTTACAAAAGCTTTTACCAAATAGTATTTACCCAATTTTCTCGTGCTATCAAGATTTTTCGTTCTGATAATGCTCTGGAGTATAACGAAAAATCCTTCATTGAGCTTTTGCAATAAAATGAAACTCTCTCTCATCGCTCTTGTCCATATACATCACAATAAAATGGTCGAGCAGAGCGTAAACACCGTCACATGTTAGACACCGTTCGATCTCTCCTCATTTCTGCCTCGCTTTCTGAGTGTCTTTGGGGAGAGGCTGCTCTTACTGTTGTCTACACCATCAATCGTGTCTCCTCACCCATTCTTGACAACAAAACTCCTTTTGAACTGTTGTATGGTACCATTCCTGATTACAGCTCTCTTTGAGTTTTTGGTTGTGCCTACTTCGTTCTTCTCTCCCCGCAAGAACGAACGAAGTTAGAATCTCGTTCCAGACTATGTTGCTTTCTTGGTTATGGCATTGAACAAAAAGGATACCGTTGTTATGATTCTATCACAAAACGCCTTCGTATCTCTCGTCATATAGAGTTTTGGGAACATAAGTTCTTCACCACCCTTTCTTCCTTTCCCTTACTTCACTCTAGTCATTCCCCTGTCTTCACTGATCCCTCTATTACTCTGTTTTCTGAGTCTACTAACTTTTCTACAGGTGATACCAACTCCTCTAACGATTCATCCTCGGTCTCTTCTAATGACCTTACTCCCCATGCGGATCCAGCATCATCACTTGGTTCTCTTCAAGATGTACCTGTACCACCTTATACCGCTGAGTCTTCCCAAGTTATTGCACCTCGTCGTTCTGATAGGATAAGAGCTCCTCCTTCCTATCTTCATGATTATCATTGTTTCTCTGCTCTTGCTACTCTTCATGAGCCTCACTCTTATCGTGAGGCTAGTTCTGATCCTCTTTGGCAGTAACCTATGTCTGATGAATTAGATGCTCTTACCAAGACACATACTTGGGATTTGGTGGATTTGCCTCCTGGAAAGTTTGCAGTGGGTTGTAAGTGGGTTTACAAGATTAAGACTCGGGCAAATGGCTCAGTTGAGCGATACAAAGCTCGTCTTGTTGCGTTGGGTTGCTCTCAAGAGTATGGTATTGACTATGAGGAGACTTTTGCTCATGTTGCTCGACTTACCTCTGTTAGATTTTTTATCGTTGTTGCTGTTGTTCGGCGTTGGTTATTATTTCAGATGGATGTTAAAAATGCATTTCTAAATGGAGATCTTACTGAGAAAGTTTATATGAAGCCTCCTTCTGCTTATGAGCATTCTTCTCTAAGGTTTCCGCCTTCGTCGTGCGATCTATGGTCTGAAGCAGGCTCTTCGTGCTTAGTTTGCCAAATTTATCTCTGTCATCACACAGCAAGGTTTTGTAGCTAGTGCTTATGTCACTGCCTTATTCATCCGTAAGACTGCCTCAGACACCACCCTTCTACTTCTCTATGTTGATGATATGATCATCACTGGTGATGATACTGTTGGCATTCGTGCGCTTCAGGTTTTTCTGGGTCATCATTTTGAAATGAAAGATCTTGGCACTCTTAGTTACTTTCTTGGTCTTGAGGTGACATCTTCTTCGGATGGTTATTCTCTTTCTCAGGCTAAGTATGCTTCAGATCTTATATCCAGGACTGGTCTAACCGACAGCAAGACTGCCAGTACCCATTTAGAATATAATGCTTGGCTCAACCTTACTGATGGTGTGCGTATGTCTGATCCTACTCTCTATCGACAGTTGGTTGGTAGTCTTATTTATCTCACAGTTACTCGCCCTGATATTTCTTATGCTATTCACCTGGTCAGTCAATTCATGCATGAGCCTCGCTCACCTCACTATGTTGTTGTTCTTCGAATCCTCTGCTATGTCAAGGGCACTCTTTTCCATGGTTTACACTATTCATATCAGTCATCTCTTGAGTTACGAGGTTATTCTGATGCTGATTGGGCTGATGATCCTACGGATCGTCGTTCTACCACTGATATTTGTTTCTTACTTGGATCGTGTCATATTTCTTGGCAAAGTAAGAAACAAACAGCTGTCGCTCGATCTACCACTGAGGTTGAGTATCGCGCCCTTACTGATGCTACCGCTGAGCTTCTATGGCTGCGTCGTCTTTTGACTGACTTGGATGCCCCTCAACTATCTCGTTCTCTTCTCTACTATGACAACCAGAGTGCTATTCAGATTGCGCATAATGTTGTTTTTCATGAGCGCACAAAGCATATTGAGATTGACTGCCACTTTATCCGGCATCATCTCAGTGATGGCACCCTTGCTTGTGTTCCGTTTCCTCTACTGATCAGCTTGCTGATATTTTCACTAAGTCAACTCACCTGGTCGTCTTAGTGAACTTATTAGTAAACTCCAGTTGGTTTCTACGGTGCCACCATGAGTTTGAGGGGGGATGTTGAGATATAATTGAGATATGATCATAATACTAAAATATTTTGAGATAGTTTCTTATTAGATATTGAGATATTTTCCTAAATTAGGATAGTTGACAAATCTTTGATTTGACTAATTTAGAATAGTTGACAAATCTCTGATTTTATGTAATTAGTATTAATTACAGATCCTTTAATTATGCTTTTGATTGCCTCCTTCACCTATAAAAGGATGGCTCATTGTACAATTTAAGGATAAAAGAATATATATAAATTTTCATTTCGCTTTCGCTCTGTTTCCTTCAATAAAAATTTATAAAAGTAATTTAATAAAAAAATAATAATAAATTTATAATTGTTTATAAATTTTAAAACCGTCCACCAAAAGTAAAGTGCTAGAATTTTCACAGGGTATGCTAAAAAATTTAAGGAAGTTTCGCAGCGCTCGCGCGGAAGAGTCCATAAAAAAGAGGAACCACACGTGGCGGGCGATGGGACGATTCGGCGGTACGTGTCGCGTGAGGCTGACCGGCTTGGGGATGGGCGTTAGGCAAAGACGCAAATGCCACTAAGTTTTACTAAAATGACGGATGGGTACAACGAGATAGAGAGATTTATCGGTTACGGGCGTTCGTCCTGTTTCCAAATCGCTGTTGGGAACGGATGAGGAATGGGTGGGAAGGTGTCGGCATCTCCTGCGGTGAGCTTACCTCCCATGTCTCTGAACAGTTGTTCTGTTGGGTTGCAAGTTTTAAATGTGCTAGTAGGAGCAGCGCAGATCTGGAGCCGTGCTGCTCTTTAGTGCTGAGTTGGTTGGTGCTACGTACCAGCCTTTGGCGGCATGCGTTGTGCTTGCAAATCTTGCCTTCATGAGCTCATGAGTTGTGCTTTTTTTTTGTGTGCTTCTTTTATTATTTTGAGTTGGGGCGGGTTGTAGCCAGGTTTTAATATGTAATCCCTTAGGATGTGTGTTTGGCTCACTGGAAGCACCGGAAGTAAAGAAGTTATTAAGTAACTTTTAAAATTGAAGTATAAGAAGAGAATTCTTTTTATATTTATTTTCTAATTTTTGAAAGGAAAAAAAATATATTAGAAAGTAGGCGTGAGCATCAGTAGGTTTCGATTCGGTTTTTGTCAAATTTGATAAAACTAAATTGAACCGATTAGTAATGGAAATCGAAACAGAACGGAATTGAATAAAAATTATTTTTAAAATTATATATTTAATTGGTTAGTAAGCATTTCTATTCAAAATATCTAATTTGTGTTGAATTTATTATCTATGATGTGTATATAAGCATACATGTGCCTTTACATTTATATGTGTTACATATATATATTTGTATATATATATAACATGTTTGTGTATAAATATATAATTTTTAGATAATTTGGTTGGTTTGCTACGGTTTTGGTTTTCAAAGCTCGAAACAAAAAATCGACCGAATTATTTTGGTTCAGTTCGGTATTGCTTATTCAAGTCGGTTTCGGTCGGTTATTTTGGTTTTAACTGAACTCTGCTCATCCCTATTTGAAAGTGAAGTGAATATTATTAAATTGATTAGATAAAGTAATACTTATATTATTTTATTAGGTTTTATGTATAAAAGTACAACTTGAATGGTAATGATGATATATAAATAAGAAACCGATCTCTACTTCATAAAGCTCTTCCAAGTTAAAACTCTGCAAGAAAATTTTGCAAGTAAAGTGTCACATCACTATATAGGAACTAGCTTTCAATTTTTTTTTTCTTCACCAAACAAACACTTGAAAACGTAGTTTAATTAGCCTTACTTTAAATACTTTCATTTTATTTCTATGCAAACAAATACACTTAATAGATATTCGTAATTAATTAAAACATTTTACCCTCATATCACTCTGTGTTAGTTTTTTATGAAAAATAAAAAAACTATCATTTAATTTTCGCCTCATCCATAACTAATCCAATCATCTCTTTTCGCTCTATCCCTCTTCTTCATCTATCATGCTACCTTTGAAGTCAAACATTTACAGGAGGTAAAGATAACTGAAAAAATAGTAAATGTAATAGCTAAAATGAGAGTGTGAGATTAGTTTTAGAAAGATTGTACATTTAGTCTATATGTATGATAACGGAGAGATAATTTTATCACTTGTAGTTGTAGTTTGGTCATGCACTTTAGTGGTTAGAACCGAAATTTGCATGGATGTTACCATATGAGTTATCTTACTAGGGCATTATTGAGGATTCTACCGAGTCACTGCGGTGGATAATTTATTATGGGCTAGCATTGAGCCTTTTACTATGTCACTATTACGGATAATTTATTTTCTACCGCATAAATTAGTTGGTTGAGATTGAGTATGTCTAAAACAAAATATATGGAATATAAATTTAGTAAACGACAGACCATAAATTATAATGATGTAAAACTGGATAGGAAAGAGATACAAATGAGCAGTTAGTTTAGATATTTTGGTTCTATTATTCATAATGATGGAGAGATCGATAATGATGTTAATCATATTATACAAGCTGGCTGGTTGAAATGGAGGAGTGAAACGGAAGTTTTATGTGATCGTAACATTCCGTTAAGACTGAAGAATTTTTTTTATAGGACTGCTATTAGGCCAGTTTTATTATATGGCACGGAATGTTGTGCTATAAATAAACATCATGCACAGAAAACAAGTGTAACAAAGAACACATGTTGTGCTACATATGCGGCAACAATAGGAGAGATAAAGTGAGAAATGAATACATTCATGCTAAATTAGGTGTACCTCCCATCGATGAGAAAATGCGAGAAAATCGCTTATGATAGTTTGGTCATGTGCAACGTAGGCCTACAAATGCACCAGTTCGACGAGAGAAGTTTATCAATGTAGGGCAAGTTAAAAGAATAAAGGGAAGACCAAAGAAAACATGATGGAGGTAATACGAAAAGATATGAATTCTAGAAATTTAGATGAGAAGAAATTACTTGATATAAATGAATGGAGAATAACTATCAAAGTGATCGATTCAGCGTGATTCTTTTTTGGTTCATGTAGCGAACTCCAAATACTTGGGATAAAATGTTTAGTTGTTGTATAAATTAGTTAGTTGGTGCAAGGCCTATCCTGATTAAGCTTGGACCGTACTCGATCCAGTTTTATTTGCAATAATAAAAACGAAATATATTTTTCAAAAATATTGAAAAGCAACAATTGTTTGCATCTACCATGCATATAAATTTAAACATCGAATAAAGATATTAATTTTTGAAATTTTCTTTAGTTTCTTGAAAAGATATATCTTTTGATATTTAATCTTGTTACATAATTTTTCATTTTATTATAAATATAACTGAATTATTTGATTTTCTAATAAAAAATATAAATTTAATTTTTTTGTTTATGAAATAAATAAATCTGCACAAAATACTGACCGCGAAAGTTATTAGGTGGCTAAAAGCAAAAAGATTAACATCATTTTTTCAGGTTTAACTACAAATTAAAATGATAAATAATGTTATATTATAGATATATAGGAATAAAAAAATATAGCAAGTAAATACTTTGAATGGGAGTAATAGAGGAGTTTTTTTTTTTTTCCCTTTTTAAGTGCACGTTTTTATCGGGTTTTACATTTTCTAAAACTCAAAAAATCCCAAAAATTTAGAAAGTGCATCCATATTTTCTCTTTTTTCTTATTTGGACATTTTCTTAATTTTCCTCAGCAACAAGGAGGGTGTTTCTAAAGGGCACACCATTTTTCACAGTGAGCCCAGTTTTCCTAGTGAGTCCACTCTTTCTTTTGAAAACAGAGGGTTTTCCTAGTGAGCACACAAAAAATGGCCAAATTACCCTTTCTTCGTTCTTTCCTCCATTTCCTTTCATTCTCTCCCCCACTTTCCCTAAAACCCAACTCCCCAACTTTTCCTCTACTTTAAATTTTCCTCTCCTCCTCTCTATGGCCGGCCACTGCAGACATTTCCTCCCATCACAGCACTCTCTGAGTGTCATTAGCACCACTCGTGATCCACTCCGGTCACCCATCGTTGTTGTCGCTAGAGGTTAAAGGAGAGAGAAAAGAGCCGAAGTTGAAAAAGAGGGCAAGATGGTCCAAGATTTTTAGAGTCAATTTTGTTATAAATTAAATGTTTTAAAGTTGGTGTGTCCTTGAGAAACTCCCAACAAGGAGATTGTGAGAACCTTATAGATGATTACGTGCCTGTCTAAGATTCTCATTTATTTCCCTTTAACCACTCTATATCCTTTTATAGTGGTATTTTTTTAATTATTATTTCATTCCTAATATTAAATAAAGCCAAAAAAAAACCCCACAACTATGCGAATGAATTAGAAAGAGAACCATACGACAAGCTTCCAGAATATTTACCTATATATCAGTACAATAATTGATCATTTTTAAATGGACTTTAAAAATTTGAAACGCAGCATCAAAATTTGATAATATCAATCAGAAAATATAATTTGGATAGTTAAAATATAAACATTATATACGTCTGCTCAGTTTCTAGAAAATGGATGGTGTGAATGATAAGTATGTATACAACTTGTGCACGGCAGAGACAGTACTTTTTTTATTAAAAAAAAAGGGACACGTATTACATATAAAATCAAAATTAATTAATTAATATGCTTTAATATACTCCTAGCTACAGTGCGCTGAAATTAGCATTAAACAAATTCAAGCAATGATTGCTACTTAACTAATTTCATGTCTATCTTAGTCACCCACCTCCATTGCTTTCCTAATAAATTTAATTAGTTTTTAATTTAATCATCTTAAACAGGACCAACCTGTGGGCATGGCCCTTGGAATATATTTGAGAGCAGAAAACCGACGCAAGCAATAGTTTTTTGAACCCCACACACACACATAAACAGAAAATTCACTTGCAGCAAAGATGATTCCTTCACTAGCACTTAGGTAATCCAATAATTGTATTACACGTCGGCACCATTCAAATAGAGGTTAAAAAAGTTCTTTTATTTATTATCTTGAGTGGTGCCACGTGTAATACAATTATTTGGTCATCTAAGCACTAGTGAAGAATTCCCTTCACCGCTCGGTGAATTTCTCATTTCTCATTTAAGAGAATTCATTTATTTGTTACCTTAAACGACGCCCCGTGTTATAATTTTATTAGGCCACCTAAGCGGCGGTGAAGGAACTCCCTTAAAACTTATTAATTAATCAGCTTTCATAAATTATTTTATTAAAAACTTGATTTTTTTTTTTTTTTTTGGTTGATGGGAGTTTCAAAGTGAGATCTGTCACCGATCCATCCACTTTTTTACTGTTTTGAATTTCTCCCCCTTAATAAGGGAGTTTCTAAAGGGGCACACAATTTTTCCTAGTGAGCCCATTTAATAGCAGTCCGGCAAACAAAAAATACTCTGCAAAATAGGCTCACTAAGAAAAATGGTGTGCCCCTTAGAAACTCCTCTTAATAATTGGATCATGGATCATCAATACTTGCAACCCAATAACCCAATCTACCACCAAAATTCGGGAGTTACTAAAGGAGCACATCTATTTTCCTAGTGAGCCCACTTAATAACAGGTCGGACTGGGCTCACTAGGAAAAGTGGTGTGCTCCTTTGGAAGCTCCCCCAAAATTCTCTCTCCCAATTTTCACAAAGACGGCTCTTTTCCTCCCCTCACCTCTTTGAGCTCGCTCTCTCTCTCTCTTCTCTCTCTCTTCTCTCCCCCACCCAGACCCAAATCATTTCAAGAGAGAGAAAGAGGAAGAGGACGAAGAATTGACCCAACAGCCCACAAATCTCACTTTTTAACTCTCTGTCCGCAATCATTCATTGGACAAGATGCTGGATTTGTCGAGGGTGCAGAAAGAGCTGACGGAGTGCAACAAGGACATGGCCATCTCCGGCGTCACGCTCGCCCTCAAGGGTGGTGGCACCGATCTCACCCACCTCACCGGGACCATCACCGGCCCCCTCGGCACGCCCTACGAGGGCGGGATCTTCCACATCGACATCAAATTGCCAAGTAACTGCGCTTTTTTTCTCCTCTCAAAGTTGGGATCTTTATAGATTTTGGTGGGTGGATTGGGACGAACTTCCAACTGGGTCTTGTGGGTATTGTTGAAATTCTAAATTTTTTTGGGGAATTTTTTGATTGAATCAATTGCGGCCATCTCCTGTGATTAGTTTAGGTAGAATGGTTGTTTAAAGTGAGTGATTTGGGGTATTGCTATCTGATTGATTAGATGGATTGTCATGAAACTGGACTAGGGTTTTGTGTATATTGGATGATTGTGTGGAGTTTAGGTTGATTTTTTTTCTCTTAGGGTAGAATCTTTAGATTGCTGATGATGCTCTTGTGATTAGTTTTGGACTTCTCTCAGTTAGTTTTTGTAGTGCATTTTCAATTAATTTAGTTGATTTTTAACCGGGTATTCTGTAGATTGATTGACTATATAAACTATCGGAGGAAGAAAGATAAATAGTTGCATACTGAATTTTGTTGATGTTTAGCATTTTTTTTTTATAAGTTTTTTGAGATTAGTCAAATGCAAAAATAGTCTGTAATTGGTTTTTGGTGCCACTGACTTAAAGAGATCCCAATGATATTGTAAGCAGCAGTTGCATTTCTTGAGAAATCTAACGTAATTCGTCTTCGATGAGTCCTCTGATCTAAATTCAGGATTGTTTGTGGTGGTTTACTGAATTTGAAGAGTCATTGATTTGTGGATTTGATGACTGCTTAAAGGATTGCTTGTAATTCAGAATGTTTAGGATTCAACAGGAAGAATTGAATCTGAGAACAAAAGAATAGGCCATAAAAAGAGGCATTTTAGGAGAGGAGAAAAGCAAGGGAGAAACAAAAGCACTCATGCAGCAGCATAGAAATCTTTATGCTTGGAATCTCGTAAGAGTGACAGTGGAAAGAAACGAAGACGAGAAAAGCAAGAGTGAGTGAAATGCATTAGATCTTTGCACTTTAACCAGGCTGTAGTGGTGACTCATCTAAATCTACAGCATCTTTCATTGTCCAGTCTTGCAGGTGAGAGTTAACTGGGAAATAGTTCAAATATTTGGTTGGCTTGTTGTTGGTTATAATGAAATAAACCTGTGAAGTAGACTACAATTTTTTTTGATTTTGCAGTTTGACTGCCCTATCACTACGAGGAATATGCTTCCTTACCATGAGTATCCTTGTCTTTAATCTCGTTACTATTGTTTGAGAATTGGTAGAAGCTGCTTTGGGGTTTTAGCAGTAAAGAATCTGTAATTTTCAATTCTTGATGGTATTGTTGTTTTTGAGGGGAGGCTGCATTGGATTTCTCTTGAAGAGTCAGGTAGAAGATGATAATATAACTAAGTTTGTATAAGAAAAAATAGCATTACCAGATTCACAATACTACCATGGTTCATTGTTCGGTTACAGGGTATGCTATTTTGAGCATACAACCATGTGATGGGGGTAGGCGTAATTGGATAGCTAATTGAGATTGTGGTACCATTGTGAGTATTTTTCAAAGTCATGTATTATTCATGAACGTATGGATAAGAAAAGGCTAATACTAAGGCTAGATATATCATAGAAGCTCACTAAGTCAATTTCTCACTAGTTCCTTATTTTATTTTTTGGGTCGTTAGTTTTGGTGATCCGAATCGGAAATTTACCACAAATAGATATGCACAAACTGGATTGCAATATAAGGGAGTGGAGTGAATTTGAGAAGCACTAAGGAAAACAATGGTATAAGTGGGTGGAGTGAATTTGGTAAACACTAAACAAAACATCTTACCTTTAGTATCGAATGAATGCCATATGTTTTAAATAATTTCCGATTAAATGTTTATGCTTTGAGTTATATATTAGACTATTTACTCAGAAGTAATGGAAGATTAATGGGATTATTGACATGTGACTTTTACGTTTTCAGGTGGCTATCCCTTTGAGCCTCCCAGAATGCAGTTTGTTACAAAAGTTTGGTATGATCATTTCCCTCATAGTGACTATTTACTCACCTTCAGCTTCGTCAATACTGTTGTTTCGCATTAGTTTTTATTCGTGAATTTTATCACAGAAATCTTGCATATGTTGCACAATTTGTACCTGTTAGTCTGCATGTTTAACCTGTTAGTTTTTTATTTGTGAATTTAATATGTATAATCATGATGATTATTTTTCACTATCTTCAGTACATAAGAGAATAATTTGGAGATGAGGATGTAGTGAAGTGAAAGCTGATGAGATTTAAAGCCCATTCTATCACAGGATACGAAATTCAACAATTAATGAAGTTGTGATTATCCATATGGGAGTAAGAGTGTGTACTTCTCATTTGTAGAAGACTTCGATATATCTATCTACGGTTGAATAAAGTATTAGTTTTACAAGTTTTAGGGACTTAATTGGTGTCTTTATTGGAAAAAGTGACTGTTGTGTTTGGCTATCAAATGAGGGACTAATATGTAATAATTCCATCCAGTTTCCACTGTATATATGTAATGCTTTCCCTATTCTTCAGTATCTCGAGTCTTTGACACAAGAATCCCTGTTCAAACCTCTGGTTGGACAAGTTAACGAATCTGCAGCACCACAGAGTATATCTGAAACTAACGCAAGTTTAAAGAGCCAAGTACCTGAAACGTGTATTAAACAGATACAAAAACACTTACCATGCTTAGGGCCTGACCTTAGATTTTGTGGACTACGTGTGCTTGCGTGCACAAATGCAAGCTTCAATTGATGCTAACTATAACTAACAAGGACAGGGGGTCCAGGCTTGATCAAACAGCAAAAGAATGTTCTAGCAGTATTTATGCAGTTCTTCACAGTTAGGAGTTAGGACCTATTATAGATTCCAGCTCAAAAACAAGAAAGGCCCAGGGTTTATTCGTTGATGTCTTCTGAAAGTTGGAAGTTTAAAAGAAGAAGAATGTATCCTAATGTGACAAGTATTTTGCCTAATACTCTCCATTTTCATGCTGCTTTGACCCTTCTTAGCAAAGCAAAATGTTATAACTTAGGTATAACTGAGACTCCCAACTTGCCGTCAGGGACTGACATGCCACTTTATTGATGTAGCATAGGGTGGTTTTGTCATTCTGCAGTGCCCCTGGACATCATAATTGATCTGAGCATGGTGTTTCTTTTTTGATGAGATTTCTATGACTGACTTATTCGAAGCCCGTTTGGAATAATAAAAATATCATCTGTTACTGTTCATGAATATTTTGTTTTACTACTGACTAAAATGTATGACAAATGGTTATAGATATCAGAATATGACATGGATTTGTGTTGATGCAAAATGATCTTGTATGCGAAGTTTTAAATATCAATCTATACCAATATATATCAAGTATAGGGTGCCAGATTTTGAGATTCCCGATACATGACATACTGTACAAGGTCCTTTATTAGCAATATTTCTGACATTGCCTATACGATACGCATGATGTTGTCAATTCTGATACCATAAGTGATCGGGATTCTAATATTTTAAAATTTAAATCTTGCTTTTATGGCAAAGATTGGTTTTTTTTTTTTTTTTTTTTTTTTTTAAATTTAACTCCGTAATGTCATGCATGCATGTATAAATGGTGGAGACTTGGATTCACAAATCACGTATTTTCTGATGTATGTGCTATATAGGAGTGACGAGGGGAAAATGAGTAGTTCTGAACTAAGGTATTTGGAGACATTGGTGTGTCAAGCATTAGCCAAAAGTCTCAGAATGCTATAAATTATGTAGTTGGTGTAGTACCTTATGAATAGTCAACTAAAAGTGCATAAAATCAAATTTGAACATATTTAACTTGAGGGTCTCTTGTAGGTTGAGTCAGTGCCATTTAATTTTTTCTGCAGTGGGCTTGCCTTTAGCAAAGTCTTCATGTCAGGGATTTAAATGGGTCTCTTATTGCCGATATTTATTGGCAAACTTTTTGTTTGATTTATTTTGTATTTGGATTGGGGGCACGATATTGTAGAAAAGGATGTTCCCAACTCTTGCATCTCCACTTTTCTGAAGTTTGCATAAGCCTAGGATCGTCATCCAGTTGCATCCTATTGAGAACATCATTTATATAAACCTGCATTTCTTCATAGTGGAAATTTGGAGATTGAATACTGATTTGTGGAAGCATATATCAAGCTAATACATGCAAATTTGTCCAATATTTACTACTACCTGTTGTATGAGAAATAGTTGTACTTTGCCTTCCAAATTTATCGTATTACAGACATAAGATATATTAAATGATTTTTCTTTTGGATTTGTCACATTATAGGCATCGGAATGGATTTATCATATCAAGAATTGTCATTCAGATAAATCTGATACACCTTATCACTAGACAATTTTTTTAAAAATAAAAAATATAAGTGTTCTCTGCGTTGGCCTTTGATTGCTCAAAGATGTCTGGATTCTGAACAGGGAGCGTGTATCAAGCTAAATAATGAGAAATTATCCAAAATTTACTATCTCCATTGGACACGAACTTGGCCTTTCCAAATATATTGCATCACATAGATATCAAATATTTATCAAGAAGTTATAGATATCAGACTAAATATTAATAATTTAACATTTGTTTCCCCTCTTGAAGGCACCCCAACATCAGTAGCCAAAATGGAGCTATTTGTCTGGACATTCTGAAGGATCAATGGAGCCCTGCACTCACCCTGAAAACTGCTCTGCTCTCTCTGCAGGCCTTACTTTCAGCACCTGCACCCGACGATCCGCAGGATGCTGTAGTTGCACAGCAGGTCTGATGAATCCTTTGTCGTTTTGTTTTTCACTTAATGCTAAAGGGCACAACTAAAAACAAGCCCTAGTCCTTTAGATAAGCATAATATTTTATCATCAACAAAAATCTTTACGAGGCAGGATTAAAGTTAATGCTCTCTCTCTGAAAGTCTTGTTAATGGGACTACTGCTCGTTTTAAAACAAAAATACCAGATGCTTTTCTGTGCTCCATCTGATTATGCATTGCATTCGTTCTCTCTAGTGCAACATCGGACTATCTTATCTAGGTATCTCTAAAGGAGGTCATATCTTGAAGACTACAAATAGCTATATATATTTCATTGATTTCAGGAAATGGATAAAACGACAATTGTTACTGCGAATCACTGCCACACTTATGTTTTAACTGTTTCACCTTTTGCAGTATCTGCGCAACCATCCAACCTTTGTTTCCACCGCAAAGTACTGGACTGAGGCGTTTGCGAAGACATCATCTGTTGGGATTGAACAGAAGGTGCATGTAGTTACAAGTATCATGTTTCTTAATCATTATAAAGCACTCGAGGAATTTTGGTTATATCCAAAGGATATATCAGGAAATGAAATAATTAAAACTGACTTTTTTTGCCCCCATGTTGATATGAAAATGTAGGTGCAAAAGCTGGTTGAGATGGGATTTCCTGAGGCTCTTGTGAGGAGCACACTGGAAATGGTTAATGGTGACGAGAACATGGCTCTTGAACAGCTTTGCTCCAGCTAACCCAGAAACAACTATCCATATGCATTCAATCATTGTCCTGTATATTCTTGGTTTACACATTTAAAGGCAGTGTGGTTTTTAGGGCAGCTTCTCATTAATGTCCTTAAGCAAGGAATATATGTATGTTATCGATCTAGGGGGTTGCATATTTGAAACTTCTTTTGTGCTATTGGAGAGGGAACCATTGTTTCCCTTTGAGAGACTCTTAACGGTTGCTTGCTCGCCTCCGTGCAGGTGTCCTTGTGTCATGTTCTAGTTCATAATTAGGGTAAGTTGCACACGCAGCTCTGTATTACAAGTTTTTCGTCCCTGTTCTTTCTGCTAAATTTTTCTGCACGGGGCACCTTGTTTGTCTCCATATTGGTTATTTTTGCTTCCTGTAACTTTGACATGCCTGGATACTTTTCTGTTCCCCCTTTAGTTCACTCTTTCTCAGCGTTTGGTATTGATACTAATACAACAGTCTTTGAGATTCTGTATATGTTGGAATGTATCCAAAGTTTGACAGGGGAACAAAAATCCTAGAAAAAAAGGATGGAGATGCTCAATTTCTTCTCATGAAAATTGGACTATTGTCACTTTCATTATTGAAGTTGGCAGTTTTAGAATTTACTACACGGCCAATTGCAAACTTTTTTTTCCGTACAAATCAAACTCATATATATATATATATATATATATATATATATATATATATATATATATATATATATATATATATATATATATATATATATATATATATATATATATATGTGTGTGTGTAGGAATTACTATAGGTGAATCGCTAGTTCAGGAAAAATTATGTGAGCTAACGACAAAACTATAATTAATGATTTTTTTTTTCAGTTTTTTTAATAATTACTATTTTTATCTTCTTAACTTATTTAGAATTAAATTTCATAAATTTTGGAATTCTTTTACCCTTTCATCAAGTGATACAAAATGTTTTATTCATTGAAAATCGTTAATTTTGTATTAACTTGATGGAGGACCAAATCAAAACTAAAACCCAAGAAATTGGGTATGAGTGAATCCTAAGGGGTCGAGATCATGATCCAAAATTTTTTTTTTTAAAAAGATTATTGGAGATATTAAAAATGAATTGCAGCTCAGATAACTTGCGTGAGCTGTTAGCTCATTTTCATTTTTCTCATATATATATATATATATATATATATATATATATATATATATATATTCTTACAACATTATTCAAAATAAATCTTCAACCAAAGTTAAACTTGGAACCTCTTACAAATTAGAGAGGGTCAATGCTAGAGACAAGACCCATCAGTCATTTGTAAACTTGTGGCAATTTGAGAACTTTCGATTGCTGAAGGACACTTGCATTATGCGGGAAATTCTAAATGCTCACCACTTAGTGAGCACCATTTTCCCCTATGTTGCAAATCACTTTGCTATAGGATGTGGTGCTCAGCAAGTAAAATGTGGTGTGCATTTAGAATTTCCCGCATGATACTGTGACACACATTTACAAAATGATGCTCAACTAAAGTCAAAAGTCTTCCTTATAAACATTGTCATCAAATGTGAAATTGCTCACCAAGTGTAGAAAGAAGGTATCAGAAAACTTGGGAATTTCTAGATGGGCACAGCTTTTTTCCTAGTGAGCCTACTTTTCCTAATGAGCACATCCTCTGTTTTGAAAAAAGAGGTTTTTTGTGGTGAGCACACTAATATTCCCTAACTATCCATCTCCTCTTCCCTCTCTCCGATCCCACCCTTTCCCTCGTCTCCTCTCCCTCCCCTCTCCTCTTCAACCTCTGCTCCCAGCTCCACCTCTCCCACTCTCCCGCCATAATCCTCTCCATCCGCCCCCCTCCTCCTCCCCCTCCCTCTCCCTCTGGTTCCTCCTCCACCCCTCCTCTCTCTGGTTTCTCATCCACCCCTGCTACTTCTCCTATGACCTTCTCGTCGGCGCTGGCCGCCAAGGCCGCCGCCTCCGACCTCGACGACGACGATCTCGATGAGGAGCCCGGTGAGGTCATCGAGTCGGCCCACCCCTCCACATCGGCGGGGAGAGGGTCATCGACTCCGCCTCCGGCCTCAAGAAGAAGCTCCTCAAGAGCGGCCGCGGCTGGATCACCCCTGTCTCCGGCGATGAAGTCAGCAGTAGGGTTTCTTTTTCCTTTTTTTTTTTTTTTATTTTATAAATATATTAAGAAATGGAATGGGTTTCGATTTGTTTACAATAATGTTCGTTTTTTTTTTGTTTGCAGTTCATTATGTGGAGATGTTGGGAGATGGGACCAAATTCGATTCTACAAGAGAGCGAGGGGGGCCTTTCACCATTAAGCTTGGCCATGGTAAGTAATTTTTGTTCTATTTTGGGGGTAAATCAATGGAAATTATAATTATAGGGAAACCGGCGGTGGACGTCTCCAATGATGGTGGGATTATGAAGAAAATTCTCGTTCCTGGAGATGATGTGCAAACTGGCGATCTTGATGAAGTTCAGGGTTCGTCTAATTCTATGGAATTGCGGTCTAAACCATTACTTCATTGTAGACATGTATTGTTGTTGTTGACATATTTATCTCCATTTATCCTTCTGTTTCAGTTAAGTACCAAATTAGGTTACTGGATGGGTCAATAGTCGCGGAGAGTCCTGAAGAAGGGTTGTGGTTTTATGTTAATGAAGATAATTGTTTAACCTAAGAAAGTTTTGATCGAAATTGGACTGTTTTTTCGAATTTTGATAATTCAACTAGATCGATGCCTTTTGATGTTTCATGAGATCAGACCCTAGAGAAATTTAATGGTAGGCTTGTTGAATTCAGTTGGCGGCAGTTGATTTTCTTGGTGGAGTGATTTCTTGCGATCTTAGTTTTGATCGTCCTGTAATAAAGGAGCAAAATTTTTGAAAAAAAAGGTGTTCTTTTTTGGGTTAAATGAGAGAGTAGATTATAAAATATTTAATTTCAACAAACTTCCAAGCAATTCCTTTAGTGTATATCTTGACACCTGCAGAGAAGAAAACGTTCGTCAAGCTGCTGATACTGGAAGACCTTTTCCTCCACACCATTCAGCAGGTAATATATAATTTTTTGCGATTGCTTAGAATTCATGTATAATCGAACTTATAAATGTTTTTGCCATAATATATGTAGAGAATTCATGAAGCTATAGCCCAAATTATTGATCCCTTCTTAGAGCAAGGCGAGACTGCAAGCAAGAGGCGTCCGAGTTTGCTCTATAATGCCCTTGTCAAGATAAAAACAGTTCTAACCGGGTGTACATAAACTGATATTGACACAGTATTACAGCCAACTGCCCAATCCCCCACCAAAAGTCCCAGCTCTTCAAGACACCGTCAACCCACAAGCAACCCACTCGGAAATCTTGAAGAATCTAGAATTTGTTCTTTTTTTTTAATATGAGTCTCAAACTCAAAAATGAAGTTGTTAGTATGGAACAAAAATTCCTTTTAGTTTGTCGTTTTCTTTAAATGAAGTTGTACTCAAGGAACATATCATATATATCAAGTTGTAGTTGCCGATGTTTTTAAATGAGTCTCAAATTCAAAATGAAGTTGTCGTTGTTCTTTGTATTTGAAACTATGAATGATTTGTTGCTATTGTGTGTTTTGATACCAAATTAGGGGTATGCAATATGAACAAGTTCTTTGTATTTGAAACTATGAATGATTTGTTGTCATTGTGTGTTTTGATACCAAATTAGAGGTATGCAATATGAACAAGTATTGATATGGACACCGTATTTGAAGTTGTTAATATGTAATCAATGATATGATGGATGACCTCATTATGTGCATTTTTTTTTTTTTGAACCGGTTATCACTTGTACGTAGATGAAATGAGAAGCCGTTGTTGTAATCACTTGTGCATATCACTTGTACATATCACTTGTGTAAAATTTGGGTCTGCCTAGTGGGCAACTGGGCAATGAATTTATTTTACCTTATTTTTGTACAAAATTTCATACCTCACCGCTACACGTTAAAACCAGGTATAATCACTATAATCACTATAGATGACACATTTAAAAATAATCACTATCCAGGTCTAATCACTATAGATGACACATTTAAAAATAATCACTATCTCCTTATTTTTGTAAAACCGTTGTTGTAACCAGGTCGCATCAAGGGAATCGAACTCGGGTCAGTTCCGTATGAGGAAAATATGATACCACTACACCAAATACGCATGTTATGACGTAGGAATTTAATTTATTTTACTTAGTCATATGTTTACAAGTACCATTTATCTCTCACACACTGATCCGGACTAACCAGTCCGGACCTATGCTCCCTGTCCGGGGCTGCTAGCCCGGATAGGGAGGCTTCATCCGGACTGGCTAGCCCGAATCAGAGTTCCAAATTTCTGGCTCCCTGATCCGAACTAGCCAACCCGGATCTTGTTGGTTGATCCGGACTATCAGCCCCGGATCAACCAAACCGATCCGGATTGGCTAGCCCGGACCAGGAGGCCAGAGATTTTATTTTTTAGGATTTCTATTTTCTAGGGTTTCACAATGAAAAAACCGATTTAACCTAAATATAGGCTTTAATTTCCGTAATTTTTTTACTAAAAGGAGTTAATATTAAAGAGAAATAGGATTTGGATTTTGAAATGAAACTTTTCTCTCTAATTTATGCCTTTGCTTTGCTTTCACACGCAAAAAAAAAAAGGAGCGCAGGGAGATGGAGGAGGAGATGAAGGAAGGGCGAAATAGGATTTGGATTTTGAAATGAAACTTTTCTCTCTAATTTATGCCTTTGCTTTGCTTTCACACGCAAAAAAAAAAAAGGAGCTCAGGGAGATGGAGGAGGAGATGAAGGAAGGGCATTTTTGACAAAAAAAAATAGCAAAGTGGTAAATAAAACGATATTTTAAGTGGGCTCACTAGGAAATATTTTGTGCCCATCTAGAAACTTCCGAAAACTTGATGTCAAATGAGAAAATAAAAGACCCACCGATAGATACGTGTTGATGCACAGATTTTCTTAACTTGCTTCTTGCTCATGCAACTAAAAGCAACCAATCAAAAACCATGTGGCTGGAAACAGTCCTCTCGATATGGACTGCAAGCAATAGAGCTTCAATACTCAATAGTCAACCTGTGATAAAAAGAAAATGCAATACAAGACGATTATTCTCCCTGCTTCTGTAGTCTACTTAGTAATCTGTTAAAGGTTTGTAAAGGATCTTTCAGTATCTCAAGTACTCAGCCTTGGTTTGGTTATATCATCTCATGGTGTCATACAAGCCTACGAAGTGCCCCAAACAGGCATTACGTTGTATGAACAAGAGCGCGAAACAAACAAATCAAACAATGAGATGGCGAGACTCGTTGGTCATTGGAAACAAAAAAAAATTTCATACAAATTTTTTTTCATTATGAATCACAGCAGTATGAAGAGGTACATTATTTGGACAATATCAGCACTTAGTTTTTATGGCAATCAATACCCAGCAGAAGGAGATTTATGAGGAAGACTAAGAATGCACAGGTCATCACGTTGAATGGGATTTCAGACAATCTTCGACAGTTTTGGACTGTAAAACTAAGGTATGATCATGATAAACCTGCAACACATAACGATCTAGATAAATAATTTGCAAAGCAAACAAATGAAACTCGAGATGATGCAATAATAGGACAGGACACTGTTCATTTTTAAGCTTTTAGTGGTGACGCATTTATTGACTTCAGTAACCCACAAAAATCAATTTCGGCATGCCATTCTTTCTTTTCCTGTAGTTTCTAGCACATCTTAGCCCATCACTTGAAGAAAGTTGCAGTAATGAACGTAAAGCGTGTGATGATTTTGATTCTGATACCTAATCAAGTATGGAGTCATTATGTGTTTGCTGAATGGGTTAGTAAGAACTACATAAACAGCAAACAGAATGATAATGAAATGCTGCTATAATTTTTTGAAATCAAAGAATAACTGTGTTCTCCCCTTACAAAATTATCAGCAATATAACTTGCACAAATGGGAGAAATATATTAGACTTGACATTCTCATCTAACAATAAGTGTCATTCAAGCAAAAGATTGGTCATTTGTCAAAAATTGATCACTAAATATTTGCCAAAGGACATTCCATTAAAAAGTGACACTATGAAAACTGAAAAAAACAGCAGAATGATTGTAGCATTTAAGAATGGTCCTGAGACAAAATGGTTATAAATTGCATCATAGGATAGATAAAAACACACCAAGTTACTGATAATATCATAGTATGTGTTAAAATAATATCACCAAACATTTAGCATAAAAGCTATTATTTTGAAAGAATCACCCATTTTGGGGCTCTGTAAATTGCAAAGCCCTCAAACAGACAAATATCTTTTGACTCAAAAAATTGAAGCAATCAGGTCTGATAATTTGAGAATCAAAAAAATTGGAGGACCAGTACTTCCGACGCTGGGCACTCCGAATATAGACAATTCTGTGATTATCAGTTAACAGTGTTAATCAGTTAAGTCAAACTACTCTTCCAACACCAAAGGATTCATAATATACTCCAAGGATAGAGATCTAACATCACTGGTTCCACTCTCCCAGAAACTCACTCTTCTCTGGGTGAAAACTAACTACTAAGTTTTGCATGCAGACATTTTTTGAAGAGAACCAGCTATTCATGATACACCTTTCACATAATGCTAATCACACTAGTATTGATGGGCATCCACCAAAATCACAGAAGATTGATTGACGCATATACCTTGGATATGCATAAAAGCAGTACATAACATTATACGATTTCATTAATGGTCCTAATAATATTGGAAATCTAATAGAGAAAAAAAAAAAAAAAATCCTACAATGGTACCAAAACAAAAAATCCTAATGCTACTACTCTCATAGCAGGTATTAAACCAGTTTCCAAAATTGTAGCATTCAAGTTTGGATATGATCTGGACGAAAAAAGTGTACTTGTGTGGTAATATATTGACACCACCATGTAGAACAAATAAATTTTAATTCCCTTTTGCAGACTGCTGCCCAGATTCAGTGATTCTATATTAACTCCTAATATGGTTGAGGTAGTATAAATGATCTTAGCAGTTAGCACACCCAACGATAGCTTTGCTATATTTTTAGGTTTGAAATTTGATTTTTTTTTTCCCTTCAACTTTCTCATATATTTTTTTTTTCACTCCATTAAAATTTAACACACTTCACCATTAATTTTCACACTCATGCTGAAGCAACAAAACCCAATCCCAGACAATGAAAATGTTTTGCAAGTACCACTGTAGCACAGTGGTAAAACCTCTTAGCAAGCATCCAAGAGTTCAGAGTTTCAAACACCACTTACATCAGGCTATAACATCTGAGGTGGGAGACTGGGATAGGGATGGCTCCCGCCTTTGTTCAAACAGAAAAAACACACGATGAAATTGCTCAAAGCATTTCCCTATGAGCAGAGACCAATCATTTTAAACCTCAAAGCTTGCTCTCTGTTTTTTTTTTTAATTAAAATTTTATAATTCAAGATATTCTTTTTTATTAGCTAATATAGAAATATTTTTTTTTAATTTACGTGGATCTTTTCATTTTAACTAATCTTTTGTTCATAGAAATGAAAATGAAAACTAAGTAATTTGATTGATATGAATCACGGGTTAACTTTATACATATAAAAAGGGAATACAAATTCGGCATTGAATAGTCATTTTGACCAGAACCAGAAAAGTATTAAGACATACTAGTTCATCTAGCCTCTTCAAAAGCTTTTTCTGGTTGGCGCACTTCTAATCAGTTGTCTGATCAGAGTGTTTCTAAAGAATACATTTCTTTTTCTATTGGAAAAATCCTAGGACTTTCATGAGTCAGTATTAAGTGGTTGATGATATCAGAGTTTAATAAGAAGAAAGACGCAATATCCATCCAAGATTACTACATGCTATTAATATGAATAGAGGAAACAAAGAAATTACATAAAAGACCCTCAATATTCTAAATATTCTAACACCCCCCTCAAGCTCAAAAATAATATGTTTGCAGTTCACTTAAAAAGGAGAAAAAGAAAATATTCTATTGCGCTAGTATTTCCTACAAGTTGGAGATGCCTAGCTTGTTTCAAAGAACAAAATACACCCTCATATAAGACAAAAACTACCATAATACCTTCTGTAGTTGTTAAAGAAAAACTTGAACTGTTAGAGGGATTAAAACCAACGAAGTTAATGTAATTTTTTTTTTTTTTGAATGCAACAGCAAAGCCTGTACAAAAAAAAAAGTTACTAGAGACAAAAAGGTCCAAGAAAAGTCTAGAGATGACTGGGACTGTACAAAGTCTAGAGATGATCATGATGAGTAAAAGAGCAATGAAATTGCAGAGGATAATAAATATTTTGGATTTAAATATGGTGATAATTATAAAAATGGGAAAATTAGGTTAGAAAGGGTATCGGTATCGAAGACTCCGCACACACCGTTGTCGGTAGATCGTTGATAGATCACTAGCAAATCGCAATAGATCATGATCATATCAACATTAATAGGAGTGTGTTAGTAGATCACTGTCAGTAGTAGGAGCACATCAGTAGATTGATGCGCATCAGTAGATTGTTGTCAATCGAAGTGTATTAATCGATTGTCGTTGATAGAACATGTCAACATATTGGAGTTGATAGATCAAATGTTGCTAGCTGGACGTTGATAATTCGGACGTCAGTAGATCGGCTTGGTTAATCATCGACAGTAGATCAATGCCATTAGAGGAACTATCAATAGATGGGTGTTAGTAGATAGATCATCGTTAGATGGCCTAGCATGGCGCACACACTCCACGAAAGCGGCATAGCATAGTCTCGAAAGTTGAATATAATAGTAAGAAGATATCTTACCCTATACCATGTCAAAGTTGACATGAAGAAAGATAGCATGCCTATATATGATTTATTTACAGGGAAATTCTAAATGCATCTACCTTTTTTTTAAAGTATTTTCATTGAAAAATTCATTGTTATTACTAGTTTAACATTATAAATTTCGGACTAAATTATTCTTATCTTCCCAGTTATATTCTATTCCTATAGAACCCAACAATTAACCCTAAAAACTTCTCCCTCTTCTCCTATGTCTCAACATAAACTGTCAAACTCAAAAAAAAAAAAAAGTATCCTTTATTTCTCCCAAATATCGACATATTTTTAGTTTATCAATGTAGGCCTACAAGTGCACCAGTTCGAAGAGGGGAGTTTATCAATGTAGGACAAGTTAAAAGAACGAAGGGAAAACCGAAAAAAACATTGGAGGTGATACGCAAAGATATGGAGTTTAGAGGTTTAAATAAAGAGATACTACTTGATAGAAATGAATGGAGAAGGAATATCAAAGTGATCGATCCGGCGTGATTCTTTTTTGGTTTATGTAGCCTACCCCAAATACTTGGGATAAAAGGCTTAGTTGTTGTTGTTGTTGTTGTATCGACATATTTTTAGTTAAATATTTTCTTATTTATTTTCTTAGTTTTTTAAAGTAAATATTTCCATATTTTTAGTTAGATATTCGAACTCAGTTATAATTTAGAAACGCGGAGGAATTGGGGATCGAATATCGTTCGGGTCTTAAGACCAAAACAAGTCAGAAAACCGTTCAAGTATTAAGACCCAAACGAATCAGAAAGCCGTGAACAAAGTGGGAGAGGGTGAGTGGAATACGATAGAGAGGTGTGTGTACCCAAATGAAGTGGGAGACGGTGATTGGAACGCGACAATCAGGCTTGTGTACCCGAACAAAGTGAGAGGGTGACCAGAATGCAAAAGAGAGGTGTGTGTACCCAAACAAAGTCGGACAGGGTGACCGGAACATGTGTGTGTGTCACAGTATGACTCACATAAAAAAGCTGACAAGCCCCTTGGAACCAATGTCATGTTTTCTTTATACTGACAGATTAGTATGACATAAGAGGATAATACTAAGAAACTATAATCTAGCACGTCTTACTTAATATCAGGGGAAGATTTTTCTGGTGAACAACAAATGTGACAAAATGCTGCAATTTAAAAATAAAGGAATCTTAAATATTCAATTTATTTTTTCATTCCTAAGATATCATGTTTAATATAGTATAAAAAATATACCATAATAAGGAAATGGAACGAGATAGATAAATGCTACTATTATCTAAGAGGAAAAAAAAAAGAAGAAGAAAAAAACAAGCAAAAAATAAGGGAATGCTAACTACTCCATTTTATACTTTTCATTACTAAGATATCACATCGCATATAGTAAAAAAAATATTCCATAATAAGGAAATGGAATGAGATAGATAAATGCTACTTTTGTTAAAGGGAAAAAAAAAGAAAGAAGAGATCACATTGATCTACCAAGTTAGATTGCTTGGGGGCCAATATAACGAAAAAATACAAGTAATATTAACTTTATTTACAGCACAAACGTGTAAAAGCTATAATGATAAATTAAGAAAAAAATAATGCTGTGTTTAACAGTCCTCACCTTTAGGCTTAGTAGCTTGGATACCCTCTGAAGCTGGTTGATTGATTGTGAGAAATATAGGTGTCAAAAGAGGTGAAGAACTGCCTTCATTCACGTCAGAATATCGAGGAACCTCCAACAATTTACTCGTTAATGTTGGAGTTCTTTAACTACTAGAGGGTGTGGAATAACTACGGGACATAACCACAGGTGGTATAGGCAGTGGTGATGCTTTCTGCAATGCAACTGTTGGCCTTTTAACAGCACCATAAAACTCAGAACCTCTAGATACCAATGGGGCTGAATGGCCAACCAAACTGGAGGGCCTTGTAGGTCTATCTGAAGTGACTGGAGGCCTAGGAAGTTCATGAAGCTCGCTAATTCTAGGTGACAGTGCTGGAGGAGGTGACGCATTTGGGGATACTTTTGGAGACACAGATGGCTGAGCAGAGATACGACCAGGAGGGTGTTCACTTGCAGAAAATATTGGCTTACTTGACCAAGCTTTGCTGGTCAAAGGACCTGAATAAGCATGTCTCGTTTTAGTATCAAAAGTATTTTGTAAGTCAAACTGTGATAAAGGCAACCCTTCTGACAATGGAAGTGGTAATTTGATAGGGCCACTATTAATATTGCTCTCTTTGAGTACTGACTGTGATTTTGGTATTATGCTGGGGCTTGATTGTTCGTTTTTAATATCTTTCGCAAGCTTATTTGACTCTGATGGGGAAGGTGCTCTCTTTGTATCTGCTGGTGTTGGTAAGACGTACGCATTGGACTTCCATGTTGATGAAGGCCGTATGTGATTAACCCTCTCAGATGCTTCAAATTTATCAGGTAAAATTGGCTCTGATTGGCTACCAGCCCTTGGCCTCCGATTGAACCATACATAATCCATCTGACTTTTGGCTAAATTATCCTGCATGGAAAAAAATTGTAATTCAAGGAAATAATTAGGAATGGCTATGATGCTTGACTCTGGACAACAGTATCTATATAACACTGTACAACTTCTGACAAATAACAGAATTGGTGAAAAATGCTGTGCATTCCTTCTAAAATCAAAAGTAATAATCAAGCCTTCTACAGATGAGTAACCAAATACACAAACAACCTTATGTAGACATCCAAAATAAATAAATAATAATAATATAAAATAAAATAAATAAATAAAATAGGAGTGGCTCGCGGACCCCATCCGCGGGTGCACCCGCGGGAACACACCCACAGGTGCACCCACGGGAGCACACCCTAGGGTGCGCCCGTGGGAGCGCCCCGCGGGATCGCTCCTGCGAGAGCGCACCTGCGGGATAGCTCCCGCGGGAGCGCTCCATCCGCGGGTTGCTTTCTGCTTCTATTCCGTTTTGCATGGTGATCTGGATTTTTTGGGATTTAATCGGATTCGAGAGAAGAATTTGAGCCGGATTAGAAGCGCTCCTCAATCTATAAAATTGGGAACGTAGTTCAGAATAAGAGGAGAAAAAGGGGAGGAGATTCTTTTTGGAGGATGATTTTTCCAAAGAGTCCAGAAGTTCCAGAGAGATCAATCTTCATCCCGATCCAGATCGGATCGTCAACGGAGTGCAGAATCAAAACTCTACTGCTGCCAGAACCCACAAAAATAAAGGGGAATCGAAATCAATTGATCCCCATTATTGTAATCTCGATTTTCTATTTGTAACTTTTCTTTTATTGCTATAATTCCAAAGTAAATTTTGCAATATAAAGAAAGATTCAATTTTTCGGGCAAATAAGAACTGGCGACCACAGTGGGAGCCTCTCTGTTTACCACAGAGAATCTGGTGGCGCAGTCCGACCGGATGCAGATTGGCTCAATGGTTGAGACGCTGGTCATAGAAGTTGACCAGCAAAAGTATGAGGAGAATCATTCTCGGATTCGGAACCCAGGCGTCATCGCCGGGTAATGATTAAACAAGGCGAGGCGTCATCGCCCGCCAAAATTGAAAAGGCATTATCGCCATTCAATACCTACGAGGCGTCATCGCCCGTTGAAACTGACAAGACGTCATTGTCCGTCAAGAACATGGCATTATCGCCCGTTCCAAAGTCAAGCCAAAAGTCAAACCAGACCCTGACTCGCTCCCAAAAAAGAAATTTAAGGCGTAAAACTCAACGAGCACGCCTCAATCATACAGAAAGAGTTGTAGAAAACTCCGGGACAGAAAACTCCAGGACAGTAAAAAATCTCGGAGCAAACCCACGGGTTGTATTCTGCGGAAGCAACCCCACGAGTTGCCAAGCAAGAGGCGTCAAGATGCAAATAGAGAGTAGAAAATACCTCAAGATTTGAGAGAGTATCTCAATTGGAAGAACTCCTCACAAAATATTCATCACTGCCAATGCGAACAGCTGATCTCAACTATTCTATCAAGCTGCAAATGCAACTCAAAACGATCAGTTTTTGAGCGGATCACCGAACCTGAAAGAATACGAACGGTGAAAAAGGTGTGCTTGGAAACCGATCTGCCTGCTGCCTCATCACATATGGTTAATAAAGGCAAAAAGGCGGTCAGAAACAACCCTTCAGATAAGGAAATCACTCCAGGGTCAAAAAGAGTTTCTATCGAACCAGAGGGCGTGCGCCTAGAAGAAGTCTCTTGAAGGCTTGAGAGACAAGAAAAACGTCTCGAATAGCAAGAAGAGATCATAGAAGAAATGAAACAACTTTTAATTGAGTTGTTAGCTCAAACTAGAAAGAGCCAATCATCGTCATCCGTTTCTAGTCGGCAGAAAGGAAAACGACCCGTCCAAATAAATGAAGACAGCGAGGACGAGGATGAAGAAGTGCCTCCTCATTCAAGAGAGGAAGATGAAGTGAAGGTTATCATCAACCCTCACGTAGAAAAAATAGAGAAGATGGAGAACCAACTACAAACTCTCCTTCATCGCAAAAAACTGCAAGAGGTAGGGGTAGTCCGTCCCTATCCCATAAAATGGGAGACCGTAGCTTATCCTGCAAAATACAAACAGTTAAACTTTCAGTCATTCGACGATAGAGCTTCACCGCAACAGCACATCTTCTACTTCCTGTCGCAGACAGGACACCTCATGGGGAATGATCTGACTATGACTAAGATACTTGCGAGCACTTTACGGGGGCCCGCATTTACCTGGTTCATGTAATTACCCCAGGGAACAATTAAATCATGGGCTGATGTAGAACGCGAATTCTTAGCCCGATTCTTTGAAGATAATACTGAAGTCTCTATACTATTCTTGCTAGCGGCAAAGCAAGAGGAAGGCGAGACGGTCAAAACTTATATCGAGCGATTCCGAGAGCATTCTGTTCGATGCCCACATGGCATGACGCAGGAAACTCTGGTGGAAACTTGCAGGCACAATTTGTTAACCGATGTTCTAAATAAGATGGGCTCGGTTGAAGCCAAATCATGGAAAGATCTGCTTAAGCAGGGTGAACAGGCCGAAGTTATACTTCGACGCCTCAAAAAGCAGCAGTTTGCAACCGGAGGCAGTATAAATGAACATCCATTCCAATTTTCCCGTTCCAAAGGGAAATATATAATGGCAATGGCGGTAGAAAGCACACCGAAGCAGAAAGCATGGCCAACTATAAACAACACAGCAAAGTCCCCCAAATTTCAAAAACAGTATTTGTTTAAGGATGAACATACTGCTACTATATTCAATCTGCTCAGTAAGCGCAAGATGCTCAAGTTGCCAGAGAGTAAGAGGTCTGAAGAGGGTGAGAAGACTAACGATCTGAATTACTGCTTGTACCATAGAATTGTAGGTCAACCTAAAAAAATTGTTTTATTTTAAAAGACAAAATTCAAGCGTTGATTGACGTTGGAGCAGTTCAGCTCAAAGCTGAACAAAAAAGGAGTTAGAGCTAACTCGGACATATTTAATGTGGATGGTCTAAAGGTACTACTTGCGCTCACGACAATTCTAAAGACAAGCTCAGGACGGTTAATTTAAACCCCCATAACCTGCAAAAAAAAAAAAAAATGAATTACCCAACGCCATCAAGGCAACGGGAAGAGAATAAATTTCTCGCCAATCCCACCATGCTGGGGGTAAAAAGCATGAATTATCCAACGCTATCAAGGCAATGGAAGAGAATAAATTTCTCGCCAACCCCATCATACTAAGGGTAAAAAGTATGAATTACCCAACGTATTAAGGCAACGGGAAGAGAACCAGTTTCTCGCCAACTCCTTCATACTAGGGGTAAAAGTATGAATTGCCCAACGCCGCTAAGGCAAAGAGAAGAGGAAAAGTTTGGCATTTAAGCCCAAACAAAATTCTCGACAACTCACCATGCTGAGGGGAATAGCATGGCTAGCCCAACTCAAACGGTAATTGGTAAAATGTAATCAAATCCGTTAATAGCTGGGGGTTTGCTAAAAATCCCATGACAAATCTATCACAACAGTATCCTAATCCGAATATAAGGATACATCACTGCCCTAAGCTGCTAAGGCGAAGGGAAGAGAAAAAGTTTGGCATTTAAGCCCAAACGAAACTCTCGACAACTCACCATACTGAGGGGAATAGCATAGCTAGCCCAACTCAAACGGTAGTTGGTAAAGGCTAATCAAATCCGTTAATAGCTGGGGGTTTGCAAAAAATCCCATGACAAATCTATCACAACAGTATCCTTATCCAAATATAAGGATACATCACTGCCCCAAGCTGCTAAGGCGAAGGGAAGAGAAAAAGTTTGGCATTTAAGCCCAAACGAAACCCTCGACAACTCACCATGCTGAGGGGAATAGCATGGCTAGCCCGACTCAAACGGTAGTTGGTAAAAACTAATCAAATCTGTTGATACCTGGGGGTTTGCTAAAAACCCTAATCAGATAAATCTCTTGTCACGTTAAGATTTCACCTCTGACAACAAAATTTTTCTCGTCATTTTTCTCCAGCAAAGCAAGTGACACTCCAAAATATTTGTCAAGTTAAAATCATACCTCTGACATCATAATTCAAAATCAAATGAGATAAAATCCGATTAAATCTCCTGTCATGTTAAGGTTTCACCTCTGACAGAAAAGAAAACTCATACTTCATCAAGTCCGATATTACAGCTTCTGATGAACTTGCTTTTGATGTCGTTAAGTTAAAAGTTACCTCTGATGAAAATCATCTCCTTATCAAGTTAACAGTTACCTTTGATAGTCAAATTTTAAAGCTAAATACGTTAACCGCTATCTCTGTTTAGTAAACTCATTCCTATCATGACCAGATCCTCTGAATAGGTCGAGTTTTGAGACATGTTTAATGACATCTCTATTTTTTCCTTATCCGTCATACTAGATGTCACTGAACGGTTAGGATTCTACTGAGCACGTTAACGTGATACCTCTGCTTAACCTTAAATAAGTACGTTAAAATCATACTTTTGCTTATCACCTAACGAGCATGTTAACATCATACCTCCGCTTGTTATCCAATGAGTACGTTAATATCATACCTCTACTTATTATCTAATGAGCACGCTAAAATCATATTTCTGCTTGTTATTGAATAAGCATGTTAACGTTATACCCGCTCATATTTCATGAGATGTGTTAACAATTATCTCTATCTACCCAATCCTTGACACGCCTCATAGAAAAAAAAATAAAAAAATAAAAAAAATAAATATCCAAAGTATTTCGAAATTCTGTACGGCTCAATACAGAACTTCGAAAACTTTGGAGGGGGTTATGTAGATACTAAAAAATATATATATACTAAAAATATATATATAATAATAATAATAATAATAAATAATAATAATAATTTAAAAAAAAAAAAAGTGGGGGATTCCCCCCGCGAGTAGGCCCTGCGGGAATTCCTCCCGCGTGTGCCCCCCCCCGGCGGGAAGAATCCCGCGGGACTCCCGCGGAAGGAATCCCCCGGGACACCCGCGGGAGTTTCTACCGCGGGTTGCCACACGCGGGAGCGATCCCGCGGGTAGGATCCCGTGGGAGCGCTCCCACAGGTGCCAACCCGCGGGTTGTTTTCTGCCTATTTCCGTTTATTTGTTTCGCTGATATTCCGTGATCCGATTTTTCAGGGAGGATTCGAGCCGGATTTCGAGTTTTCTCAGAGTATAAAAGACAGGAGTTGACTCCAGAAAATGGACTTTTGGACGATTTCGGACGAGCTCGTGAAATCAAGAAGCGGAGCAGAGTCATCCCCTTCCCGGTCAGACGGTCAACGGAGTGCACCAGCGAGGCTCCATCGCCACCCGAACCCACATAAAAAAGGAAATAAATTAATATTCTCGTTCTTATTATTTCTCGATATTTTTGTAATTCTCAATTTTCTTCTGTAATCAAATAATTTTGCAATGGAAGGAGAAATCTAATTTTCCGGCAAACAAGAACTGGCGACTACAGTGGGAGTTTGGACAGCGCAATCCGATCTTTAAATTTTTTTTTTCGGAGCCTAGGCGTCATTGCCGGGTTACAATAAAAAATTATGAGGCGTCATTGCCCATAAAATAAAGACAAGACGCCATCGTCTATCAAAAAAAAAAATTTATGAGGCGTCATCGCCCATAAAAATAAAAAAAAAAGACAAGACGTCATCGTCTGCAAAAAAAAAAAAGCGAGGCGTCATCGCCAACTAAAATTAACAAGGCGTATCGCCTGTTAAAAAAAATTTATTATGAGGCGTCATCGCCCATAATAATAATAAAAAAAATATCATCGTCTGTAAAAAAAAAAAAAGGTGAGGTGTTATCGCCCATAAAAAAAGAGGCCCACAAAAAATTGACAAAACTGTAAAAATAATAATAAATAAATAAAATCTTTAAAAAAAGAAAAAAAAATGCAGTGCGAGGGTGCTACCCACGGGTTGCATCCAGCGGGATGCCAAGCAAAAAATAAAAAATAATAAAAATAGAAAAATAAAAAAATAAAAAAAATAAATTTACAAGTCCTCACTGCCAATCAAAATAAAGAAATAAATAAATAAAAATAAAAAATAATAATAAAAAGCTAGGCGTGATCACCTAAAAAAAATAAGAATAAAAATAAAAAAAGAATTCAAATGCGTCATCGTTTATAAAAATAAAAAAAAGTCAGACGTCATTGCAAAAAAAAAAAATATATATAAATAAATAAATAAAAAATCCTACGTCTCTATGACTAAGGATAGAGGAAAGTTTGGCATGTAAGTCCAAACAAATTTCTCGCCAACCCCACCATGCTGGGGGTAAAAAGTATGAATTACCCAACGCCATCAAGGTAACGGAAAGAGAATAAAATTCTCGCCAATCCCATCATGCTAGGGGTAAAAAAGTATGAACTGCCCAACGCCGTCAAGGCAAAGGGAAGAGAACCAGTTTCTCGCCAACCCCATCATGCTGGGAGGAGTAAAAAGTATGAACTGCCCAACGCCGACTAGGCAATGAGAAGAGAAACAGTTTCTCGCCAACCCCATCATGCTGGGGGTAAAAAGTATGAACTGCCCAACGCCGTCAAGACAACGGAAAAAGAATAAATTTCTCGCCAACCCTATCATGCTGGGGGTAAAAAAAAGTATGAATTGCTCAACACTGTTAAGGCAACGGGAAGAGAATAAATTTCTTGCCAACCCATCATGCTAGGGTAAAAGCATGAGTTGCTCAAAGCTGCTAAAGCAAAGGGAAGAGGAAAAGTTTGGCATTTAAACCCAAACGAAACCCTCGACAACTCACCATGCTGAGGGGAATAGTATGGCTAGCCCAACTCAAACGGTAGTTGGTAAAGGCAAATCAAACCCGTTGATAGCTGGGGGTTTGCTAAAAACCCTAATCAGATCGTTCTCCTGTCAAGTTAAGATTTCACCTCTGACAGTAAAACTTTCCTCATTAATTTTCTCTGGTAGAACCAGTAAGTCTCCAAAATATTTGTCAAGTTAAAATTATACCTCTGACATCAGGATTCAAAATCAAATGAGATAAAATCCGATTAAATCTCCTGTCATGTTAAGCTTTCACCTATGACAGAAAAGAAAACTCGCTAGAAGCAATCTCTGATAGATCGAAGAGGTTCAACAGTATATCTCAAGCAACAAAACAGTTAGAAGATAGTGATTTCAGAATATGGTTCACAGTACACCATAAAAATCACGAAGAAGACTACAGAGCTAAAATCAAAGTGTACAAAGTGTTTCGAAATTCGTTACAATTCAATACAGAATTTCGAAAACTTTTGAGGGGGTTATGTAGACATCCAAAAAAAAAAAAAAATATAAAATAAAATAAATAAATAAACAAAATGGGAGTGGCTCGCGGACTCCATCCGCGGGTGCGCCCGTGGGAGCGCACCCGTAGGTGCACCCGCGAGAACGCTCCCGCGGGAGCGCACCCTCGGGAGCGCCCCGCGGGATCGCTCCTGCGGGAGCGCACCCGCGGGAGCGCCCCGCGGGTCCCACCCGCGGGAGCGCTCCATCCGCGGGTTGCTTTCCGCTTCTGTTCGCTTCTGTACGGTTTTGTATGGTGATCCGGATTTTTGGGAATTTAATCGGATTCGAGAGAAAAATTTGAGCCGGATTAGAAACGCTCCTCAATCTATAAAATTGGGAACGGAGTTCAGAACAAGAGGAGAAAAAGGGGAGGAGATTCTTTTTGGAGGAGGATTTTTCCAAAGAGTCCAGAAGTTCCAGAGAGATCAATCTTCATCCCGATCCAGATCGGATCGTCAACGGAGTGCAGAATCAAGACTCTACCGCTGCCAGAACCCACAAAAATAAAGAGGAATCGAAATCAATCGATCCCCATTCTTGTAATCTCAATTTTCTATTTGTAACTTTTCTTTTATTGCTATAATTCCAAAGTAAATTTTGCAATATAAAGAAAGATTCAATTTTTCGAGCATACACCTTATGCATCACACCACAACTCCCTACCCCTTGAAAAGGGGGTAAGGGACGAACGAGCCCAACCGAAACAAATTTCCCTTCCACAGAACAGAAAGAAGAAGAAGAATAAAAGAATGAACGAGGGTGGAAAAAACAAAACTTAGACCAGATTCTATCAATATTCCATTCTAATCCAAAATACTTGCTTCAGCATCCCTCAATTACCATCCATAGTAACTGCACATAATTTCTACTCATAGTTTTAGCTTTGATTAGTTTGCCCAACAAAGTTCTCCTGGCTAGATAGTTTACATATTAATTGTAAATACTACTTTAGGACATCTCAACATGCTGAAGCTGTTTCAGTTTTCCCTTTTGTAACACAATTCAACAGATGTCCTTTAGATTGATCTAATAAAGCTAAACAGACATCTTTTTTGATAAGAGTGGACGGTTCTCCTAAGTAGTGAAGTTCATGGACATCAATTTGTTACCCTTCTCTTTTATCTTACATTTGTTTTAAAACATTTTCTGAACTCTTAGCTGGTCCTCCACAGAAGACTTTCAATAATGCCAACTATACAGTTCAAAGTTTCTTGTATTACTAGGTCGATGTTTCAGCCAAATACTCTTTGGCCACCCATTCCTATTATTGGATCCGAATTAGTACAAATTTCAAACATTTCACCCCATGAATGGTTGACAAGTGTCAAGCTTTTTTTTGGTACTAGACTAAGAGCAGCAGTATCTAATGAAGTGCTATATCAAACAATTATGACATTGCCTACTTTTAAGCTTTGAAAAATATAGTACTTTCACTGTGTATTGAGAGTATATGTGCAAGACATTACGCTTCAAGGTGCTTCCTAGGCAAACGAGATCCAACAACTATCTACATATGTTTCCTTATACTTTTGGTAGTAGCATTCACAGACAAGTTTTTGACAAAATCACAAAAAATGGTAGTTGACAGAGTCACAAAAGAGTGAACAAAAGTTTTGTCAGTATGTACGAAACATATCTACCACACATCATTACTCCTTGGATCTACTACCAACTCAAATTTACTTTAACTGCTACCTCCATAGTTCGAAGTACCAAATCGTGCTTTGCGTGGATGCATGGGTATATATGTTTATAAAGATATTCTTACTACACTAAATTTAAATTAAAGCATTTCAGACGTAAACTTTAATACTTTGGAGGCTTAATTTAGAAATAATTCCTTTTTAATGGAACTCAAAAAATGCATAACATAATAGTGTGATTTTCTGTAAGCCTCGCTTTATTTTTCCTTGGTATGGTAATCACATGCCAAAAGAAGAACTTGGGCTAAGACCAGCCACTAGGGACTGATCACAATCGTCTAAAAATATTTTTTCTAATATCGGAGAGTGAATTTCGCAAATTGTTATTTTTATAAAAAGGCTTTTCAGTGCGACTAATCATCACAGTGGAATACAATGTAATTTCTACAACAACAACTAAGCCTTTTATCCCAAGTATTTGGGGTAGGCTACATGACCCAAAAAAAAGAATCATGCCGGATCAATCACTTTGATATTCCTTTTCCATTCATTTCTATCAAGTAATATCTCTTTATTTAAATATCTAGACTCCATATCTTTGCGTATCACCTCCATCCATATTTTCTTCGGTTTTTCCTTCGTTCTTTTAACTTATCCTACATTGATAAACTCCCCTCTTTGAACTGGTGCACTTGTAGGCCTACGTTGCACATGACCAAACCATCGTAAGCGATTTTCTCGCATCTTCTTATCTATGAGAGCTACACCTATCTTAACACGAATATCTTCATTTCTCATTTTATCTCTCCTAGTGTTGTCGCACATTCAACGGAGCATGCACATCTCTACTACACTTATTTTCTGTGAATGACGTTTCTTTATAGCTCAATATTCCGTGCCATATAATAAAGCTGCCTAATAGTAGTCCTATAAAATTTTTCTTTTAATTTTAACAGAATGTTACGGTCGCATAAAACTCCTGTTGTCCTCCTCCATTTCATCCAGCCAGCTTGTATCCTATGGTTAACATCATTATCGATCTCTCCATCATTATGAATAATAGAACCCAAATATCTAAGCTGACTGCTCATTTTTATCGCTTGCCTATCTAGTTTTATAGCATTATAGTCTGTGGTCCGTCGTTTGCTAAATTAACACTCCATATACTCTGTTTTAGACCTACTCAATCTAAAACCTCTAGATTCTAATGTATACCTCCATAACTCTAACTTAACATTTACCCATACTCTTATCTCATCAACTAAGACAATATTATCAGCAAATAGCATACACCAAAGTATCTCATCCTGAATTATTTTAGTAAACTCATCCATCACTATAACAAATAAGAATAGGCTCAATGCAAATCCTTGATGCAATCCAATTGTGATAGAAAAATCACTTGTTAAACCACCACATGTTCTAACATTGACCACTACTCCATCATACATATCCTTAATTATTTCGATATACTTGATGGAAACTCATTTCTTTATCAGTGTCCACCAAAGTATCTCTCATGGAACTTTATCATAGGCTTTTTTTAAGTCAATAAATACCATATGCAAATCTCTATCTCTCTCAGAATCGCTCTGTAACTTGACGAAGTAAATGAATAGTTTCTGTCGTCAATCGTCTCGGCATAAATCCAAACTTCTTCTCCGATATTTTAACAGTTTGTCGCAATCTATATTCAATTACCCTTTCCCAAAGCTTCATAGTGTGACACATGAGTTTTATTTCCTGATAATTAGAACAACTCTGAATGTCGCCCTTCTTATACAGAGCTAGTAGGGTACTCTTTCTCCATTCATTTGATATTTTCTTATTTTGCCAAATCTTGTTAAAAAAATCTGTTAGCCACCTCACACCAATCCCTCATAAGTATCTCCATATCTCTATAGGAATCTCATCTGGAGCAACAACTTTTATTAATTTCAACCTCTTCAAAATCTCTTTTACTTCAGACTCTTTAATTCTGCGCATAAAACTACGATTCATATCCTCAAATTGAATAGTAAGATCTCCCAAATTTTCAGTAAAACTACCATTATATAATCTATCAAAATAATTTTTTTATCTTTCTTTAATATCTTCGTCTCGAGCTAGAACCGTCTGATTCTCATCTTTAATACACTTTACAGTACATAAGTTTTTAGACTCTCTCTCTCTTATTCGAACAATTCTATATATATCATTTTCTAGCTCTTTATTATCCAACTTCTCGTATATTTATTTATATAATTTAGTTTTTGCAACCCGAACAGCTTTCTTATTCTCTTTCTTTGCTAGTTTATACTTCTCAAAACTTATTCCATTATTATTATTATTCAAATCTCTATAAAACTCTTGCTTGATCTTAATAGCATTTTCTATCTCTTCATTCCACCATGATGTATCCTTATATGGTGGAGCACCGTCCCACGACTCACCAAATATATATTTAGCCATTTTTTTTAATGCAGCTAGCCATTTTTTCCATATTACATTAGGATCGTCATGGTCCCTCCAATCTGCTTCTTGTTCTACTCTATCTACAAAAACTTTTTGATTACTTTCTAATCGTCACCCCTTAATCTTAGAATCTAACTTACACTAAATCTTTCTAAATTTCTGTCTAATCTGAATATCTAAAACTAAGAGTCTATGTTGGGTAACTACACTCTCACCTGACACTACCTTACAATCGATACAACTAACTCTATCTACCATCCTAATTAAAAAGAAATCTATTTGGCTTGCATTCGATCCACTTTTAAAAGTAACTAAGTGAGAAACTGATAGAGATTTGATTAGAATTTGGTTAGATTTGGTACTATCTTGTTGCATTAGGATTTGATTAGATTTGATTAGAGATTTGGATAGATTTGGTATTATTTTATTGTTTTAGAATTCTCTACATATATGAATTGTAAAACCGTAATTTGATATAGAGTGAAATATGATTTCAATTGAGAGTATGTGATTTGCTTTATCAAATCTTTTCTTGAGTGATTCGTGAGAGAGTTGACGTGTGATTCGTCTGGACGTGAGGTCCAAACCGTAATTTATCCTCCAAAACCCTAAATTCTTCCCCAATTCCTCTACCGCAAACCCTAAATAGCTTCCGTCCGCCATCAAATTGGTATCAGAACTCAAAATCCACATCTTCAGGTATCAGAGCCTATAATGTCATCCCATCTCCATCTTCTTCCTTCCACTTCCAACTTCTTTTAATTTTATACTTTTGCTCTCTATTTTATTTTTTTGAAAAAAAAACAGATCAAAACTGTGACCGGAAAAAAAAACTGAAAAAAATATGACAGTAGATCAGATCTGAAAAAAAAGCAAAAAAAAAAATCAGATTAAAAAAAGGAAAGAAAATCGAGTGAGAAAAAAAAAGGAGATAAAAAAAAGAGAAAAAAATCAAGTGAAAAGAAAGTAAAAAAAAAAAACCCAAAAGTTTCCCTCTCTCCCCCACAACAGCAACTCCCTTCCCCCTTTCCCACACCGCCCCTTCATCCAAACCCACCCCTTTCCCACACTGCCCCTTCATCCAAACCCACCAACACCCCCCCCCGCCAAAAAAAAAAAGGAAAAAAATATCCTCTGCTCCCATCGAGCAGCCACTCCTAACCCCATCTTCATCCTTCCCACGGAAACACCCAATTTACTCACTCGATCTCCGCTTCTCCAACTCAAAATCGCACAACCACTTTCTCCCCAAAAGCTACCACAACTCAAGATGATAAATTGCTCCATTTTGTGCATAAGAATCGCGAGTCTATCGAGTCTAGATCCATCTCTTGACAAGTCTTATCCACCTATAGATTCACTTGCACCACTTTTCCATTGTTTGTATGTAAATCTCCATAGGCAAATTATATTTAACAATGATACTTATAAGTTATTGCAGATATACTTGATAGAGTGCAGGTATTTCTAAATGGATCCGTGCTGATTATGGTTCCACTTACGAGATTCTCTTTTAGGAATGTAGAAACTTTTCACACCCAATGTACGAACTCTTTCAGGTTTTTGCGGGAGTTTGTTATGCTTCCTTTGGAGTCGAATATTCCACCAGCCCCTGATATTCGCTCGATCGTGATTGTTTCACATGTGCCTTGATGCTCTACTCTATAAGATCATCGAGCTTCTGCCTTATACCCGGCATTCTCCATAGCATCGGATTTTCAGCTCACTCCACTTCATCGACATTCACGAGTTCCACTGCCATGAAAAAAATACGAAAGTTGATATTTGGTTTCAGATGTGTCTGATTTACACATATTTTGTATGGTGTAAAGGTTTTCCGGATATCGGGACGCTTGTTCGCCTTACTCTAATGCGCTTAATCTTCTTCCAGTTGCTATTTACCGGTGGTAAATGTTTCCAAGCGGGGGAGAATTGATAGAGATTTAATTAGAATTTGATTAGAATTTGGTACTATCTTATTGCATTAAAATTTGATTAGATTTGATTAGAGATTTGGGTAGATTTGGCTCATTTCATATATATGTATTATTTGGGTAGATTTGGTATTATTTTGTTACTTTAGAATTCTCTATATATATGGCTTGTAAAACCCTAATTTGATATAGAGTTAAATATGATTTCTTTTGAGAGCATGCGATTTGTTTTATCAAATCTTTCCTCCAGTAATTCGTGAGAGAGTTGGCGGGTAATTCGCCTAGACGTGAGATCCAAACCCTAATATATACTCCAAAATCCTAAGTTCTTCCCCAATTTCTCCACCACAAACCCTAAATTGCTTCCGTCTGCCATCAGAAACTCTCTTTTTAAACCAAGTATTCGCTAAAATTAAATCATAAGACAAAACAAAATCTAAAATTGAATTATCTGCTTCATTTCTTTCTCCAAAACCAAATCCTCCACGTACACTATGAAACCCATTACGACTAGTTTCTACATACCTATTGAGATCACCACTAATAAATAGTTTTTCTCTAGCAGGTATTCCTTATACTATCTCATTTAGATCCTACCAAAATTGATATTTACTGGATTTACCATGTCCTACTTGTCGTGCATAGGCACTAATGACATTAAAAATCTCTCTATCTAAAATAATTTTAACTAATAAAATTCTATCACCCTTCCTCCTAACCTCCACTACATCCCAAGTAATTGCTTATCTATGATCATACATACCCCATTACGATTTCTATCTCTACCCATATACCAAAGTTTATAATCCAAGACTCTATGACTTTACCTTTCTCACCTACCCATTTAGTCTCTTGCACGCACAAAATATCAACTCTCGTTCTAATCATAACATTAACTAACTATGCTAATTTACCCGTAAGGAAACCTATATTTCATGATGACAACCGAAATTTATGCTTATGAGCTAACTTCTTTACTCCATCCGTTCATTAAAATGTGAGAACCCTCTTATATTTGACACCCTTATGGTCGACAACTTAACAACTTTTACACATTTTTCACTCCACCCGGACTCCGATATAGTGCGTCACTCAGTAGGGAGCGCCCCAACGAAATTTATATTTTAGCTCATATCATAATATGTGATAATATTTTACGTTGGCTGTCACTGGCCTCATAATATGTGATAATATTTTACGTTGGCTGTCACTGGCCTACCACAACCCTCCTCTTTTATCCTGATTTGAGACAGGCAGTACATAACATTGACGGAGTTATACAATGTAATTTCTAAACAAATCCAAAACCAATGATTATATTTAGTTAAAAAGTATTCTTTAATTTATAAAACCCTATATATTTTCAGTTAAAAAAAGTGTGTTTAGCTTATTGAAAACCATTGTTTAAAATAACGATAATGGTAACATAACGTTTTGTCTCTGTTAGGTTATATAGCATATAACGTAACCCATAATATAGGTTACGCTATTTTCTATTTATTTAATTAAAAATAAATATAAAACTATATAAAATAAATTTTATAAATTGAAAATTGAATTAAAAATTCTAAAAGAAAATATAAAAATTATATTCCAGTATTAATTCTAAATTTCTAATAAATTTTACAGTAATTCTCATATTTATCTTCATAAATTAAATTACATTCACACTCATAATTTCAGTCATCATCTAAATAAAAAAACAAGATTTCAAACTTATTTTCAATTATTATTAATATTGTAATTTATATTTTGTAATGCTCAAGTTATTTTTAATTATTTATTTTAGATTAACTGAGAATTCAATTTAATCAACAAGTAAGAAATTTTAGTAATTGGAAAGGAATTATAACAAAAAAAAAATTTTGTAATTAGAAAGAAATTATAACAAGTAAATAAGGATGTACAAGCTAACAATGCAACAAGCAATCAAATAAGCAAACAACAAGCCGTCAAGTGAAAAAACTATAGCAATTTGCTGACAATCAAAATAAAAAATCGAAATCAATATAAAAACTATTTAAAAATTATTATAAATAACATAACATAATGTAAAATAATATAAAAAACGCACTGTTATGGTGGATTGAGTTATTTTCGACTGTTAAGTAACGTTGGCTTTCTTTTAAGTTTCATAACACAACATAACGGGTTTCATTCTATCATATTAAAAAGTGCAATAAGAATACAAAAACTAAAATCTCTTTACTTTGTTTATTTCTATTTAAGATTTAATTTTATAGATATTTTTGCATTTCCACCCTTAAAAATTTTACATCCGTAAAGTTTTGTATCTTTATATCATAATCATAACAAACAATATATCTTAATTTAAGTCTTTAGCATTCATATCTTTTCGTATCTCCTCCATCCATATTTCTTCGGTCGTCTTTTAACTTATTTTATGTTGATAAATTCCAACAATCAAACTGGAGCATCAATAGTTCTATGTTTCGTATGACCAAACCACTTAGGTGGTTTTCTCACACCTTTTCTATAAGACTTGACATACCTTGGTAAAATATCCTATTTTTTATTTTATCTCTCTTAGTGTTATCATACATCCAATAAAGCATGTGCATCTCTATTGTTACGAAATAACCAAAACCAAAACCGATCTATTAATTATGAGTCAAGAGATACACATATTTATAGGTGTCGCAACACCATACAAACAATCCAATAGCCAATGTGGGACTAAACACAAACAACTAAAGATAATTTTCTAATTTAATACTCTCTCAAATTGGAGTATAAATATCAATTATACCCAACTTGTTAAACATATTAGAAAATATTATTTTCCTCTTCAATAGTACAATTAACTTGAACTGAATGAGCAACAGCAGTAACAGGAGTAGACGGTAGTAGTAGTAACAGCAGTAGTAGTAGGGGTGAGTATCGATCAATACAGTTCGGGTTTGGGTGAAAAAATCCCTACCGAAAACCGAACCAAAATAGTAGAACCGAAACTGAAGTCGACCGAACTCTCAAAAAAATCGAAACCAAAACCAAATTTTTGGTTCGGTCGGTTTTTCAATTATTTGGGCCTATGGCCCACAACATATTTGAAACTAAATATGTGATAAACGGTGTATTTTATTGGAAAGATAACAATTTTCTTTTCTATTTTTTTCTACCTATAAAAATAACAATCACATGTTTTTCTTCAAAAATTAAAAAAAAAAACACATTGAAATAAATCAAAGAAAAAGAATAAACTACAATTGCAAAAATTTGGTTTTTTTTGTTAGTTTCGGTTGGAGCTAAAACCACCGAAATCTGACCCGAAATCCGTAATTAATTTCGGTTTTTAGACTGAACCGAAAACTGAATAACCTGAACCAATCGGTTCGGTTTTGTGGTACGGATCGGTTTTTTCAGGTTTCTGCTCAGTCCTAAGTAGTAGTAGCAGTAGATGAATCGCTTGAATCATCAGAGCACACCCGTATTCGAGCAACAGTAGCAGCAAATAAACTGTTTTTTAGAAGCAGTAGTACGCAGTAGATAAATTTCTTTTTTAAAAGCAAAAGTAGGCAAAGAAAGGAGTAAAGGATCGCATCAAGTCTAAATTACACCCTTACAATCAAGAAAGGACAAGCCAAGCTTGGATTACACATTTACAGTCGAGAGATCAGTCAGAATCCCTGCAGTCACGAAATAGAGAATAAACAAAAATCGAAGCAGATGTAGGATCGAATTGGCAACGCGTTTACGGAGTCAAAGTTAGAATTGGAGTCATATTAAATTGGTGACACAACTGTGGAATTGGAGTTGGAATCAGAGTCGACCGTCGATTAGAATGGTTTTCATAACGCGCTCTAATACCATGTTATGAAATAACCAAAATCAAAACTAATCTATTTATTATGAGTCAATAGATACATACATTTATAGGTGTCGCAATACCATACGAACAATCCAATAGCCGAAGTGGGACTAAACACAAATTAAACCTAAATACAAGATAGTTTTCTAACATCTGTTTTACTTTTCTCTTGAGGATGAAGTCTCAGTATAATCCAACGATTTGTGTTATATAGCAAAACTGGCATAATAACAGTACTATAAAATTTTCTTGAAGCTTTAATGAAATGTTACAGTTATATAAAACTCCTGTTGTGCTTCCCTGTTTCAACCAACTAATATGATTCCTGTTATTGACATCACTATCTATCTCTCAATCCTTTTTAATAATATAATTCAAATATTTTTACTGATTGTTTATTGGTATCTCTTACTTACCAAGTATCACAACACTATAATCTCGAGTCCTTAGTTTACTAAAATTGTACTCTATATGCTATGTTTTGGACTTAATAATGACCATTTTCAACCGTCCACTTAATACCAACTTGAAGCATGGGCAAATTTTTTTTTTAAATAATTTTTTTGACAATCTTTTTAAAGAACTTAATTTTTTTTTTGTTTTTATGACACTTTAATTGTACGGATCAACTTTAATGGAGTGGATTATAATATAGGATATCTCAACATTGAAATCTAAACGGGAAGCATTTGACTCCAAAGCCTTCTCAAAGGACTCAAATCTATCTCGCATTTTATTTTATAGAAGGCCATTGATATAAAATGACCACTACGGCTTTCCAATGGAATTTTATTCTAACTGAAACTTTGACTTTTCTATTGCAGAATTCAATTTTACAAAAGGTTATGAACAATATGGATGAGCCCACATAACCTATTATATTGAATTATTGAAGCAGATAGACGTAGAAGAATGGAACCACTTAGTCTATTTGATCTGAGGGACACTGGGTCACATAACTCTTATTTCTGCTGTATGTTAATTGATGCTTCTATTAGTTCTTTCTTTATATGGTCCAATTGTGTACCAGTTTGTGTCAATATATAGGCAAATGAAACTGTTTTTTTTTTTTTTATGTTTTCTTTTACTTATTCCCGCTAACCTTCAGTTAGCGGGAATGAAATTGTTTTTTTTTTTTATTATTATGTTGTTGTTGTTGTTATTCCGACTAACCTTCAGTTCTTCCACCTAAAGCATCAGGTTAGGCTTCTTGTATTTCGCAATCACATCATGGGACACTAACATTTCATCACGATAGAACAAAAAATCTAAAAGGGATTAAAAATATACTATAATATATTTCATATCTGAATCAGGATTTCAATAGTAACTTCTTTATGCTGGTATTGTGCTACCCAATTAAAGGACTCTTCCAAATCCTGTCCTGCACCGTCAGTAGACCTTATGAAACATGTAGGTGTTATTTCCTGTTTAGAGTTGATAATTCTATTGTCAAAAAGCATGAGGTAAGCTTCACCTGTGAAATTTCGGTAGTGGAGGGGCCAGCAGTGTTGTCTGCTTGATCCAACTGCACAGGAAAGAGACAACAGCATTAAATTAAGGACCGCAAGTTTGAAATGACAAGAATGGATAATGTAGTACCAGCTTAAAATTAACCAAAATACAAAGAAGTGAATCATGATAAACAGATGATTTAAAATTGCAAATAAAGAATAATACAAGAGCATAGTAACTAACAATTAATATCTATATAAGCCTTTTCCAGTCGAGCAAATGGAACTGAGTACTTGCATTGACAAGTTTTAGTGATGAACACTTTTAGCCCGCAACCATCAACTTATGCTCAACGATAAAATTCTCACTCTGGAGGAGGAAGAAAGGATGGCAGGGAGTTAATCAACCATTTGTACTATGTGGTGACCACAAAGACAGAACAAACAGTATCTTCATCACCTGTTCTTTACTCCAAATTCATCTGGCAGTTCTTTAGGAATCTCTTTGGACGTGCAAGACACCCAATTACCATTAGTTCTCTATGGACTACTTGGAGGGCCAAGATAGTGAAATAATCATTTAGGGAAGGTTAGGATAGATTAGCAATTGCTATTTATTTGAAGACTTGGAAAGAAAGGAATAGCAGAGTCTTCACTATGAAGGCTCTGACGATGAATGGGATTACAGGCATTATGGATGCTTTACTCATCAGTTAAACACTCTAATAGCTACGATTCATAAACACGGACACGAAAGTTGTACTCTGACTTAGACACGCGTATGGATACGGCAACTCTCCAATTATCTGAACACCAGGACATGCCTATCCATGTGTAATTTTTAGAAAATACGTTTGCTAACTCATACAAATATTTATATCAAGTCATTATGAAAAAATTTAAACCAGTAAAGAAACCACAAAAAATTTAGTTTTTGTCAAAAGAGTGACATAATATACTCCTCGTACATATTGTCTAAGTGAATGGGGAGTTAAAATTTTGCACATATTAGGCACAAATGGATACATGCATCATGTTCATCACGAACATACAAGCCAATTTTTGGTTGGGGGATATGTCCTGCATATAATAAATTGTTAACTTTACTGTCAATATGAGGGGCTGTTTTGGTCTATTGCTGCTTCTGTTAAGGCTCATGCATATCCAGTGCTTCCTATAGGGTTAGCTCAAGCTCTGCTGCTACAAAAGGCTCAATGTTCGAAAGGACAGGGAGGGGCTCCTGATGGGGCTATAGTTCAGCCTGCTGTCAATTGAGGAGGGACAAATGCATGAAGTTGTAAAGGAGCCAAGAAGATTGGAGAGCTTGTATCACCCAATATAGGCACTAAGCACAGGCCTTTCATTGGTAACTAAACCCAGTAAACTAAATGCATACTATTCAACATGCATTAAGTGGGTTTGAGTTTGAATTCACAATTGGAAGCCTTCGGCAATTGGCACTTTAAGTTTATCCTGCAGAAGAATGTTCTGCCCTTATCTGGAGAAAATGTGAACAGGGGTGGTGCCTCCAATGAGTAGCACCAACAAGTTCAGGAATGGCATTTCCCCCCCTTACTTCAGGCCCATCAATTGAGATTGAATTCTCTAATTTTTTTTCCCTAGCTGATGGGAGAAATTTTGGGGGTTTTGGATAAACAATGAATAAGGTCCACGCATATCTGATGTCTAATCCCCATGTATCATTGTACATCCACATTAGATTCAGATACTTAAACATATGTAGCTGTGCAACTTTAGCTATATATACCATGAAATTTGAGGTACAATGCAAGATAAAGAGCCAAAAAGGAAAGACAGCACATCAGAATAGGTACTTTGACTAGTCTTCTTTATAAGTTGGCGTATTGCTATGTATAGTTACTACAAACTTCTACCAATATTTTCACCTGCAAGATAATATTTTCAAACAAAATGAAAATAATTAACAAATAGTAATATTAAATATTTTTTAATAAATATGTGATAAAATCTGTTATTTTAAAGTTGAAGAAATTTTATTTCAAAAGTTTTCCTCCATATCTACCATGATGAGTTATATCACATCACATACAAACACCCCCAACACCCAGCCACACCCCTACACCCATGCACGCCCACACCCACTCAAACCCCCAAGACAAACTCATTAGAGAGAGAGAGAGAGAGAGGAATGGAGTTGGCATTCTACATTGTAATTAATACGAGAGTCAGATACGATAACAAGAAACATGTGCTCATCCCTACATAGTTACCAGTTATTCCAGGATTCATTTTTCTTGTTTTAAATGAAGAACACAAATCACGATTGAAGGAATCCACGAATAGTGAAGAGCCAATACTCAAGACCCAAAGAATAAAAAAATTTATTTTAATAGACCTGTCAAACTCATTAAGTTCGTATTAATAAAAAAAAGTCCATGTCTTGCAAAAACCACACAAACTTATTAAGTTCACCTGAGAGGAATGAACTAATATAAACAATGACACAAATTTCATATATCCCATGATACCTGAGTGTAGTTGAAAAATAATAGAAGATATCGTTGGTTACCCCCTCCATTTACAACCCTGGTACATACTTACGCTAAAGGGGGCCATATAGTTAGAAGGGCCAGGTGGCCTTGATTCAGCATCCCTTCGATTTATATCCTGACATGTCAGTTGTTTACTCTGTGAGTGGCGCTGGCACCATGAATGTGATCAAGGATATGCAATGCTTGCACCAAGGATATCAAGGATTTAGCATCCCTTAAGAGAACAATTAAGTCCTCTGAAAACTACAATAAGTTGATATGCAAGGCTTGCATCAAAACAAAAAGATAACATATAACCATTTAAATTAGTAAAGTACCTCCACTAAGCACTAAAAGTAAATTTTAACCTCCAAATGTCTGGAAATAATCCATCTCAGACAAAAAAATTGGAAAGACAGTTTGCTAGGACAGATAAACACCCATCTTTCTAAGTTAAACTACAAAAGTGTAAAAGGATCTTCATTATAAAGAACGTAAATCACAAAGGAAACTGATAGTACTTGAGATGAATATAAATTTCCTTACCTCCATTGAGTTTCTAGATAGCGAGACAAGTTCTTGGCCTTGGTCATTATTCCCATTCTCAGATCTCAACTCCCCATCACCATTGCCATCATAACCATAACTATTCCCATCGTCATCCTCCGTGTAATCATCGTCAAGCCCACTAAACTGATAATCAATATGCTGTTGTTCAGCGACCACTTTAACGTGTGGCTCAACCAACTCTAGAGACTTGACTCCTTTCCGGAAGAAATTCAACTAATATCAAAAAAGGAAAAGGAAATCATTTATATCAACTTGTGTTTCGATTAGACAAATACATATTCTTGAGATTTATTGGTTGACGAGAGAACCTGCGCAGCATGGTGCCGAGCAGCCTGAGTCAAAAGACTGTGGGACTGTCCTTGCTTTAAAGACTTTAAGCGAAAGACGAATAAATTTGTCTCCTCCTCGTACTCTTCTTTAGCAGCTTCCAACTGCTCTGATGAATAACTTTCACCTTTAGTGCTTCTTGACTTTCCCTTTCCTCTCTGTGACATGAATTTGTACTGATCTCTGAAATAACATGACTAAAGTGAGAAGAGAATACTTAGATTATGTGAAAAATCTGAACAAACATATCAGTTTTATACCGTTTATCATCACAGTGACGCTTCATCTCCTGCATCAACAATAAATCTGATCAAAAAAAGCGCCTTTCCCCTTTTCCTTTTTTCTTTCAGAAAAAGGTTTGTTATCACAAGAAAAAATAAAAATGTAAAGTCCATGTATGTCAATCAAATACCCAGAAAGATGTTAGAGTTGGTTTGTGATGCTATAACAATTATCCAAAACAGAAAAACAAAATTTCATCCCAGTTACAGTACATACAACTAATCTAAGTTATCTACCAATTTTATCTACATCAGGGAAGTTTTGCTTATAAAAGACGAACAACATATATGAGAAGTATACACAGGAGACATGGAGAAGCATGCCCGAACAAGGCTGTTGAAACAAGATATACAGTTTTCAATCTGAAAAGAAATCCCATTCTGGCATAGGACAAAAGAATCAACATTACTGATGGAAATCAAGTTTCAGAAAGGGAAATATACATTCTAGGTTGACGCGGTCAGAGTTATTTGTATGTGAAAAAGTAATAAGCCGAAAATCCAGAGCTGAGATTGACACGAGATATACATATCATGGAGTTCATACCAAAAAAATGTTGAAAACATTAGATATTCACCCTGTTCAAGATCCAGATCCACCATCCTTCAAGCAGTAGGTTAGCATTTTAGACACTTATAATAGCTAACCAACTTGGCTACCCATCTCCTGCTTTTTTTAGAACTGTACTGGAAGTTGGAAAAAAAATATCAGATATGCCTTACTATGTAGTATTCAAAAGCCACAGAGAATGGTTTTCCAAGATCATGAAAGCAAGCTGTATAAGAATAGAAAAAGTTTGGGAACATGTTGATAACTAACAAGTCTCAGACCAAATTTCCATTGCCGAAACATTCTTGGCTAGATTATACTAGAATACTTTTCCGTATCAGATTCATATATAGAGATTTAAATAACTGGGGTTGACAAGACAATTTTCAAGACAGAATAAGATCCTGCTAAACAACTCAATATTACAAAAACATGAGGAAAACAGTTGACATGATTCAGCTAGCATGGAGCACGACACACATGCCATGGCTCAAATCCTCCATAAAGAGAGCTATGCATGAAACTCCACAACCATAAGAAAACTAAAAAGAAATAGAAATTTAATGATCTTCAATTTTCAATATGAAACATTAATTTAAAAGAACAAACCTCCACGGTTTGGAGTTCCTTGAGAAGAGACTCTGATGGTGTTGTAATAGTCTGGATGATATGTACACGCTGAGAAATGGAAAAGAATCGAATCATTGCACTGCTGATGTCAGTTTTTGTAGATCAAAAGCTTACAAGGATATGGTATATCTATAACAATAAAGTTTGGACTCACATAATTATCTACAAGTTTCTGAAGCTCAAACTGCACTTTTCCAAGCATCAACAAAACCCCACCTTCATGCATAAATCAAACATTAACCTAATAACTAAGGACATTTCAAAAACCAACATAAAATAATTAATAAGTGAAAGTAATCTAAATCATTTTTCCAGTGTTGATTTTTTTGAAGTAGAATAGGGTTCTTTCCATTGGCTCTCCATTTGTCTTTGTACTAGTATTTATGAGCGATAACTGACTAGAAGAGCAGTTATACTAACCACTTTCTTCATCATCATTTAGTGCAGTTTTCTCAAGGAGACAAGTACCCATTTCCCGTAGGGCTTCTGAGAACTCTGCAAGAATTCACAGGTCTAAGAGGGTTACACAAGGAAAAGCATAAACAAAAACACTTGTAACATTAGTTTCCACTATATGGAAAAAGAAGGGGCATAACATCTGATTATACTATTAAAATGTCATGCTCAAAGTAATGATATTAGGCTAACAAAGATAGTTAAGTCAATAATTAGGAATTATAAAATGAGAGAGAAGTTTCATTATAATTCAGAACTATTCATACAGGCCTAAAGCACTATTTTTGCTCAGAGAAGAATATGCACCACTAAAAAATTTTCTCCTCATCAGATAATATATCTTCCAATGAATAGACATGACAAATTCTCTCAAATAATGAATCAAATATTACCTTACATATGTATTGCCAGAAAAATTAATTGAGTAATCAGTCCCAAATCCCAAGATAAACAGTAACCATCACCCAAAAAAGATTACAAAATTGACATGGTTGATGCATATGAGGCCTACTGATTATACCGACGATAACTGGCTGATCACAAGATGTTTATTCCAACAGTTAAATATTTATTGTTGACTCCACTTTAGTACTTACTGTTTATCAATGCATTTACACGTTTGAGAATTTATGAGACAGAATTCAAATGAAGCTCCGTATGGAGGTTATCAAGGAGGTAAAGCACCAACTAATGTTTTGCTGACAAGGACATTATACTATTAACAGTAACATTCAACAGAAATCAGAAATAAAATGACTAGGCTGGATAACAGTAAGTGGGGGCTTGGAACAAGGAAGGAGAGAGATGTAGCAGAGAGAAGTTATAGGGATACATCTTTGGCAGAAATGCTCATCCACATTAGGAGAACTATCCTTGTAAAAGCACTGCATGGGCATGTAGATGACTATAGAACCGAGAATCTTGTATTATTATCTGCAAATTTAGGACCAGTAAGATGAATAAATTTGAAACAATAAGTGACAATAATAACTCCATGGGGCTTGCATTCACAGTTTCCAAGAAGAAGCAACCTTGAAAACTTGCTTGATGACAGCATCTTCAAAAGGAACTTGACTGATGTAGAATTTGAACAGCAGATCTATTTTTGCCATTTTTAGTCATTCTAAAACCTCCAAGGAAAGAAGAAATCTTACAGTCTCCTGAAATTCTCTTGTTGACAATGATTAGTGATTGAATCATGACAATAGAGATGCAGCTACTTGAATTCTACAATCCTCAAGCAATTTCCGTTCAGCAAAAACCTATTTGAATCTAAATCAGTAGTAGGGAACCAGTTATCCTCAAGATTCTCTTGTTAATAGTCTTAATGAAGTCCAATACTCAGCTACAAGAATGTTTGAAATACTACAAGGCCAACTAATGCAAACCATGCATGCCATTCCTTCTCTTTAAGAGCCCGTTTGTTTCGTTCCCATTTGCTTCCTTGTAAATGCAAACACAATTTGCATTTGCATTTCAAAAAGAGAGGGAAATTTCAAATTTTTTTGGGAATCCCAGTCAGCATGCAAATTTTCAAAATTGATTCAATTACAAGCATTGGATTAGGAGTTCCCTCCCAAATTAAAAATTTTCATCTCTTTTTGAAATGCAAACCAACACAGAAACAAACAGGCCCTAGTCAATATTTTTCTACAATCATCTTTGGTGAATTTTTTCTTATTCATTGCATTGACCATCTTAGGGGTATCAACATAATATTTGGCCATAAAATTATTCAGCTCAAGCTTTCTCCTCTAACAGCACTAAATTTCAATTTTGCATTTATAAAAGATATTGACAATTCAAATGGTGTCAGATAAGATAGGCACAATTACCAGACGACCTATAGACGATCTATGTATAACTGAATACCCATGTCCAGCGACCGATGTCTAAATATGGGAAAGGGATGGCATCCCAGCACAAGGGAAATGTTTCTCACAAGCATGATAACCATCATCCATGCCGATACCTAACAAAGCTTGACTGGCACTTGTAGAAGATGATCTGTTACTTGTATGGACAAGTTTTGATATATATGGATAGGGAAAAAAGAATTCTATGCCCAGTTCGTGTATAGGGAAAAAAGAATTTGAAACACTTGATTCTTGGCTTTTAGGAACTCCTAACAATGTGGATCAACTTGAACAAAGTGAATATTCAACTTGGTTTCTATCGGTAAATTTTACATGGCAAGGATTTGCTTTCAAATCCTTCAAAAGAAGCCTTGCTACTTATATCATCGATTTTGGCCCCACTCAGTGCATAACTGATAAGAAAATGAAACAATTAGCTTTACGCTTATGCACACCAATAAATTGAGTGGATCTTCAACTTGGTACCATCAAATTTGAATGGGAAGGATTTACTTCCAGTCTTCTAAAAGAAGCCAAACAACCATTCCCTTCAAATTCGACATTAGAACATTCATATAGAAGATTTACTCCCTCAACTTTGGAGTCAAAACCCTATTTAAAATCAATGTAGGCCATTCACCACTAAATACAATGTCTAAAACCAAAAATCAAGTATTTTGAAGTTCTACTAACAAAATTAATGATTGAAAATAGCATGTTGCTTAGATATGTTGTTTAAGGCACAAGATCCCGGACCCCGCGCATAGCGGGAGATTTGTAGCACCGGGCTGCCCTTTTTTTTTTAAGGCACAAGATGTTGAATCTGGTCATTCAATCATCATCTAAACACTTAAAGATCCTTACATACCAACTTTTGTTAGGTTTTAAATATTTTAAATCATAAAACTGAGCAGCTTGCTATGTTTTATCCATTTTGTTTCTAGCTGAGCCACAAGCAAAAACAACTGGACATTTAATTTTCTGTTTTCAAACATTAACAGAGTGGATCTCCTAAATGAATTACCTAAAATCGAATTTAAACGCAACGGACTCAGCTCCAAATCTTTCCATGAGTAGCCAGTTTCTTTCTATAGTCCGTGTGAGGTATGTGTGCTTAGAGACTATGCTTAGTTTACATAATAAATTTGTATGAATAAGTAGCTAGTAGCTACACCCACACACTTTTTAAAGAAGAAAATATTCAATACAAATTGTTAATGCATATAACGCCTTTGAATTGCTTTTTAGAGCTTGCATATATTTTCGTTGTACTACTGTTTTTATACTGAAAGTCCTCCAAAAGAAAAAGGATTGGCTGGAAGAAATTTACATCCTTTATTTACTAAGTTGTATTTTTAACTGCTGATATTTTCAAAGGACTGATTATATTTTGATAAACAGTACCCATGCCCTTATGACACCAGCTGATTTATACAATTATACCTGAGTTTGCGCAAGGTATATTCTACTTACACCTGACAAGTTAAAATAGTCTGTCTCTCATAATACATCATATAGTTTCTTGTTTGCTCTCTACAAGCTTCCTGACAGCTTCTTCTTTATTGTGTTAAAACAATTCCTTTTTCTACTCTGAAAGATTCAAAACCCTCTCAAATTTTTATTACTAAGTTTGTAGATTCTTGTATATGTACTTGTTCTTAATATGTTAATAATTCATCATATGCATTCTAAAGCATCATAATCCTTTCACATAAAGCATTCTAATAGCTTCAGAAAGGTGTACATATTAAGTTCCTACCAGTTTTCTCAAAACTATTATCATCTTTGAAGGTTCTCATAAGACCTGCAAGCCCTTTATACTGGTTATGTGTCAAAAATAGATAAGCTACCTAAATTACCATTAGGAGAAACAATATATCATCAGTTCATCCTATTAAGAGATTGACTTTTGATAATGGGTACTAACAGAACATCATATTCACAAGCAATGCAGCAGAATCGATTGTTTGGCATGATCTTACCATTGACATAAAACAACACATAAGTAACGAGTAGGAGTGATATCCTGAAAGTGCTCTAGTAACCATAATAGGGCTCATTAGGATGAACTTGTATAACCACAAATGTGTTGTTATGAGAATCTGAACCTTTTTCCATCAACATGGAGTTGGCTATGCTTGCTACTCCATGTCAAGAAGGCTATTTCAGGTAAATAATTAAAAGAAATTAACTCAAATTAAAAGAAACAGGTAAAAAGAAAACGTTAAAGAAAACTGCAACTAATTAAGTAACAAAGATGGTATATCCCAAAATGAAATGAATACAACTTTAACAAAGCCTAACTATAGCCTTAAGAAGTTCATAACTTAACAAAGCCTAATTATAGCCTTAAGAACTTGGCTACTTGAGTGAAGGAATATTTTCTTGAAAAGATTGTTAGGTAATCTTTCACCATCTTCCTTGAGATTTATCTGAATTTAAGATGCAAAATCCTTAAAAACAGTCAAATTAGTAAATTAGGAAATACCATATGCACTATTTGCAGTGGCAGCTGCTGCAGAAAGCAAGTTATCATAACAGTTCCTCATGTCAACCATGTCCTACAAAAAGACAAAAAAATCCAAATTTCAAATAGAAAGCACTACTAGGAGATAATCACTTTAAAATTTTGCATTCTTGATACAGTAAGTCACAAGTACATTTTCTACATAACTCAGCCAAGTCCTCCAATGGTCTTTGTGTGTGTGTCAAGCGATCTCCTACAACGGCAATACTTCCAACTTCCCCAATTTTTTTTTTTAACCTTGATCGAACCCCACTATGCTGTTCTCTATCCATTAAGGTTCACTCATACCAAGAATCACATAAAATATTGTTCATTTGCATAGCCATCAGTGGATATAAGAAATCAAGAAAATAATTAATTTTATTTCCACTCGATCTAAGATCAACACTTACCAGCTCAACCTGGATCAAGCCTACGCAAACGGCAATTAAATCATAATAGTCGAAATAAATAATTCAAATATATTATTCAATCAGTTCATAGAGTCGTGACTAATGAGTGAACATATACGCATCATTTCAAGACTGGTTAAGGTTCGTGACACAATAACTAGGACAAAAAAGCAACTACAATCCAAATGCATGCACTTAGATTACAACCACATTTTCTCCATATACTAAGAGAATTTAGTGCTCAATTCAGTAAGTGCAGGTACACGGCGGAGAGCACAGGGAAACTTCTGTGCAATAACACTAAATCTAATCTTTCAAAAGAGAGAATAATTCCAAGCCCAATTTCCCATTTTTGCACAATTAATTAACTACAGAGAGAGAACAAAAAAGGGTCCCGAATTATAATCACCGGACATAATTATTTGACTAAATTACGAGATTGCGTTCAAAACCACTCGCTCTCGCACGCAAACACATATTTTGTCATCTTAAGCGAGTGAAATAAAGGGGACAGTAAGCAGTTTCATTGCACGATTAGAAATTTATCAGTTACCCCAATCTCAACAAGTTCCTCCTGTGGAAAAACAAAAAGAAAACCTTTGAGACTCTTAAGAGATTTCTTAACCGAAATTAATCTCAGAAAACGAGCCAAAACGGAGCCTTGATCATTAATTACTGAAATCAACACACAGGTTGAAACTAACAGCCGCATGATTTTCAGATTCAAACTCGATCAAGCAAAACTTCCCGTTTGCATAGTGAACAACACCAGCTGGATCCTCGAAATCCGAATTGCTCCCGATGCCATAGATAGAGAAAGAAGAGAGAGGCAGAGTACCTTTGGTGCTTGGATGAGCTCGTCTTTGTGAGCTGGGGCTCGATTCTCTCTCTTCTCCTTGAGATCATTCTTGCTCGATTCTCTCAGCTTCTTCAGAGAAGACTTCATCCCTCTCCTCTCTCTCTCTCTAGAAACTGTGAAACCCTAGAAAACCATTGAGCACCGCGCTCGCGCTCCCTCTCTCTCCTTTCTCTCTCTAGGTTTTCTTTTCTTTTTTAGTATATACTCTCTCCCCTCTCTCTCTCTCTCTCTCTAATTCTTTTCCTGGTCAAAGACTCAAAGTACAGACTTATGATGCAAGGAGGAGCAAAGCGAGAAGAGAGAGCGGAATACGAGGAGAACCGGCGTGATTGGGAAAATAAAAATATTGTTTTGGATTTTGTGAAAAACTGTTTTGACCGTTCAGAGAGGTATTGCTAAGCGAGCTCAGCATTAGTGAACGGTGAGCACACTTCACTATACCCTTCTGTTATAAATTTTGCCATTAAAAATTTTCGCCTATATTATTCTTGTTTTCAACTTCTATACATTATTGATTGGAATTAAATTTTGAACAGTATTATTTTCTATCAAAAATTAAATTCTAAACGGTATTATTTATCATACAGCAGACACGGAGGCTGCAGTGGCGTCTAGCCTGCGACAACATCGGGCGTAAACTCATATATGGCCAATACAACTAGAACTCACATATGGAGTAATGAGATTGTAAGGTTTGAAAACGGGAGTTTTGTTATGCTTACTTAGAGGAAGAAATAGCATAACGAGAAAAAGTGGTATGCACATTAGGAAAAGTTTTTTTTTTTTTTTTTTTTTTTTTCAAATGAGAAGGTGTGTGGAACTATGTAAAGTGTGCTCACTACTCAAGTAGTATGCTCCTTTAGAAATTCCTGTTCAGAGCTCATATGCATTTCTAAAGGAGCACACTATTCATCATAGTTAGCACACTTCGAAACTTCGTAAATATAACAAGTTTACCATCTTCTCCCTCCCTTCCTCCCCAGTAAAGAAATCTTAATTTTCCAAAAAAAAAAAAAAAAAATTTGAATCCTTAAACTAATAACCACAACATTTTTTATTTCTCTCTACTAAATTCCTTTACAATTGTAAAGTTAAAAATTAACTGTATTAATTCATTATTTACTCAAAAACCCTAAACTAAACAAGATGTACTTTTGGATTTCGGTCTAAAACGAAAAATATGGAGAATACCAATGATGTGATAAATTTACTGCAAACATACAGTGTCGGTTGTAATTCTAATAGGTCGTTCCCACGAGAATTTAAGATGTTTTGCGTTTTTACTAATCCTATTATTCTAACGGACTAATAAAGAGTTATAAGTTGATTTTGAGTTATTCTAATTAGCCTAAGATAATCCACTAGTTCACAACCAAGTATTATTTCTATTATCTTTTTCTTATCATAAAAACTGATATTTTAGTTTTAATCTTGTAATTAAAGTATTCTAAGCATAAGCTATCAAGTGGTGTGCAAATATAACTCATTAAAAATACTACTTTCCATAAAAACAAACTAAATAATTAGATAATTATATGAAAAAGATGAAAATCAAAAACCCCCAAACCCTAATTAAGTATAGGCTATCAAGAAATTTAACTCAAGTATAACATATCAAAATATTAATCTACGAATTGTTGTATTTTAGTCTTTTCATGGAAAAATCATGTCTTTATTATTTTATTTTAGAAAGAAAACAATTATAAGCAATTATATGGTTGATTTCTAGTTTCATCTACATCCTAGAGCTAAACTAATTTAGCTATGCATGGTTCTAATTAATAAGATCCTATTTTTATTCATAAAAGCCAGAAAATCTAATCTAAAAAGCAAGATTAATCTAAGCTAGAAAGCAATTAAATATTTACACTAGAAAGCGATTAAATCTATCTAAAAAGTAATGAAGAGTAATGGAATTATCTCTGAAGCTTGGTATGGCGGCCGTCACCCTTTCGGCAAAACCCTAATATTTATTAATCAAAAGTACATCTAAAAATCTTCCTTCCTAATTACAAGGATTCATTGGGTATTTATAAGCCAAACACAATCCTGCTCCTACTCAAACTCAATACAAAAGATATAATCATAATCCAACACAAACTAATATCAAGATATATAATCTTAATCTAATCCATAGGTATTAAAAATCAATGGTTGATATTAAATGGCATAAAATACTAATTTTCGGGTCCAAAACTCGAAATTAAGTTCAACACACCCGTAACCCACTGGATCGGATTTTCCATTCTGCAGTGCTTAAGTAATATGGCCATAACTTTTGCATCCAAGCTCAGATTGAGCTATTCTTGGGCTCGTTTTAAAAATAATTCCGACACAAATTTTTCCAGTTTAAGCTTAATTTTGGCCAAAAATGCTCTTGAAGTTTCTGCTGTTGTACTTGAGTTTCTGTCTTCACCAAAATTAACTTTCTATACTTATATTCCTTACAAATTTGCATATTTTTCTTCTCTTACTTGCGAATCCTTTATTATCTATAAAAACACACTAAATATATCCGAGTAGCAATTAATTATATACAAAAAATATGGGAGGAAAAATGTAAAATATGATACTAATGAATCAACATAGCATTGATTCCATTGGATGATCCAAAGTGTTTGAAGGTTTTGAATCCATCTTCCTCTTTTAAATTTTAAGTTTTTAAAGTTAGATTTTAGGGTTAAAAAGCATAGAAATGTGATTGAAGGAGGAGAAGGAAGTGTGTTTTAGAGTGTTCACGTTTGAAAATAGCCGTCCGGATTCTATGCTTGGACGTTCTTATGATTGTTCGGGTTCTATGCCGGGATGGATTGATAATTGCCCGGGTGCTAGGACCCGGAAAATAATGCATGAAAAAGTTAAACAGTTACTAGTCAGGGTTTAACCCCAAATAGTAAAAATTTCGTCCAGGGTTTTACCCCGGATATGAATCTAACTATCCGGGTTAAAACCGGACCAGTAAATTTTCCCCTTGTTTTTGTCATTTTAATTATATTTAGGGTTTTTATTTTTAGTGTAATTATTAAATATTAATGTGTGAATTTAATGGTTATAGGTTGAAACTTCAACACAGTGCAGCCAAATCCAGAACGAGTTGGTCGTTGACTATAGTTTTGACTTCAAAACAAGCCAGGTACAAATTAGAGAGTTAAGTATGCATATGGAAGTTAACATATTTCCATAAAATATCTTATTTATCTACTATAATTATAAATTTTTGCAAGTCGTAACAAGCTCTGCAAATGGGTGTGAGATATGGGAAGGACATCAGTTTTGATTGCCATGGTTGCAAATCTGATAGTAGTGGTGGAAGGATTTTGTTTGGTTATGAAAGGAGTGGACATCCAAGATTCAAGAAATTGCGTAATGATGAAGGATTTAGGGACAGCAAGAAATGCGAATGTCCCTTCCAGTTAAAAGGTCAGCAGATTTCTATTGGGGAGCCTGAATGGAGATTAATGGTTATGTCCAATGTGCGTAATCATCCGTCAGTAAAATATCTTGAAGGTCACTCATACGTTAGAAAACTATCAGAAAGGAAGACATTTGCTGTAATAGAAATGTCGCAATGTCATGTTTGATCCAAAGACATCCTACCGCTCAAGCTGAAGGACCCGAAGAATTTGTCGACGATGAAAACAATATATAATGCACGGTACAAGCATAGAGCTATTGAACAGGGAGGGAAAATGCACATGCAACACATATTACTATGATTTCGAAATACAAGTACATTGAGTTGCATCGAAGTATTGAGCAAACTGAATTGGTAATGGACCTCTACCGAGTGTAATAGTTACTTAGCACTCATTAATGTTGTCGGGAGTTTCCAAAGGTGCAGACCATTTTTCCTACTGAGCCCACTTTATAACGTTATTTTGGAAGTCCTAACAACTATAAAGTGGGCTCACAAAGAAAAAAGGTGTGCTCCTTTAGTGGGCTCACATAGAAAAAAGGTGTGCTCCTTTAAAAACTCCCATGTTGTCGAGTCCACATTTCCTTTGAGCAAACCTGTGCAGGTAACATAAAAACTTGAATGTTTTGACAAATTGCAAAAAAATTGTTGGATCAATATTTGGATATACCTCTAAGGGGGTATATCACGATATACATTGAATACCGAGTGTAGCACATGCGATAATAGATCAAGGGATGAGTTATAACTTATATTAGTTACACCTACATCTTGAATTGCACGATTGGCATGGATGATTGAAACCATTCATTGTTTTCTTCACATCAAGATACCTTAAGAATTCAAAAAATCATATTTCTTTTAGGGTTCATATTCTAAAAGTCAAGATCTTGTACATAAATAACCCAACGGACTCGATCTTTAATTATCTACAAGATCTTGACCTGCAGAACATAATCCCCAAAAGACGTGATTTTTGAACCTAAAGAAATTTAATATGAAAGACAATGGACGGTCCAGCTCGTACATGCATCTCGCCAATCTGAGCAATTAAGAGAATTAGCTACCTGAGCGTGTCATCACCCATCCCCTAGATAAAAATTGAAAGCCCTGGCATCAACTGCTCAGTTAACGTTACCAATCATCAACTGACACCTTAAGTTGTGATCTCTCACTATAAGCATCAACAGGAAGCACGTTTGACTGTCAAAACAGGCTTCTGGAGTGTCAATCGAAAATTCTCTTTATTGTAAAGATGGGTATCAGTCAGTATAAAAGAACATCACTTTATGTGAATTAACATAAATATTGCAGTGTGTGGAAATGAGCTGGTATCACCGCATCCATATCTTGTATGTTATAAAACTCAAAATGCTGTTTTGCCCTTCCTCTGAGCACTATACTTGAGTTTTTTTAACCCGAAAACGAAACCGATGAAACAGCAAGATCCATCTCTAATATAATGAATTGTGATGTGGTCTGCAGGTAGCAAAGCAAAAAGCAACCGAAACTTGATGTGCAGGGTAATTATTTGATGCAGAAAGGGAAGGTAGGGAATCATGGGGAAAACTTGCTAGCAGCCAGTTTATAAGTCAAGGAGAAGCCTGCGAGGATCTTCAACCACATCCTTGATCCGCCTTAGGAAGTAGACAGCCTCTCTTCCATCAATCAATCGATGATCATAGGTCAGTGCAACGTACATCATCGGTCTTGGAACGATCTCACCATTCACAACCATCGGCCTATTCACAATGGAATGCATACCTAGGATGGCAGACTGCAGAAGGGAAATTTAACGAAAACATGTAGTGAGAATATGACGACAACAAAATCAACAAGAAAATAGAGTATGGGATTGTTGAAGTATACCTGTGGGGGATTGATAATGGGAGTGCTTAAAAGGCTTCCATAGACCCCACCATTTGAGATGGTAAATGAGCCTCCAGCCATTTCATCGATAGATAGTGTCCCCTTGTTTGCCTTCTTGGCTAGATTGTTGATCTCTTTCTCTATTTCGGCAAAGTTCATCTTGTCAGCATCACGAATAACAGGCACAACAAGGCCCTGAAGAAACAACAATGATAACATATAAAATTATAACATTGTAAATTTGTGAAGGGTAAATATGTTACAAAAAATAAATATCAAATATTTCCACCATAGCTCAAAATACAAATTCATCAATGCAACTCTAGATATTGGGATATAAGCATTCCAGGATAAAGAAGAAGATAATAAACCTTGGGGGTACCAACAGCAATGCTGATGTCGATATAATCTCTGTATATGATATCCTCGCCATCAATGACTGCATTAATGATTGGCTGATTCTGCAATCCAGTAACCGCAGCCTAAAAACAAAACCACGAGATATGAGCAAGAGGATAAGTCTCAATGGGGCCTCGGAGTGGGGATCAGGCATAACATACTTTAACGAAACCTGACATGAACCCCAATTTCACTCCATGCTTCTCAACAAATGCATCTTTGTAATCAGATCGAAGTTTCATTAGGTTTGTCCTGCATCAAGTATCCATGATGTGTCAACAAGAACAGACGGTGGGTAAAGAGACATTAATGAGAGGAAAATTATGGCACACCCCTATGCATGCATAATATGACATACAGTGCATATGCTTAAAAAACCCAATTTGTTCTAGATATATCATTTTCCATTTTTGCAACACAAATTTTAACTTTTAATTATTAACTTAATTTTAGCAAATAACTAAACCTCATGCCTGAAACACGATGCAATGGACAATTTTGGAAGACAATTTTGGAATACAATTTTCTAGATCCCATAATTCAGCAGACAATCGAAAAGGTCATTTCTTATTGGAGTACGAACAACAAAAATAAAAAAGTATCACCTACATGTCCACTTCATTAAATGTGGTTAGCAAAGCAAACGTGTTCTGAGAGTCCTTCAATCGTGTAGCAACTCGTTTCCTGAGTCGTCCCATGGGAACCTGAAAAGAGAACACTCTTCAGTCAGAAAGAGTACCCAATAAAACATTAAAATGCTCGAGGCCTAACTCCACTTAAATGAAAATACATTTCAGAGACATCCCAACACAACTGTTTCTAGTTGCAACTGCAACCAAGACAGCGCACATCGATGAAAACAAAAAAAAAAATTTCTTTTTTTTCTTTTTGACTGTATATGCCAAACCAGATTTCCGCAGGAAATCAACCACAGGCAAAAACATGCCTTTTTTCTCCCAACCCAAACCACAATAAGCACGCATGCACACGCGCCCACACACACGCACACAAAAGGGAAAAAGGGGAAAGACATCACCCCCACAAGTAACCAAAACCAAGAGACAACACACACAGTAAGCCAGTAAACATTATTTGAATGTTCATAGAAATATTTGATTGTTCTTCTCCTGGCGCATGATGCAGCAATGCCTAACAACTTCACAGTTCACACAAAAGCTTAAGGTGATGATTTGTTTGGGAAACAACTTGTGCAGCATCAAAAAAATCCTTAATGTGTTTGCATATTCAAATCTCGAATCCATTGTATTCCTATTGTGATAAAAGATAACCAGTACGTGATAGGCATTGCAAGATTTACCCTTCTTTCCCTATCCTTGGGAGGAAGTTGAGGTTCTGAAGGAGAGACTCTAGAAGGGGCAGTGGAAAGTTCTCTTGGTCTCTCTTTGATAACCTCTTCTGCTTTCAGTTTTGGTTTCTCAACTTCCTTTTCAACAGGAGGAGCTGGTTTAGTAGCACCTTTATCTGACTCCTCTGATGGAGCAACATGCGTATCAGCTGAAGCAGACTTTGAGATGACAGCAACCTTAGTTCCTGGCATCACAGTGTCGCCTTCATTGGCTACAAACTGTCAACAACAAATATTGAAATACAGTAAACAAGACTAAAAAACATACAAATAAGAAAAAGAATGATTAACATCAGGCCTGGGCATAACATTCTCAAGGGATACGAAGTATATGCTAGAAATTTTAGAGTCTAATTACATGGTCTCAAACCTTTTGGATAATTCCGGCTTCAGGACTGGCAACATCAATAGTCACCTGAGTAAGATAAGATTTTACACGGATGCCTCAATAAATCTACATCCAAATTTTTTTAAGTCAAACTACCAAATACCAATTCTTAATGAAAGAAGAGTTACCTTATCAGTTTCGACCTGGGCAATAGGTTCATCGATCTCAACCCTATCACCAGGTTCTGTTTCCCAGGCAATTATGATTGTAAGTCCCAATTAAAAAATAATAAATATGACTAGTCGTGCAATTAATTTGTACTCCAAAAAAATAATAAATATGAGTAAGAACACAATTTAAAATTAATATGGGCACTCCGCGGGCATGCACTTGTGCACGTAACTGCTTTCCGCTTTGTGTTTTCCTGGGGTGGGTATGTTTTGCTTGTTGTGTGTCTGAGTTCTTTATGAATATTGATTAAGTAGAATGAAAGGAATGTACTTACTTTTTAAGAATGTTGCAAGAGTCCCATCAGTTATAGACTCGCCCATATATGGAACCACGGCATCAAATAGCTCACCTTCATCCACCCAATAGTAAGAGAAAAAGAGAAAACCATGAATCAAGTTTCATTAGAAACTTATTACTTTATCTAAAACTAGAAGAATAGACAAATGAAAATGGAAAATGTCAAGGAAGCTTACCATTCTCTGAAGAAAAGGCCCTGCTCCAGACTCGGTATGGGGAGTCCTTTGGAAGAAACTCAACAAATTCCCTGTAAAATTGATACAAGATAAGGCAGCAGTTATAAAAAGGTTCACTAAATTGAGCATACTTGGTAAAGGCCTAATCAAGCGTAGTTCCTTTTAAATAGGAGACAAAAAATTAAGACAACTGCTAACCTTCTTGGTTTTGGGCCTAGAGGGATCTTGGTACCTGAAATTAGACAGTATCTTAGTTTCAGCTTTCTTAAAGAGTATATCACCCAATGATCACCAACCAACTTAAGAATACAGGAGATTACCTGGAATATGGCTGAAATTCCTGACATGCTTGTAACTTCTCAACAGAAAACATGCCTGCACAGATGTCACAAATGGTAAAGATCATCTCCAAACTCCCCAGAGTAGTAGAATTTGACCAACAAATGGAAACTTGAGTGATGGACTGCTGATGGAATAAGATACCAAAAGTATGATCCAAAATTCAAAACCAAAACGACAGGAAAAATTTTATTGTATTAAGTTTTGCATTAACTAAAAACTTAAATATAGCAAAACATTAACAGAAGCAACAACAAAAAGAACAATAACCACGTCTATAATGGAAATTAGGGCCAGGCTTAGCGGTAAGTGGAGGGTTGGGTTGTGGGGGGTCCCAGTTTCAAGACCTGCCGACTAAGAAAAAATGCATGCAACATGGTCTTAGGACCATATGTTATTTAATTGGCAACAAAAGGTAGCTTAACCTAGTTATGCTATCAAATAAATAGCTAACCATTAAGCTATCTGAAACTGAAACATAAACTTGGGATAGAGTGAAAAAAATCTATGTTATCTTATACACTTTTTAGGCAAGTAAAAACGAGCATATTATGAAAAAATGTTATAGCCAACATCTCAAAATCATGGCAAGATAATTGCCGCTAAAGCAACTTAATAGTCTAAAAGCATATACATGCTTGTAAAAGGTAGCATCATTAAAATGTGTGCATGTATACATTTCAGTTTTCAAGTAAGAAGATGGAGACAGTATGCATCCACTCTAGTCTTTTTTTTTTTTTCTTCTTTTTTTTTGGGATATTAACTCTCTTTGACAAAAGCATATGAGTCTTCCAACTGTTCCCAAGAACACTTTTCAATTGATATATCAGGGTTAAATAAATAGTTCAATGGGTGAACAAGTGACAACAGACATGTTACTGCAAATCATCATATCAATTTGATGTTTTATGAGCACAAAGGGGAGTGTTCATCAAGCAGTTCCATTATAGCACTGCAATAGTAAAAATCTTGATATGCTCCTCAACAAATTATGTCTAGAAACCATAGTAATCATAAAGAGAGAGACAGCACGTGTTGCAGGTACCTACAAGTGATAGAGTTGCAGTTGACAGAGTAACAAGCCTATGGGTAAATTTGAATAACACGGTTTACAATAGTACAAAGAATATGACAGTAATTAATATAACAGGGAAGGTAGCCTGTGTAGAGCCAAATGGAGAAAAAGGATCCATGAAGTTGGCTCCAATGGTTCGGGAGAAAGGCAGTATTCCTGATAATGCATCAAGTTCTTGCCAGTATAAAAAGAGTTCAAATTACATCAATAAATGCCTTATCAATATTGAGCAACTTAATTGAAAGAATTCATGAAATTGGCTCCCATGGGTCCATATCATGGCAGATATTGGAGGTTACAAGAACCTGCACTAACATGACTACGGATGGTGAAAATCGGACTTATTGCACATATGCTTTGTTGTTATCTACAGCAATAAAGATTTTGTCCTTATTTACTATGGTTATCACAACTTTCTTACTCTACCCTCGGTGAAACGTAATTTAATGCCCTTGACTGAGCCTAAATAAGTTAAGGATGTTGTTATTCTTTACTATGGTTATCTCCTCTTTATTACTCTGCACTCAGTGGAAACATAATTTGGTGCCCTTGGCTGAAGCCTAAATAGGTTAAGAATGTTGTGTCAAACATCTAGTTAATTAAGTGCAAATTCCAGAATCCAGATCTTGTTTATAATTCTTACTTCTTTACAATTTTGATGTTTTAAAAGGTCATAAGAACTATTTCTCGATACAATCATGCATCATTGCATTCTTTGAATCATCTTCTTGGAGTCTGTATCAAGAGGCAAAGCAGCAGGGATTTTACGGGGAAGACCAAGAACAAGACCTTCGCAAAGAAGGCTTGCAAAAATGTGATCTTGGCTGAGCCTAAGTTAAGGATGTTGTGTAAAACTTCCAGTAAATTAAGTACAAATTCTAGATCTAGTTTACAACTCTTACTTCTTTAGAATTTTCAAATTAATAGTTAAAAAAAGAATCTTCAAACTAAAAAAAAAAAGTCATAAAAACTATTGCTCAATACAATCATGCATCGTCACATTCTTTGAAACATCTTATTGGAGTTTGTACCAACAGGCAAAGCAGCAAAGATTTAAGGGGAAGACAAAAACAAAAAAGCTAGTAGAAATTTCACCTAGAATTAGTAAGCCCGTCAAGAATATGACCCGATTCTCGGTCAAAAGACTCAACAAGCACAAAAACCAAAATTGCCCAGCTCAACAATGTACCTATGCATACAGAGAGAGAGGATAGATTCATATAGAAATATGAGGAAATTACACCAACTTCTGCTCAGCTTTTATAATGATAACACTATCTCTCATCTCAATTATCTCTCACGAAATCTTAGGAGATTTTTCAGAAACCCTCAACTTGAGGAAGATTAGAATCTACGAAGCATGGATACAGATATGGATACAGATACGGACACGGGATACCCCATTTGTGAAAAAACGAGGACACAGACATGGAAAGAACACGGGAAAAAAAACACTAATATAAGTATATATTCTTGTATTGTTAACATAATAATTTTACTAAAATATCCAAATGAAATCACTTATAATGCATGAGTTCATCTCTTTATTCCTTTATAAAAGACAAGTCTCGATATCAATCATACATCTCTCCCTCTCCTCTCCCTATATAGGTAAAGAGATAAAAAGTAAATATTATAATGACAACGGATCATTGATCAGCATAAAGTATGAATACAAAAATCATTTTTTTAGATATATTAACCAAATAAGACTCATGTCCATAGAAAAATATTAAAAATACAACTTTCACAAAACTAACTAGGTATAGATTGAATTACCAATTTAACAATTTTTTTTTATTTTTCCATATCATTTAACTCTTTTCTTTTGATATACAACCTACAAAAAGTACAGGCACGGCAATGACACATTTTTTTTCTTTATTTTATTGGACACGTCGCGTGGCATGTATGACGAGGTTTTTGGCATGTCTGTGGTGTGTCTGTGTTGGACATGTGTCCAATAGGGACATGGCACCTCCGGCGGCGTGTCCGTGCATCTTAGATTAAAATGAAAATGGCTCTAAGGAAATCACACAACTATCTAACAAAACCCTAGAGAAAATGATTTTGTTAAGCTCTCTTAAAAGCCAAAACTTGCCCATGTGTGTGCCCTGCACACGTGATCAGTCAACTTGTTTTGACCCTCTATTTCATGGCTAATGTTTGATTTACCGACTCTGTTGGGCAGCTTTGCTCTAGTTGATAGGTGCTCAAGCAAAGTTGAAAATCCCCCCTATAACTCCTCCAACTTGTCTTCCTTATGTTGAATGGCCGACACAATCAACGCTTAATTTGACTAACAAGTAATAGCACAAGACTCTCTTTAGTACATTTCCAAGTCAATTACCATAAATATACTTTGCCTAGACCTAGTTTCTCGAGAAAAAACGATCAAGTTAGCCCCTCCAAATAAAAAAAAAAAAGTGACAAAAAGCCTTTGGTCGATTTTTTGTGAAAACCATACCCCTAGAAACTAGCCTCTATAATTATATTCCTTCTCATGGACTAGTATAATCCCCTACACAAATATATTAAGTTCAAAAGAAGTACAACATGCCACTACCTGAGTAATTGTATATCACACCTGCAGGCATAGGCATACGTAAAAAAACAAGTAGCAGTATGACTTGTGTATTTCATCAACTAGGTATCTTTGCTAATGGGTTGAGTATTTGAGGTTTGAAAACTCAGAAAAGAGAGCAAAAAAATAATAATAATAATAATCACATTTCAAAACAATAACAATGCTCTCATAGATCACCCGAATGCATCCCCAACAGTTACTAAAAAGATCCGAACATGAAAATAATCTGATCTAATATGATCATACACCTAGAATATATAACAAAACATTCCACACTAATGACTAACTTGAGACCATTGTTGAAAATAACACGTTATGAAACCCGTTATTTGCGTTACGTAACCTAACGGAATCCCAACGCTACGTAACAACTGGAAATAACTCAGTGCACCGTAACAGTACGTTTTTTACGTTATTTTACGTTATATTACATAACGTTACGTTAAATTACGTTATGCTACGTTATTTACAATTATTTTTTTTAGTAATTTATATGTTGTTGATTATTATTTTGATTATTAGCGAATTACTGTAATTTTCTTAATTAATTGTTGGCTTGTTTGATTGCTTTTGGAATTTCTAACTTGATAATTTATGTTTGTTTCTTTATCCACTTGTTGTATTTCTCGTCCAGTTGCTAAAACATTTTACTTGTTGATTTTATTGAATTTTTAATTGAACTGAAATCAACAATCATAAATAAGATAAATTGAACATTACAAAATATAAATTACAACAATGATAATAATTGGAATCGAAATAAAAAATAGGAATCTTGCTTTTTTATTTAAATGATGATTGGAATTACGGTTGCAGACTTAATATAATTTATGAAGATATATGAAAATTATTGTAAAACTTAATATAACATTTGAATAGATTATGTATTACAAAATAATTTTATATTTTTTTAGACATTTTAAATTTATTTTTCAATTTATTAAAATTATTTTATATGGTTTTATATTTATTTTTATTAAATAAATAGAAAATTGCATAACCTACGTTATGCGTTACGTTATTTGCGACATAACCTAACAAAGGCAAAACGTTACGTTACCGTTATCGCTATTTTAAACATTGCTTGAGACATTTCCAGACTAATGGAAAATTCTTGATCCACACATCTTCATATTATCATATTATATTTAAGGTGCGAGTCAGCCAACAAATGTAGGATTCTTTCACCGTGTTGCCTTGTAACTCCAAATATATTCTTTCCCCTAATGTCCAAGAATAACAAGGAGATCTTAGCGCTTTCCTTATGGGATGGAGAGGGGTCAATCTCAACACCAACTACACTCGTTCCAAATCAATCTCCGGTTCACCAACTAGCTCACGACAATGGAAAAGCCATCAAAAATGCTAATTCAAATATCATCCTGGTAAAAAAACTTCTAAAACATAATCCGCTTTTGACCGGATAAAGTCCAACTCTATCGTCATACCATAAGCAAAGGGTAATACTATATTACACAAGACATGACACAGGGTATCGGAAGACTCCAAACCATACAAGTTGACATTCCCAATTTACAGCATATAAAATAAGCTAAAATAGACCATAATTTGATGTATCAAATCATCAAAAGGAGAGACAATGTCCACCCATGATCATTCTAACCGCCACATTTATCACTACCATATCCCTCCTTCATCTTCCTATAGTTTTCTCTTGCTCAAAGTTGCTTTGACCAGGCATGTATTATCGAGCTTACAATGTCTGCGAATTCTACCTCCTCTGCGCAGCTTTTACTCTCTTTTACACTTTTCAGTAGTATCCTAGAGTAACAAATATCATTACTCGTACCTCTGCATTATAAACAATAATAATCAAAATAATTACTCAAAACTTTATTATAATAAGTTTCTGACGCTATAATTAACAGATCTGAACTCCATCATCGATTCATTATCGAAAGATTTCGTTCCAAAACCACAAGTTCATACCTTTCCTCCGATTTCAGCAAGCAAAACCGATATTAAAAGAAAACTAATTGCTAACCCTAATCTCTCTCTCAAAGTAATACAATTTCAGCATAAATTAGATCGAATCAAGCCAAAACGAAGATCAATCAAACCTCATAAACGAATCGATCAATCCGTCAAGAACCGAGTAATTCAAAAGGTAAACGGTTAGAAAAGAGCTTACGGCGGCCTGCCGCCGGACGAGGCGGGCGAGATGGGAAGCCATGACCCAGATCCAAGATTTCGACGGGGAAAACCCTAACCCTAGAAAGAATATATATAAGTTGTAGCCTGGGAAAGCGAAGGAAAAAATGGCTAATCGGATCGTTAAGTATTTATCAGGTTTTATATAAAGAAGCTGTGTGGAAAAAATAATAATAATAATAATAAGAAAAGAAACAATAAAAATTTCCCCCTCATATTTGAGCGTCTCGAAAATAAAAATATTTTTTCTTCCTCGAAAAGAAAGGGAGAAAAAAAAAAAAAAAAAAAAAAAAAGAGTAGCTTTTATAACTATGAGGCAAGAATAAAATATCCAACAGCAACAAATTAATCATACAATAAGATTAAGAAACAAGAAATAAAATATCAACAGGTTTACTGAAATTAATAGAAAAACAATAATGCAAAGTTAAAAAGAAATAAAATATACAATCTTACATAATGGAAAAAATAAAAGAAATAAAATATATATTCTTACATAACAGAAAAAATAATAATAAAGACGAGTCCAATTAGCCAAAAGTGTTATTAACGGATAACCATATATTTAATCTTCTAACATTTGCACCAACAATAGTTTTTGCAGCTAACAAAAGAAATACATAATGTTAACTTCGAAGCATTTATGTTAAGATGGCGATCTAATTTGTGCATCAGTCAATTTCGATTCGGTTTTTGTCAATTTTAGCAAAGTCAAACCAAATCGATTAAGAATAGAAACTGAAATCGAATCGAAACTTAATTCTTAGAACCGAATTTTGAATATAAATTATTTTTAAAAATATAATTTTAATTGTTTTAGTACGCATATCTCTTAAAAATATTCAATTTGTTTTGAATTTAATATCTATAAAATATATTTATATATATAAGTATATATATGTATTTATATATGCATATATGTATTCATGTATATATGTATGCATATTTGTAGATAAATATATAATGCGGTATTTACTGGTTTGTCCCTCAAATATTTATATATTATGATTTTATCCCCAAATCTTCATATTTAGGATTTTATCCCCCAAATCTCATAAGTTACAACAATTTAGTCTCTCTCTCTAACTTTTCCTAACACAATTAAATATTTGATCATTTTACCCCTCTTTTCCTCCTCTCTTCTTCTTCTCTCTTCCTCTTCTCTTCTCCTTTTCTTCATTATTTCTCCTATCTTCCTCCTCTCTTCTCCTTATCTTATTTTGAAGTTAATTCACATTTTAAATTCATATAGGAAGATAAGAGAAGAAAAGGAGAAGAGAGGAGGAAAGGAGAAGAGAGGAAGAAGATAGGAGAAATAATGAAGAAAAGGAGAAGAGAGGAGGAAGAGAGAAGAAGAAGAGAGAAGAAAAATAGAAGAGGAAAAGAGGGGTAAAATGGTCAAATATTTAACTGTGTTAGGGAAAGTTAGAGATGGGGACTAAATTGTTGTAATTTATGAGATTTGGGGACAAAATCCTAAATATAAAGATTTGGGGGACAAAATCATAATATATAAAGATTTGAGGGACAAACCAGTAAATACCTCATATATAATTTATAAAAAAATTCTATCGGTTCGATTTTCAAAACTCGAAACAAAAAACCGACCGAATTATTTCGGTCCAATTTTACTTATTTAGATCGGTTTAGATCAGTTATTTCTGTTTTAATCGAACTTTGCTCACCCTTATGGACAGGGTAGGAGAGATTTTATCAATTAGCTTTTCTTATTGTATTTGATTAATAATTTAACTAATTTTATTTTATCCATAATACTTGATTGGTTTAATGACGTGTGAATTGAGTTTGGTCCTTACTGGTCTCAGAAATTTCTGACATTAACAATTTTCCGACCGTTTCAAGTTTTAATTCAAAAATCAAACATTAAACCGGGGGGGAAAAGACAAAGTATGTCCAAACTCAAACATGAAAGATACTCAATTATATGGTTATTTCATCATCACACCCCATAGCCAAAAAAAAAAACTCCCCTCTTTACTCTTAATTGTGCTATGGTACCTACAAAATATTAGATTTGAATAATAATAATTAAAATATTTTATGTTAATACGATATTAGATTTGAATAATAATAATTAAAATATTTTATATTAATCACGTATTATAAATTTATAAAAATCATTATAAACTACTCTATCTCTCTTGTCTCACATCTGATATGGAACTACTGTGATATGAATATTACATTTTCTATAAAATTAAGGAGTTATTAACGGACTTCTATTTTACCACATTTACGATAATTTTCTAATATAAGTATATATAAATCAGAAGATAAGTTGTTGATGTTGAATTTATAAGAATCATTATATATAGTTTTTTAAGGTCAATATTTTTACAACCAATATAACAATCTTGCTTGATCAAATTTCACTTCAACATTGAGATTGACAGAGATGAGGGATAATTGAAATCCCATGAAAGTACAACTGAAGAATGAGCCCCCAGCCTACTTTTTCTACAGAAAAAATTGTTGCACAAGGATGTGGCTAGGGCTAGCCTCTCCTCCCTAACTAATTACAGAATGAACACAATCTCCTTTTTTTTTTTTTTTTCACGAGGGATAAATAATAATTAGGTGACTTTAATAACACAAGATGCAGAATCATCATCACCAAAAGAATCAAGGATATTAGGGTGATTTTAGGGCTTGGTGGCGGGTTCGGGAACTCCGTAAGACGATGACTCCACTGTATTGTTTTTTTTTTATAGCGTAAACAGTGAGCTAATGCGCATCTCCTGTATTTCATTAATTAGAAATTAACAGAACATACCATGTAATACATACGTCACTCGATAACGAGCGATAGATACTAAAAAAAAAAAAAAAAAAAAACCAAAAATACAACAAATTGCAAAATACCCAGCATTGCAAAGATAACAAAAGAACCAAATATGAGCCAAACTTGCCGCCAACGATACCTCCATCTATTCCTTGCATTCGCTATACAATGTCGAACACTCATGCCATCAATTAAATTCAGCCATCGTATATCGAAGTTACCTCATTTGCTTTCCATCTATTTTACCCCGAATATTGTAAGATAAGTATTTTAGTGAGGTAATTGTTTAGCACTGAGCGACCCTCCACGGGACTCTGCAGTGTTGTTGATGCCGCCATAGCAACTCTTAATAGCAAGGAAGCTGTACATACGACTTGGTGCCTTTGCCAGTCCCCATAACGTCCTCCCTTTCTCCTTCTTGTGTGGTTTGTGTGTGGAGTCCTGTATTCCAATATTATTATCATCAACTTTAACAAAAATAGTTTTTTTTTTTTTTTGGCTCGTGTAGAAATTATCTGGAGGATAAAATCAATTAACATGATTAATATGTATGTCGTTCAAGCTCATACCTCATTTGAAATCAAGGAATCACGGCTAGTCTCCCTTCGATGTTCTTCCGCTCTTGCTTTGATCTCCTCCTCGATTGACTGCATTCTTTCTTTTTCTTGTGCCAACCTATCTGTAATATGATAAATATATAAAAAAAAATTTAATTATCTTTTCTAAAATTGGTGATCCTCATATTTAAAACTCAAATTCTGAAGAAAGGTTGTCACCAATTTTTTTAAAAAAAAAAGATTAATTATACTTAAATCTCCTGTAGTATAGGAAATGTATAACTTATCATATCTAAACTTTAAAACTCTCATTTAGATCCCCAAGACCAAGGAGTCTGAGTATAATTAAAATATGATGACTTAGAAGTTTCAGGGGATCTAAGTGAGAGTTTTAAATTTTAAGGTGATAAAGTTGTATGCACCTTATAGCTCAGGGGATTTAAGAGAGAGTTTTAAATTAGAAGGTTCAAGGGATCTAAGTGAAGTTTTAAATTTTAAAGTGATAAATTATACACCCTTCGTAGTACAAGGGGATCTGAGTGTAATTAACCAAAAAAATAACATTTGAGAACCTCATATCAAATTTTATTTTGGAAAAATAAAAAATATCTTTGAAACCTTTATGAAAGTTTTTTAAAAATAAAAAAAAATATTTTCATGAAGATAAACAAAAGTTCCATATGTTGACTTTTCAAGTGGCTGGACATTTTAGATGAGAAGATGACTACTCAATGTATTCAAGTGATCCAAATATGTTTGCGTACCATCTTTAATCTTTTGAATCACCTTGACAGAATCATTGTCGAAGTCCTCAGCCGGTGCGGGCTCTCTGCAATAAACTCGAAAGCTCGGAGACCCCGGCAACTCATCATCCCCGCTCTTAACCATCTCTTCGTCTATTGTACTTTCCTTGTGTGCTGTCACCTTCTCGTCAACCGCCTTTTTAACGGAGTCCTCGTCTTCGAGGTCCGCGGGTCTTAGTAATTCTGTCGTCGATGCAATGCTAGCGTGCCTGACCCTCCGTCGCCTCTTGATCTCCTCGATTTTGCTACGGAATGGTCGCAGTTGTGGGGGCAGCTGATCTCCGTCGTCCAACTTCGATGTGCCACAGCCCATCGAAGTCGGTCGAAAGAGGAAATGGCGAAGGAAGGGAATATGAAAGGTAGAGAAGGGAGAGGATTGGAGCTTAGGGTTTAGAAAGGAAAGGAGAAATGGTGGAGGGGAGGCCTTCTCGGGATATTTCTTTCCAAATTGAGAAAGAGCTGTGTTATTACCGACCATATTTTGATACATGATGGGGAATTCTAAACGCGCACCATATTTTACTAGTGAGCACCATTTTCCCCTGTAAATTGGTGCTCACTAGTAAAATGAGGTGCGCATTTAGAATGTCCGATACACGATGCACGTATCTATCGAAAAAAAACTAAAGTAGGGTCAAGTGAACCCGGTTTAATTCTGGCAAAAATGAATGCATCTGCGCTATAAAATTTTAAATTAAAAAAATAAAATTTTTATTTTTAATTCAAAATTTTGTATAGAACATGCTAAAAATTGACCCATAGACGCGTCTATTACTATCCCTACCGGCATGTAAAATTGCAAAACTGAAGCTTTGTGGATATAATTTGTATATAGTAAGATACATTGATATGATACTTTGCTTTATTTTTTTAATTTATTTTTCTCATCTATTTATGGAGATTGGGGTAAATAAGCAAGTAGATATATTGTGCCTCTACATGTTTGTATAAACGCATCACTGGATGTTGGTTTTGTTTGAATATTTTGTTATCAGTCATAGATAAATTCATCTTAAGCATAACTTTTTTTTATATTTAAAATGGTGGATTATTTACCCATTGTGTTCCATTAAATATGCTTAATAGAACTGATTAAAAAATATAGTACCAAGTTACATATTACAAAGTGTTTCCACTACATAAAAAGTACACTGAGACCCCAAGGTACAAATCGCATGACCATATACAACAAAAGATGTAAATCTAACCTCAAGTGTCGATTAAGCAGGTGGTGCACCATCCTCCGGATGAAATTCACCAAGGATGGATGGTGGGTGGTCGTTTGCCTCCTTTCCATCTGCGAACTCATGTCCTATCCTTTTCAGATAGAATACCTGTCCAAACACTAATATCAGTCTAGCAGAATATACAGTGGCTATGCATTCCTCCGTCGAGTGTATAGTGCTTATAAAGATTATACTGTTATGCTCTTTCCAATTACTCTAGCAAATAACAGCCAGAAGTTGGTGTTATGCAGATCTATCTTATCTGTCACGCAATATTGGATTCTAGATGTACTGAATTAGTGCATGCAGACCAAATAGCTCGTGTGAAATCACAAGACAATGAGATGAGTTGACCATATTTCTCCTCATGTCCACATAGTACACAACCATAACTTTTTCTCGTTTAAACTTTAAATTATGTTGCACATTTTTTTATACAGGGGGATTGATTACTGTCAGCAATTTTATCTTGGCATAAGCATACACATCCTTTTACCTTCTTGAATGTTTATCATCATCTTGGTGAACTTCTTCCTTGTACTGATTTTAAATAGGAATGAGAATGTGCAGATTCAGCAGTCAATTTTAGGCTGTCTTATTCAAAATTTTAAATTAAAAAAATAAAATTTTCATTTCCAATTCAAAATTTTGAATTAGGCTAATTAAAAGTTGACTTTTGAACATACTTATTCTCATCCCTAGTTTTAAGTAGCTTGAAAGGTTGGTAGTTGCATAAAGGTTAAAGCACTTAATGATCTCCATGCATAAATACCGGATTTAATAGTTTATTGAGCCTCTTCTAGAATTTCTTTCATGTTAGTTGTTTATATGTTAGTGTAGCCCCACATCCGATAGAACAGAGAAAATTTATGGGTTTAAATACAAAATTAGGGTCTCTATTTAACAGCTCAAATTGGTATACTCACAATGAAGAGAGAGATTGTTAGTTGTTATAATTTCACATCGGATAGAACAAAGAAAGAAAGTTTTAAGTACTTATTGTTCTTATTGTTGTGGTGAAAATTTTCAAATAAAGGAAAAATGGCAAAACACATTGTTTGCTGCAAAAGTCCCTTTACTTCCTTCCATCGAATACAGCTTAGATTAAAATAGAAGTGAACAAGATATAAAGAGAACAAAAGAGAGGATCTTATAGTTCAATCTCTCTCTTTTACAATATGTTGTGTGAGATCTGTGGCGATGGGATCTGTCAAGCAGCTCCTTTTGACGATCGGTACGTTGAAATCTTCTCTCTCGAAGATATCAGCCGACTGTAGATTATCTTTTCTGATCTTTTCCGAACTCAAGGCTCTCTCGCATAACTTGAATTCTCTAAGATACCGAAAAGAAGATGATCACTAAAGGCTTCAAGGCTCTCTCGCGTACTTGAATTGCCAAAGGATCAAAGAGATTGAAGATAGATGATCATGAATTGATTGATCTATTCTTGATTGATTGATGTCTAAAGTCTCCTCAAAGAGGGTATTTATAGACTTTAGTGGTTATGAGAGTTTCCATAAGAATAGGAATCAAGATTTCCATAGGAATAGGAATAAAGATTTCCATTGGAATAGGAAATAAGGTTTTTGTATTCATCAAGGATTCTAATCAAATATTTAATATTGATTTAAATCTCTTGATTCGAAGTTCTGATTGGACTTAATTTGGATATTTGGATAAGCCCAAATCATAATCTCAATCAATTTGAGATTCTGGTTATCTGCTTACGCGGAGCTTTAATCGCATCAAAATGCGGCGCTAAATAACCAGAATGCGGAGTTAACGCGGAGCTATTGATCATCTCCGTGTTTTACTCAACGCGAGGCTAAAAATAGCCAGACGCGGAGTTATTGAGTTAGCTCGGCTTTCGGTTGTGGAAAATCCTTTTTACTTAGAAATTTTCACTGCCAACACACATCACCAACATGAACTATTAGATAAATCACATCGCCACATTAGAACCCACATTTTATTGTAAAAGAGAGCGATAAATTATAAATCCTGTAAATTTTTGCGGAGAACACTTATACTCATGGGATAGGACAAAGAAAGTTTATGAGTTTAAATACATAGTTAGAGTTAAGTATTTATTTCAGTGTAAATTCAGAATTTTGAATTAGGCGAATCAAAAGTTAATTTTTGAACATACTTATTCTCATCCCTAGTTTTAAGAAGCTTGAAAGGTTAGTGGTCTGTAGATACACAAAAAAAAAAAAAAATTGCTAACTGGGCACACCCAACGCCGCTAAAGCTACGGGAAGAGAATAAATTTCTCACCAACCCCATCATACTGGGGGTAAAAGTATGAATCGCCCAACGCCGCTAAGACTACGGGAAGAGAATACATTTCTCGCCAACCCTATCATACTGGGGGTAGAAGTATGAATTACCCAACGCCGACAAGGCTACGGGAAGAGAATAAATTTCTCGTCAACCCCACCATACTGGGGGTAAAAAGTATGAATTGCCCAATGCCGTTAAGCTACGGGAAGAGAATAGATTTCTCGCCAACCCATTCATACTGGGGGTAAAAGTATGAATTGCCCGACGCCGCTAAGGCAAAGGGAAGAGGAAAAGTTTGGTATTTAAACCCAAACGAAACCCTCGACAACTCACTATGCTGAGGATAATAGTATGGCTAGCCCAACTCAAACGGTAGTTGGTAAAGGCAAATCAAACCCGTTGATAGCTAGGGGTTTGCTAAAAATTCCACGACAAATCTGTCACAACAGTATTCTTATCCGAATATAAGAATACATCACTGCCCTAAGCTGCTAAGGCAAAGGGAAGAGGAAAAATTTGGCATTTAAGCCCAAACGAAATTCTCGACAACTCACCATGCTGAGGGGAATAGTATGGCTAGCCCGACTCAAACGGTAGTTGGTAAAGGCTAATCAAATCCGTTGATAGCTGGGGGTTTGCTAAAAATTCTAATCAGATAAATCTCCTGTCACGTTAAGATTTCACCTCTGACAGCAAAACTTTTCTTGTCATTTTGCTCTAACAGAGCAAGCAACACTCCAAAATATTTGTCAAGTTAAAATCATACCTCTGACATCATAATTCAAAATCAAATGAGATAAGATCCAATTAAATCCCTCCCCTGTCACGTTAAGATTTCACCTCTGACAGAAAAGAAAATTCACACTTCATCAAGTCCAACATTACAACCTCTGACGAATTAACTGATAGTCCGATTCCAAAACTAAATACGTTAACCGTCACCTCTGTTTAGTCGGCTTGTCCCTATCACGACCAGATCATCTGAATAGGTTAAGCTCCAAGACACGTTTAATGTCACCTCTGTCTTTTCCTGATTCGTCATACTAGATGTCACTGAACGGTTAGGATTAAAATAAGCACGTTAATATTATACCTCTGCTTGACCTAAAATAAACATGTTAACATCATACCTTTGCTTGTCCTCTAATGAGTACGTTAAAATCATACCTCTGCTTGTTATTGAATAAATGAATATGTTAACGGTTATCTCTATCGGCCAAATCTTTTAAAAGGTCTATAACCAAAATTAAAGAATCCAAAGTATTTCTAAATTCAGTACGGCTCAATACAGAACTTCGAAAACTTTGGAAGGGGTTATGTAGATACCAAAAAAAGAAAAAAAATGAAAATTGCTAAGTGGGCACACTCGCGGGTTGTTTTCCGTTCTTTTCCGATTATTTGTTTCCTATTTTTGGACTGATAATCCGTGATCCGATTTTTCAGGAGAGAATTGAGCCGGATTTGGAGCTTTTTCGGTCTATAAAATACAGGTATTTAACCGGAGAGGGGACTTTTGGGATTCTTGGACTTTGGGGAGATTTCGGGCGAGCTCGGAAAATTGGGAAGCGGAGGAGAGCCATCTCTTCCAGTCGGACGGTCAACGGAGGCAGCAATAAGACTCCACCGCCACCCGAACCCACTTAAAAGGAATCCACTAATATTCCCGTTCTTGTGACTCCTATCTTATTTTTGTAATCTGAATTCTCATTATAATTCATCAATTTTTCAATGGAATCAAAGATGCAATTTTTAGGCAAACATGGTCGCATAAAGGTTAAAGCACTTATCGATCTCCGTGCATAAATACCGGATTTAATAGTTTATTGAGCCCATTCTAGAATTTTTTTCATGTTAGTTGTTCATATGTGAGTGTAGTCCCACATCGGATAGAACAAAGAAAATTTATGGATTTAAATACAAAGTTTGGGTCTCTACATAACAGTTTAAGTTGGTATACTCACAATGAATGACTAACTTATTAGTCACACATATGTGAGTATATAGTATCAGATAGGACAAAGAAAGTTTTAAACACTTATACTCATCGGATATGATAAAGAAAGTTTATGGGTTTAAATACAAAGTTGGGATTAAGTACTTATTTCAATATAAATTCAGAATTTTGAATTAGGCGAATCAGAAGTTGACTTTTGAACATACTTATTCTCATTCCTAGTTTTAAGTAGCTTGAAAGGTTAGTGGTCGCAAAAAGGTTAAAGCACTTATCGATCTCCATGCATAAATACCGGATTTAATAATTTATTAAGCCTTCATGTTAGTTGTTCATATGTGAGTATAGTCCCACATTGGATAGAACAACAAAGAAAATTTATGAGTTTAAATATAAAGTTGGAGTCTCTACTTAACAACTCAAGTTGGTATACTCACAATGAAGGTGGAGATTGTTAGTCACTCATACGTGAGTATACAGTTCCACGTCGGATATGACAATATTTCAGTGTTAAGTACTTATTTTATTTACTGATTTGACAATATTTCAGTGTTAAGTACTTATTTTATTTACTGATTTGAGTGCGCCTACAGATGTTTTACTATTTTATATATATATATATATTTGTAGACACTAAAAATAATTAAATAAATAAATAAATTTAAAAAAAAAAAAAAAACCCTAATTTTGCTAAGTGGGCACACCCGCGGGTTGCACCCGCGGGTTGCATCCCGCGGGAGCACCCGCGGGAAGCAACCCGCGGGAGTTCTCCCGCGGGTTGCAACCCGCGGGAGCCCCCGCGGGTTGCCACCCGCGGGAGGATTCCCGCGGGTGGCAACCCGTGGGGGCGATCCCGCGGGTTGCCACCCGCGGGTTGTTTTTCGTTGTTTTCCCGTTGTTTTATTTCCTATTTTATTTTCCTGATAATCCGTGATCCGCTTTTTCAGGAGAGAATTGAGCCGGATTTCGAGCTTCTTCGGTTTATAAAATACAGGAATTTAACGGGAGAGGGGACTTTTGACTTTTGATTTTTGGAGGCTTGGACTTTGGGAAGATTTCGGGCGAGCTCGTGAGATCAAAGAAAAGAGCAGAGCCATTTTCTCCTGGTCGGACGGTCAACGGAGGCAGCAACGAGACTCCACCGCCACCCGAACCCACATAAAAAAGGGAATAAACTAATATTCCCGTTCTTGTAATTCTTCGGAATTTTTGTAATCTAAATTCCTATTGTAATTCATCAATTTTGCAATGGAATCAAAGGTTCAATTTTCGGGCGTACAAGAACTGGCGACCACAGTGGGAGCTCCTCTGTTTACCACAGAGAATTTGGTGGCGCAGTCCGACCGGGTGCCGATTGGCTCAATGGTTGAGATACTGGTCATAGAAGTTGACCAGCAAAAATATGAGGAATTTCTTTCCTCCTCTAATTCGGAGCCTAGGCGTCATCGCCGGGTGACGATGAAAAAAGGTGAGGCGTCATCGCCCACTGGAAATCAAAAGGCGTCATCGCCTATGAAAATTTACGAGGCGTCATCGCCCGTTGAAACTTACGAGGCGTTATCGCCCGTTCCAAAGTCAAGCCAAAAGTCAAACCAGTCCCTGACCCGCTCCCAAAAGAGAAATTTAAGGCGTAAAACTCAACGAGCACGCCTAAATCATACAGAAAAAATTGCAGGAAACTCCAATACAGTAAAAAAATCCGGAAGTAATTCCATGGGCGCAAACCCGCGGGTTGCAACCGCGGGTGGCAACCCGCGGGTTGCAACCGCGGGTGGGAACTCGCTGTTCCCAACCGCGGGTGGCATCCCGCTCTTGCCAACCGCGGGTGGGAACCCGCGGTTCCCAACCGCGGGTGGCAACCCGCTCTTGCCAACCGCGGGTGGGAACCCGCGGTTCACAACCGCGGGTGGCAACCCGCGGTTGCCAACCGCGGGTGGGAACCCGCGGTTCCCAACCGCGGGTGGCAACCCGTGGTTGCCAACCGCGGGTGGCATCCCGCGGTTGCCAACCGCGGGTGCCAACCCGCCGCTTCCAACCATGGGTGCCAACCTCCGGGTTGCAACCACGGGTACAAATCTGGGTACAAATCTGCAATTTCAATCGTGGGTTGCATCCCGCAGATGCCACGGACGGGTTACGTTCAATGAACACAACTCTCATGTCTCCTCGAGCACATCTATGGCGAGCACGCAACATGCACCAAAAATTTTAATCTCTCTATCAGAGGCATCTGGGGCCCATACAACTACTCAGGACAACGTGCACTCCAGAAGAATCCGCAGGAGAGTTGGGGAACAATCTGATGCTGGAAAAGAGCTCAGCCCTGAGATATTGCAGACTCTCCAGTATTATGAACCAAGTTTGCGACGCAAGCGGCGTCAGGTTGCAAATAGAGAGGAGAAGATATCTCAAGACTTGAGAGAATACCTCAATTGGAAGAAGAACTCTGCACAGAATACTCCTCAATGCCAATGCGAACAGTTAATCTCTACTGTTCTATCAAACTGCGAGTGCCATCCGAGACGGTCCGTTTTTGAGCGGGTCACCGAATCCAAAGGAATACGGACAATAAAGAGGGTGTGCTCTGGAACCGATCTACCTGCCGTCTCATCAAATATGGTTAATAAAGGCAAAAAGGTGGTCGGAAACAACCTTTCGGATAAGGAAATTACTCCAGGATCAAAAGGAGTTTCTATCGAACCAGAGGGCGCGCTTCTAGAAGAAGTCTCTGAAAGGCTTGAGAGACAAGAAAAACGTCTCGAACAGTACGAGGAGACCATAGAAGAAATGAAACAACTTTTGATTGAGTTGCTGGCTCAAACTAGAAAGAACCAATCATCGCCGTCCATTTCTAGTCGGCAGAAAGGAAAACGGCCTGTCCAAATAAATGAAGACAGCGAAAACGAAGATGAAGAAGTGCCTCCTCATTCAAGAGAGGAAGAGGAAGTGAAAGTTATCCTCAATCCTCACGCAGAGAAAATAGAGAAGATGGAGAACCAATTACAAGCTCTTCTTCATCGCAAAAAGCTACAAGAGGTGGGGGTAGTCCGTCCATATCCCATAGAATGGGAGACCGTACCCTATCCTGCAAAATATAAACCGTTGAATCTTCGATCATTCGACGGTAAAAGTTCGCCGCAGCAACACATCTTCTATTTCCTCTCACAGACAGGACATCTCATGGGAAATGATCCAACTATGACTAGGATATTTGCGAGCACTTTACGGGGGCCCGCATTTACCTGGTTTATGCAACTTCCCCAGGGAACAATTAAATCTTGGGCTGATGTAGAACGTGAGTTCCTAGCCCGATTCTTTGAAGATGATACAGAAGTCTCCACATTATCTTTGCTAGCAGCGAAGCAAGAAGAAGGCGAAACGGTCAAAATTTATGTCGAGCGGTTCCGAGAACTTTCCGTTCGATGCCCACATGGCATGACGCAGGATACGCTTGTGGAAACCTGCAGACATAACTTGTTGACCGATATCCTAGACAAGATGGGTTCGGTCGAATCCAAGTCATGGAAGGATCTGCTTAAGCAGGGCGAACAGGCCGAAGAAATACTTCGACGTCTCGAAATGCAACAGCCTGCAACCGGAGATGGTGCAAACGAATCTTCATTCCATTTTTCACGTTCAAAAGGGAAAGACATAACGGCAATGGCGGTAGAAAGTACACTGAAGCAGAAACTATGGCCAACTACAAGCAACACAGCAAAGTCGCCCAGACTTCAAAAGCAGTATTCGTTCAAGGATGAACATACTGCTACTATGTTCAATCTGCTCACCAAACGCAAGATGCTTAAATTGCCGGAGAGCAAGAGACCTGAAGAAGTAGGGAAAACTAACGATCCGAATTACTGCCTGTACCATCGGATTGTAGGTCACCCCACAAAAAATTGTTTTATCTTAAAAGATAAAATTCAAGCGTTGATTGACGCTGGAGCAGTTCAGCTCAAAGCTGAACAAAAAAGGAGTTAGAGCTAATTCCGACACATTTAATGCGTGAGGTCTAAAGGTACCACTTGGGCTCACAACAATTCCCAAAAAATGGGCTCAGGGCGGTTAATTTAAACCCCCAATTAAAAAAAAAAAAAAAAAAAAATCACCCAACGCCGACAAGGCTACGGGGAGAGAATAAATTTCTCGCCAACCCCACCATACTGGGGGTAAAAGTATGAATTGCCTAACGCCGCTAAGGCAAAGGGAAGAGGAAAAGTTTGGTATTTAAACCCAAACGAAACTCTCGACAACTCACTATGCTGAGGATAATAGCATGGCTAGCCCAACTCAAACGGTAGTTGGTAAAGGCAAAATCAAACCCGTTGATAGCTGGGGGTTTGCTAAAAATCCCACGATAAATCTGTCACAACAGTATTCTTACCCGAATATAAGAATACATCACTGCCCTAAGCTGCTAAGGCAAAGGGAAGAGGAAAAGTTTGGTATTTAAACCCAAACGAAATCCTTGACAACTCACCATGCTGAGGGGAATAGCATGGCTAGCCCGACTCAAACGGTAGTTGGTAAAGGCAAATCAAACCCGTTGATAGCTGGGGGTTTGCTAAAAATCCTAATCAGATAAATCTCCTGTCACGTTAAGATTTCACCTCTGACAGAAAAGAAAATTCACACTTCATCAAGTCCAACATTACAACCTCTGATGAACGTGCTTTTGATATCGTTAAGTTGAAAATTACCTCTGACAAAAATCATCTCCCTATCAAGTTAACAGTTACCTCTGATAGTCCGATTCCAAAACTAAATACGTTAACCGTCACCTCTGTTTAGTCAGCTTGACCCTATCACGACCAGATCCTCTGAATAGGTTAAGCTCCAAGACACGTTTAATGTCACCTCTGTCTTTTCCTGATTCGTCATACTAGATGTCACTGAACGATTAGGATTAAAATAAGCACGTTAATATTATACCTCTGCTTGACCTAAAATAAGCACGTTAACATTATACCTCTGCTTGTCCTCTAATGAGTACGTTAAAATCATACATCTGCTTGTTATGGAATAAATAAATATATTAACAGTTATCCCTATCGACCAAATCTTTTAAAAAGTCTATAACCAAAATTAAAAAATCCAAAGTATTTCGAAATTCAGTACGGTTCAATACAGAACTTCAAAAACTTTGGAGGGGGTTATGTAGACACTAAAAATAATTAAATAAATTAATTAATTAAAAAAAAAAAAAAAAACCCTAATTTTGCTAAGTGGGCACACCCGCGGGTGCACCCGCGGGATGCAACCCGCGGGAGCACCCGCGGGGGCACCCGCGGGAAGCATCCCGCGGGAGCACCCGCGGGATGCAACCCGCGGGTGCACCCGCGGGTTGCAACCCGCGGGAACCCCCGCGGGAAGCAACCCGCGGGAGTTCTCCCGCGGGTTGCAACCCGCGGGAGCCCCCGCGGGTTGCCACCCGCGGGAGGATTCCCGCGGGTGGCAACCCGCGGGGGCGATCCCGCGGGTTGCCACCCGCGGGTTATTTTTCGTTGTTTTCCCGTTGTTTTATTTCCTATTTTATTTTCCTGATAATCCGTGATCCGCTTTTTCAGGAGAGAATTGAGCCGGATTTCGAGCTTCTTCGGTTTATAAACTACAGGAATTTAACGGGAGAGGGGACTTTTGACTTTTGATTTTTGGAGGCTTGGACTTTGGGAAGATTTCGGGCGAGCTCGTGAGATCAAAGAAAAGAGCAGAGCCATTTTCTCCTGGTCGGACGGTCAACGGAGGCAGCAACGAGACTCCACCGCCACCCGAACCCACATAAAAAAGGGAATAAACTAATATTCCCGTTCTTGTAATTCTTCGGAATTTTTGTAATCTAAATTCCTATTGTAATTCATCAATTTTGCAATGGAATCAAAGGTTCAATTTTCGGGCGTACAATATTCATTTGTCACCTCTGGACAATTGTACTGCATATCGATTTTGGTGTTGTATTTTCTTTTCAGACTCAATATGTATATTTCTTTTGTATCGTTTTATACATTCGGTGGTTATTACATATTATTTTGTAATTCTGTATTGTCCGAATAATATACTTGTGTTATGTCGGGTTATGTTTCTTTCTCGGTGTTAATGAATATGTAGTATTTTGTATGTGATCCATGTAATAGATAGTTATTTTATTGTTATCATGTGGTATAGTCTTAATTAATATTGAGCTATTTATTTTCATGCATTAAGGCCTCACGTATTCTATTTGAGTGTTGCTAGTAGTAGTGCATTCCATATCTATATCCCACATACAGGATGGGGCATTACAAATGTTACGCCCCCACAAGGGGAAGGCCGAGTATAATATATTGAAAATTCTTTCCACTATACCAAAACTAACTCCGAAGTTATAATGTGAGTTGAGAAAAATTATTTTATATTTTTCACAGAGAACTCAATAGAAAATTTCTTTGAGCTCTCTTCCCGTTAAGACTAGGAGTTTGAAGAGGAAGAATAAAAAAAAAAAAATTGAAGAAGAATGAGAAAAATGATGAGTGAGAAGAAGACTAATTAATCATATATGGGTCATGTTAGAGAGAGGAGGGTGATAGTGGAATCATAGATGAGGCATGGACTCCCAAATACTCCCTCATAAAAAAAATTGCAATAGTGTCTCTCCCAATCCCCTCCTCTCAGCTAAAAAACGTGATCTATATTCAAGTTGATACTTATACAAAAGCTTAAAGGTACGCTAGGACTATATGGGCATTGCGAAATCACATAACAACGAGAGATGACTCACAGTTTCGGAGTTTGTACCGTAGAGTCTGCAACTATTAAGACCCGATCAACCTTGTCTCTCTAAATTGTTCCACGTGAGAATGAAATTCCTTTTTACTAGCCAAAGGAAAATCTTGATCTTGGGAGGACACCTGATCCCCCCAGTGACTCTTGCATGGGGGTAATAGACATCCCCTATCTCTTTTGGTTCATGTAGCCTATCCCAAGTATTTGGAATTAAAGGCTTAGTAGTTGTGGTTGTTGTTAGAGTATTCCATTCTAGGATGCACTAATATAAGTTCTTTGAACCATAGGTGGACAAGCCTGGCTTGTTCCGTTGGACAAAAAATTCCACTAAACATGTGAAACTTAACTTCCTACCATGTATCTCACTATTTCACATATTTTGTTTTTGTTACAATTTTGTATTGCTCGCAGTTACAGGCTCAAAAAGAAAAGAAAAAAAAAAAAAAGAAATGTAACAGGAAAGCGAATATAGCTCATAGCCAATTAGGTTTCAATTATAATCTCTAAGTAAAAAATGTCGATAAAAAAATATATGTTAAAAGAGAAAATGCAAGCCAAATTGAGGTCTGCAACCTCTTGGGCATACGCGTCTACGGGGCTCCAGGCCAGGGAGAGGCGGGTTCGGTGGAGTGACCTAGGGATGGTAATAGACGCATCCATAGTCAATTTTTAATCCGTTTTATACAAAATTTTAAATAAAAAATAAAATTTGTATTTCTCTAATTGAAAATTTTATATAAAAAGGGACGAAAATTGACCCGTGGGATCTATGGCTAGTTCCACGAGTTCTCTTAGAGTGCCTATGGATGTGATGAATCAGTCAACAGTCTCATTCATATATATATATATATATAGAAAATGGAAAATTCAACAACGGTGAAGGGAGTTTCTTCACCGCCGCTTAGATGGCCCAATAAAATTATTACACATAGCGCCACTTAAGATAACAAATAAAAGAACTCGCTTAAACGCTTTTTGAGTGGCACCACGTGTAATGATTTTATTGAGTCACCTAGGCGGCGGTAAAGAAACTCCCTTCACCGTCGATGAATTTTCCGTTTACTCATATATATATATATGAGGAAAATGGAAATGAACTGACAGTTGAGGCAAGTTAGTTGAACTGCAGTTCATTTCCACTATTTCCAATAATCTTTTTTTAAAAAATTCTTTTGGATTATGATCTCGACTCCCTAGGGTTCACTCGTACCCAATTTCTTGGGTTTTAGTTTTGATTGGTCCTCTATCAAATTAACACAAAATTAACTGTTTTTAATAAATAAAACATTTTGTATGCACTTGATGAAAAGGTAAATGAACTCCAAAAATTATGAAATTTAATTCAAAAGAAATTAAGGAGGTAGAGATAGTAATTGTTAAAAAACAAATTGAAAAAAAATCATGAGATCATTATAGTTTTGCCGCTAACTAATGTAGTTTTTCCTGAACTGACGATCTACCTATAGTAATCCCTATATATATATATATATATATATATATATATATATATATATATATATATATATATATATATATATATATATATATATATATATATATATATATATATATATATATATATATATATATATATATATATATATATATATATATATATATATATATATATATATATATAAGAAAATAGGAAATTCACCGACGGTGAAGGGGACGTTTAGGTGGCCCAATAATTGTATTACACATTGCGCCATTCAAGATAACAAATAAAAAAATTTTCTTAACCGCCCTTTGAGTGGTGCCACGTTTAATACAATTATTGTGCCACCTATGCGCTAGTAAAGGAATCCCTTTCACAGCCGGTGAATTTCCCATTTCTTATATATATATATATATATATATATATATATATATATATATATATATATATATATATATATATATATATATATGAGAAAAATGAAAATGAGCTGACAGCTCACGCACGTTATCTGAGCTGCAGTTCATTTCCGCTATCTCCAATAATTTTTTTTTTAAAAAAAAATTTGGATTATGATCTCGACCCCGTTGGGTTCACTCATACCCAATTTCTTGGATTTTAGTTTTGATTTGGTCATCCATCAAGTTAACACAAAATTAACGGTTTTCAATGAATAGAACATTTTGTATGCACTTGATGAAAGAGTAAATAAATTTCAAAATTTATGAAATTTAATCCGAAAGAAGTTAAGAATGTAGAAATAGTAATTGTAAAAAAAAAATTGAAGAAAAATAATTGAATCATTATAGTTTTGCCGCTTGCTCACGTAACTTTTCCTGAGCTGACGGCTCACCTACAGTAATCCCTATATATATATATATATATATATATATATATATATATATATATATATATATATATATTCTCCAATTTATATATATATCGATTCTCCAATTTCCTTATAGTAAGTCACAATCGTACCTTATAGTTGTTATACTTACTCGATATTAATATATTGGAATTTCAAGCGCGACTCTTGTTTAATCATATATTATACAAATTCTAACAAACCGAGTTTCTTCTGGCCTTCCAGCCTCTCTCGTTGGCTTGCAATGGCATGTGCTGCTGCTAGCATTGAGTGTTGTCCAAAGCATGCAACAACCAACTCTCCACATATATAACTGGGGCTACCAACTCAAGTTAAATTCAATTGCTTGCTTCTTCTTGCTCAAATTGCCCTTATTCAAATGGAAGGAGTTGGTGTAAGGGCATCTCCAAGCTTTTGAAGCAAAAGATTAAGTGGTTCACCAAATACTCATCGATCCATATATAACGCTACAACTTGATATTTGGATGCACAGAAGTGGAGAGTTTGAATGCGTAACTCAATTGAATTGTGGCACGTACGTACGCAGGCACCCAAAGTTTTAGCGATGGAGTAATGTTATGTGACTAGAAACTTTTACCGTTGAATTCTTTAAATTTTAGGATAAGTCTCGTTAGGTTGCAAGCCTAAAATTAAGTCGTCGAGAAACTATCGTGATGATCAAGCCTCTTCAAATTAACCACTTCTTTTTATGTTAAAATCATTTTATGCTTTTATGGATTTTAATCAGTTTTGCTTGTGCTGGATAAAATTGAATTAAAAAAAGGGGTATTTACAGATTTGTCCCTTAAATCTTTATAAATTATGATTTAGTCCCCCAAATCTTCATATTTAGGATTTAGTCCCCCAAATCCTCTAAGTTACTACAATTTAGTCGCTCCGTTAGTTTTTCGTCCAAATAAACGACAGATTTTAATTTTTATTTTTTTTTAAAATATTGAAATGACTTAAATACCCTTATGAAGAAAAAGATGAAAGAATAAAGATGGAAGAGAAGAAGGAGGGAAGCCAATGAACCCAATGAAGAAAAGGAGGGGAGAAGGAAGAGAGAAGGAAAAGAGAGGAGGAAGAGGGAAGGAGAAGAGAGGAGGAAGAATGAAGAAAAAGAAAAGAGAAGAGGAAGACGGAGAGAGAAGAGAGGAGGAAGAGGGAAGAAGGAATTAAGGAGGGGTAAAATGGAAAAATCAGGTCAAAAAATAAACTGGGCTAAAGGAAATTAAAGAGGGGGACTAAATTGTAGTAATTTAGAGGAGTTGGGGACTAAATCCTAAATATGAAGACTTTAGGGACTAAATCATAATTTATAAAACGTTAAGGGACAAATCTGTAAATACCCCTAAAAAATAATGTCTTCCTTGTTTAATCTTGCGTTGGTTAATTTGTTTGTTTAATATTCATGTATTCTCTAATTCATTGAGTTGTATATAATATGGTTGAAGTCTCTAAATCAATTCCACCGTAAATCTAAAGTTTGTGGTGAGCGTTTAGAAAAATTGTTTTGTACACTAACAATATGCTCTAATGTTGCATCTTAGCTCTATTTACAGTCCATATGGTTTATGATCAAATTCAATTCAATTATCACTTAAAAAAAAAAAATCTTGTATTTAGCTTGCTATGCATTATATATTACTTAGAGCCATGTGGACAAGGAAAAACTTGTCACTAGTTAGGGGAAAATAATTAAAGCAACCAATTAACATAGCTTATACAGTCAATTTCCATGTATGAGTTTCAATTAAATATATAATGATTAAGTCATTATCTATGTAATATAACAATTGTATGATAGTTTCATTGGCAATTAATTAGCCATAGAATATTTTAGGAGTACTCGATTGTTCCTGAATCATCGCAAGAACTATTGATTGATGACAGACTAATGAATAATTGAGGCTTAATTTCAAACAATAATACATAGATTATGCTAAGATACACACGCCATCTCCCATAAAATGTGAGACATTTTAAGGCCAGTCCACGACAAACCACGCATATTCATTAAAAAAATAATTTTCAGTCATATACTCAAAAAATTTCAAGTGTTCTATTTATTCATAACATCACTTGATTCATCTTGCTCAATTTCATCTAGTATTTCCTATCTAAATTGGACTAGAAAATAGTGATTGATTTCATGCAATTACAAGTAATTCTATTTTGACTAAAAATTTGTCTCAAATTATCTGCTCACAATTTTTTTTTAATTCCAAATTAATTTTAACTAATTTAAATGCATGTCATGTCATGTGATAAAAACCATAAACTTTTATTTTATTATTAAAATACCTAACTTTTTTTTTTTAGTTCTCACCAATTTAATATGGACAAAAAGAAAATTTTAAATTCTAATTGTTAGTTTTTTTTTTTTAAAGGCAAGACGGTGGGATAACTACTCCCATGTTCCATTAAAACTACTTAATAGAACAAGTTCATATTATATAATACATAAGAAACTTGTAAAAGAAATACATACAGAAGATCCACCATGCTGCACTGCTATGTGGTCCACTCACAGTACCCAAACAACATGTCAAGTGCTCATATTGTCCCCGCCCAAAAGAGATGTATCGTAGTCGGAGCTGCACTGCTATGTGGTCCACTCACAATACCTAAACAACATGTCAAGTGCTCATATTGTCCCCGCCCAAAAGAGAAGAGATGTATCGTAGTCGGAGTCTGGGGACTCTTGCTGGTGTTGTCTCTTGTTATTCTTATCAAAACAATTTTTTTTTTTAAAGTGTATATTTTAAATGACGGACGAAGTACCTCTTCCGAGTAATAAAAAAGTCCAAGTAAGAAATAGAATTTCTCATCAAAAACCAGCCAAATCCAGAGCATTGAAAGAGTACTCTCTAGTGCTGATGTGATCTACCCCATTTTTCCAAATGAGATCTTGCTCTCAAGATCTACCTGTCTCATGCCTGGTTTCTATCAAGGGGCCCCTTACACACTGCCTAAAAGCATCTCTTTCACAAAAACCTTATCTTGTCTCCCAACCTTCACAATATTATTGGGGAGTTTCTAGATGGGCACACCATTTTTTTTAGTGAGCCTAATTAAAAACTTCTATCATGTTACAATCTTGCGATCGAATTTTTTGGACTAAAATGTCCATGTCTTTCTTCTTCTCCCCTTCTCCGCTCCCTCACCGCCCGCTCTGACCCCCTCCCTCTCACCCTCTCCTACCTCGGCTCCTTCCCCTCCTCCTCCTCCGACGACCACCACCTCTTCCTGGACCCCACCCCCACATCCTCCACCTCCACTCCCACCTTTCCGACCTCCTCAAGAAGGAAGGCATAGAGATCGGGGACGACTACCGGCCTGACTGCTGGGTCCTGCACTGTGCTATCGTCGAGGACGTTCCCAGGCCCAGGATGGCCGAGGCTTTCTCTGTCCTCTGGGATCTCAAGCTGGACTACTTATCATTTTTGTAAAAATAAAGAACTAGTTTTATACCGACCGTTAGTCCGGATCAGTCTGGCTTGATCTGGGCTGGACCTGCCTTGATCCAGGTTGTCCAGCCCAGATCAAGACTTTTGATCCGGGCTAACAGTCCCGGATCAATCGTCTTTGATCCGCGCTGTCTAGCTCGGATCAAGGAGCCAGAACGCGAGGGCGGCCAGGTTCGGCGAGCAGTGGCCAGGTCCTGGCGAGTGACGATGAGAGGGCTTGGGAGAGTACCAGCGAGATCCTGACGCTTTGGAGAGAGGGCTTGAGAGAGACAGAGGAGTTCTCTTTCTTAAGAACGTGAGAGAGAGGAGGAGATGAGAGGATATTTTGGGAATATTGATGTGGTCACTAGGAAAACCCTTATCTTTTCAAAAGAGAGGGTGTGCTCACTAGGAAAAGTGAGCTCACTAGGAAAAAAAAAGGTGTGCCCCTCTAGAAATTCCCATGTTATTGGATTCTCTAACAAAAACTATGCTACCTTTTGTCAGCTCCTTTATGCTTTATGGACATGTTCTCATCACACCCAAGCTAGAGAATTTGAAGGCTTTGCAATTAGAATAATATTGTACAATCAGATTGAACTAGCTTTCACTTGCTTTGCTAAAAGAAAGAACAATATCATGGCCAAATTATTCGATTTGGGCTTTTTGGTACAAGGATTTTACGAAGAAGAAGCAATCTACTTGCTGCTTGCTTCCTCTTCATCTCTATATTCATCGGAGAATATATCAGTGATACAGCTATGAGGAGAAGGAGACTGAGGCGGCATCATATCCATGAATTTGACATTATGATCATTTCGAGCTTGGGAGTTGCTGTCGTATTCTTCTGAGATATCTTCTTCCAATATCTTCGAAGGTCTCTTCTTCATGAAAATGCGACATGCCACCCAATCTTTGCCTTGAGCCGAGGAGGACTACATATGAGAGATATAAAGATCAATCCTAGGTAAAAACAATCTCATAGTGTTGTGAGCCGATTGCACGCGCACGCGCACGCACGCGCACGCATGCATGTCTTGATCTTTACACGGAATCAAAACTATCAAATGGATACATGTACTTGTTACCATAAAACAATAGCATACTCTACTAGATAATAGGGACAACCAAGTAAACAGATACACACTATATTTGGAAATCTCACCTGAGAGGAGGAGGCAGCTAGGGTTTCGGGGCCAGCGAGGCGGTACTCGTGCATGGTCCAGGGGGTTCGGACTCCATGGGGAGGCTTCCCATGGTGGAAGACGAGGACCTTCTTCATCCCCACAATCTCATCGCCTTTCGAACTTCGGATTGTTCTCTCTCTTCTTCCCGTAGCCTTCCAGTACCCCGAGCTCGTGGCTCGACTCCATCGGTTGCCCTTTCGATATTTCGCCTCTTGGAGGTTGAAGAAATACCTTTCACTTTTATGGCAACCTAAGATTTGAGAACCCGACATATTAGTAGGTATCTTTTTAAGGACAGTCCTAGCTAGATGCAACAAGAGCAAGAAAATTTGTACTGACCGGGCAAATCCCAGGGATCATACTTGCCGAGATCGATATCGGGGATGATGGCAGCCGGCAGCGGGCGCGACGACGCCTTCCGCCGGAGGTACTGCACCACAAGCTCCTCATCGGTGGGGTGGAACCTAAAGCCTGGTGGCAATCTCACGAGCCTCTCCATTGCCTAGTAATTTTAACACAACTAGCTTTATAAGTTGCCTTTGAAACCCAAAATTTGGCTAAGTAAGAAACGAGAGCCAATATTGCTCCATCTCTCCTTCTCCTTATAACAACAACTTGTGATAATTTAGAGGGAGAGGTAGAGTTTGTTTTGATAAGGAGTGAGAGAGAGAACAAAAGCAAAGGCTCTTTTAGCTAAGAGATCAGGAGACTCGTGTGGCGTGAACTGGACTCAAGAACCTTGCCTTTTTGTGTTGACGAGCTAAAGCTATCTAGTACCCTTTTTAAAGTATAGACGGGTGGATATATAAAAAATTTATTACAGTAATTTTTTTCGTTCCATTAAAGAGTAATAATAGAACATGCCAAAATAAAATCCAGTAAAATCGTTTTGGAATTCCCGCTGAAAGTGTACAATCTGCATCTCCAAAGTTCTCCTTGATGTCTATATATACATGTCTCCAAAAGGACTAATATGTTAGAGTTATAAGTTATAGATACATAAATAGTTGCTTATTTAAAAGAAAACTAGCTATTAAGATGCAATAAAATAAATAACAGAAGAAATTTTCAAACTGAAAGAACCACACAAGCTCCTCTCGTTCGCGTCTCCTAAGTAAAGCTAGCTGGTGCTTTACTTAATTTCCTTAAATAATAATAATAATAATAATAATAATAATAATAAAAAAGTGGAAAGGGGCTTTCATGAATAATTTTTTATGCTTGTAGGAGAGAGTATAAGATCTTTGGATAGATCTTGATTGTGTTAAACAAATGTGTTGTTCTTCAAGGCAAGTTACTTGAGGATCCTTGTATCGTGTGGTAATTAAAACACTTCTGAGATAACATATAAATTAAGAAATTATTGGTGATTGATGCACATGAGTTGGGAATCTAAGCTAACTTTTTTAAATATTTATATGTAAGTTGTCCATGACGGTATTCTGCTGCATTTTGATTTGTAGGTTGTCCGAATGTATGGGCTTTTATGTATTTTAATGGGGCCTATAGGCTTTATTGAAAGCTTTCATGCATTATTTAGGCAACACATGCAATCATTCTAGATACCATTTATATTCTTCTGGTTCGCAAACTGAAGTTACTCCGCATTTCATTAGTGATAATTAATAGAGCTAAGGTAGTAATACAATTGTAAAACTCGAATCCAATACATAAAACAATAAGAAGTCTGGACTTATGCTCTTACATCACAACTCTCATGAAAACTAACTTACTGGAATAGGATACATCAAATAGGCCAAGATAGAGCTGGGGGCTGGCTATGATCACTCCTCTCGACCACTGTCAGCCACAGTCGTCTCATAAGGATCGGCCTATTGTCTTAGAGGTAATTGTCTTATTATCAGAAATACACACTCTTTCTCTATTCGAGAGCTGGCCTTGGGTTGATATCTACTAGACTAGCCTTTAGTTTTGCTGCTAGAGATGCAGCCTCCCTTGACTAGTTCTAAGTAAGTTATTTTTGCGGTTTTCATATTTTCGAAAAACTCAATAGCTACCACTTTTTCTATTTAAAAGGCAAGTAAAAATTTTAGCTATTTTTTTTTTTTCATCTCAGAAAGAAACATAATTATTATTCATTTATAACAACTAAGGGTAAAAGTATCTATTATAATGTTTATCGTAAAAGTTATTTGGAACCAAAAAAGATTCTCCAAAACTTATTTGAGACCGAAGGAAGTACAAATTAAGCTAAATGTTTTTTTTTATTACTTGTTAAGAGAAATTCAATCTAGGATTTAGTTATTATATTAGTTGAAAGACCCTTGCCATTACATCAAAACTCCAAAATTATGGTAAGGCTTGAGAGAAATTATTTTGTATTTTAACACAGGTTGAAGGCTTATTTTTGGAAAGAAACCTGGGTTTTACGCAATGGTATAATTTTTTTTTTTTATAACCCGCAATTAAATGTGCTACAAAGTTGAAATAGCTTTGCCACTACACCAAAACTCCGAAGTTATAGTAAGAGTTGAGAGAAATTATTTTGTATTTTAACAATATTCAAGATGATCAATGTTGCAAAACACAAATTATTGAGGCAAGAGGAATTTCTGGTTGAGGCAAGAGGGAAGAGGAATTTGATTATGACTTTTACAACTATCTTGTTATCCGAACCAAATTACTGGGTGATATTGATACCAGAGAAAACTGATTTTAGTTAAGCAATTATTATTATTATTATTATTTTTGCTTACAGTTCATGTAAATTTACTAAGGGTGTGTTTGGAAAGAAGTAGTAAAAATAAAGAAGAAATTAATAAGTCACTTCTAAAATTAAAGTTAAAGAAGAGTGCTCTTCTTGTATTTGTTTTCTAATATATTGGAAAAAAAAATGTATTTGGAAGTGAATGAGTATTATTTAATTAATTAAATAAGCATAGTTTATATTATTTTTTTATTTATTAGAGATAAATATATAACATTTGAAAAATAATGGTAATATGCAAATAATTTTTTTTTTTTTTGTTTTATTCCTTTACTTCTTAGTTCACTTCCAACTCCAAAGTATGAAGAAAAAAGTTTTGAAAGTGAAGTGCCATATAGGTGTCACCTCATCAACTAAGAAGTTACTTCTAACTTTCTTTTTAATCAAACAAACACTTGAAGTAGTGTGGTAGTCTTATTTTCACTATTTCCATACAAACAAACACACCCTAAGATGACATCACATGTACAGTAATCCATGCATATACACAAACACCTGCATACACATGCACATGCATATACACATATACAAATATAGAGATTACTATAAATGAGCTACTAGCTTGGATAAGTTAGCGAGCTAAATGTTGATGAGAAAAAATGGTGAGGAGTCGTCCCATATCCGCCAAAATCTCAAAAAATCTCAACAAAATCTTAAATTAGTTTTTGATACAGATTTGAGTATTTAAGTCAAATCCATACAAAGTCTTGACACTAAAAGCCAAAAAATAATAACCTGGTTGATTTTTTGCAAATTATTTTTAAGATCATAAACTCAGTAGCCATAGCTCTTTAAGATCAAATTTAATGGATTTTGGAGTTCATTTGTCATTGTAACAAGTGGGTATAATATGTTGTATTCATCGAAAACCGTTTTAATTTTATGTCTAATTGATTGAAGGCCAAATCAAAACTGAAATCCAAGAAATTGGGTGTGAGAAAGTCCCATAATCCAAAAAAATTTAAATTTTTTTTATTGAAGATAGTAGAAATTGACTATAGCTCATGTAATTTACATGAGTTGTTAGTTTATGTTTATTATTCTCATATATAAATATGTATACATATACATATATTTGGTTATATATGTGAGTTAGACTACGAACTTTTTATTAAATCTAAATATTATATTTAAATATATTTCACTATTTATTTGCCTTAAAATATGTATTGATCAAAATTTCAGAAGGTAAAAAAGTGAGAAAGGAGAGATACACCACAAGAACAAGGAACTAGGAGATGCCCCTGGCAGTGGAGTAGACTGTGTAGGTGATACCCCTATCACAGAGTAGACCCGATGGAGCATGGAGGAGAAAAGATAGATGTAATCAACTAATAGAGAGCAATATATAATATTATTATTATAGTTTTGAGTAGTAGGGGCGTAGTATAATAGTCATATATGTAAGAGCACGTTTCATTAAAGTCTATTTAATGAAATACAGGAGATATACTCATTGGATTTGCTAAAAAAAAGTGAGAAAGGAATAAATTTATGGTGGGACGTTAGTGAGTGTGCAATAAATATTTGATTTCCAAATCCTCTTTTACTTGAAAAAAAAAAGGAAAAAGGACATAGTTAGTCTTGATTTCACATCCAAAACAAATTTAAGCCAAACCAAAGCAAACCCCCTAAAAGGGCAAACCAACTAGGACTAACCACACAAGAGGGAGCTTTAAAAAAATAATAATAATAATAAAATAATAATAATAATAAATACATCACAAATACAAGATTTCCTATGTCTTTCCCCAACAATGGGGGAGAGTCCTAAAGTCTCAAGAGACATGCCTAAGGTTGACAAAAAAGGCATCATCCTCTTAAAGTTGACAAGAACTTTCAAAGACTTGTTCTTCTCTACAAATAGAAAAAAAGAGAAAAATGGTGGGGGGTGGTTTCTTGGCTCACAAGGCAAATTAGTTTGTCAAATGGTGTCCCAGTCGGAAGTTGGATAGAACTTTGGTCATGCTTGAGCATGAAGCAAGACATGAGATTCTCTATAATTATTGATATTAAATAAATAAAATATATGTATAAGGGTAAGTTTGGAGGATGTATGTGGGTTGTTAGTGACCTAATCCTGTTGGTTTGTCTTTGAATTTTGAATTGGATTTCTAAATATTTTATTGAGAACTTGATTGCATGCTCTTGTATGGTGGGTTTGTTTTGTTGTATCAGATTGGTTGAGCAAATGCTGCTAGATTTTGGGGAATTATTTTATATTTTAACATGCTCCCGCAGATTAAAGGCTCAGTTTTGGATAGAAATCTAGATTTTACGCAGCGATATTTTTTTCAAATATGAAATTAAAAGCGTGCTTGATATGAATTAGACCCGTGTTACTCTGATATTATATTAAAGTTACCGTACTGAAGTCTCTTTTACTATACCAAAACTCTGAAGTTCTGATGAGAGTTGAGAGAAATTGCTTTGTATTTTAATAAAATTTACAAAATTTGTTACAAATTTACAGTAAAACAAATAAGAAAATTTTAGCTGCAACTGTATTTCTATTTCCGAATACATTTTCCTAAATTAATTGAAAACTAAGTTGCAACTATTTTTATTGCATTTATTGGACGAGAATATGTCTTCTTATTATTGTTTTTTATGGGACGAGAACTTTTGTTATAAATCGATATCTCTCTTTTAATTAAAATAGTAAGATTATAGCAGGAAAAAATGTTAAGTGTGTGAACAAATGCGTAAATAAAAGTTAATTATAACACCGAAATTGAGTTTCATTGCAATCAAAAGTGTTCAAGTTTACAAAAGATATCTTCGACCAAAAATTGATTGGGAGAATAATTTTATAATAAAATATATCTACTTATCAACTCTTCTCAAATTTCGAGCCATGCGGGTTCTATAGAATCCTCTTAAGCTCGACTTGATCTCATCAACTGGATCCAAATTTTGACTCATAATTCTCTTTTCATTACTAAAAAAATTGAAACAAAATGATCCACGTAATTCAAACAAGACAGAAAAATAGAGATCACAATTGAAGTACAGACAGAGAATGCAGAGGGCATTCTCATCTTTTTTTTTTTTGTTTTAGGAGAAATTTTGAGTGCTCTCTTCATTGTCGTTTCCATTAAATTACAATATTAATAATAAGAAAGGGGAAGCAAGATTACTACAAACAAAAAGAAAATAAGGAGAAAGAATTTATAAATTATCACTCTTTTACGAAAAGTTTGGATTCTTCACATAACTATGAGATAGTTTTGATCCTTATTTACGATCCGATATAGATGGGAGTTTTCGTGGGCACGTGAAATTGATCGGATGACTAGATTATTTGGTTTTATACGCGTTCGAGAACATGTCAAATGGCCTTTAAGTCTTAAAAAAGAGACAAATAGGTTAGCAATTTTTCCATGAAAGATTCCCTTACCTAACGACCATTTCACTAATATTACCTCTCTAGGGTCTGGGATGGATGTGAAGGTGATGCCTCAAGAGTCTCTTTTAGCCTGGCAATTGACAAACAACAAGGGGACCATGAGCCACTCTTCAACGTTTTTAAACCACCACCCTCTCTCTTTTCAACTCTCATGCTATGGTGACTAGATGGCCAACATAGTGTTTGGATGATCAATCATTTTAGTACGGAGAGGGGAGTTCATGATTTTTTTTTTCTCTCTCTTTTTTCAAATTTTCCATTCAAAAAATCACAATCATAAGAAAAAGAAACTTCGAAGAGTTTATGATCATATTATGAAAATTCTATAAATCTTAGCAGATGGATGATTCACTCCGTGAGAATGGGCAGACCCAATGGATCACTTTTGGGCCCACCCAACTCAAAAAATTAAATTAAAAATGAATTTCTCACTTTTCTAATTTAAAATTCAGAATAAAGCGGGATAAAACTTGGTCGGTGAATCCACTTATTCTCGTTCCTATCTCCATTCAACATATAATTTAATTTATATCCTATAACCCATTAAAAAATAGGGATTTTTACATATTTGTCCCTTCAATCTTTAAAAATAAGAATTTAGTCCCCCATTTTTTCATATTTATAACTTATTCCCCAAATCCTTTAAGTTACCACAATTTAGTCCCCAGCCATATTTTTAGCCTGAAATTCCCGTTATACCCCTAGTTACTTCGTTTTAGTCCTCCCCTTCATCTTCCTTCTCTCCTTCTCTTCTTATTGGATTCCTCTCTACATTATTCTCTTCTCTCTCTTTCTTTTCAGTTAATCTCTAAAGTGAAGTAACTCAGAAGAACCCAATAAAAAGAGGAAAGAAAGAAAGAGGAGAAAAATGGAGAGGGAAATCCAATAAGAAGAGAAAGAGAGGAGGAGAGGGAAGGGATGATTAAAGTGAAATAACTCAGGGGTATAATGAGAAATTCAGACAAAAAATATAGCTGGGGAACTAAATTGTGGTAACGACTAAATTATGAATATGAAGATTTGGGGGAGTAAATTCTAATTTTTAAAGATATAAGAGACATATATGTAAAAACCCCTAAAAAAATAACTATGGAATAGCTTGACACTAGCCGGTTCATTATTTTGATCACAGCTTATTCATTAATTATTCAGACCCAACAAGAGCTATTAATGTCCTCCAAAGGATCACAATGTCACACAATTAAGCATGATCAAGTCAACACTGTTGTGCTCCAAAAGGATTTGTATACCAATGGGAGAACGACAATGAAATCAAGATAGATGAACTTAAAAATGGACATAAACTTAAAGTTTGATATTGGTATTGGTAGATCATTTTGGGTATCAAAATAGATAAGTTTCAATAACATTGACAATATTACCTTCGAGGTTTTTCGATAACATTGGCAATTGAGTTGAGCCCAATCTGGGCCTATTCAGCCTGGTCCACTTAGAGGTGGGCTTGAGTCTAAATTTTAAGTTCGAGTATTAAATGGGTAGTATTTGGATCAAAGACTCTTTGTTAATGAATCCGAACGTATCAAATATTTATGAAAATTTTAATCACAATTTACTAGAGATATATAATATATATAGCAAAAGCAATTTGGATTTTTTTGTTATATTAATAGAGAGTTGTGATCCGCGCTTGTTAAGTAAAAATAATGTTTTAGAATAAATATATTGTACTCCTTTAAATAATCTATAATTTGCGTAGAATATATCGGTGCGTTTTTCACTTACCTGTTTGTCATTTTTTAGATAATCAATACAAAAAAAAATTTGTAATTTTATTTTTATATTTAATTATTTATTACATGATAAAATGCGTTTTTGAACGAGGCTAGACTAATCAAGTTCGATTATTAGATAGGTTAGATTTGGGTTCAAGGAAAAAAAAAGTCCAAAATTGGACTCATATGAGTATGGCCTGAGTTTGACCCATTCTCACTCCTGGTTACAAACCAAGGCAATTAATTGCCCAATTTGCCTGGCCTTTTCTAGGCCCCCTAATTTTTTTTTTTTTTTCCTTCTCCCTTGTCCTTAAAAGCCTAATGGGCTATCAGGTCTTCTAATTTTGTAGGTGTTTTGAGTGGCTCAAAGTGAAGCCAGTTGTGCTTCTCCAATTTCTCTTATTACATCAGGACTAGCGATCAACACAGATCTCCACTCTAGCCACTCCATTATGTTCCAATCAGATTCGATCGGAATTTGATTGGAGTTCTATATCAGAAATAAAAGCAGTATCGGTGGATTTCGTCGGGCAAAACGGGACCTCCACCGGTTTCGACATAGTGTTCGCCCCTAATCATTACGGTCCTGCCTCCGATTGTACGCCCGAAAAATTGTATTTTTTTTAAATTGCCAATTTGATTTTGAATTACAACAATGAAAGAAAATTACAAAATAAATTCGAGATTATAAGAATGTGGATCAATTGATTTCGATTCCTCTTTATTTTTGTGGGTTCTGGCAGCGGTGGAGTCTTGATTCTGCACTCTGTTGACGATCCGATTTGGATCAGAATGAAGATTGGAAATTCTCCTTCTGGATTTTTGGACTCCGATCTCTGAAAAATTGCCCCTCAAAAGAATCTCTTTTTTTCTTCGGAATCTGAGAATTCTTTTTCTGGACTCCAGTCTTCGGCCCCCCCTCCCCTCTGAAAAATCCTCTCCTTTTATAGATTGAGGAGTATGGTCAAATTTTCGTAATTACTCCATGAAAATCCGAATCAAATCCTCCAAATCTGTGTAATTATTTTTTAAAAAAATCCGGATTAAACTGTAATCGAAGCACGGGAGCGGACGAGCGGGAGTAACCCACGGGTGGAGCGCTCCCGCGGGTGGGACTCGCGGGGCGCTCCCGCGGGTGCGCTCCTGTGGGAGCGATCCAGCGGGTGGGACCCGCGGGTGCGCTCCTGTGGGAGCGATCCGGCGGGTGGGACCCGCGGGTGCGCTCCGCGGGACCGATCCAGCGGGTGGGACCCGCGGGGCGCTCCTGCGGGTGCGCTCTCGCGGGCGCATCCGCGGGTGTGCTCCCGCGGTGTCGGCGAAAAATTCTGGAAAAGCAAAGCAGAACCACGAATTCAGAGACAGAAGCCCGCAACTCATCGGATCCGCGAATCTAAGAAACTGAGGTCCGCGAATATAAGAAACTGAGGTCCGCGATCCAGACGACAGAACATGTTCGCGAATCTAAAGCTGAGATTCGCGACACTACCCATAGCTTTCGGGTAGGGGTTCAATACAAAGTCACCCGACCCGAACAGAAGAATTGCCACCTCGGATCGTGGGAATAACTGCCAAACGGATGCAGCGGCGTTACTTTGATCATGGGAACAACCGCCTAACGAATATGGCGGCACTTCTCGAGTAGTGGGAGCTAACGGTCGAGAAAAATATGGCGGGACGTTACTCTAAGCCCCCTATAAAAGGCGGGAGAGCGAAAGACAGAAAAGAGGCTACAGAGACACTCTACACTCTAGAGACACACTCTTCAGACGAACGTCTTCTCCCAGAAATTACCCCTTGTGATCAAGAGTAAAGAACCCTTTTTCCTTTCCTTTAGCCAACTGAGAGAGATTGTACGGAGTGTCAATGGAGAGCAGGATCGTCCTCCATAGCTACCTAGAAACCCAACATTAAACAAAGAGGAAGTCCATCTTCCTCATCTTCTGTAAACAAGAAACCATTAGATTGTAATCCTTTATTGAAAGATTGTCAGTAAAGAGAAACTCAATTTTTTTTAATGGCGAACAGAAGATTGGCGACTCCGCTGGGGACTACCATCACCTCCGGTGACCTAGTGGTAGTTCAATCCGACAACATTCTGGTTGGTAGTATGGTCGACTCGCTCACCGTTCACGTCGACTAGGAAAGGTATGAAGAATTTCTTTCTTCAGGCTCCAAGAGCCCTACTTCCCTAAGGGGATACCATAAAATCTCCAAGGGGTCAATCCTCAAGGAGACGGCAATAGCCCCGTTAAGGGAGTCAACGAATCAAGTTAGTCCGAAATCCTCTTCCTTAACGTTGGGCTCTCTGCCAGTTTCGGCAAAGACTCTTGATCTCTCAAGCAAAGTGGACCAAAGTCCCCACTTCAACAAGGGGAAGCGACCACTACCCGCTCCGCGAAGCTTTCATGCGGAGAAGGAGGTTCTTCTCACTCGTACAACGAGAAGAAACCTGAGGAGAAGCAAAGCTCGTGCCCTTCACATGATCACGCAACAAAAGGAAACCGTCAACTCATCCCGGCAGAAACCTACCATGCAAATATGAAAGCCAAAGGGCGAGGTTGGTCGAGATGCGGAAGGATTTACTCACGTTTCCTACAGGAAACGGAGTAGGTCCGTCAAAGTTGTCCATAATCAACGCGGAGCATACATTCGCGGGAGGAAATCTAATCACGTGATTGAAGAAACTCGCGAACCTCAAATTTGCGGAAAGTGCATGCCTATCCGCGAGGCTGAGGCTGTACCGTTCCTGAAGTTGTCTCTCACAAATGAAGCCATCACAAGGGACTCCAGTGTAAGAGATCTTAGGGAACTTCTAAACAGAAGAAGAGAAGAATCCTATGTATCTCACTGCCACTGTGAACGACTAATCAATGCAGTACTGTCTCACTGTCATTGTTCAGCCCATGCCCGATCCTCGGTGTTTTCATCGATTATCGGCTCCGTCAACATCTTCATCCCAATTGGCGAAGAGGAGACGACGTGGGCTTGAGTTTTCTGAGCCAGAATATCATGCGGTGTCATCCAACATGATAAGCGTTGGAGAAAAGAAGAAGAAAAAGAAGGCGAAGAAAGTCTCCGAAGAAGAAGCTTCTGATCCAGAGCTCTCTTCGAGTTCGAAAGACCCATCCAATGAAGAGCGAGGAGTTTTTCGGAACACTCGACTCAAAAGTGGGGCGGCGATCCCCATGAATTATAGACAGATGGCGGGAATATCTTCTGATGAAGAAGATATAGCCAAATCTGTCATGGCTGAATCGCAGATGTCTGACTCACTCCTAGAAGACTCCGCCTCTGCATATATGACTCAGAATAATATCCCAGAAGAGTTCATGCAGAGAATGGATGAACAAAATAAGTGTAGATACCAAAAAAAAAAAAAAAAAAACCTAAATTTGCTAAGTGGGCACACCCGCGGGAGCACCCGCGGGATGCAACCCGCGGGAGCACCCGCGGGAAGCAACCCGCGGGAGAATTCCCGCGGGTTGCAACCCGCGGGAGCCCCCGCAGGTTGCCACCCGCGGGTTGTTTTTCGTTGTTTTCCGTTGTTTTATTTCCTATTTTATTTTCCTGATATCCCGTGATCCGCTTTTTCAGGAGGAATAGAGCCGGATTTCAGGTCTCTTCGGTCTATAAAATGCAGAAATTGAACCGGAGAGGGGACTTTTCTGGGGAGCCGGCAGAGCGATTCTTCACAGAAGGTTGAGAGAGATCAGAAGGAGCAGGTTTTCTTCACAGATCCCCTTACAAGTTGGATAGTCAACGGAGGCAGCAATAAGACTCCACCGCCACCCGTACCCACTCAAAAAAGGGAATCCACCAATATTCCCGTTCTTGTGATTCTTCGGAATTTTTGTAATCTAAATTCCTATTGTAATTCATCAATTTTGCAATGGAATCAAAGGTTCAATTTTCGGGCGTACAAGAACTGGCGACCACAGTGAGAGCCTCTCTGTTCACTACAGAGAACGTCGTGGCGCAGTCCGACTTGATACCCATCGGATCTGTTGTCGAAACGCTGATCGTAGAGGTTGATCAACAAAAATACGAAGAGTTTATCTCTTCCTCTGACTCGGAGCCCAGGCGTCATCGCCGGGCTATGATGAGCAAAGGTGAGGCGTCATCGCCCACCGAAAAGAAGAAGGCGTCATCACCTATTAGAACTTATGAGGCGTCATCGCCCGCTAAAACTGACTCTGTCAGAAAACTTGAGGCGTCATCGCCCACTCCTAAGTTGAATCAAACTCTCACCCGCTCTCAGAAAAGAAACTTGAGGCGCAAAATCCAACGGGCCCGCCTGAACAGCGCCTCTGGAAAATTACAGTCGGAAAATCCAGCCCAAGATTCCAAAAATGAAAATCCGCAGGCAGAAGTGCGGGTTGCACCGCACGGGGGCAACCCCGAGGTTGCAACCGCGGGTGGAAACCCACGGTTCCAACCGCGGGTTGCACCCGGCAGGGGCAACCCCGCGGTTGCAACCGCGGGTGGAAACCCGCGGTTCCAACCGCGGGTTGCACACCGCAAGTTGCAACCCGTGGGTTTCACTCCGCAGAAAAAATCAAGGGTTGGTTCTGGTGTCTATTCGGGCACACGCGCAGTGAGCACACAGCGCACATCTAACCTTTTGGCTACTCTCTCAGGTGTACCATCCCGTTCCTCTACAAACAAATATAAGGATGTGCTCATGAACTCACCTGAGGATAGGTCTTCAAATTTCTCTTCGGATGAACATATTCATGATAGAATCCTCCAGATCCCGAAGAACAAGTCAGATGCGTGCGAGGCCCACACAACTGCGCAGGCCAGCACACACTCCAGAAGAATCCGCAGAAGGGTTGGAGAACAATCTAATGCTGGAAAAAAGCTCAGCCCTGAAATATTGCAGACTCCCCAGTATTATGAACCAAGTTTGCGACGCAAGCGGCGTCAGGTTGCAAATAGAGAGGAGAAGATATCTCAAGACTTGAGAGAATACCTCAATTGGAAGAAGAACTCTGCACAGAATACTCCTCAATGCCAATGCGAACAGTTAATCTCAACTGTTCTATCAAACTGCGAGTGCCATCCGAGACAATCCGTTTTTGAGCGGATCACCGAACCTAAAAGAATACGGACGGTGAAAAAGGCATACTCTGGGACCGATCTACCTGCTGCCTCATCAAATATGGTTAATAAAGGCAAAAAGGTGGTCGGAAACAACCTTTCGGATAAGAAAATTACTCCAGGGTCAAAAGGAGTTTCTATCGAACCAGAGGGCGCGCTTCTAGAAGAAGTCTCTGAAAGGCTTGAGAGACAAGAAAAACGTCTCGAACAGCACGAGGAGACCATAGAAGAAATGAAACAACTTTTGATTGAGTTGCTGGCTCAAACTAGAAAGAACCAATCATCGCCGTCCATTTCTAGTCGGCAGAAAGGAAAACGGCCTGTCCAAATAAATGAAGACAGCGAAGACGAAGATAAAGAAGTGCCTCCTCATTCAAGAGAGGAAGAGGAAGTGAAAGTTATCCTCAATCCTCACGCAGAGAAAATAGAGAAGATGGAGAACCAATTACAAGCTCTTCTTCATCGCAAAAAGCTACAAGAGGTGGGGGTAGTCCGTCCATATCCCATAGAATGGGAGACCGTACCCTATCCTGCAAAATATAAACCGTTGAATCTTCAATCATTCGACGGTAAAGGTTCACCGCAGCAACACATCTTCTATTTCCTCTCACAGACAGGACATCTCATGGGGAATGATCCAACTATGATTAGGATATTTGCGAGCACTTTACGGGGGCCCGCATTTACCTGGTTCATGCAGCTACCCCAGGGAACAATTAAATCATGGGCCGATGTAGAACGTGAGTTCTTAGCCCGATTTTTCGAAGATGATACAGAAGTCTCCATATTATCTTTGCTAGCAGCGAAGAAAGAAGAAGGCGAAACGGTCAAAACTTATGTCGAGCGGTTCCGAGAACTTTCCGTTCGATGCCCACATGGCATGACGCAGGATACGCTTGTGGAAACCTGCAGACATAACTTGTTGACCGATATTTTAGACAAGATGGGTTCGGTCGAATCCAAGTCATGGAAGGATCTGCTTAAGCAGGGCAAACAGGCCGAAGAAATACTTCGACGTCTCGAAATGCAACAGTCTGCAACCGGAGACGGTGCAAACGAATCTCCATTCCATTTTTCCCGTTCAAAAGGGAAAGACATAACGGCAATGGCGGTAGAAAGTACACTGAAGCAGAAACTATGGCCAACTACAAGCAACACAGCAAAGTCGCCCAGACTTCAAAAGCAGTATTCGTTCAAGGATGAACATACTGCTACTATGTTCAATCTGCTCACCAAACGCAAGATGCTTAAATTGCCGGAGAGCAAGAGACCTGAAGAAGTAGGGAAAACTAACGATCCGAACTACTGCCTGTACCATCGGATTGTAGGTCACCCCACAAAAAATTGTTTTATCTTAAAAGATAAAATTCAAGCGTTGATTGACGCTGGAGCAGTTCAGCTCAAAGCTGAACAAAAAAGGAGTTAGAGCTAACTCCGACACATTTAATGTGTGAGGTCTAAAGGTACCACTTGGGCTCACAACAATTCCAAAAAAAAATGGGCTCAAGGCGGTTAATTTAAACCCCCATATATATATATATATATATAAAAAAAAAAAATGAACCACCCAACGCCGACAAGGCTACGGGGAGAGAATAAATTTCTCGCCAACCCCACCATACTGGGGGTAAAAAGTATGAATTGCCCAACGCCGCTAAAGCTACGGGAAGAGAATAGATTTCTCGCCAACCCCACCATACTGGGGGTAAAAAGTATGAATTACCCAACGTCGCTAAGGCTACGGGAAGAGAATAAATTTCTCGCCAACCCCACCATACTGGGGGTAAAAAGTATGAATTACCCAACGTCGCTAAGGCTACGGGAAGAGAATAAATTTCTCGCCAACCCCACCATACTGGGGGTAAAAAGTATGAATTACCCAACGTTGTTAAGGCTACGGGAAGAGAATAAATTTCTCGCCAACCCCAACATACTGGGGGTAAAAAGTATGAATTACCCAACGTCGCTAAGGCTACGGGAAGAGAATAAATTTCTCGCCAACCCCAACATACTGGGGGTAAAAAGTATGAATTGCCCAACGCCAATAAGGCTACGGGAAGAGAATAAATTTCTCGCCAACCCCATCATACTGGGGGTAAAAAAGTATGAATCGCCCAACGCCGATAAGGCTACGGGAAGAGAATAAATTTCTCGCCAACCCTACCATGCTGGGGGTAATAAGTATGAACCGCCCAACGCCCATAAGGTTACGGGAAGAGAATAAATTTCTCGCCAACCCCATCATACTGGGGGTAAAAAAGTATGAATCGCCCAACGCCGATAAGGCTACGGGAAGAGAATAAATTTCTCGCCAACCCCACCATACTGAGGGTAAAAAGTATGAATTGCCCAACGCCGCTAAGGCAAAGGGAAGAGGAGAAGTTTGGCATTTAAGCCCAAATGAAATCCTCGACAACTCACTATGCTGAGGATAATAGCATGGCTAGCCAAACTCAAACGGTAGTTGGTAAAGGCAAAATCAAACCCGTTGATAGCTGGGGGTTTGCTAAAAATCCCACGACAAATCTGTCACAATAGTATTCTTATCCGAATATAAGAATACATCACTGCCCTAAGCTGCTAAGGCAAAGGGAAGAGGAAAAGTTTGGCATTTAAGCCCAAACGAAATTCTCGACAACTCACCATGCTGAGGGGAATAGCATGGCTAGCCCGACTCAAACGGTAGTTGGTAAAGGCTAATCAAATCCGTTGATAGCTGGGGGTTTGCTAAAAATCCTGATCAGATAAATCTCCTGTCATGTTAAGATTTCACCTCTGACAGCAAAACTTTTCTTGTCATTTTGCTCTAACAGAGCAAGCGACACTCCAAAATATTTATCAAGTTAAAATCATACCTCTGACATCATAATTCAAAATCAAAAGAGATAAAATCCTAATTAAATCGATCCCTTGTCACGTTAAGATTTCACCTCTGACAGAAAAGAAAATTCACACTTCATCAAGTCCAACATTACAACCTCTGATGAACGTGCTTTTGATATCGTTAAGTTGAAAATCACCTCTGACGAAAATCATCTCCCTATCAAGTTAACAGTTACCTCTGATGGTCCGATTCCAAAACTAAATACGTTAACCGTCACCTCTGTTTAGTCAGCTTGTCCCTATCACGACCAGATCCTCTAAATAGGTTAAGCTCCAAGACACGTTTAATGTCACCTCTGTCTTTTCCTGATTCGTCATACTAGATATCACTGAACGGTTAGGATTAAAATAAGCACGTTAATATTATACCTCTGCTTGACCTAAAATAAGCACGTTAACATTATACCTCTGCTTGTCCTCTAATGAGTACGTTAAAATCATACCTCTGCTTGTTATGGAATAAATAAATATATTAACAGTTATCCCTATCGACCAAATTTTTTAAAAGGTCTACAACCAAAATTAAACAATCCAAAGTATTTCGAAATTCAGTACGGTTCAATACAGAACTTCAAAAACTTTGGAGGGGGTTATGTAGATACCAAAAAAAAAAAAAAAAAAAAAAAACCTAAATTTGCTAAGTGGGCACACCCGCGGGTTGCACCCGCGGGATGCAACCCGCGGGTTGCAACCCGCGGGAACCCCCGCGGGAAGCAACCCGCGGGAGAATTCCCGCGGGTTGCCACCCACGGGAGGATTCCCGCGGGTGGCAACCCGCGGGGGCGATCCCGCGGGTTGCCACCCGCGGGTTGTTTTTCGTTGTTTTATTTCCTATTTTATTTTCCTGATATCCCGTGATCCGCTTTTTCAGGAGGAATAGAGCCGGATTTCAGGTCTCTTCGGTCTATAAAATGCAGAAATTGAACCGGAGAGGGGACTTTTCTGGGGAGCCGGCAGAGCGATTCTTCACAGAAGGTTGAGAGAGATCAGAAGGAGCAGGTTTTCTTCACAGATCCCCTTCCAAGTTGGATAGTCAACGGAGGCAGCAACAAGACTCCACCGCCACCCGTACCCACTCAAAAAAGGGAATCCACCAATATTCCCGTTCTTGTGATTCTTCGGAATTTTTGTAATCTAAATTCCTATTGTAATTCATCAATTTTGCAATGGAATCAAAGGTTCAATTTTCGGGCGTACAATAAGCATATCCAGCAACAGCAGAACGCTATCAGCGAGCTTAAAGATATGCTACATGGCCTGATGGAATTGGAGAAAGCTAAACTAAAGAATACAGAAAAAAAGACTGAAGAAGGTCACGGCCCTCGCAATAATGGAGAAGAAGAAGAACATCATAAAGATGATGACAACCGCTCCATGCACCAGGAAGGAAACGCAAATACTGTCTGGATGGAAAGCTTCCAGAATCAACTGAATGCTCTCATGCATAAGGGCGACCTACAAGAACTGGGTGTGGTAAGGCCATATCCCATGGAGTGGGAAACAGTGCCGTTCCCAGAAAGCTACAAACCATTGAAACTCAAATCTTTTGATGGTAGAGGATCTCCAAACCAACATCTCTACTATTTTAAGTCGCAGATTGGGCATTTATCCGGAAATGACCCTATTATTACGAGAGTATTCGTTAGTACCTTAACCGGGCTAGCTTTTGAATGGTTCCGGAGACTAGAACCAGGAACTATCAATTTATGGAGCGACATGGAGAAAGCCTTTCTCAGCAGATTCTATGAAGATGTGGAGGTGTCAATGCCACGCTTCTAGCCACTAAACAGAAGAAATGAGATTTAGCCCGGGACTTCATCAAAAGATTCTGAAACGATTCTCTCAGATGTCCGCATGAGATGCCAGAAAAGACCTTGGTAGAAACATGTCGACATAATTTATCAACTAAGCTTCTAGCCAGAATGGGGGCGGTAAAGTCCTCAACTTGGAAGGATCTCGCCCTGCAAGCTGAAGAAATTGCGCAAAGACTTGAAGAAGAAGGAGGCGAGGAGAAACAGAAGCGAAGTGATGATAACAACTATAAATCCCGATCCCGAGGATATAAGGGAAAGGAGACAATGGTCATCGATACGCCACAACCCACGAAGACTCTCCCGAAACTTTCTCCTCAGACGCGAATGCTGCAAAAGCAATACTCCTTTAAGGATGAGCACACGAAAACTATTTTCAATCTCCTCATGAGTAAGAAGATGCTAAAGTTGTCGGAGTCTAAACGTCCAGAAGAAGCGGGAAAAGTTAATGATCCTAACTACTGTGTCTACCATAGGATCATTAACCACCCTACCCAAAACTGCTATATCCTTAAGAATAAAATTCAAGCCTTAGTAGACGCTAATGTCATCAAGCTCCAAGAGCACCAGAAGAAGGTGACCGCTAACATGGTGACTATCAAGTTTGGCAAGGAGCCCAAATGGATAGAGTCAACAATCCAAGATGGAGTGCAACCCATCCCTAAAGGTATGATGTAGGTCGTCAATTTTGATTCGCACCAACAGCAGAAGAAGGGACTGTTCCCCTTTGAAATTGATAGGGGGAGATACAGTGGGTGCATCCAGATCTCCTAAGTGATGAATAATGGACTTCCAGTTCATATGGGAAGAAGCGAAGAGAGAAAACCTTCACCTCCAATGTCGTCTCCATAATTCCCGAAGATAACGGGGTGATTCTCGCTTTGACTGATTCGGAAGAAGAAATCGGAAATTCTTTGGTAGCCGATGCAGATCCTCCTCCCGCGAGGACCCATTCAGGAAAAGATTACTTGAAGAACTACGGCCAAACAACAGATTCTCAACCACCGCTAGAGAAAGTCAAACAAAAAGAACTTAAGTTTGATAAAGTTCTGAAGAAAAAGGGAAAAGAGCTTGCGGAAGACTCGCGGAAGTCATTCCAATTCGACATCCTAACACAGTTGGCCAATATTCCTGCAAGGATAACCTTGTACGAGCTCCTGAAACTCTCTAAATCTACTAGAGAAGCTTTAAGAGAAGCTCTGCAAGATTCAGAAGTATTCTTGGTACAAATACCAGAGACGATTGAAGAAGGAGAGTCTCTTTGCGCGACATGTCACCAGGTCTCTGGTAAAAACATCCCTTGCGTCACTTTCTCTCCGGAAGACATGCAAGTCAGGAGTAATAAGCATCACCGCCCTTTGTATTATAAGGGATACATAGGGTTTACGGAGATTGATCGTATTCAAGTTGATCCAGGCTTGGCCTTGAGCATCATGCCGCGAAGGATGCTACGATATCTTGGAGTGCCGATGAACATATTAGCCGCAACCAACACTACTATCTTCGGGTTCAATGCTAACGGCAATAGACCTCTGGGTAAAATAAAGCTCAAGTGTCAAATCGGCGACTTGAAGACGGAAGTCACGTGTTACGTGATAGATGCGGACACATCATACAATCTGCTATTGGGGAGACCCTGGATCCATAGCAATCTCATTGTGCCCTCCACATTACACCAATGCATGAAGGATGTCGACAAAGATGCGAACGTGAAGACGCTCGTTGCGGAAAAACAACCCTTCAAAGGAGTTGAAAACTACTTTACTGACGCGTTGTTGTATCAAGATGCGTTTGGTGTTATAGATCAGCCCGTTCCAAATGACTCTGATAGCGGCGAAGAGGCTGATACAGAATCAGGATCCGAAGATTCGGAATCCGAGGATGTAAATTGGGATGGTGAGCCCATTGTGATAAGTCTCGAAGGCCTTGATGTAAATAACGCCGTTCACTCTGATGGTGAATGGATGATAAATGAAAATCTGGAATTTGCTTATTCTTCTGGTATTGATTCTGAGCCCTCAAGTACTAGCACAGATGCATTCAGCGACTGTGTAAATGAGATATATTCTCTGACTTCCTTCTAAGCACCTATCCGATCATCCTTATACGAATTAAGTGATGATGTTGAAAGTGCTAACCAGGTTATTTTTGAGGTCCCTCCCAAAAAATAGAACCCAAAAAGCCATAGTATTTGGAAGAGCAAGTCACAAGAACAAAAAGAAATGCTTAGACTCTAAGGAAGAACAGGGAAAACCCGAGTTCTTCCATTATGATGAAAATTCCCGTAGAATAATAAAGAAAATGGGATACAATCTGGCCGAAGGTAGGGGGTTGAACTTCGAAAAAGGAAGGAGGACAATCCTTCAACTTTTTACCCCGGAAGGAAAAATGCCAGACTATTACCAGAAAACCGGCAGGGGGTTGGGGTGCGCCACCACTCCTAAGACCTTCTCAAGCGAAAAAGCTGAGGAAGGACAGTGCGATCATTCGTCGGAATCATCATACTGGGATTCAGATGTCAGTACATGTGTGATTTTCCGCGAAGTATCTGCGAACATGACTTCTGCGATCCAAGAAGACGAAGACTTGAAGCAAACCTCACCAGTAAGAGACGACCCTTGGGACAAGCATCTTAATATGAAGTGGAGATCCAGTTTGAACAGCGGGAGCCCCCGACCGAAAATAAAGTGATCCAAATCAATATGGGAGATGAAAAGAATTCTAAACCCATATTTATAAGTGAGAACCTATCCTCGGAAGAAAGGGAGGAATTGATATCCCTCGTTCAAGAATACATTGATATTTTCGCTTGGAGTTATGAGGAAATGCCAGGGTTGGATCCAAATGTGGCGGTTCACAAATTAAAGATCCGACCAGAGGCTAAGCCAGTAAAACAGCAACAACGAAGATTCCGCCCAGAGATCATGGAAGCTATAGAAGCTGAAATCAAAAAGTTGATCGCATCAGGCTTTATTCGCGAGGAACAACATCCTGATTGGGTCGCGAATATAGTTCCCGTGGCCAAGAAAAACGAAAAAATCTGAGTCTGTATAGACTTTAGAGATTTGAATGAGGCTTGCCCTAAAGACGAATTCCCATTACCCATCACGGATATTATGATAGATAATACTTGTGGGTATGAGCGCATGACGTTCATGGATGGATTCTCGGGGTATAATCAAATAAAGATGTACCCTGATAATGAGAAGCATACGTCCTTTAGGACACCACTCGGGGTATACTGCTATACAGTCATGCCCTTTGGCTTAAAGAACGCAGATGCTACGTATCAACGCGCCATGAATGCAATATTCCAAGAGCACCTCCGGAAAACAGTGGAGTGCTACGTAGATAACCTAGCGATTGAGAGCAGAAACAAAGACGATCACTTGAAAGATTTGAAGACAGTGTTCGACCTCATGAGGAAGCACCAGCTCAAGATGAATCCAACTAAGTCTTTCCTGGGGGTTTCTAGTGGAAAATTCCTCGGTTTTGTCGTAACGTCGAAAGGTATACATCTTGATCCAGATAAAGTCAAAGCTATCCAAGACATACCACCTCCCCGTAACCTCAAAGAGTTAAGAGGATTGCAAGGCAGGCTGGCGTACATCCGCAGGTTTATATCAAATTTATCTGGTAAATGTTAGCCTTTCACTAGATTGATGAGGAAAGGAGTGTCGTTCATCTGGGATGACACATGCCAAAAGGCTTTTGAAGAAATCAAACAATATCTCATGAAGCCACCAGTACTCGTATTCCCAGTTTCGGGAAAGCCTTTCTTGTTATATGTAAGGGCTATGGACCATTCATTGGACGCTTTGCTAGCGCAGAAGAATGAGTCAGGTCATGAACAAGCTATTTACTATCTCAGCAGAATGATGATCGGGGCGGAACACCGGTATAATCCTATGGAAAAAGAATGTCTAGCATTGGTATTTGCAATACAGAAAATGAGACACTACTTAGCTGGACAAACTATCCACGTTGTATCGAGAGTTAACCCCCTGAGAATATTAATGACTAAACCCGGGTCATTAAATTCAAGACTATCCAATTGGGCTATTTTGCTATCACAATATGATATGCACTTTGTCCCGCCACCTAAATAGCTATTCAATGGTTTCTATATCAGCCACATAAAGCGCCACCTAAATAGCTATGCAGATTCGCTAGCTTCCTTGGCTGCTACATTAGCCTTGCCCAAGCATGCTAAAAGGCAAATTATGGTAAGCAGCAAGGAGTTGTTCTGTTCAAAGGATGAGCTCAAAGAAGAAATGAAGAAGCCACAGGAAGACGAAGCTGACGCTTGCGCATCAAGCCTAGAACCAAGGGATTGGCGTTTTTCTTATATAGACTATGTCCTTTACGAGATATTACCCGAAGGTTCAAAAGAAGCCAAAGCCATTCAGAGAAGGGGTATCCGTTTTTACCACAACGCAGAACTCCAGACATTGTGTAGAAAATCCTACGAAGGAGTTTTGCTTCGCTGTCTCTCCAACCGCGAAGCTCAAAAGGTACTCGAAGAAGCTCATGCTGGCATCTGCGGAGCACATCAGCCAGGACCGAAACTCTGAAATAGAGTCCGAATGATGGGTTATTATTGGCCTAAGATGATGATAGAAGCAGTCAACTACGCCAAGAAGTGTAGGGCCTGTCAAATACATACAGACTTTATACATCAAGCTCCAGAATATCTCCACCCGACGGCTACGTCATGGCCGTTTGAGCAATGGGGTATGGACATCATAGGGCCAATTTCTCTGCCATCAACGAGAAGACACCGGTTCATTTTGGCCATAACTGATTACTTTTCAAAATGGACTGAGGCCATCTCCCTGACCGAAGTAAAATCGTCAGATGTTATCAAATTCATCAAGCACCATGTGCTTTATCGCTTCGGGGTGCCTAGAAGAATAATTCATGACAACGGACCTCAGTTCGTGAGCCAAGTGTATTCCAGATTCTGCAATAAGTACAGAATCGAGGATGTGGCTTCATCGCCATATTACCCTGCAGCTAATGGTCTAGCAGAAGTCTTCAATAAGACCATTGTAAAACTTCTTAAAAAGTTTGTGTTATCCAATCAACGGGATTGGGACGAAAAACTCGGAAGCATACCGCACTACAATCTGAACTCCCACCAATGCCACGCCCTTCTCCTTGGTATACGGATCAGAAGCGGTCTTGTCTTTGGAAATCCAAATCCCATCGTTGCGAGTCGCATTAACAACTAGGATGACGGAAGAAGAAAAGTATCAACAAAGACTCCAAGAGTTAGAAGCCTTGGATGACAAGCGTTTGGAAGCTCAACAGAATATTGAGCTATACCAGGCGCGGATCTCCAGAACCTTTAACAAAAAGGCTAAACGAAGAACTTTTAAGAAGGGTGATCTGGTCCTGTCAGTTAGAAAACCGATCATAACAAGTCAGAAGCCTAGAGGAAAGTTCCAGCCAAAGTGGGAGGGACCCTTTGTTATTGATACGGTCTACTCCAATGGTGTGTATCTGTTGACAAAGCCTAATGGTGACAAGGTCCTGATGCCAATCAACGGCAAGTTCCTGAGCAAAATTGCAGAACACCAGTTATAACAAGTGGAAAACCCGCGCAATGCTTGGGATCTTTCGTAACAAAGTTACAGTAATTTAGTGGCATAAGCCAATGCTGTGAGCATTGGCTTATGCCACTGTGGCTTCTTCATTAGAGTATGATATATATTTAGTAAATGAGTGGAATCTTATATAATAAAAAAGTTCTTAATCTATGATTTAACTCAAAAATTATGTAGATAATTGTGATCATGAAAAGTAATCATTTGATAAAAAAGAATGAGAGGGAAAACTATTTATAAATACCTTAATTCACGTAGATCATTTGTTACTTTTGTAATCGATCAATCCGAATCCCTTCATAAATTTGATGTTGATAAATATCTTTTGTTTTATGGGATTTTGGGGAGGGCATGGGAAAAAAAAATACGTTGAATTACTTCTTTTAGAGTATTAATGCAGAACGTGGATATAGTGGGAAGTTGTTGAAGTAGTTATACAAAGAATTTAGTTTTAAAAGAATACTTTTCAAATTTCTAAAATATCTAAATAATTTTTTGGAAATAAATTTTAATTTTAAATGATAGAATTTTAGAAAAATTCGGATGAGATAATTCTCTATTGTCAGTTTTTAGAGTTTTTTTTTAAAATTATAAATCCATAATTTCTCTCTCCTCTTTGCTTAGTATATAGAAAGACAAGTGGAAAACCCTCGCAATGCTTTGAAAATTTTAGATGTATTTATTTTTGAAAAAGGTAAAGTGAAATTCGCTCTTTTAAAATCTATACGAAATTCGCTTTTTTATAATATATATATGTAACTTATATATAATGCATATATAACTTACTTTTTGTATGTAAAAAATATATAATTAGCTCAATTATATAGGTGAAATAGGATCAATTTGAAAGCAATAATAAATGGAAATATTTATTTTTTGTGGCAGATTTAAAGAGTTCTTTTTGTTTTATAAAAAAAAATTATAATGTAAAAGCAAATATACAAAAAAAAAAAAAAAACTTAACTTTTTATGTCAATTTTATATGGGTTAAATTATATAAATTATCTCCTTCTATAATTGTGGGTTAGAGAGATAATCGTGAGTTAAATTATATGAGTTATCTCTTTTTATATTAGGAGGTGGTTAGATGGTTTAATAACCAACCCCATCTTCTCTTTTTTATAGGCAGACTTTAAGAATTTAGATAAATAAAAAATCTAGAAAATTAAGAAAATCCAAACAAATATTTCTCTTAATTTCTAATTTTTCTAATTTTAAAATTTGGCTTATTCTCTCTCCTCTTCGCTTAGTATATAGAGAGATACGACCTGGGTAGTTCTATGCGAATTATGAGCAAAAAGTTTCTCTGTAATTAGAAGTTCATCAATCGAAATTTTTGGTTCCGGATTAAAGGCCTTCAGTTTGCGAACCAAATTCTATCAAATTGGCCAAGTTAAATATTACCTCTGGCGAACCAGATTTTCCTTCTATCAAATTGGCCAAGTTAAATATTACCTCTGGCGAACCAGATTTTCTTTCTATCAAATTTTCCAAGTTAAATATTACCTCTGGCGAACCAGATTTTCTTTCTATCAAATTTGCCAAGTTAAATATTACCTCTGGCGAACCAGATTTTCCTTCTATCAAATTTGCCAAGTTAAATATTACCTCTGGCGAACAAGATTTTCTTTCTATCAAATTTGCCAAGTTAAATATTACCTCTGGCAAATCAAATTAGTCAACAAGAAGTTCTTTCATCCACAGTAATTTCGGGCACTTAGAAAAATTTTGATTCATTTTGAGATTATCAAGTTAACAATTCTCTCTGGTAATCAATATCAGAATTATTCTTCAAATACTCTTAGTTACGTAAAAAGAAAGGAACTTCTTTATTCATCATCAGAGTAAAATTACAGAGAATTCTCTAAGTGCTATACAGCCAATAAGAGTAGATACAAATCACCGAAAAAAAAGGAAGCTTGCTTCTGTAACCGCCTCTTTTGGCATGGTTCAGATCAAAAAGTTTGCTTCTGTAGGCTCTTCTTCTGGAAGGATAGACTTGCTTCTGTAACCGCCTCTTTCGGCATGGTTCAGATCAAAAAGTTTGCTCCATGGCCTCCACTTCCAATTTGCTCTTGTAGCCTCCTTTTTCAAGGACGGCTTAAGAGGCATAATCTTGTTTCTTCTTTCCGACCACAATCAGAGACCTCCTGGCTGGTTCCCCCAGTGATGATGCCAGTGACTTAATTAGTTCAAAACTGGGCATACCAAATTCAAACCCCAACTGTACAACTGACGGGTTGCGCAAATTCAAGGTCTTGGTCATTAGTACCCCAACCTGATGGGATACTAGAAAAGAAGAAAAACAATGCTCCAGACCCGAAATCTTTTATCTCATGAAATATACATGAGACCTTCCAAGCCCCTTGAGGCATTGGAAGCAATTACGAGCCCATCGGGTCTGGGGCATTGTTAAGGAGAATGACTACGGTTATCTCCTGCAGTCGAAACAAATCCTTGTTAAAAGGGAAGAAAAAGAAGGAAGAGGAGGATATGAATTAGAAGAAGAGATTTATCTTAATTAAGGAAAATAACTACGGTCAGAAAGATCATTTCGGTGAGACACCCCGCTGGATCGATGCAGTCTGGAGGTCTTGTGACATGCCAACCCTTACCCATCACTTTGGTTGAAGAAGAAGAAAATATGGCTGCGCTGGTAGATCAACTACAAAAGAAGCAAAGAAAAGAGAGTCAGGAAGAAATTTTCTCACGGCTGAATGATCTTTCATTGAAAAGATCATGCGTCTTATATAGACGAGCTAGTAACTGTGATCTCCAGTTTAGAAGAGATAAAACCGAAATCCTCGGTCAAGATTTTCAGTGCAGATCTCAACAGAATTTATTACTGTTGCATGGGACGCTTAGATATCGCAACTCGGAGATCTCGTCATTAATAGAGGCATGCAACGCTTGGAATTCCACGCCCAAAAGGCTGCATCCCATGGCTCGCAGAAGTCTCTACAGATTCTGAAAAATCTACGGTCTATTCCGCGAACTTCCAGACGAAGCATCGCGGACCAGAATTCCGGAACCCGAGTCACGGGTTAGATATGGATTGTGTAAATCCGCGAACCCCTAAAATTCACGTGACTTAAGAAAGTCGCGTAACAGATATACAGATACCAGAGTTTTACAGTGGTTCGCAAACTTCAGATAAAAAATGGCAAGTTCGTTACAAATCTTTAAAGAATAACTGCAAAATCATACCTTGGAAGGCCAAAATGAGGTTCTCCATAAACGACAAGGGAACTATTACAAAAAAAAGGAACCTAAAACAGTGTATACAAGAGTTTTACAATTCAATGGTTCAAAAGGGCCTTTATTTTCTCCTCCGCATCGTCAATGTCTTGTTGAAGGGTTTCATAAGCTTGAACAGCGGCCTGACGACGTAATTCCTCGTCACTGGTGATAACATTCTGCGCTGCAGCAGCCTCCAGTGTAGCCAATTCAGCCTGTATCGCCTGGAGATCTCTGTATCGCCTGGAGATCTCTGGTTGTATTGTCCTGCTGGCGCGATAAGTCGACGAGGTTCCTCATTGATTCATTGCGCTCCTTGGTTATTTTGGCTAAGAAAGTTTGAGCCTTGGTGATGGTCTCTTGAGCCTTAGTAATAGCTTGGTCATAGCCCTTGACAATTGAAGCAGCGGCTTCCACTTGGAGAACCAGAGACTCGCGGTCTGATTGACACTTTTCTAAAGAGGCCTTGCAAACAGTTGCCTTCTCCTGAGTCTCCTTCTGAGATTTAAGTTGTTCCTCTTTCAGCTTCTGGAAAATGTTTTCCACTGTCTCAGATTTATCAGCACTTCTGGCTTTCGACAGAGATTCAGCATGCCTTTGAAGCTGAGTTATCAGCCTAAAGGGAGCGGCTCTGTCCTCTCCACCAATGCTAACAATACCAGTTAGATAAATATTGAGAACATTGGCGAGTGAAACAAAAGGAACTCCCTTCAGTATTTTATCAATACAGTGGTCCAAGAAGTGAAAGAAGGTCTCCACTGTGTCCTTCAGCAAATCAGTCTCAAGCATGTCAATCTCTGCATGAGAAGGAGTAATACTGGATGAGACAGAAGCGGGTTGATCCGCAACCAAGCTAGTACCAGGAGGAATGACACCCCTGGAGATTTCCGCGGAGCTACCAATCACAGTCTCCTGAACTACAGCATCAGTTGGAGTAGCTGTGGCCAAAACCGTAGACATAACAGCGTCGGGAATCGCTGCTTCTGAAGTATCAACCGCAGAGGTAGTAACTTTGGTTGCTTCACCAGTTTCAGCTCCCGCGATGGTATTGTCTGGGGAAGTCACCTTCGCGCCCATGCACTCTAAGTCCGGAGTCAAAACTGGAGCTAGCAAAAAGAAGAAAATTGATAGTTAAGTATTACAGTATCATTTGATAAAATAGCATAATTGCTGAAGACATAAAGGTTGGACGCTGAATTCTCCAAGTCCGTACACCTCAAGACCAAACACTTCAGGCCCGTATACTTCGGTTCGAATCTCATCGCCCAAAAAGACGTATTTACCATGATCTGAAGGAGGAGTAGAAGAGCGAAAACTGTCACTACCAGCGTCATCATCATCGCCCCATTCATCTTGATCTTCAGAAGGAGATGCTGCTTTTGGGGGATCTGATGCGCGAGTCTCTCCAATGATTTGCACTTCATCATCTGCAGTGCCCTGAGCAACAAGAGCTACAGAATCCTCTTGTAAGGCCGAAGAAGCACTAACTTCAACATCGGCCTGGCCAATAGGAGGAATAGAACCCTTTTGAGTAATGGGAGCAGGGTCATTGCAAAGAACAGGTCCTTGGTTCCGACGCCTCTTGAGGAAGCGGAGAGTTAAGGAGGAGTCATCTTCATCCTCCTTGGATTCTTCAGCGAGGGATTCAGCAACTGGAGTGGGTGTTGCAGTTCCTGTCCCAGACAAGGTACTCTGCGAATCAGTTCCCTGCGGAATGGTAGGCAAGTCGCTAAGACACCTTAGTCTCTTCCGCTTATGTGAAGATTTCTCGGGAGAAGACTGCGATGGAGGAGAAGTCTTCCTCGATGTCGGATCAGGAGAAGCATCAAGGGAGGCAGCCTGAACCGGTGCATCAGTGTCCTCTTCCTTTTTTCTGATTCATTAGATGCGCTGTCCCCCTAAAGTCCTCCATCGCTGCCACTTTCATGCTGCCGGCCTTCTTTTTCTGGGCATACCAGGATCTGATCTCTCGCAAACTGGTATGGTGTATGTTGAAATTCTGAGGAGCAGAGTTAGCATCCGCAAACCACTTACAGAAGCAGAAGCTCATACTCGAGTTCGGGGCCTTGAGCGGAAGATCAAATTTGGCTTGAGTTCCACCTGCGACGAAGTGAAACCAAGCTCGAGCTCCCTCGAGAACATTCCCAACAAAGCTTAATTCTCTATTGGGATTACCAACGTAAAGCTGATCATACCCAAACTGTCGGGCAAAGCGACTCGGGTAGTAAGGTTATATATAGTAAAGGTTCCCCAAACGAAGGACCAGATGTCCTGGGTGGATATTCATCAACCACCAGAAACACCCCAGAGATAGGGTAGTGAATTTATCAGCACCAGCAGTATCTGTGAATTCTTCCCCGTACCCATCATTCGGGAAGTATGGAAAACATCTAAACAACTCAAAAGTTGAGAAATGACGAAGGGTTTTGCGGATCGCGGCTATGTAGCCTCCTTTCCATTGCGACCTCTCATAGTGCTACACTTTGGGAGCACTTAAGTCAATCTGCGAGTCTGCAGGACTCATCAAAGTAGGGCAATGTAGAACCAGCCAAGCCATCAAATAAGTATAATGGAGTTCTACACGCGGATTAGGAGTCTTGATGACAGGGTCTCCTTTCTTCCTCTGCTCCTTCTTCACATTGCAGAATTTATCAGATATTCTTCTCAATCCGCTTTGGATATTGCATACCATAGCGGGCAACAAACTGAGTCGTCTACCCAATGCCAGTAGAACGGCTGGGTATACGGCCCCAGTGGGTATGTTTTCCTGCGAAGGAATAACACACTTTTTCAGCCAAACCAGCAAATAACCCGCCAAGAAGGCAGGGTCAGATAAGGGTTGAAGGGCCTGATAATGAAAACTCTCAAAGGACGTCCCAGCTTTGAAAATGTCCTCGTCAGCTTCGGCAACATAAGCATCTGTCCCGAAACTTGCAATTCTTCTCTCAACCTCCTTTTCAGAAACTAGAGGAAGGCGAATGAAGTTCGGATTACTCCTAGAAAAATTAGGCAGAAGATATTGCAGCCACTTCTTTGGCTTCAAACTACGAGTGCCTGATGTGTGGGTGCAGATATGATAATGGCAGAGCAATTTCCAGTAAGTATCATAAGCCAAAGGGTCCTGAGTCTTCAGCAGATGGAGTTTTTCTCCAGTAGGGACGTACTCTTCATACGGGACGTCTCCCATAGGCAAGCCCGAGACCTCATGCATCTCGTGGAGGGCGAAACCCAACTCGCCTCGAGGGTAAAAAATTGTACAAGTATCAGGATTATATAATTCCAATAAAGCAAAGAAATAGAATCTGCTGGCGAGAATGCCGTGCTGAACAGCCCTGATGGCGCGATACACCCCCGCATGATGAAACTGATCTCTAAATGATCGCAGAAAGAAGTCAGTCAAGACTGTCCACTCTCCTTTCGAAGAACAGTGAACCCATCCAGGGGGACAAAAGTCCTGAACAGGAAACTCTCTTTGTGCATTGGTAAAACGGTGCAGGAAAGTCTGCGCGATTATAGGAACCTCGCCTCTGGGGAGATCATGTTTAAGTAATCCCGGCAGCAACCCACGAAATCTCTTCCAAGTACCACGAGGAAAAGCACCTTGAGCATTGAAGCCCCCCAACAATATACCGTCTTGTGGCATGTTTATGTGCCAATCCATTCGCCTGGACACAAAAAGGGACTGAAAGAATAAGAATGGATAAGATCTCTCCATATTGGGGAGAAACAAGTGGCGACCTTCAACTTGGTAAAGCCACTTGTAATCGCCATCTTCCAAACCACTGTCGGGCATTGAAATATGGTCCCCAAACAAAAAGACAGGTTTGAGTAATGGAGACCGATTATCTCCTTCGAAAGATACATTGGTCATCAGCTCTCGTAATGTTGAGCGAGAAGGGTGGAGAATCTTGTCTTCTCTCTCTTGGTTATCTGAGGCTGTATAATGGGGAAAGACATGACCAAATCTGAACTCTTTCTTCCCATCATAGCCGTCAGAATATCCGAAATAATGATCCTTTAGCCAAGGATTCGAGATATAATCAACTGCAAAAGATATCCAGATTCAAGATAAAGAAAAAAAAATGAGAAAGGGACTGCCTTTCGAATTTTTTTACATCCAATCAAGAGTTCCTGCCGAACCACTATCGGACTAGATGTTGCTTGAGGATCTTGATGACTACTAGCAGAGGCATCGGAAGAAGAAGCTTTCTTCAGCATCTTTTGCAGAGGGAGAAAATCCTTCGCACAGAGAATCAGAAGCTATAGGAGATTGAAGACGAGAAGTCTGAAGAGTCCAAACAAAGAACTCATATTTCAAATTTCTTGAGATAAAGGCAACCTCTCTCGTAAAGTGGAGGTTATATAGCCGACGATTTGACAGTCGAAATCTCTGGACAGACGTGATATCCGGCTCGAATCTCGTGAATACATTTTCACTTAATGCGGCTCAGAGAGCGTCTCAATTCTGATGCCGCAGAAAAACAACCGCCTGCCATCCTTCCCGCAAAAGTTCGTGACCCTAATACAGAGTCGGTTTCTCCTCAAAAAACGAAGTTCGCGACCCTAATACAGAGCCGCTTTCTTCTCAAAAAGCGAAGGTTCGAGACCTTAATGACAGAGTCGCGCCCCTTTCAAAGACAGTTTGTGACCCTAATACAGAGCCGCTTTCTTCTCAAAAAGCGAAGGCTCGCGACCTTAATGTAGACTCGCGCTCCTTCCGAATACAATTTGCGACCCTAATACAGAGTCATTTTCTATTCAAAAATGAACGCTTGCGCCCCTAATACAGAGACGTGTTCCTTCCGAAGCGAGAGTTTGCGACCCTAATACAGAGTCGTTTTCTACTCCAAAATGAAGGTTCGCGCCCCTAATACAGAGACGTATTCCTTCCAAAACAAGAGTTCGCGACCCTAATACAGAGTCGTCTTCCACTCAAAGATGAAGAGTCGCACCCCTAATACAGAGACGTGTCCCTTCAAAAGCAAGAAGCAGTAGTGGCGCTAATACAGAGTCACAGACTTCAAGCAAACGCAATGGAGGTTCTAATACAGAATATTATATCCAAAGTATTCCGAAACTCCTCAAAAAATCATGAGAGCTTTGGAAACTTTGGAGGGGGTTTTGTCGGCGAAAAATTCTGGAAAAGCAAAGCAGAGCCACGAATTCAGAGACAGAAGCCCGCAACTCATCGGATCTGCGAATCTAAGAAACTGAGGTCCGCGAATCTAAGAAACTGAGGTCCGTGATCCAGACGACAGAACATGTTCGCGAATCTAAAACTGAGATTCGCGACACTACCCATAACTTTCGGGTAGGGGTTTAACACAAAGTCACCCATCCCGAACAGAAGAATTGCCATCTCGGATCGTGGGAATAACTGCCAAACGGATGCAGCGGCGTTACTTCGATCATGGGAACAACCGCCTAATGAATATAGCGGCACTTCTCGAGTAGTGGGAGCTAACGGTCGAGCAAAATATGGCGGGACGTTACTCCAAGCCCTCTATAAAAGGCGGGAGAGCGAAAGACAGAAAAGAGGCTATAGAGACACTCTACACTCTAGAGACGCACTCTTCAGATGAACGTCTTCTCCCAGAAATTACCCCTTGTGATCAAGAGTAAAGAGCCTTTTTTCCTTTCCTTTAGCCAACTGAGAGAGATTGTACAGAGTGTCAACGGAGAGCAGGATCGTCCTCCATAGCTATCCAGAAACTCAACCTTAAACAAAGAGTTAGTCCATCTTCCTCATATTCTGTAAACGGAAAACCGTTAGATTGTAATCCTTTATTGAAAGATTGTCAGTAAAGAGAAACTCAATTTTTTTAATGGCGAACACGCGGGAGCGTTCCTGCAGGTGCACCCGCAGGTGCGCTTCCGCAGGTGGGACCCACGTGGCACTACTGTTTTATTTATTTATTAAATCTTTTTTTTGGATGTCTACGTAACCCCCTCCAAAGTTTTCAAAATTCTGTATTGAATTTTAGCTCTGTAGTCTTCATCGTGATTTTATGGTATACTGTGAACTATATTCTGAAATCACTACCTTTCAGCTGTTTTGTTGCTTGAGCTATACTGTTGAACCTCTTCGATGTATCAGAGATTGTTTCTAGCGAGTTTTCTTGATGTTGGCCATTGTACCTGTGCAGCCGAGCCAAACCTTTACTTGTAGCTTTGCTTCAGAAAATTTGTTGTCTGTATGCAAAAATATTTTAAACGTCTCGTTTAGAGGCTAAGTGCATGACATTCGTGTGATAGATTTGATAGACAGAGGTAACTATTAACGTGTCTTCTGAAATATGAGCAGAGGTATGATGTTAACATGCTTATTCGATAACAAGTAGATGTATGATTTTAATGTGCTCATTAGATTACAGATAGATGTATGATGTTAACGTACTCATTTGAGGTCAAGCAGAGATATCATGTTAATGTGCTCATTAGAATCCTAACCGTTCAGTGAATGACGGATCAAGAAAAGACAGAAGTGTCATTAAACATGTCTCAAAACTCGATCTATTTAGAGGATCTGGTCATGATATGAATGAGTTAACTAAACAGCGGTGACAGTTAACGTATTTAGCCTTGGAATTTGACTATCAGAGATAGTTGTTAACTTGATAGGGAGATGATTTTCGTCAGAGCTAATTTTTAACTTAACGATATCAAAAATAAGTTTATCAGAGGCTGTAAAATTGGACTTGATGAAGTGTGAGTTTTCTTTTCTGTTAGAGGTGGAAGCTTAACATGACAAGAGATTTAAGTGGACTTGATCTATTGGAGAAAATCGACTTGATTTTGTATTCGGGTGTCAGAGGTATGATTGTAATGTGACAAATATTTTAGAGACTTACTAGCTCTACTAGAGAAAATTAATGAGGAAAGTTTTACTATCAGAGGTGAAATCTTAACTTGACAGGGGATTGATCTGATTAGAATTTTTAGCAAACCCCCAGTTATTAACGGATTTGATTAGTTTCTACCAACTACCGCTTAAGTTGGGCTATCCATACTATTCCCCTCAGTATGGTGAGTTGTCGAGAATTTTGTTTGGGTTTAAATACTAAACTTTTCCTCTTTCCTTTACCTTAGCAGCTTAGGGCAGTAATATATCCTTATATTCGGATAAGGATACTATTGTGACAGATTTGTCATAGGATTTTTAGCAAATTCCCACCTATCAACGGGTTTGATTTGTCTTTACCAACTACCGTTTGAGTTGGGCTAGTCATGCTATTTCTCTCAGCATGGTGAGTTGTCGAAGATTTCGTTTGGGCTTAAATGTCAAACTTTTCTTTTTTCCTTATTTTAGCAGCTTTGGATAGTTCATGCTTTTACCCATAGCATAATGGGTTGGTGAGAAACTGATTTTCTTCCCATTACCTTGATGGTGTTGAGCAAATCATGCTTTTACCCCAGCATGATGGGTTAGCGAGAAACTTGTTCTCTTCCCGTTGCCTTGATGGTACTGGGCAGTTCATACTTTTACTCCCAGCATGATGGGGTTAGCGAGAAACTTGTTCTCTTTCTGTTGCCTTGATTTACCCCCAGTATGACTGGGTTGGCGAGAAATTTATTCTCTTCCCGTTGTCTTGATGGCGTTTGAGCAATTCATACTTTTTACCCCCGTATGACGCGGTTGGCGAGAAACTTATTCTCATCCGTTGCCTTGATGGCACTGAGCAATTCATACTTTTTACTCCCAGTATGATGGGGTTGGCGAAAAATTTATTCTCTTCCTATTGCATTGATGACGTTTGGGCAATTCATGCTTTTTACCCCCAGCATGACGGAGTTGGCGAGAAATTTATTCTCTTTCCGTTACCTTGATGGCGTTGGGTAATTCATACTTTTACCCCAGTACGATGGGGTCGGCGAAAACTTCGCTTGGCTTACATGCCAAACGTTTCCTCTATCCTTAGTCATAGAGACGTATGATTCATTTTGATTTTGTACCCCCAGTTGGGTTGTGGAGCTGCACGGTAGCGACGAGTCAATATTTGTTCATTTTGTTGTGTTGAAAAAGAGGTCGGATAACTTCATTCTCTTAAGAATAATATTTCTTCAGGAATTTTCCGTTGATCTGTATCATCATCCGGTCATCGTGTTGATTGATCAATCGATATACTCTATTTGGATAGACCATCTCTACTACAAATGGGCCCTCCCACTTTGGCTGAAATTTGCTCTTAGTCTTCTGCGTCATGGCTAAGACCAAGTTGTCCATTTTGAAATTTCTTTCTTGTACTTTTTTTGTTGAAGGTGCTCTCGAGGTTTACACTTGATACAACTCGATTTGTTATTGTGCGTTCAAGATGCAACCTTAGCCCTATATCCGCGGGCTTAGCCTCATATTTTAAGCTGGCAGAGCCTCGCGACTGGGCTAGTATAACTTTGCGTTATACGCTGGGTTGGACTTGTGTGCAGTTTTAGCCTTACATACTGAGTTCTTTTAGTTGCAGGCATAACTTTGCGGATCTAGTCTCGCGTTTAGATGACTTTACACTGGCTTAGCTTCGCATTGTATGCAGAGTTTAATTTTGTTCGCATTTTAATTGCGGGCATAACTTTTCACTCCGTGCAGATATAGCCTCGCGTTTAAATGACCTTACGCTACCTTAGCGCCACACTGTATGCAGAGTTTAGTTTTGTTTGCAATATTTACTGGACGTGGGTCTCACCCTCTAAGTGTGCCACATTTGACTGGTTACGAGCCCATTGTAAGTCGACGGGCCACCTTCTTTTTTATCGAATATTACGCAAGGCTCCTGGTTGGCTTGACATCTTAAGTTTCTGATACAGAACTTGACCTTCCGCTTCTTAAAGTCTATGCGGGGCTAAGAGTTAGTTTCATTTTGACCATGAGTATAGCCTCGCATTTATATGACTTTTACGCTGGCTTGGCCTTGTATTATGTGCAGAGTTTGCTTTGCATTGCATACAAGGCTTATTGGTATGGGCCCCCTGGGTCGGCCACATTTGAATGGTTGTTGTAATTCAATTGACTGCCTTCTTGTTTTTTGAAGTTTACGTGAGACTGAGAGTTAGCTTTACATTTTAGCCGTGAACATAGTCTCGCGTTTAAATAACTTTACAGTGGCTTGGCCTCATACTGTATGTGGTGTTTAACCTCGCGTTCTTGCTTCAATATTATCCTTGCATTATACACAACTTTATCTGGTTGTAGATCTCACCCCTTATGTCAACCTCATTTGGCTCTTCATAGAGTTCATCATATGGTAACAAATCACTTCCATTTTTGCGGCAGATTATGCGAAACTGGGTTTTAGCCTTTCATTCTAATGATTCTGTATAAGGTTGAGACTTGACCTTGCATTATAGCACTTCCACGCTAGGCTAAAACTTAACTTTTTTATGTAAGGCTGGAACTTAGCCTCACATTCTGATCCATCTTCAAACTTGGGATTAGCCTCGTGCACTATATTAATTATGCACGCTGGCTTGGTTTTGCGTACCATAGGTTTTATGCGAGGCTGCAAGTTAGCCTTGTGTTAGCATTTTCTTCCGATAATGGAAATCACGCGGGCTGCCAGATAGCCTTGTGTTTTGGAGCTTTGCACTTTTACTGGGTTTACTTTGAATAGTCTTACATTGTTCGCATGTATTAGCCTCGCGTTCTTTACGCTGGCTTTGCCTCGTACTGTATGCAAACATAACTTTACACTCTGGCTTCATATGTATCCATGTTTAGATTGATGTGGGTCCCACCCATTACGTGGGTCACATTTAACTGGTTTCAATGGGTATTCAATTGATTACCTTCTTCTCATGCAAGACTGCTGATTGGCTTGACGTCTGACTTAAGTTTTAGCTTTTCATTTTTTTTGAAGTTTACGAGGGGCTGGGAGTTAGTCTCGCATTATGGGCTATTTTGCACTTTGGATTGACTTCGTGCTCTGGATTTGCCTCGCGTGCTGTGTTTGTCGTGTGTTGGCTTAGCCTCACATTGGTTTTATCCACGCATGCTGGCTTAGCCTCACACTGATTTTACTTCACATTCATGTAGTAGGATTAGCCTCGTTTTTGTACTTGCATAGCCTTACGATCTATGCTGGCATAGCCTTACATCTGGATGACTTTAGCGAGTTTAGCCTCGACTTTAGATTATGATTTAACCTTACCTATATTGCCGGGTTAGACTTGTGTGCTATCTTAACCTCGCGCACTGAGCTAGACTCGTGCACTGGTTTAGCCTCGCACACTGAATAAGTCTCGCGCTTCACTTGCAGACATAGCCTCGCGTCTTGCTGGCTTTAAGCTGGTTAGGCCCCTCCTGTGTTTTACATGGGATTTAGTTTTGCGCTCTGGATGTGGGTTCTACCCCCTGTGTGGATCCCATTTGGCTCGCATACGGCTGAAACTTAGCTTTGCTCTTCAGGCATGGGCATAAACTTGCACACTGGATCAATTGACACTTGTTTAGTTTCGACTTAGCTTCGCATCTAGATGACTTTATGTTGGCTTGGTTTTGAATTAGTTTTGCGTCTAAAATAACTTACGCTGACTTGGCCTCGCGTTGCATGCGGGCGTAGCCTCACATTTTGGTTCTTTTGCGCAAGACTGACACATAACCTCATATTCTGGTTCTGGACTTAGCCTCGTATTTCAGTCGTGAGCATAGCCTTATATCTGACTAGCTTTATGCTGACTTGTGAAGGCCCGATGCATGGGATCTTGTTCAAGGGAGTTTATGCCCTGATCTTGAAGTAGGTTTGGATGGAAGGTCTGAGATTTCTTTGGTGCCGCTTGATTTGATGGAGCGCTTGTTATAGTAAGCAAGAATTGGGAGGAGATTGAGAAGGTACTTTTTGAGCTGCTCATCTCCCACGTTTCTCTGCACAGGGTTCTCTTCTAAGTTGATTGCTTGCAGAGAAGCATGATTAGTAGCTAGCTAGCCAAGGCCTGTAGCAGTAGAGATTTTGTTGGCTCGCAGCTCCAAGATGTTCAACTTGAGGAGATGATGAAGGCCTTTTACCTCGTTGAACTTGTTACAAGCTAAATGGAGCTCTTGAGGGAGAAACACGAGCGTAGAGCATGAAGTGAATCCTTGGATAATGAACAAGGTTTGCCTGGAACTCAATGACATAACTGAGTTGTTGTATCTAGTTTGTCAACATGTTGCCTTCGTTGCTAATTATGGGCAATCATGGATCTGATAACTCCACAAGCTTGGCCAAGTGGTTGTTTTCAAGGATCAAAGGCACAAGGCACACTTTTGTCTTTTGAAAGCAAAGGAAGGTGGTGAAGGATCTCAAGCGGCTCTGTATTCGCCGTCTTTTTCTCCTTTTTCTTCTTCTTCTTTTTTTTTCTTCTTGTTTTTTTTTACAAAACATTGCCCGAGCATCATACAGTCAATGTATTCATCTCGGATTTTTTTTTTAAGGTAGAGACGGAAGCTGTCTTGATGAACCTTTGAATTTTTGGTGCCTTGCTACACTTCTTGCCTTTTGCATTAGTTAAAGTTCGGTGATATGTGTTGGCATACCTGTGGACATCATCATCTTTAGAAAGGTTGAACAGTTTGCGAATTTTGGAGGCCTTTTTTGGTCCCCTCATCCTTGGCTTCTAGACATTAGTCAAGCGAGTAAAATCATTGTCAAAGTTCAAAACAGATAGGTCGAGGCTAAGAATGCACCCACGAACAGACTTCCTTTCTCTCTCCATTGCGCCTTCCATACCGATGGAAGCAAGAGTTCCCTTGCGCAGCAGCAGGTGAACATGTCTAGGAGTCAACACTCCCTGCTTCATGGGAAATCCCCGCTTGTCATAACCACCCATGTTCTTGAAGCCATAACCCTTGAACTATTCACCAAGAGCATCATCGTTATCTTCTTGGGAGATCCCCTTGTCATTGAAGGCACAAAGTTTCTGGTCGTCAACAATCTTGAGCTTCATATGGCATCAAATGGTGGGGTTCGCTATATTGAACTTCATCTTGGACCGGTCGAAGCAACAGCAAGGTAGACTCCAGGCAGCAGCGTGATGTGAGAGCCTCCTTAAAACAGTTATTTTGCACATAACCAGAGATCGTGGGACTGCATATCCTCTTGCCCTTCACCAGTGCTTCATTGAAAATCAATAAGGCTTCCTCAATTTCGGATCGACTTTCAAATACCTAGAAACTATCACAGCTCACAATGTTGTTGTGAGTCAACGAATCCCATCAAGGATTTTCCTTCCTGTGTTGGTTCTCCCACAAGCCATGTACATAAGTAGCAACACATTATGGACAAAAGCCTCATTTCTCGCATCCGGCTTTGCACACACTCTTGATTGAGCATAAAGGCTTTGACCATGGTGTTCCAAGAGATGGAGTCATTGTTTGGTAATATATCAAACAGCTTGTGGCCTTCTTCAACCTCATTGCCGATATTTGGACATGGCATTGTAGGAGGCGACATTTGTGTTGGGGCATTTGGTCGAGCAGGTGATGAACTTCTCTTGCTGCTGCTGTTGCCATCACTGTCATGAATTTCACTCTCTGGTTCTCTTTGGCAGCATCATCGCCGGGCTTTTTCAGGATCAATTTATACTGGTTTGGTCCCGACTTAGTCTTGCATTTGGATGAATTTATGTTGAACCAATTCGAGCTCTTGAGCTCCTTGCATTTGCTCTCAACTCAGAGAGGCGATCTCTTTCTCCCACAAGTAATGTAATCAAAGGGACCCTCTTTCAGGGGTGTACGACTCAAGGAAGATCATAATGACAATGTTGCTTGTTTTCTTCTACAATCTCATTTCTTGCTTAATCTGAGATGCAGTGCAGGAGAGAGAGAGAGAGAGCGACTCACCGGCTTCCACTCGGTTCTTTGCCAAAGTTGATTATTTATTTCTTTTTTATTATTATTTATTATTATTTTTATTATTTATTATTTATTATAATTATTTTTTCTAGTTTTTATTTGTTATATATTTGTTATTATTTTATTATTATTTATTATAATTTTTTATTATTTAAATTTTATTTTTATTATTTTTGAATTATTATTTTTATTTTATATTTTTATTTATTAATTTTTATTTTAATTTTATTTTTATATTTATTTTTTTGGTTCGACACCAAGCGGGTTGCATCGCGCGGGTGCATCCTGCGGGTGACACTTCCGCACTGCACAGTTCCTTTTTTTTAATTTTAATATTTATATTATTTTTTTTTTCGAGAACTTTGTCAATTTTGTTTTGTGGGTGATGTCTTTTTTTTTGTGGGTGATGACTGTCTATTTTTTTTTTTGTTGGGCGACGACGCCTCACCCTTTTTTATTTATTTATATTTTTTTTTATAGGTGATGAGCCATTGTCTATTTATTTTTATTTATTATTTAATATTTTTCGTTATTTATTTATTATTATTATTTTTTGTTCAACCCGCGAGGTGCAACCCTCGAGTTGCATCCCTGCGGGAATCCCGCTGGTGCAATCCGCAGATAGCACTCCTGCACCGTACGGTTCTACTTTTTTTTTTATTTTTTTGACAGCTTTGTCAATTTTTTATGGACGATAACGCCTTACGTTTTTTTGACAGACGATGATGTCTTGTCTTTTTTTTTAATGAGTGATGATGCCTCATAATTTTTTTTGACAGACGATGACGTCTTGTATTTTTTTATGGGTAATATACGTCTAGGCTCCGAATCAAAAAATTTAAAGATCGGATTGCTACCCAAACTCTCACTGTGGTCGCCAATTCTTGTACGCCCGAAAAATTATAATTTTTCTTTAAATTGCCAATTTGGTTTTGAATTGCAGCAATAAAAGAAAATTACAAAATAAATTCGAGATTACAAGAATGAGGATCAATTTATTTCGATTCCCCTTTATTTTTGTGGGTTCTGGCAGCGGTGAAGTCTTGATTCTGCACTCCGTTGATGATTCGATCTGGATCGGGATGATTCTACACTCCGTTGACGATCCGATTTGGATCGGGATGATTATGCACTCCGTTGACGATCCGATCTGGATTGGGATGAATATTGAAAATTCTCTTTTTTGATTTTTGGACTCCTATATCTGAAAAATTGCCTCTCAAAAAAATCTCTTTTTTTCTCCGAACTCCGAGAATTCTTTTTCTGGACTCCGGTCTCCAGCCCCCCTCTCATGTGGAAAATCCTCTCCTTTTATAGATTGAGGAGTAAGATCAAATCTCCGTAATTACTCCCATAAAATCCGGATCAAATCCTCCAATTCTGTGTAATTATTTTTAAAAAAAAATCCGAATTGAACCGTAATCGAAGCACTGGAGCAGACGAGCGGGAGCAACCCATGGGTGGAGCGCTCCCGCAAGAACGAACCCATGGGTGGGACCCGCGGGGGGCGGGTGTGCTCTTGCGGGAGCATTTCTGCGGGTGCACCCGCAGGTGCGCTCCCACGGGTGCGCACCTGCGGGTGTGCTCTCGCGGGAGCATTTCTGCGGGTGCACCCGCGGGTGTGCTCCCGTGGGAGTGTTCCGGTGGGTGGGACCTGCGAGACACTACCGTTTTATTTATTTATTTATTTAAATCTTTTTTTTATGTCTATACCGATTCCCTTTCTTGTTTTATTTATTTTGATCCATTGATTTTTAGCCATTTGAGTAAAATTTATTGGTACAATGGCACTAGAAACCAATCCTCGTTTTATTTTATTTTTGTCTAAACTAACAAAATTCTAGAAAACATCGGAGCTCACAGGAACAATTTTATGCTATTTAAAATTTCATAAAAAAATTCTTAACAACGTTGACCACAAAAATGAAAATAAAGAACTGTATAGCAAAGCATGCAAGCTTTGCCATGGCTAGAGCGGCCGATTGGGGGAGCCAATACTTAGCTTGAGGGACGAGCCCTATGCTATCTATTTCAACGTTGGAACATTCCTCAGAAAATCAAATCAAATATGCGTATTATATTGTTTGGGATGTGCATTGAGAATCGTTAAGAGAAAATAAATTATATTTTGGCATTCTTCAGAGGTGAAATTTAATTTACTCAACTTTTATATGGTTTCATAGAAGGAAATTTTGGGAAAGAAAAGTTAGGTATATTGAAATACCTATAAAAAGGAATTTGAGTGATGAAGATGGTGTAGCCACCCCTCTCGGCGACGAACTTGCTGAAAATGGTGACAATCGAGGCTCCCCTCTTAGCGTTGAACTTACCGGAGAAATTAGTAGCGTACTTGGTGGGATCTTCTTGTTGTTGTTGGTGGTGATTGTTGAGTGGGAGATCATAGAGATGGAGGGACAAAGGATCATCTGAGGAGACGACATTTAGAAATAAGAACAAGTAGGAAATCTGCACAAAAACTTGAAATTATTTGGAGATATTTATTAAGCAAAGTAGAGAATAATTTTTTCTTTTTTAGTATATCTCAAAATAATTTTAATATATGCTTTGAAATAAGAAAATATAATATTAAGAGTTATTTCCAATAAAATATTTTATTGATATTAGAATATAACTCGGATTTAAATTTAGAATCTCACATTACCTTATTTTTTTTTATCAATGAGAATTCTCGCAAGTAAAATATTATAATTCATCCTGAGTAGTAGGTATTTTATCTTATATTGACAATTAATAAAAAAATAATGAAAAAACATTCTCACATCTTTGTGACTTTTAAAAAAAATTAAAAATATATTCTCATTTTTTTACAGCCTACACTCTGAATAATTTGTCTAAAACTATAAAATAGAATAAAATAATACTTAAAAATATTCTTTATAGAAAGATAGATAACAAAAATATGTTAAATAAAAAGACTATAAATGAATCCACGAACATGAGATAATAAATACATATTTTTAAAATAAAAATATTATGGAGATTGCTATTTCACACATTATCTAAAAATTATAATTTGTAGAATACTTCTAACAAAAGAATATTTTCGTAACCTAGAACAAAAAAATATCACATGAGAATAAATGTTTGAAAGTTAAAATTATGATGAGACAAAATAGTTTTTCTTGAGTTAAAATAAAAAGTAGATTAAGATATTAATAGACATGGGTAGAGATAAAGAAAGGGAGTAAAGGATATTAGAGGAGGAGAAATAGGGAGATTGTTGAAAAGATTTTGACGTTGGTGAGTAACCACCCATACTTTGTTTGTTACTGATTTTCTCTTTTTTCTCTCATCTTTCTAAAAATCTCAAAAATAGGAAAGGCCAAATCGAATTTTGTCCAATTTTCTAATTTTTTTTAAATTGAAAATCTTTTCTATGCTATTTGCTGAGTAACATAGTATAGTAAGAAGTAAGATGAGCGGTTTAAGGATTAATTTTCTAGTTATAAAATTGAATTAAAATATTTTATTTTAATTTTAAAATTTATAGTACCTTTTCTCTATGTACTAAGCAAAGAAGGGAGAGAAATTATGGATTTATAATTTAAAAAAAATTCAAAAACTGACTATAGAGGATTACCTTATACAATTTTTCTTGAAATTCCATAATTTAAAAATTAAAATTTATTTTTTAAAAAATCAGATATTTTAAAATTTTGCAACGTATTCTTTTAAAACTAAATTCTTAGTATAACTGCTTCCACAACTTCCCATTATATCCACGATATGCATCAATACTCTAAAAGAACTAATTCAATGTATTTGTTTCTCTTGCCCTCCCCAAAATCCTAAAAACAAAAGATATTTATCAATATTATATTTATAAAGGGATTCGGATTGATCGATTACAAAAGAAATAAATGATCTACATGAATTAAGATATTATCAAAAATAATTTTCTCTCTCATTCTTTTTATCAAATAATAACTTTTCATGACCATAATCATCTACATAGTTTCTGAATTAAATCATAAATTAAAAACTTTTTTATTACATAAGATTTCACTTTTAGGAAGTCTCTAAAGGAGCACACTAATTTTTTTTATAATGAGCTTACTAGGAGAGTGTATTTTTTGTATATTTTTTATTCGAACTTTTAATCCAGAAAAAAAATGTAACCAGTTCCCGAGTAATCGTAGATCAAATTCGCCGATCCGGTCTGCTAGAGCCTTTAAAAAACCGACCGACCCCTTCCAGAAGCCATCTTCGACCTAAGTCTCGCCTTTTGTTGCATAGAAATCTAGGAATTTATTAGGGTTTTGCTGGCAGCTCGTCGTTTATCTCTTCGTTAGGTTTTTTTGTCGAAGAGATGGACGGTTCCCCAGAGCTACAGCGGTTCCTCGAGGTGAATCCCTAATTCTCTCCCTCAATCTAAACTTTATTTTTCCGATCTGACCCTTGTTTTCTCGTCAAGTCTTGCTTTACATTGCACTAATCGACATTTTTTTTGAGCAAATTTTGCAATTAAGAGTAGGGATCGATCAACGAGAAGAAGGCATAACAAGTTGGAATAATTAATAGATGTAGAGAATAAAGGGTTCTTTGATTGGATTTCTTGGGATTTGATATTGGTTGATCTGGGATTGGTGACTTGTGATTGCAAGGGACAAGGGGTGCATAAGAAAGGTTCTTTTTTTGGTCATTTGGTTCCATTGTGATAAGTGATTGAAGTGCAATATTTTTTCTTCCATCTTTTATGGGCACTGAATGTAATATTTTGTTCAGTTGCTAGTGTAATCTGTGAGAGTGAGAGGAGACTGTTGATTGATAGAGTTTGGGTTCTTAATTCAACCTTACAGGTGAAAGATATGCTTGTAGTAAGAAACAAAGTTACAGGTTAGACAAAAGGCATGGGATGGAGTGGCAATTGTAATATTGGAATATGTACTATTTAAAAAAAGAATTATATTGGTTACGACTTTGTTGGAGTGCGATATCGTGTAGTTACAGCATTAGTGGGAATTTGTATTGTTTGATGTTGCAATTATGAGGGCATGAGATTCCTCGTGAAAATATTCTGGTACCTGGTCTGTTATATAAAATGATGGAGAGGGATGGAAGTGTTATCATTTTATAAAATCATAAAATGTAAGGAGGATGAAATTGATGCAAAAATCCAGTCATTAATAAATGCTGTGTTACATAGTATAGAACAGAACAAGCGGAAACCCCGCGCAAATGCTTGGTAATAGTTGGAAGTTTATATCTTTAGCAACGTGAAGTGAAATTTGTTCTTTTATGATATACACTATTTTTTTTTTTATTTTATAAATAAACTGAACTATATTTTTTGAATAAAAAATATGTCATCCTTAATGCAGTTATTTCTGAAGCAACTAGATGTTAGGATATATTATAAATTTTATAAAAAAATACTCGCGTACAAAATAGTTTTATTATTAATAAGGATGTTATTAATTCTTATCTTAGCCAAAAACTCTTTTTGATCTTTCTACTATTTTTTACTGGATCTAAATACCTCAAATCCATAAAGAACAAAATCCTTAAGTCCATTATTAGAGAAAAGGGCAACGCTTCCTGCACATCAAACCCAAATCAATCACCAATAATTAATAAAAAAAATCACCCAAACTCCGAATTCGGAACCTAAACCACTAAACCAACCATCAAACGAATATTCAAATTCAACAAAAAATAAGCCCATCAACAACATCAGAAAAAACTCTAAAGCGAAAGCTGAACCTCAAGCCGTAACAAAAAAAAATAAATCCTAAATCAAGAGCTCCAATCTAAGAACAAACCCAAACCAGCGCAAATGTTCACATATTGTGAATTGGGAGTCAAATGAGTGCTTATTAATGAGGGTAGAGAAAAGTTGAAATAAATCAAATGTAATTAAAAGAATTGACAAATATGAAATAATAAGAACATATCATTAAAATAAGAATTTTATGAATTTTTTTTATTGCTTGCCTTGCAAAAGAAATTTATTTTTAAACTATCTCCAATCCAAGAACAATTCCAAACTCCCTAAGAGCTCCAATCCATATATTTAAATTTAAATACCGATAAATGAGTGTTGAGAAAAGTTCTCATAATGAAAATAATTCTGAGCTCAATTCTATAAGTTATGCTTCTCTTGTCTTAGGAGGTAGTTAGATGGTTTTATAACTAACCCCAATCCTCTTAATTTTAGACAACCTTTAAAATTTTATAAAATTTAAAAATCCAGTAAAATAAGAAAGCCCAAACATATTTTTCTCCTATTTTCTAATTATTTATTTTTTAAATTGGGATATTTTTCTCTCTCCTCTTCGCTTAGTAATATAGAAAGATTCGGAAAAGAATCTTTGGAGATATAGGAGGTTATAGATTATATTAGTTGGGATAGAGCCATGGGGTGCAACAATGGACATATAGGTTCTTTAGAGAGCTAGTTGTTAGGATTTCTAATTATTTTCTTCAATAACTGGCACCATCAAAGTGAATTGGAGAAATATGAAATAGAATGCTTTCATTGGATTCAAGTTTGATGGGTGAAATTGGATACTTCTTAAAGGTGTACGACTACTTCATAGCTCAACGTATAAGATTCAAAGTTCCCTTTATTTGAGACATTTTTCAGATCATACTACAATGCCTCGTATTTCAAGGTATTGATAGCGTTCAACAATGTATCATAAACGAATATGCAAATTCTAAAAATACAGTAGATCAAGCTAGGACTTCTGCCACATCACTTCATACACACATATAATAAAATGATAATATGAAATAATGAACACTTTATTTCAATTGAACAACGGTCAAACCAAAAGACGTGAGAGAGTTTCAAGAGATTATGTTTCTTGTTACAATTCCTGAATTTAAGGTCTGAAAAACATGAGAAAATAGATGACATTGTTTACTTATTCATATAACATAATATAGATTATTCAAGATACTGTCGTAAAGATTGATGCTGTGGAAGCACCTAGTAAGCTCCTTCCCTTCCTCAAAGTATGCACCCAAGTGCGGTGGTCTCCTTCCTAGATCACCAGCAAAGTAATTTTGTCTGAACGTGCCAAACTAGGGTTGTTAGAATGACTTGGGAAGTGCAATAGTGAAATGATACATAACACACATGCACACTATGTGCATAAATAAATAAAATATTAATAATTCGAATTACATGCAATGGTGTCAGAAGAAAATCATGTCTTGAGTAAATTATAGATTATGCCATCCTTATCTTGGATGTCGGGTTAATAATGTAAATGGAAGTATATATATATATGTCATGTAGTTATTGTATTGTGACAATAGTAATAAAGGTTATAAAGTACGGGTAAGACAAGAAATATATTATTAAAAGCCAATTACAGGTATGTCTGGACTTTGGAGTTGTCGATGTAGTGTTACATATTTTACGAGTATCTCATATATATAAGGTACCACAACCATGATTCCTGGTTTATCCCATAACGCGCCCATAGGTACTAATAGAAATATGAATCTAGATGAGCATAAGCTCTAGGTAAGTGGCCCTATAATACTGATGTAGTAATCATCCAAATTCTCGATGGTCAGATGCCCTACAATTACAGGTATGTCTGGACTTTGGAGTTGTCGATGTAGTGTTACATATTTTACGAGTATCTCATATATATAAGGTACCACAACCATGATTCCTGGTTTATCCCATAACGCGCCCATAGGTACTAATAGAAATATGAATCTAGATGAGCATAAGCTCTAGGTAAGTGGCCCTATAATACTGATGTAGTAATCATCCAAATTCTCGATGGTCAGATTCCTTAGTTTGGTTACGCAACCTCATAAAGTATACCTTCTAAAATATGTGTACAATTCTTTCTTCAAGTTTTCTTTTAACATCATGAATTTATTTCTTATAATAAAGATAGTGATTTTACAATTATCATGCAAAATACTAGGTGATTGAATTCATATCGATATTGTTTTCTTGTTATCATGGCATAGATATATTTGAAGATTAGACGAGAAATTTTTTTCTTAAAATACACATGCACTCTGTCAAGTCCAGATCACGGTCGATGGCAGCCAACCACCGTTGACGGCAGTCCACTGTCATCTATGACAGTGCACCACAATCACTAGGGCTTTCAACAAGCCTATCGATCGTGCCTCTGTGCCTCAACCCTGAGATAGTGTTGTTTTACTTATTTTTTCCTTTTTTTTGGATCATCAACGTATATTATATATATATATACATATGAAACATAAAATTGAATTTTATTAAACAATAATATGGTTGTATTTCATGCAAATATACACAGAAGAGGGATCAATTTTAATTGTTTCTTTGTGAACATGATGATGATCTTAAAAAATAAATGAGTAAAAATAGAATTTTTAACAAGATCAGAGGGTAATCACATGGAACTAAATAACATGGTCATAATCAAATATCAACGTGTTTCTACAAATTTTAATTTCTAATCCATCAAATTTCTATATGGATGAGATCAATAAAAACTAGGATTATTATCATATGAAATAATTAAAAAAAGAGAAAGCTAAAAAATTTCCTTGTGTCTACACATAAAAAAACGTGATTTCTAAATTCACATATAAATGCAACGAAAAGATTTAGACTTAAATAAGATTAAGGTCTAAGCATTTAAGAAAATAAGTGAATAGAAATAGAGATTTGGATCCACGTCGAAATAATTAAAGAGAGAGATTAGCACTTACCTCTATGATCTAAAGCCTTTTGAAATTGAACTAGAAACGTTGATCATCAATGCTTCCTTCTTTCGTTCCTCCTTTTCCTTAAGCCTTATTTTTTTCTCTAATCTCTATGCATGATGGTATTGGAGAGGGTCTAAGTAGTTAGACAAGAGTTGTTAGATATGATACAATTTGTTTAGGTATACTTAAATTTTCAAATCATAAGATTCTCAAATCAAATTAATTAATCATAATTACAGTCGACCTTTTGGGTCTATAGGAAGTGGGTCAATTTAGCATTAATAACCTATTAATGAGTTATATACGTGAAATATAATTCCTATAACAAAATAAAACATAAAATGAAACAAAAATAAATACTAGCATTTCGGACAGGGGCTTTACAATCCACGCCTCACATATGTTCCAATATGAGTCGTGCGTTGGATCATTCAAAGCTGAAGTTAGATGTGAACTTTTCCCTTGAGACGAAACTTGTTGCGATTTTGGAGCGGCAGTAGAAGAAGTTAGAGAACCGGTCAATTATATGTTCTAATTGCTTGGGACCAATATTCACGGGGATATGCTCCTTGGGAGCATGAAGACGATGTTCGGAAACAATAATATTACTTCTTTCTAGCTTGTATTTTTTTTTTTAAATTTCTAGTATGATTTTTTTAAGGTGGGTGATTGTAACGCCCCCGCCCAAAATGCTACTATTTATTTTGTTTTCCCTTTAGGAATTATATTTATGCATATCGCTCATTAATAGGTCATTAATGCTAAATTGACTTACTTTCCTATGGATTCAAAAGGTCAACAGTAATTTTGATTAATTAATTTTATTTGAGAATATTATGATTTGCAAATTTAAACCTATCTCAACAAACCCCATCACATGTAACAATCCCTACCTAAAAAGAAATAGGGATTTAGATCCGCATCTAAATAATTAACGAGCGGGATTAGCACTTGCCTAGATGATCTAAAATCCTTTGGAATTGAAATAGAAAAGTATAATTTGAAAGCTTCCTTCTTCTGTTCCTCCTTTCCCTCCAGTCTTCTTTGCTTTTCTATTTTCTATGTAGGATGGTTCTGAAAAAAAAACCCCCGCCCAAAATACTACTATTTATTTTGTTTTCCCTTTAGGAATTATATTTATGCATATCGCTCATTAATAGGTCATTAATGCTAAATTGACCCGCTTTCCTATGGATTCAAAAGGTCAACAGTAATTTTGATTAATTAATTTTATTTGAGAATATTATGATTTGCAAATTTAAACCTATCTCAACAAACCCCATCACATGTAACAATCCCTACCTATAAATTTTTTTTTCCAGAACCATCCTACATAGAAAATAGAAAAGCAAAGAAGACTGGAGGGAAAGGAGGAACAGAAGAAGGAAGCTTTCAAATTATACTTTTCTATTTCAATTCCAAAGGATTTTAGATCATCTAGGCAAGTGCTAATGCCGCTCGTTAATTATTTAGATGCGGATCTAAATCCCTATTTCTATTCACTTATTTTCTTGAATGCTTAGATCTTAATCTTATATACGTTTGTCTGTGCCAATTCTAAATATTTTCATTATTATTTATATTTGAATTTAGAAATCAAGTCTTTTGTGTGTAGGGGCAAGAATTTTTTTCCCTTTTCTCTTTTTTTAATTATTTCATATGATAATAATCCTAGTTATTATTGATCTCAACCGCATGAGAAGTTGATGAATTAGAAACTAAATTTGTTAGAAGCATATTGATATTTGATTATGCCCATACTATTTAGTTCCTTGTGATTACCATTTGATCTTGTTAAAAATTTGAATTTTACTCATTTATTTCTAAGATCATAATGTTAAAAAAAGAAACAATTGAAATTGATCCCCCTTCTATATTTTGGTTTTGATTTTTGAGGAAGGCCATCTATTGGATGTATGAAAAAATTTTTCTGTATCATTTCATGTTTTTAGAAGTTTGGTTGTTGAAAGTTTGGTCAGCTGTATGTCATGCAGTATTTCTGGTAACCCAATTCTAACTAATAATTGGCCGAGCAATTAGATCTAAAAAAATATATGGTCAGAGAATATCTACTTTTTTACCTTCTTGATATGTTTACCCGTTGGAGTATTGACTGCACTGCAGTCATCGTCAACTCACCCTTTCAAAACATCTAGTATGTTCTCTCCTTTCCCGTAAGCAAGGTGGAAAATGGATGGAGTATTGACTTCTAATAAGTCTTCTCATGTTCTTTTGAACAAAATTTTGTCGCTCCTTGGTTGATAATCGCCCCTAATTAGTGAGAACGCTCCCACCAATTATATATATGATCAATCCATTACTCAAGACAAACTATTGGTCCTTCCAAGGTCTTTATTAAAGAAGTTATCTATATTACGTTATTGCATCTGGTTTAAGTTGTTGAACAGTGGCCAGAATCATTGCATATTATGATTGAGTTTTACTTTTGAAGTTTATTGTAAGGTGTCAGTGCATCTGATGTCATTTTCTAGTTTGATCTTAGAGTTGTACAAGTGGAAAACCGGCGCAATACTTTGTAATATTAGAATGTATATATTATGGAGAAGGTGGAGTTTTTGTTATCTATTTTCTATTTTCTTTTTTCTAAGGTTAGTACTTATAAGGCATATTCTGATATTATGAAAGTCCCAATTTTTTCCTATTTTTGATTTTTTTTTTTTGTTTTTCTAAATTGAAATTTTCTTTCCCTCTTACTTAGTAATATACTAAGGTTATTTGTAGAAGACATAAAAAGATTATTTGTAAAAGATATAAAAGAAAAATATAAATAAATTAAAATTAAGTTAATTTTAAATGATTCTCCTTCTTTTAGAGGATGTTTGGTTGGTTGAAAATAGAGCTGCATATAACAACTATAGTAGTTAATTATTTTTGTTAATTTGACTTCAAAGTTTTTTACCACTTATCACTCATAATTTTGGTCATTACTTTCGTATTGAACAAACATATTTAAAGAATATTTAAAGTTTAATTATATTTATTAAAACAAAGATAGGAAAATATATATTGGTCATATAGATCAAAATTAGAAATATGAATTTAAAATTAACTTGTGTACTGTTTTCAAATATATATAAACTATAATATGTTACAAACATTAATTAAAATCAAAGAATACCTGGGGAAAGAGGATAAATAGGAAGATGAAGATGTAGGAAGTAACTACCCCCATCCTCCTTGTAACTAATTCCATTTTTATCTCAATCTTTTTCTTTTGCTGCTTGGATTTAACTTTTCCACCACACCACCCCCCCTCCCCCCCCCCCCCCAAAAAAAAAAAAACCACCACCAACACCAAAAAATATAGAAGTAGTATACTGAGTATAATGATAAATGAGTTGCATGAATAATTAGAATAATTTGAGAGGTATAAGCTTATGTGAATGCCCACTGGCCATTCTTAAAAGTTACTTGATTGCTTCCCTTCATGTCCTTTTTTCCTGATTCATTCCTTGCTGTAATCTAGTCACCACAGTGGGAGGTCGGGGTTACTAATGAGATCTAGATGTTCTGTTTACAAGCCTTCTTATCTGGAATTATGCTCCATATCTAACTAATTTTAATGGAGGAAAAAATTAAGGATCATCACACTAAAACAGTTTTTCAGCATGCATTTGCCTTTAGGGTAAATTTCAACCACCAAACCCTGACACCAGCCCACTAAAGTGTTAAGCTCATCAAAAAGCTTCAGTCATATTAAATTTTGCTCCAAATTTGACCTCAGTACTTTAGATTTTTGGTCTTGAGGGTTTTGAATTGTTTGTCTTCTCCGAAAAATGAATGAGAATTTTCTGATAAATTATTATTTTTGTCGAAAGTAAAGTTAATTTTCTTTGATTTTATTTCTCCTAAATGTGAGGATATAGTCTAGAAATTGTTTATTCCTCCCCAAATTCTTCTTACAAATTCAAATGAAAATTTACTGATAAATTATTATTTTTGCTGAAAGTAGAGTTAAATTTCTCTTGATTTTATCTTTATCCTCCTAGATTTAGCATATAATATAGAAATTTCGGTTCAACAATAAACTTTGCGAACTATTATATAGGCTTACTAAGATTATTAGGCGAATTTTTACAGCTTTCATGAACAAAATCTAAGATCTAGACTTTCAGTTTTTACACTCTGTAATTGCTTCTTTTTGTTTTGTACCTTTCAGAAGTCACAAGTTAAAGATACTTTTAATGGTTGATCCTTTTGGGTTTTAAACTCATTTAGGGTTTTGATCTATTTCTTTTGGAGTATATCGAGTAATATGCATTCTTCCTGCTCTTAGCAAGAGAGGACACATTTATTTCTCTCTTTTGTGAGAACAAATGATAAGATGAAATAATCAATCCTAAAGCAAACCCTTTAATTTGTAAGAACTAACTATAGGTGCAGGACAGCCTTCCTTTGATGTTTATTATTTCAGAAATTCAGGAAAGTAAGAACTGTGATAGTTCAAGGTTTTGTGACAAGTTTAATAGTTAACAGGGGTATGCCGCAAAGTAGGTGTTCGCAACAGAATTTCTTTGCTTTCCTTCCATTGAATTAACTTAAATTACAACGAAAGTGAACAAGAAAAAGAAAGAACAAACGAGAGGATTTTATATCTCAATCGCTCTCTTTTACAAAATAGTGTGGGATCTGTGTGGCGATGGGATCTATCGATGTAGTTCTTTTGGACGATCTGACGATGAACTCTTCTCTTGAAGATGGCGGCCGATTGTAGAACTGATCTCTTCTGGTCTTGATTCGTTCAAGGCTCTATGCGTAAGTCGAACTTCTCCAAAACTCCAGAAAAAAATCCTTAGGGCTTCCTCAAGAGGGTATTTATAGCGTTAGTATGATATGAGAGTTTCTATCTAAATAGAATTTGTACTCATCAAGAATTCCAATCAAATATCTTAGTTTTGATTTAAATCTCTTGAATTAGAGTTCTGATCGGACTTAATTTGGGTACTTGGATAAGCCCAAATCATAATCTCAATCAATTTGAGATTCTGGTTATCTGCTCACGCGGAGTTAAACTCATCAAAACACAGAGTTAAGAAACCAGAATGCGGAGCTATTGATTAGCTCCGCGTTTTGTTCAAACGCGAGGCTAAAATAGCCAAACGCGGAGCTGCGGAGTTAGCTCCGCGTTCTGTTGTGGAAAATCCTATTTACTTAGAAATTTTCACTGCCAACAGAACCCTATCCAAAGTTTTCAAAATGGCTTAGAATTTAGCAAATTTTGAAATACTTTGGATACTTAAACTGAAACGCAGAGTTAGAATACCAAGTCATCTTCGCGTTTTGTTCACTTGCGCGGAGCTAATAGATAGTTTCGCGTTTTAGTGAGTAACTGCTCAGTAATTGCTCAGTAATTGCTCAGTAATTACTCCGAACCTTGTGCCGAATACCAAGGGGCGGGTTCTTTCATTTAAATAGAGTTTCTAAATCTTCTTCCTCGCCTTATTCGAAGAATCCAAAAATCCAGAGCTCAGGCGACCGGGCGACTCATGTGAACGAGCGGTCTTCGTCCGGACTTTGTTCGATTTTCCATAGATTTTCATCATTGGAATGCCATCTAAGAAGAGTACGGCATCGCGCGTCTCCTCACCATTGGCGGCCGGTGCTAGCAGCGGCAGCAGCGGCCGAAGGAGCGGACACAGCGGCAAACCAGTTCATGCCGCGTCCATTGGAGGTAAAAAAATCTCAGCTTTTGGACTCCTTAGAACAAGTTTGGATTGTTTTGGCTCGGTTTTAACCGACCAGTCATTTTTGTACCGGCGAGATCGCCGTTTTCCGACCGTAAGGCTTGGAGAAGAAGGAGAAGACGAAGAAGACCTCTGTTCTTCTATTACGCGAAGCTATCGTGTCATCCTCGCGTTTGAAACGCAAGGCTATTTTGACTGGCTGTCGCGTTTCAGCGCGAGGCTATTTTCTCAGCTTCGCGTTTCAGCGCGAGGCTATTTCCTCAGCTGCGCGCAGAGTATTTTTAGCTCCGCGTTTTTATACTTAGAAGATTTTTCGAGTTTTGTAAAACTTTTTTCTAACTCTTGATTCTTCTTCTGCAGTGGGGTATTCGGACTAGATCCTTTTTGAAGAGGAGTGCATGTGGCTCTGCCAATCTGGTGACTTGTTGATATTTCTACCCAGCATGGAGCGTAGCTATTCTCTGATATATCTTCAATGACTAGCCATGCACCGATCTTCATCAGCAAAAGAACTCTAAGGAAGCCAGAAGCATATGCTTTACAATATAGTTGCAGGTTTTAAGCTCTGGCTCCAAAAGGTAAACTTTTGAAGGAGTTACAAGAACTCTGCGGCAGCTCATTAAGTTTTCTTGAGGACCATTTCTGTTAGATGACAATCTCTGTCGCTTTTCAAATCGATAGAGATGATCATCTAAGGGCTTATAGCATGTCGAATTCAACTTGTGCCTCTTCATTAGGATTCTTGTAGCAGTATTTTCAGATGATCCACTAAGAATTTTAAACAGATCATAGTTAACATTTGCAGAGGAGATCTTTTGCATGTGAACCAGGCACCTCGTCAGCGGTTAACCCAACAACTCGCAACAAATGATGACGACTTGCGCCGGCAAGCTCAACACTCCGTGGAGGAGACTCGTCGTCGAGTTATTGATGAATCGACGAATATGTTTAAAGCTTTTGGGAGAGTTATAACTCCCTCTACTTTTGTAATCTTTTACTTTATGAATAAAGATAACTCTTTTGACTCTTTTATCTGTTGGCTTCAAAATTTGCTTGCTCAACAAATAGATGGTTCAGAGTTTTGGTAAAACAATTCAAGGCTCTTCTGAATAACTTAGACTGTTAATACCGACCGGGTTACAATTATTAACCTCGGTAAAGCCCATTAAATAGAGCTAAGTGATAGTTTGGTGAAGGCGTTTAACTACTTACCCCAGGATGATCGGGTAAGGATTATTTAATTTAGACAGAGGCGTCTAATTGCACATGCCTTAGTTTGATGGAGGCAGTTCAAGGCTCTCATGCGTAACTTGAACTGCACATGCCAAGATGATCGTTGTTATAACCATCAGATTTCGGCAGAGACGCCTAATTACACATGCCAAGTCGAAGCCTCTCGTAGCTAAGATATCAAGTTATTTTCGCGTTTTGCATAGTTGTGCGAAGCTAATAGCTCCGCGTTTCCCATCACCATGCGAAGCTAGTAGCTTCGCATTTCAGAGAGCAACTGATCAGTAATCGCTCCGATTCTCGCACCGAATACCAAGAGGCGGGTTTTTTCATTTAAATAGAGTTTTAACTCTTTTTTCTTCACTCATCTGAAGAATTTGAAGAAATCAAGAACTTCAGGCGACCGGCGATTCAGGCGATTTCAGGCGACCTGTTCAATTTCGACCGAATTTCCGTCGATTTCACTAACATTTCTCGAAAATCAATGGCACCCAAGACTCGCGCTTCCTCTCGCGCATCCTCACCGTCGGTGGCCTGCGCAAGCAGCGGCGGCAGCGGCCGCAGCGGCGAGCTAGTCCACGTCGCGCCTATCGGAGGTAAGAACCTCGTTTTTGGGGCTTTTTAGAATATTTTTAGAGTGATTTGGCTCGGTTTTGACCGCCCAATTATCTCTTTCGCCGGCGAAATTGCCGTACTCGGGCCGAATGGCTTGGAGAGGAAGGAGAAGACTTCTGGTCTTCCTCCACGCGAAGCTATCCCGTTATCTTCGCGTTTTGAAATGCGAAGTTAGTTTTGCTAACTGTCGCGTTCTTACGCGAGTTTACAGATTTAGCTTCGCGTTTATTCTCGCGGAATTATCAATTTAGCTACGCAGAGTCATCAACTTAGGTTCGTGTGGAGTTTCTTTAGCTTCGCGTTTTTTTACAAAAACGCGAGGCTATCTCCTTATTTTCGCGCGTGTCACGCCCCGCTCCCGATATACGGTATACAAGCACGTGTAACAGGTACCGACAACATATTCAGTTTGAATATGCTAAAGCCTCAATAAATTTGCCACAATAAAACTCAGTAATTACGATAGAAAAATTCAACGAAAGTTTGACTTTTCATTTATTGGAATGAAGTTTAGATACAATTGAAACAAAATATAATAAAATTAAATAAAAGGAAGAAGGGAATTTTTAATCCGTTATGGAGCTTCAATATGATGTTTAAAGTACACCAGATTCTGCATCAGTTTTGGCGTGTCCATCGGTAAATCTGGGCATGCACACCCAGATCGTCAGATTGCGGCCAAAATAAAAACGCAGAAAGAATATGAAATATAGCAGTTATATCCAAACATAATAATAACACAAGTTTTAGAAAATATAGAATGAGATGTCTATAATAATGATGTCAATTAATTTAGATTATCTTAATATCATTTTAACGAAGTCAATTTTATAACAGAGGTATTTTTGTCTAGAATGTCATATAATTGGAAAAGCTAATTGATGGGATACCACTGTTTCGATTGTTTCCTGTGCAGACCCAGGAAATGGTCACAGGATTGTCCGGTGCTGAGTCGGACCTGCCGTCAGGCAAACAGGAATTATAATCAGGTATGATCCAGCAAATCATCACGCACCCATGGTGTGCGAAATATTTAGTTGTACAACTTAACAAGTTTACAACCGAAACAGAGTATATTTCCATCATTAAGTTTCTCCCCCAACCCAGTGTCATTTAAATATAGTACATGCATGTCTAAATTCTGGTTTTCATAACTTGTATATTGAATTTCGGGTACAATATTTCAATTAGATTTTGTTAATTTGTTAACAAAATGATTTATAGAGTCCGTTCAGTTTATACTTTATTCAATAAATCACAATTAGTTATATCCAAGAGTTACTGATTTGAGATATCATACAGATATCGGCCAGGCCAGTGTATGAATGCTGGGAGGTTTTTCGTGCATTGCACGTTCCTTAATTAGAGAACCAGCATACAAAATTTTTCTAGACACCGATATAGAATGATATCACAAACAGTATGTTTTCACGATTATAGCCTTTTTCATGATTTATTAAAAACCTAACTACATGCTGTAATTTAACAAGTAATCATTTAATTTCTAACATCATAAAGAAATAACAGTTATGTCAGTGATTGCACTTGTAATAACACATTTAGCTTCTACAAATTAAATTCTAACAATATAAAGAAATAGTATTTGTAATAACAAATTTAGATGATATAATTGAAGTAATATTTGTATAAGAAAAATTAGCATGTTTAGTGAGTTAAAAAAAAACTCACCTGGATTTTGTTTCCCGATGTCGCTCAATGGAGTAATCCTTCTCCAGTGAAGTGGTGGCGGCTCTAGCGGTGGCTCCTGCGGTGATTTTGAAGGTGGCTCGGGTGAGATGAGAGAGAGAAAGATTAGAATGTTAGAGAATGATTTTTAGAATGAGTAGAATGTGTTTTGATTTAGGGGTTTATATATGATTGGATTTAGGAGTTACAGAATGTGAAGAGTTTAGGGAGTTATAAAATCTAAAAGGTTTGAGGAGTTATAGAATTTAGAGAGTTAAAAGAATTAAATTTTGGAGGTTTAATGTAGATAATTCATGGAGAAGATGAAAGGATGGGAGTTAGAGAAATAAAAAATGTAAGAGTTAAAGAAAAAATGAAATGTTATATTTATTATTTGTTTATTTTTTTAAAATTATTTTTAGCTATAAAAGATGAAGGGTTATTACATTCTACCCCCCTTAGAAAAATAATTTCGTCCTCGAAATTAAATAAAGTAAAGTAGAAAAATATTGTCTATTTATTTTTGAATTCATATTAAAAAAAAATATTTTCTTTTTTTTTTACTCATGATCAACAGGCCACTTTGTTCTTTTTTTTTTTTTTTTTTTTAAGGACGACTGCTCAACAATCTCGCTAATTAAGCTTGAGGTTGATCTACGGAATAGGCAATCATTTTTTTTTAAGAAAAAAATGGAAATAAATGAAGAGTTATGGAAAATATAATTATAAAATAAATGGTAAATATTTAATCCATATTTAGGATGTAATTTATTTTAGACATTGAAAAATTTGGACACGGATTTAAAATAGGTGGGTCATCAATTAGGATAAATAAGAGATGCTGAAATAGTCAATAGATTGGGACATTAGAAATTTTAAAGAAAATTATTATATAAATGTGGCAAAAATTTATATCAGGATCCAAATCAATTCAAGTCACATAAACTGATTTGAGAAACTTGGGCTCTGATACCACTAAAATACCTATCACGCCCCGCTCCCGATATACGGTATACAAGCACGTGTAACAGGTACCGGCAACATATTCAGTTTGAATATGCTAAAGCCTCAATAAATTTGCCACAATAAAACTCAGTAATTACGATAGAAAAATTCAACAAAAGTTTGACTTTTCATTTATTGGAATGAAGTTTAGATACAATTGAAACAAAATATAATAAAATTAAATAAAAGGAAGAAGGGAATCTCTAATCCGTTATGGAGCTTCAATATGATGTTTAAAGTACACCAGATTCTGCGTCAGTTTTGGCGTGTCCATCGGTAAATCTGGACATGCACACCCAGGTCGTCAGATTGTGACCAAAATAAAAACGCAGAAAAAATATGAAATATAGCAGTTATATCCAAACATAATAATAACACAAGTTTTAGAAAATATAGAATGAGATGTCTGTAATAATGATGTCAATTAATTTAGATTATCTTAATGTCATTTTAACGAAGTCAATTTTATAACAGAGGTATTTTTGTCTAGGATGTCATGTAATTGGAAAAGCTAATTGATGGGATACCACTGTTTCGATTGTTTCCTGTGCAGACCCAGGAAATGGTCACAGGATTGTCCGGTGCTGAGTCGGACCTACCGTCAGGCAAACAGGAATTATAATCAGGTATGATCCAGCAAATCATCACGCATCCATGGTGTGCGAAATATTCAGTTGTACAACTTAACAAGTTTATAACCAAAACAGAGTAATTTCCATCATTCAGTTTCTCCCCCAACCCAGTGTCATTTAAATATAGTACATGCATGTCTAAAATCTAGTTTTCATAACTTGTATATTGAATTTCGGGTACAATATTTCAATTAGATTTTGTTAATTTGTTAACAAAATGATTTATAGAGTCCGTTCAGTTTATACTTTATTCAATAAATCACAATTAGTTATATCCAAGAGTTACTCATTTGAGACATCATACAGATATCGGCCAGGCCAGTGTATGAATGCTGGGAGGTTTTCCGTGCATTGCACGTTCTTTAATTAGAGAACCAGCATGCAAAACTTTTCTAGACACCGATATAGAATGATATCACAAACAGTATGTTTCCACGATTATAACCTTTTTCATGATTTATTAAAAACCTAACTACATGCTGTAATTTAACAAGAATCATTTAATTTCTAACATCATAAAGAAATAACAGATATGTCAATGATTGCACTTGTAATAACACATTTAGTTTCTACAAATTAAATTCTAATAATATAAAGAAATAGTATTTGTAATAATAAATTTAGATGATATAATTGAAGTAATATTTCTATAAGAAAAATTAGCATGTTTAGTGAGTCCAAAAAGAACTCACCTGGATTTTGTTTTCCGATGTCGCTCAATGGAGTAATCCTTCTCCGGTGAAGTGGTGGCGGCTCTAGCGGTGGCTCCTGCGGTGATTTTGAAGGTGGCTCGAGTGAGATGAGAGAGAGAGATTAGAATGTTAGAGAATGATTTTTAGAATGAGTGGAATGTGTTTTGATTTAGGGGTTTATATATGATTGGATTTAGGAGTTACAGAATGTGAAGAGTTTAGGGAGTTATAGAATCTAAAAGGTTTGAGGAGTTATAGAATTTAGAGAGTTAAAAGAATTAAATTTTGGAGGTTTAATGTAGATAATTCATGGAGAAGATGAAATGATGGGAGTTAGAGAAATAAAAAGTGTAAGAGTTAAAGAAAAAAATGAAATGTTATATTTATTATTTGTTTATTTTTTTAAAATTATTTTTAGCTATAAAAGATGAAGAGTTATTACAGCGCGGAGTTATTTTTAGCTCTGCGTTTCTATACTTAGAAATTTTTTCGTAAAGCTTTTCTAATTCTTGGTTCTTTTCTTGCAGTTGGCTACTCAGCGGATGCACTCTCCCAAGGACATCACTTCGGCCATGGCGGGGGTGCAGACTTAGTGACCTAGTTTCGCTTCACCACTGTTCTTGCTGCCTACAAGCCAGGTTTGAGAGAGCGCAGGGAAAAGCTGATCAGATATAGCCCTGCTACCGCACGGGAAATTATAACAGATGCTCCCTTTGAAGCCACGAACCGGGGGGCGTTGGAGAAACCGGCGTTCCTCTTTGGAGATGCTATAGCGCACTCAGATGAAATTCTCTTTGAAGAAGAGAGTAAGTGGCTGTACCAGGTCGGGGATCTGCTCATGTTTCTGCCTGACATGGAGCGTAGCTACCCCTTGGTGTATCTTCAGAGGCTATCTTCCCACCGCGAGTTAGAATTTGAGCTAACTCGTGAGTATGATGGTGTTGCGACCGGCAAGTTCGGCGCGAATGGGGCTTTTCAAGACGGTCCCCCCAGATGTATTACGGGGCTCCTCCCAGGCAGAGTCACTAAAGAGCATCCTGTTGGTGAAGTTCCCATTCGTGCTAAGACCTCCCTTAGTGAATTCTTGACCAAGGGTGGACAGTATCCCGCCAAAGATTTCAGAATGTCCGGATGGGTCCATTCCTTGGGCAACATGTGGTGGTTCAGACTTGTCAAACACATACTTGATACCCATGAACAGACCCTGAAGGAAATTGGCTTATACAAAGCCATTAGAAACGTCCAGTTCGGCTTGCCCCAAAGTTCGTCCATTTGTTCAGCCTGCTGGATATGTATAACCCCGAAACCAGCACCTTCTTTACACCAGTGGGTGAGTTGGGATTCGCTTTCCACGAGATGTTTGAAGTGTCGGGGTTATCAATGGGCGAAGTCTCTTATGAGGAGTATATCCCCACCGCCGAAGAATTGAAGATGCTAGAAGCGGGGGATGAGCACATCTATCAAACCTATTGGGAAATGATGTGCCACTATCACATTTGCGCTGACTTGGCCGGGGTGAGGAACCAGGGAGTTGGCTATAAGAAGTGGGCTGACTACCTCTTTTTTAATTTGAAGGAGAGTCTCCCAATGGTTCGGGGACGCCCACCCGTAAGTGTTGAAGAGATAAAGGAGCGTATCTCCAAGCTGGAAGCTACAACTTATACAACTGACTCCAATGAAGGAGGATTCAGTCCTGATACTATTTTCCAAAGCTTCCACTACCAAGCACACTTTCCAATTTCAGATAGAGCTCTGCTTGCGGGATTCCTGATACTTTGGTTAAAAAGATGCGTTGTTCCTTCACTACCTAAGGAGGCCATCGCAAAGAACGTCGTCTATACTGCCTTTTTATTGGCTTATGGGCGACTGTTCGGGCTATTACCAGCAATTGTTGCCAACCTCCAAAGTGGACTCTGGGCCCTCTGCAACAGCTTTATGCCAGCAGAGAAGAACAAAGGCAAAGCTGGAAAGGGTAAAGCGGCCAAAGAAGCTGCTATGGTGAAGACACCGAACCCAAGGGTAGAGATGCTCTACACATACTTAATGGCGTGGCTAGTCATGCATTGCCCGTCTTTGATGAGTGCCGCGTATTATAATCAATTGACAAGTTGTTCTTCGTAGAGAAGTATGAGCGCTCTATCTGATAGAGCAATTATATGTCTCAAATCCGCATGACACTCCGTCATCATCAAAACTACGAGATTTTCCGCTGCTTCCCAGATTTTCCTGGAGGAGAGTATGGATCTAAGTTTAAAGATATTTTGGGAGCAAACAAGTTCATCAACTTATCTTCAGGTGCTTTCTGGTGGTTATTGAATATTCGCCCCGGATACTTGGTGTACATGCAAGACACTATGTGCTACATAGAGCCGTATATCCCGCGTAGATTTGCTCGTCAATTTGGATATACGCAGCTTTATGTAGGAAATCCAAATAAAGGGTTGGAGTACGAGGGGAATCTGTACGGAGGGGCACGGGGCTGGTTCCATTTTGTTGCTGGAGGAACCGAAGCAGAATTTATGCTACCCCTGAAATCGCCAGAGCTAAGCATGGTGTTAAGCTTCTGTACCTGGTACAGTGTTACTAATGCTGAAGTACCTAACTTCTTTATCAACCATAACTGTTGTAAGGAGATTGAAGCCTTCTACTCTTACCGTAGAGGGGCAAAAAGTGTCCGAGTGAAAGGAATGGATGAATTCCTTGGTACCGCGGCGGATCCATCAGATGCGGGCAATTCTGATAATAATAATAATGATAATGATGACAACGATGATGTTGATGTTGGAGGTGCTCTTCAACACTTGGCTCCCGCTCCCGGAGTCCAGCCATCAAACGCCGGAGAGCCTTAAGAGAAGGACCTGCCAAGAAGAAGAAGAAATTGGCCGGGGAGACGCTAGTAATCCCCCACAAGGCAGCATTCCAATTTGCAACGGATCTGCTTGCCTCTACTCTGCTGTCAACATCAGCCGAGGAGAGTAGACCCGTTGAAGTCTCAGATACTACTGAGGTTCCGGCTCCCCCAACCGCGGAATCCGTCGAACATACCGCGACAGAACCTCTGGGTAGCGAAACGGGTGCGCTTCTGGAAACAGCGACGGCTCCTCCTTTAAGTCCGACCACTGGACTTGTATCCCCTGGTATGGTTTTTATATTCTATATTCTTTTCATTTTATTATTATATGTAACACTCTTTGTTTGCTTTTTGAAATGCAGGCAGTCAACTCCACTCGCCGATGCATTCGACTATCAGGGGGAGTCTGAGGAATTGGTGGATTACTCGGGCACCACCGGTTCGGTGGGAGGTCTCGGTAGTTCAGCAAATGAGTTCGATGCCGATTACTTCACGCCGGCCACATGCTCAGTTCCTTCATCGATTCCTCCCATTGATGAACTAGGGAGTGATGACAGAACAAAAGTTGTCATTGCGGCCGCAGCAAGAGAGGCTCCCCCATCCCCAGGTCTGCCATCTCCGACACCAATGGTCTGCTCCGAGGAAACTTTTCCAGTAGCAGGTGGCATGCCTTCTGCTCCTCAGCCGGCGGTATTTATTTCCTCTACTATTATGGCTGTTGAGACACTGGTGATTCCTCCAGCTCCAAGTCATCCTCCAACAGGAGATGAAGAACATCTGAAGTTCTCTTTTGAAGCCACTTCTGCCACAGGAGGAGCTTCGGGTGAAAATACTCCATATTCTATCCCTGCTGATGGTGCTACTCGAATGATCTGTACCAGTGATACTTCTCCTCGGGTTCCCAGTTCTGCCAAGTCCATATTGGCTTTACTGGCTCCGCATGTAATGAGTCTGGTACAGGGACGGACTTCTTCTTCCTCGACTCCAATGGATGCCACTCTTCCCCCGACAACATCTTCCTTAGTACTGCCTGCTTTAAACACAGACACTGTGGACCCTCTCGAAGAATTCTTCAACCACAGTGTAAATGACTTTTTGCGGCTACTAAGGAGGTGTATTGGAATGATCCTGGATGGAAGAGATTTCTTTAATCTTGGACGTCCAATGTTGTCCAGCTATCTGGATAATATTGAAAGGATTGGGGGACGTGACCGAGCTGCTCTCTGCCGGGCCCGCCTTGAAGCTTTGGAAGATCAGGTGAACACGCTAAACACGGTTTGCCAAGCGGATGTGGAAGCGATCACTGAGATCGAGTCGGCGCAGCTACGGGCAGAGTTGGTGGCTCGTCAAGGGGAACTAAGGCGCCAAGAGGAAGTCTGGTCTCGGGAGTTGGCAGAACTACGAGCCAGTCAGGAATCAATCCTCAGGGGGTTAGAGATAGTGGACTTCGAGATTGAGGGGAGTCAGGCCGCCATCCTTAGAGCCAGAGAGACTATCGCTAAGACTCGAGCTATTCTAGAAGCCAACGAGTTTCGGTTAGGGGAATACATTAAAAAACGGGAAGAGCTGATCCTTCAACAAGGACAGCTCGAACAAGAAGGTATAATAAGAAGCCGTACTATTGGAGAATCTCGTCAGCGGTTGGCCCAGCAACTGGCAATAAACGATGATGATTTACGTCGGCAGGCTCAACACTCCGTGGAGGAGACTCGTCGTCGAGTAATTGACGAGACGATGAATAAATTGAGACTTCTAGGAGATCCATAACTTTCTTTCATTCTATTTTTTTATTCTTTTTGTAATAAGAACTTGTAATAGAAGAGAGAGCTTTACTGATTCTTTGAATTCTTTTGTAACTTCATTCTTTTTGATTGATGAATAAAGGAAATCTTTTGATTCTCTTATCTGTTGGCGAGAAAATCTATTTGCACAACAAATAACTTGTCATCAAAATAGTTCATTTGTTTAGGTAAAACAGTCCAAGGCTCATCTGCGTAACTTAGACTGCTAATACCGAGGTGATCGGGTCAGGATCACCAGATTTCGGCAGAGGCGCTAATTGCACATGCCTAGTGTTTGATTGGAGGCGGTTCAAGGCTCTCATGCGTAACTTGAACTGCACGTACCAAGATGATTGGGTCAGGATCACCAGATTTCGGCAGAGGCACCTAATTGCGCATGTCTAGAGTTTGATTGGAGGCGGTTCAAGGCTCTCATGCGTAACTTGAACTGCACATACCAAGATGATCGGGTCAGGATCACCAGATTTCGGCAGAGGCGCCTAATTTCGCATGCCTAGAGTTTGATTGGAGGCGGTTTAAGGCTCTCATGCGTAACTTGAACTTCACATACCAAGATGATCGGGTCAGGATTACCAGATTTCGGCAGAGGCGCCTAATTGCACATGCCTAGTCCAAGTACTCATCTGCGTAACTTGAACTGGTTGATGGTTATACTCCTAGGGATCTGAACCAGATGTGACAGTTACTCTGTCATCATTCTGGTTTATTTTAAGCGTAGTATTTCTTCAGAAATTTGCCGTTGATCGGCATCATCATCCTATCGCCATTCTGGTTCATCAAGCGATAGGCTCCACTAGAGTATACCGTCTCCACAATAAACGGTCCTTCCCACTTAGTTTCAAATTTACCCTTAGTCTTGTGGGTTAGAATCATTGGCCTCTTAATAGCCAGGACCAAGTCTCCTTATTTAAAGGTCCTTGGTTTAACGTTTTTATTGAACGTTTACGAGATTCGGGCTTGATACAACTCAATTTGTTGTTGAGCCCTGAGACATTTTTCATTTAACGCCTCTAGTTCTTGCAATCTTTGTTGATGGTGCTCTTCTGTCGTCATCTTTGTGGCTAAGACCACTCTTAACGATTGTATTTGGATTTCAAGAGGCAAGACGGCCTCACTTCCATAAACTAAGGAGAGCGGGGTAGTTTTTGTTGGAGTGCGAATGGTGGTGCGATAAGCTCACAAACACTCTCCTAACTTTTCATCCCAGTCTCGTTTGTTGGAAGAAACGAATTTCCGAAGGAGTTTAATGATTGTCTTGTTGAAAGTTTCGGCTAATCCATTTGCCGCGGGGTTATATGGCGTTGAAGCAATATCTTTGATTCTGAATTTATCACAGAATCTTGAGAATCCCTGGCTGATGAATTGCGGTCCATTATCATGAATGATCCATCGGGGGATGCCAAAACGGTAAATGACATGATGCTTAATGAACTTAATCACATCTGTCGTTTTCACCTCTCTCATGGGCATGGCTTCGGCCCATCTTGAAAAATAATCGGTTATTGCAAGAATAAACCGATGTCCTCTGGATGACGGGGGAGTTATTGGCCCCACAATATCCATCCCCATGCCTCAAACGGCCGACTAGCAACGATATTGTGCAAGTATTTTGGGGGCTGATGAATAAAATTGGCATGTATGACATCGTTTAGCGTATGCTATTGCCTCTGTAATCATCTTCGGCCAGTAGTATCCCAGCCTTATGCGATTTTCGAGTTTTGGACCGGGCTGATGAGCTCCACACACTCCATTATGTGTTTCTCTCAGCATTTCATCTGCTTCTGCATTTGATATGCAGCGTAGCAGCAGACCATCACTTGACTTTCTATATAAAGTTTGAAGTGTACGATCAAAGTAAAATCTCGGGGCCTTCCTCTTTATCGAGGCGGCTTCCTTTGGATCCTCTGGTAGTATTCCATATAGGGCGTAATCTATTAATGGAAATCGCCAATCACGGGGTTCCAGTATTAAGCCTGTCTGGCACACCTCTTTGGTTTGGAATATCGTATCTGGGTGGAGGAGTTCTCTGCTACCAATAGTGACGCTTTTCGCTTCACCTGGCGGGATCGCCAATGTTGTAGCAGTGCGGCAAGAGCATCTGCATCGACATTCTCATTCCGAGATATATGATAGATATAAAACTGTTCAAAATATCCTGCTAGCTGATGATAGGGGATGAGAGCTTCATGTCTGACTTCATGCTCACCCGTCATCTGGTTGACGATGAGCTTAGAGTCTCCATATGCCTCTAGATAGTTCACCCCCAGTTGCAGAGCTATTTTTAAGCCTATAATGAGCGCGTTGTATTTCGTCACATTATTCGTGCACGGTTCTGTTAATGAGTAACCGTTAGGCAGTATTTGTTTATGCGGGGATATCAGCACAACCCCTACTCCAGCAGCGGACCGTCTAGCAGCACCATCAAAGAACATCTGCCATGGTTGTTCTCTGCTAGTTGTGTTTACCTCCAACGTCTGTTTAGAGTTAGACCGAATAAGATGGTCTGCAAGAAAATCGGCGATCGCCTGTTCCTTCATTGCCTTTTGAGGAACGAAGTGTATATCATACGGCGATAGCAATAATGCCCATTTTGCCAATCGGCCGTTTAAGGATCCCGATTTTGTCATCAGGATTTTCAAGGGGTTAACCCGTGATATGACATGAATTGTTTGTCCTGAAAGGTAGTGTCATATTTTCTGAACAGCGAACACTAGAGCTAAACATTCTTTTTCAATCGGGGTATACCGATGCTCGGCTCCGATCATTGTCCTGCTTAAGTAATAAAGGGCGTGTTTATGGCCGTGCTCATTATATTGAGCAAGTAATGCTCCTAAAGTATCATCCATGGCCCTTACATATATAAGAAATGGCTGTCCAGGGACCGGTGCCATCAGAACAGGAGGCTTCGTGAGATATTTTTTGAGATCGTCAAATGCCTGTTGACATGCCTCATCCTATACGAAACTAACTCCCTTTTTCATAAGTTTGGAGAATGGCTGGCATCGTCCAGATAGGTTAGAAATAAAGCGCCGGATATAGGCGAGTTTTCCTTATAACCCCTTTAACTCTTTAAGATTGCGGGGAGGCGGCATCTCGTTGATCGCTTTTACTTTTTCAGGATCAAGGAAAATTCCTTCTGAGGTAACTATGAATCCAAGGAATTTCCCGCTGGACATCCCCATGAAAGACTTAGCAGGATTCATTTTCAAGTGATGTTTTCGCATAAGGTCGAAGACTGTCCTTAAGTCATGCAGATGATCCTCTTTGTTCTTGCTTTTGACCGCTAAGTCATCCATATAGCATTCTACCGTTTTGCGCAGGTGTTCTTTGAATATGACGCTCATCGCTCGTTGGTAAGTGGCACCGACGTTCTTTAATCCAAAAGGCATTACCGTATAACAGTATACCCCTAGCGGCGTTCTGAAAGCTGTATGCTTTTCATCATCCGGGTGCATTTTAATCTGGTTATAGCCTGAGAAGCCATCCATAAAGGACATCCTCTCATAACCGCAGGTGTTATCAATCATCATATCGGTGATTGGGAGTGGAAATTCATCCTTAGGGCATGAAACATTTAGATCACGAAAGTCGATGCATATCCTGATTTTACCGTTCTTCTTACGAACCGGCACTATGTTAGCCACCCAATCAGGATGTTGCTCTTCTCGGATAAATCCCGATTTCATGAGTTTGTTGACCTCAGCAATTATTGCCTCCAACTCCGATCGAAAACGCCTTTGCTGTTGCTTTACTGGCTTGGCATCCTCTTTGATATTTAGCCGGTGTGTGGCAATCTGAGGATCAAAACCGGGTATGTCTTCATAGCTCCATGCGAACACATCTATATACTCCTTGATAAGAGATATAAGTTCCTCCTTTTCTAAGGGAGTTAACGTGTCGCTTATGAAGATGGGTTTCGGATTCTCGTCCGTTCCCATGTTGACTTGTACCAATTTATCTTCCGTGGGTGGGTCACGCTGTTCAAAGTGGACATCCCAAAGAGTGTCCATGTGTTTAGCCCAGGAATCATCTTGAACATTAATTGGTTCCTCGTCGCTTTCTGGTGCGGCTGAAACCATATTTACCGTTAAAGATTGAAACCAAGCGCCGGTATTTTGATCCGAGTCATGGTCAAGTGGATGTAAATTCTCATTGGCCGGAGAGCTTTCTTCGTATTTGTGAGGTGATGAGGAAGGAGTAGACACATAGCCCAACCCCCTGCGAGTCTTTTGATAATAGTCTGGGCTCTTTCCTCTCGGTCTAAACGAAGATATGAGATTTCGTCGCCCTTTTTCAAAGTTTAATCCCGGTTTCTGGGTAAAATTATAACCCATCTTTTCCATCATTTGTCGGGATTTCTGTTCATATAAGTGAAATTGAGGTGATGATTGTTCATCACTTTTACTGGTTTGTCTTTGTTGAGGTGACGTAATTACTCTGCCGAACATAATCGGCCTTTGGGACCCCTGTCGAGGAGGCACTTCAAAGAAGTGACCTTGTCCCTTAGTTATTTTTGATTGAGAGAGCAGGGATTACTTGAGTGGCATATGGTATGCCGCCAAAACTTCAAGTTCAGACAGACCATCCACTTCGGTGGAAGTACAAGAAGGTTCAGATTATGTAGCTACAGCAGGCTCATAGACTAACTTTATATTTTCATTGATAATCCACTCATCCTCTACTACATCTACATTATTGTCAAAATTCAAATTAAAATCTATGTGAGGATTGATTTTATAATCACCCCCATCGTTATCTTCGGGAGGCTCGTACTCTGTGTCGGCCTCGTTGCCGCTGTCATCGGGCTTTTGAAGCTTGTTGCGATTGTTGCACGGGACCTCATGGACTGGTTTGTAGAGCCTGGCATCCGTGAAGTAATTCTCTAGTCCCTTGAATGGTTGCTTTTTTGCAACTAGTGTCCGGACTTCTCCCTGTTCATCACAGTACTTCATGCACTGGTAGAGAGTCGATGGGACTATCATATAGGCATGGATCTAAGGTCGTCCTAGTAAGATATTATAAGACGTATCTGCGTCTATAACATAGCATGTAACCTCCGTCCTTAAATCTCCAATTTGGCACCGAAGTCGGATCTTGCCAAGAGGACAGTTATCATTGGCATTAAACCCATATATTGTAGTATTAGTTGGTGTCAGACGATGGGGAGAAATTTCCAATAGCTGCATCAACCTTCTGGGAATGACGCTCAGTGCAAACCCTGGATCAATCTGCATGCGATCCACCTTCGTGGATTCGACATACCCGGTAAAATGTAAAGGCATGTTGTGCTTTATATTCCTTACCTGCATATCCTCTGGAGAGAAAGTAATCCGTGGGACCTGCCTTCTCACTTGATGACAACGGGGGCAAGAGTCCTGTTCTTGATCAGCCGGCTCGACAATCTGAGTTAGGAATGATTCAGAGTTTGTCAGGACTTCTCTCAACGCCTCGCGAGTTGATTTCGATAATTGTAACAACTCGTACAGCATGACTCGAGCTGGAATATTAGCCAGCTGAGCTATTATGTCAAATTTGAAGGTAGCGTCCTTGACTCCTTCATCTTTTCCAGGATTTTTCTGAAAACGAAGTCCTTTCTGTTTTGCAGGCTTTGCGAGTTCTCCGTATATACCTTTCGGGTCTACTCTGGTGTAGTCCTTAAGATATGTTTTACCCGATCGAGTGCCGGAAGGGCCCGCCCCATCTTGATGAGTGGCCATAACTTCGGGCTCCTCTTCAGAGTTTGTATATGCCCCTGCAATTATGTATTCATCTTTTATTTTTGCGGAAATAGCATTGCTAGTCCGCTTTTTCCTTTAACCCCCTTCAGTAGTCCACTGTTCATCCTGTAGTAAATCAGGGTGGACCCACATGACTTTCCCCTTTTGAGTTGTTACGGGGACAAGTCCTTGTGCTTTATTATGCGGGTCATGGTTTTTCGTAACCAGCTTTCCCTTTGGTATTGGGGTCACCCCGCGGGGAACTCATGGGTTTCAATCACGAGGGTTGCCATGTTGGCAGTGACCTTCTTTTATTCCTCTTTTAATGTTAGGACTCCAGTTTCTATCAATGCTTGGATCTTGTTCTTTAAAGGGTAACAATCCTTAGTAGGGTGTCCAATATTCCGGTGGTAGAGACAATAGTTGGGGTCGTTGGTTTTACTAGCGTCTTCCGGTTTTCTATTCTCCGGGAGTTTCAACATTCCCTTCCTAAGGAGTAGATGAAAAAGTGTAGGCGTTTGCTCTGCCTTGAAGGTATAGGTCCTCGCTTGCTGGGGCCTATTTTGTCTTGTGCCCTTCTGATTTTGGAGCTTTGAGTTCGGAGGATTTGTCTTCTGTGGAGCTGCCTCTGATGCCATTGCCGCTTTCCCTTTGTTCTTATTATTATTTTGGGTGTACGTCATATTATTTCCGGTATTTCTCGATCCACGAGACTCTTCAACTCGATGGAACAAGTCCTCGGCTTGCTCTCCTTGTTTGAGCAAATCCCTCCATGTCTTGGACTCTACGGTCTCTATTTTTAGGAGCACGTTAGTCTTAAGATTATGTCGACATGTTTCTACCAGAGTTTTCTGGATCATTCCGTATTTGTAATGCACGGACTTCTCCCGGAACCTTTCTATGGAGTCTTTTACTGTTTCTTGTTCCCATTTTTTAGTTGCAAGGAGGGAATGAACTGTAATTTCGGTATCATCCTCAAAGAAACGTGAGAGAAATAATTTCTCAATATCAAACCAAGGTATTAATAGTACCTGGGGGCAGCTGCATAAACTAAGTGAAGGCAGACCCTCTCAAGGTACTTGCGAATTCCTTGGTCATCACGGGGTCATTACCCATTAAATGCCCTGCTTGGGACAAGAAGTAGTAAATATGTTGACTGGAAGATCCTTTCCCGTCATACTGCTCCAATTTGAGCGGTTTGTATTTTTCAGGGTATGGCGCCAAATCCCATTCAGCCGGATATGGTCTTGAGACCCCTGATTCTTTCAACTCCTTGTGCATTAATACTTCGAGTTGACTTTGTAACTTCCCTATTTTCTCTTCATGTGGATCATGAAAAGAATCCTCATCCTCATACGTTGAGTGGGCTTTTTTTTCTTTATCTTCTTCGTTAATTTTATTGAACGAAGTTTCTTTTCCCTTTTTGACGTTATCCTCGACGATTTTTTGGGTATTCTCGACCACTTTCCAGAGCATCATTTTAAGATCCTCGATTGTCTTTTGTTGCTCCCGAATCATCTGTTCTTGGGCTTCAAATCTTTGGTCGATGTCGTCAGATCTATTCATCATATATGATGCTGACTTCATTTTAGATGATGCCGAGGAACGAGGAGAGGCTATGGCCGAATTATCACTATCATTATCATAGGAACCTTTCACGAGTTTCTTATAATTTCGGGCCGGGATAGCGCCTGATTTAAGTCGGATAAAGTGATGAGATTCTTCATCATTTGATTCTGAGTTATCATCTCTTTCAATGACTTTCTTACCCTTGCCGAACATGTTGGAAGTTACAGCTCTCCATTCTTCTCGGGGAGTAACCTTTGTTTTCTTAGCAGGGTTTCTGTCTGACTTATTTAATCGGTCAAACACCGATACTTTGTTCTTACTGCAGCAACAATTATCGATTACAGCGGATACCGCTGTCATAAGCTGCTGGCAGTGACAAGTTGGTTCAGGTTAAACTTGCTCTATACTTCTTTTTCTTGGTTAAGTACTCCCTGAGGTCGGTGATCTTAGTCATGGAGTTGTGGGGCCCACTCATCTGCTGAGAGGGTCTAGGGGCCCACTGAAATTTCTTGGGATCTCTGGAGTCCAATTCTGATCCACTGGAGTGATGATCAATCCTGATTTTGTATTCAGGTTGATTTTCGCGGAGCTGAGAGATAGCTTCGCGTTTTGGAACGCGGAGCTGAGAAATAGCCCTGCGTTTTGCTACGCTAGCCTCGTGTTTTACGCTGGCTTGGCGTTCCTTCAGAAGTTTATCTTCTGGAACCTTAGCCCCGCGTGGAAGAAATTTCTTGCACGCTGGCTTACTCTTGCGATTAATGCAAGTCACAACTTCGCGTCTAGCGCAATTTTTACGATTAAAAATAATTTGCCAATCATCTTCGCGATTTTTGCAGAGCTGAGGAATCTTGCGTTTATCGCAAGTATTACTGGTTTCGCGTTTATCGCTAAGCTCAGTATTAGCCTCGCGTGGAGAATCACACGCTGCCTGTAAAGAAATTTTATCCTCGCGTTTATCGCGAGTGTCAAAAATCTTGCGTTTATCACAAGTTGAACTGGCTTGGCGTTTATCGCTAAGTCCAGTAATAGCCTCGCGTGGAGAATTACACGCTGGCTGTAGAGAAGTTTTATCCTCGCGTTTATCGGGAGTGTCAGAAATTTTGCGATTATCGCAAGTTGAACTGGCTTGGCGTTTATCGCTAAGTCCAGTAATAGCCTCGCGTGGAGAATTACACGCTGGTTGTAGGGAAGTTTTATCCTCGCGTTTATCGCGAGTGTCAGAAATTTTGCAATTATCGCAAGTTGAACTTGCTTGGCGTTTATCGCTAAGTCCAGTAATAGTCTCGCGTGGAGAATCACACGCTGGCTTGTCCTTGCGATTAACGCAAGTTGTATCTTCGCGTTTAACGCGATACTGACTGGTCTTGCGATTAACGCGAGTTAGTTTGCAAGGGATCATAGCCTCGCGTTCAATGAAGTTAGCCTCGCGTTCAATGCGGGCTTTGAGGGCCTTTCGCCTAGCTCTCCGATTTCTATTTCGGAGTTGGGTTCTGGTCAATCCAGTTCCCATGCCTTCTTCGGTAGTAGAGTGGCCATCCTCTGGTAGGATTTCCTGCCCAAACAACGACTCTATGGCCACGGTCTCCAAGAATTCCCGTTTCTCGGTAGATACCTTTTTACCCGTTCCTCGGGTATTGGAGCGCACGCGACGATAGTGTCGCGTTTCGTTCAGGTTACCTGATTCAGAGGAGAGATATTCCTCATACTTCTGCTGGTCGATTTCTACGACCAGCATATTTACGTCGGATCTGATCCTATCGACGTCAGATTGCGCCACGATCTCTTCTTTGGTGAAAGAGACGTCTCCCACTGTGGTCGCCAGTTTGTTCGCAGCAGAATTTCTTTGCTTTATTTCCATTGAATTAACTTAAATTACAACGAAAGTGAACAAGAAAAAGAAAGAACAAACGAGAGGATTTTATATCTCAATCGCTCTCTTTTACAAAATAGTGTGGGATCTATGTGGCGATGTAATCTATCGATGTAGTTTCTTTGGACGACCTGACGACGAACTCTTCTCTTGAAGATGGCGGCCGATTGTAGAACTGATCTCCTCTGGTCTTGATTCGTTCAAGGCTTTATGCGTAACTCGAACTTCTCCAAAACTCCGGAAAAAGATTCTTAGGGCTTCCTCAAGAGGGTATTTATAGCGTTAGGATGATATGAGAGTTTCTATCTAAATAGAATTTGTACTCATCAAGGATTCTAATCAAATATCTTAGTTTTGATTTAAATCTCTTGATTTAGAGTTCTGATCGGACTTAATTTGGGTACTTGGATAAGCCCAAATTATAATCTCAATCAATTTTAGATTCTGGTTATCTACTCATGCGGAGTTAAACTCATCAAAACGCGGAGCTAAGAAACCAGAACGCGGAGCTATTGATTAGCTCTGCGTTTTGTTCAAACGCGAGGCTAAAATAACCAAACGCGGAGCTGCGGAGTTAGCTCTGCGTTCTGTTGTGGAAAATCCTATTTACTTAGAAATTTTCACTGCCAACAGTAGGTTAGCTGATTTTTTTTGGTGTGTTTGTACATTCGGAACTTTGAAGAAGTTTTGGATGAAATTGGTGGAGAGACAAGATTTGGTACTACTGAACAATCACATTAACATGTGTTTGTGCTTCTGAAAGAACATAGTGAGATGCATGATGAATGGTTACAAAAATGCACTTAAATATCTTGAAAAAAGTTATGTAACCTCTAGAACGAACACAGGACATCCCCCCTCCACCCCTGCCCGTCATATGTGGTCGTCCCATTGATTCAGATCTGAAGATCCACTAGTGAAATACCAATGGTGTCGATTGAGTAGGTCTCTGAGTGGATCCATACCGGGTCTATGGCGGGTTCTGAACTTGTGGTCAGCACCATTCAGTTAAACTTTGGTGAGTTGCTTATTTGCTAGTGGGGAAAGGAGTGTTAAGTATCTTGAAAAAAGTTTTAGTATGTTGAAACTTCGAAAAGCTTGTACCAGGTTTTCTTCTTTTTTGCAACACATTTACTTTCCGATTGAGGTTTTTAATATGACCTTGTTCTGCTCATACAATGACCTCTAATACCACTATTAGACATGCTCTTATTCCACCTTCGTGTTCTACATATGAAGCCACCAACTTTACTTGAGTAGAGAACAATCCTAGACTTTAACTATACAATCTCACACAATATCTTAGCATGGACTGAAAATTTGTAATAGAAAATTAAACTTGATTCATTTGTGTGATAGCTCATTCATACAAGTTGCAAAATTAAAAAAAAATCAGCAAGAAATTAAATGCTAGTAACAATTATATTTACTAATGTTATCCATGCTAAGATATTAACTCTACCAGTGCTCTGTTTAAAGATTTATTCTTTCACTGCTTGTTCCAAGTTAGGATAAAGGAGGTGGGTTGTGGTAGGCTTATGACAGCCAGCAAAAAACATTGTTACATATTATGACATAAGCCAAAATATGAATTTCGTTTGGGTGTTCCCTACTGAGCGATGCTCTATATCGGAGTCCGGAGTCCGGGTGTAGTGAAAAATGTGTGATGGTTGTTAGGTCGTCGTCCAAAAAAGAACGTGCCATGTCGGTGCCCGAATGTAGTGTCAAATGTAAGAGGGTTTTCACACTTTAAAGAGCTGCTGGGAGTAAAGAAGTTAGCTTATGAACATAGGATTCAGTTGACATCGTGGAATATAGGTTTCCTTACTGGTAGATTACCAGATGATGTTATGATTAGAAGGATAGTTAATATTTTGTGTGTGCATAAGACTAAGTGGGTATGTGAGAAAGCTAAAGTTATAGAGCCATGGGGTTATAAATTTTGGTATATGGGCAGAGATAGAAATCGTAATGGGGTAGGTATGATCATAAATAAATAATTATTTGGAGATGTATTGGAGGTTAGAAGGAAGAGTGATAGAATTTTATTAGTTAAACTTATTTTATATAAAAAGATTCTTAATGTCATTAGTACCTATGCACCACAAGTAGAACTTGATGAATATAGTAAAAATTAATTTTGGAAGGATTTAGATGAGATAGTAAAAGGAATACCCGATGGAGAAAAACTATTTATTGGTGGTGATCTTAATGGACATGTAGGAATTAGTCATAATGGGTTTAATAGTGTACATGAATGATTTGACTTTGGAAAAAGAAATAAAGTAGGTAATTCAATTATATATTTTGCATTGTCTTATAATTAATTTTAGTGAATTCTTGGTTTAAAAAGAGAGTTGCTCACTTGATTACTTTTAGAAGTAGATCGAGTGCGAGCGAAATAGATTTTTTTTGTACTAGAAATGTAGATAGAGTTAGTTGTATCGATTGTAAGGTAGTGTCAGATGAGAGTATAGAAATTCAACATAAATTCTTAGTTTTAGATATTCAGATTACAAAGAGACTTAGAAAGATTAAGTATAAATTAGATTTTAAAATTAAGTGGTGGCGATTAGAAAATAATCAAATTTTTTTTCTAGATAGAGTAGTATAAGAAGCAGATTGGAAGGACCATGATGATCCTGATGTAATATGGAACAAAATGGTTAACTGCGTTAAGAGGGTAGCTAAATATATATTTGGTGCGTCGAGGGATGATGCTCCACCATGTAAGGATATATCATAATGGAATAAAGAGGTAAAAAATGCTATTAAGATCAAGTAGAAACTTTATAGAGATTTGAAGAAGAACAATGATGGAACAAGTTTTGAGAGGTATAAACTAACCAAGGAGGCTGAGAAAGCTGTTCGGGATGCAAAAATTAAATTAAATAAACAAGTGTACGAGAAGTTGGACAATAAAGAGACAGAAAATAATATATATAGAATTGCTCGAATAAAATAGAGAAAGTCTAGAGATTTATGTACTGTAAAGTGTATTAAAAATGAGGAGCAGAAGGTTTTAGTTCGAGTCTAAGAGATTAAAGAAAGATGGAAAGATTGTTTTAATAGATTATATAGTGGTAGTTTTAATCAAAATTTGGGAGACATTACTATTCAGTGTGAGGATATGAATTGTAGTTTTATGCGCAGAATTAAAGAAATTTGAAGTAAAGGAGGATTTGAAGATGATGAAATCAAGAAAAGTTGATAGTCCAGATGAGATTTTTATAGAGCTATGGAGATATTTAGGAGGGTGTGAGGTGGCTGACAGATCTTTTTAATAAGATTTGACAAAGTAAGAATATGCCAAATGAATAGAGGAAGAGTACCCTGATACTTCTATATAAGAATAAGGGTGATACTTAGAGATGTTCTAACTATCGTTGAATAAAACTCATGTGTCACACTATAAAACTTTTGGAAAGAATAATTGAACATAGATTGGGGTACACTGTTAAAATATCAGAGAACCAGTTTGGATTCATTCCGGAGCGATCGACGATATAATCTATTCATTTAATTCGTTAACTTATAGAGCGATTCCGAGAGAGAAATATAGCTTTATATATGATATTTATTGACTTAGAGAAAACATATGATAAGGTACTGTGAGAGGTGTTTTAGTGGACATTGATGAAGAAAAAAGTTCCCATCAAGAAAAAAGTTCCCTAACAAGTGATTTTTCTATCACAATTGGATTGCATCAGGGATCTGTATTGGATCCGTTCTTATTTGCTATAGTGATGGATGAGTTTACTAGAGCTATTCAGGATGAGATATCTTGATATATGTTATTTGCTGATGATATTGTCTTACTTGATGTGATAAGAGCAGGGATGAGTGCCAAGTTAGAGTTATGGAGGTACACATTAGAATCCAGAGGTTTTAGATTGAGTAGGTCTAAAACAGAATATATAGTGTAAATTTAGTAAACGACTGATTCTAGACTATAGTACTGCAACACTGGACGGGCAAGATATATAAATAAGCAGCCGGTTTAGGTATTTGGGTTTTATAATGCAGAATGATGGAGAGATCGATAGTGATGTCAATCATAGGATACAAGCTGGCTGGTTGAAATGGAGGAGTGCAACGGGAGTTTTATGCGACCGGAACATTCCGTTAAGGCTAAAGGAAAATTTTATACGATTGCTATTAGGCCAATTTTATTATATAACACGAAATGTTGGGTTATTAAAGAAACGTTATTCACATAAGATAAATGTAACAGATGTGTGCATGCTTCATTATATATGTGGCACCATTAGGAGAGATAAAGTGGAAAATAAAGATATTCATACTATGCTAGGTGTAGCCCCCATCGATGAGAAGATGTAAGAAAATCGTTTACGATGATTTGGTTATGTGCAACGTAGACTTACAAATGCACCAGTTCGACGAGGGGAGCTTATCAATGTAGGACAAGTGAAAAGAGTGAAGAGAAGACCAAAGAAAATATGGATGGGGGTGATACAAAAAAATATGGATTTTAGAGTTTTAAATGAGGAGATATTACTTGATAGGAATGAATGGAGAGAGATTATCAACGTGATCGATCCGGTGTGATTCTCTTTTGGTTCATAAAGCCTATCCCAATTACTTGGGATAAAAGGCTAGTTGTTGTTGTATCCATGCTAAGATATTGGGTAAGATCTTGTATTGTTAAAGTCTTGGTTAGATCTCTGCTCAAGTTAAAATTGATGGTTTCATGTGTTAAATATGAAGGTGGAACAGCAACAATAGGAGCATATCTAGTAGTGCCTCCTCATGTTGGCATGTGGATATCGGGAACTCCCTACCTGACAATTAACCTATGAAACTGAAAAGTTCCAAGCGGTTTGGTAAATACATAAGTCACTTGCAAAGAGGGTGGAATAAATGCAGTATGTATGAGACTGTCTTCGTTTTTTTTTTTAATTTTTTTTTTTTGCGAACAAGATGATAGTCAAATATATAAGAGTCTATGACTTATCATGAACGGAATAGTTCGATCCCGTTGCAAATAGGTATCTAATACCTATAGCACCACAAGAGCATGTAGGAAGAGGACTAGTAAATCAACTCATTCCATAATGCCTTTGGTCTTGTAAAGTACAAAATCGTTACCTTGGGTAATATAGCTGATGCCCCATTCAATTTGAGGGATACAAAGCCCATTTATTTGTAAAAAGCGACCACATAGGTCACACCAAAGCTCTTTGTCCATTTCTGCATATATTACACTACCAGATAGCTCTTTGGAGAGAGTATTCATAATCCATGTAGACATCGTATAATAGCATCGCCTCTGCTGACGATGAGTTGGATCAGTGCTTGCAGGTTTTGTGATTGTCCCATCCACAAAACCAGTTTTGTTTTTGGCGCACAGCCTTAATCATGGGCTTTGTAATTTTCACCATAAGCGGTAAGGACACTAGATTGTTCTCGGATTATTAGATGGATGCAGGTAGAAAGGATTTTAAGGATTCATAAGAGTTACTGGATCTAGTTGTCTAAGACATGACAAAGTTTTGGAGGAGAAATAAGACATGAATGAAATGATTGCTCTGATACGAGGATAAATATTGACTACAAATTTAGAATAGAAAGTTAGATTTGATTTATTTTATGATAGCTCATTTATACAAGTTACAAGATTGAAAGTTAACAAGAAACTAAATGCTAATATTAATCATGTTTACTAGTGTGATCCATGATAGGATATTGGGTAAGATCTTGTCTGTTAAAGTTCTCAATAGATCTCTCATTGAGTAAAAATTGGTGGCTTCACATGAAGGTGGAATAGCATGAATATAAGCATGTCTAATATAGTACTTTGGTGTTCGGTTGACTATTACTGAATGAATCCTGTCCTTCTAAGTATGATAAGATGTTAAGGAGGGGTACTGAAATAGTTGTCTTACAAGGAATGACTACCTGTTTTTGTCCACCTCTCGTTTGTTGACACTTTTCTTCCACCTTCCCCTTCTTTTGGGTCCTATTTTTTTTAAAAAATCAAGGATTGAGGTTTTGCCCGATTTTGTGCCGTATCACTAGTTTTGGATCAGTTTCGAAAGCGATATGCCATCGCTCTTAAAAAATCCGGCTTGGTTTTGTAGGGTTTTGGCTAGTATCGACCAGTTTCAAACTAGTTTCGTCAAAACTTACTAGAACCAAGCAAGACTTAACCAAAACGATCAGAACTTGCAAGAAGATTGAAAAATTAAAGGGAGAAATAGGGGCTAATGTTTCTAGTAGGTAATAATTTTCTCCTTTTAATTTTAATTTTTTATAGTGGTCCCAAATTCATAAATTCGAACATATCCTAATTTGATTTATTTTATTTAATTTTTTTAGTATAAACAAAATTGAAACACCATTCATATTTATTTAAACTAAATTTTGGTCAAACTTGTAGAGTACCGTAAGTTCTTTTTCTTTTTCAACGTTTACTTAACCGACATATTTATGTTCCATGCTTTTTAGGTACCACACATAAAGCATCAAATATGGAAAGCATATTTCATATTTATGATACTCACCTTCATAGCTACATATATAGGACCAAAACCCAAAACAACCGTCGAAAGTAGCGAAACTTGCGAAACTTGTCGAAGCCCTTTATACATGGGGGCCTGGGACCAAAATTTATACCGAGCTTCCAAACCTTGTCTTTGATCTTTTTTAATTTTTAGTTAACTATTACTTCCTTTTTCTTCCCCCTTTTTGGGGTCTGTTAGTATTTGATCTTTTAGCTCTATAAATATTATCACATTTTTAATTGTAGGGTGGTTTGGGTTGGACAGTTGGGTTGAGCTCAGGATGAGTTGGTCTTGTGCTGCGCTAGGCCACTTCCCATAGTCAGAATTGGAAGGTTTTTCAGGGGAGAAGGTATATCCAGAAGAGAATTGGGTTGGTTTTGACCATTAGCTCTTTCTTTTTGTGAAGAAAATAAATGCTATATGAAAATAACAAATCAGCTCCAATTGCTTTGTTTCCTTGACACCCATGCTTAACAGTGATTTATACATCTCATTGCTTCGCTCCTTTGAAAAGCCCTAGTCATTCACTGCATTCAGCAGGTTTCTACTGTTAACCTCCTTTGCTCTTGGTAACCTCTGTTTTCTGGTCATACTTCCTCTCAAATCAGCAGTTAATAGTCAGCATCTTTGGTAGCTCTGGCACAGGTAGAGGTTTAACTTCTATTCCCTTCTCTACTACAGTCAACAAAGTTTCAAGTTGTGTTTCTGTAGTCATCCCATCCCCAAAGAACTGGGATAGGAGGCTTTATTTATTTATTTATTTATTTTTGTGGTTTTGAGGCCAAGCTCTTAGCAGGTGTTCGTTTTCGAGTTGGGATTATACTCCTAAGACAGTGGTTATAATCTTTTTTCCCCCCCAAAGAATTGTTTCTCGTCAGATTCATGCTAATTTTATCTTCTCAGGATCCACAGTAGCTATATTATGTTGTGATTTGGTGGGAGTTTAATGGTTTGTAAATTACTATCGGAGTCAACTTTATGTTTCTCATCACACAGAGTATCCTGATGGAAATTTTCATGCATGGGAAGGACTAGTCACTCTCTACCAATCAGATAACAATCTGAGTTTCTAAGATGCTACAATCAATAATCTATAAGATATTTTAGTCGATTGCAGAAAAACAAAATTTTTCGACTTTGTTTTTATCTATTTTAGTTGACTGCAGCAAAACATAAAATTTTGATTTCATTTTAATCTTAATGGATTTCAGCAAGAGAAGCAGAAAGCTATGGTCAGTGAAATGGTGGGAAAGCTGACGGATTTGTGCTGGGACAAATGTATCATTGGCACCCCCGGCAGCAAGTTCAGCTCCAGTGAGACCAGCTGCCTCACCAACTGTGCCCAGCGATATGTTGACTTGAGCATGATCATCATGAATCGTTTCCAGTCGATGCAGTAGAAGTGCAGAAATCTACCTGCAGAGTTTTAGTAGCTTCCTCTGCCTTGGGATGAGGTCCAGCGTGATATCAATACTTGCACTCTAGCATTCAGAAATTTTGAAAAATAACTGTATGTTTTCTCTTACCGTAGGCATTTACTGCTATCATATGCAATTGAGATTGCACTGAAACACAACTATTCTGTTTTGTAATGCTGCTTATGAGCTGGGATGATTGCAGGCCATATGCTTATTCAAGCTATGTTATAAGTTGTATCCTCTCTGTTTAACACAGCAGCTCGGGGTACTTGTTTGCTAGAGACTGTACTAGATTTGATAATTTTTTGTTTGGCTGGAGGGAGAACCTCGTAGCTCCAGTTGGCAGCAAAGTGATAATCTGGTTAAAAAAAAAAAAAATGCTAAATCTTATCGAGTTCATCTGAATCAAACTTATAAATATCAATATTTTCTATCAGAATTAAGTTTATGTTATGTCTACAGTTTTTAAAAGGTACTCCTTCGGATAAATAAATTACAAGATACTCTCCTTCCCATCCCTTTCTTCCTTGTCTCCTAACCTCGTTCCCTGCCGGAGGTATAAGGATAAACGCGTCTCTGCTTCATTGTTTGATCCCGGTATTTAAAAATTTTAGATTAAAAATAAAATTTTTATTTTAACCAATCATGATTTATCATAATTCAAAAATTTGAATTAAAAATAATTTTTTAAAAGGATTGGCTTCCGGAGTTGCATATTATCATCCTTATTTAACCCTCGACCGCCCTTCACTATTAAACAACTAAACACGTGTCTAAGCCTAAACACATCTCCATCAAACACTAAAAATAGTTATTTAGAAAGGAATCCAAGTCCATGGAATATTAATCTGAATTAAGGGGAACTTCTAAAGGGGCACAACTTTTTTCCTAGTGAGCCCAATTAAAAATTTCGATTTTATTACAACCATTATTTTTTTTGGACTGAATTGCTCTTGTCTTAAACCTCTTTCTCTTCCTCTTCTCAAATCAAACTGCAATTCAGTGAACCCAAAAAAAAAAAAAAAAAAAAAAAAAACCTAAATCCTATAACTATTCCATCAAATCTTTTTTAATATTAAATAATCTCACAAATTAAATTTCAAAAATTAAGTTTACTAGATCTTTGCTTACTTAAAAATCCTAGAAATATTGCAAATTGATAAAATTTAATAACAAAAAAAAAACTCATAGTCCGGACTGATAGTCCGGATAGCAGTATTTTGTCCGGACTGTCAGTCCGGACAGCAGTCCTCTGTCCGGACTGTCAATCCGGACAGCAGTCTGCTGTCCGAACTCTCAGTCCGGACAAATAAATTTTGTCCGGGTGTATACCTCGGACAGGAGGTAAGTAGTGTTTTTTTGTCTTATTATCCACAAAGTTGTTGTGGCATAGTGGTTTGTAGTTTTGCAATGTCACATGGGTGACCCAAGTTCAATCCCTGGCAAATTTTTAATTTTTTTTAAAAAATTGGTTTGCGATTTTTTTAACATTTTGGTTATTGTGACAAAAACATACCGCTATAAATTTTTCTTCTTATTAGACCGCCACTATGATATCTAATCACATTTTACTTTGTTTTATTTTTCCCAAAATAAATGAAATTTTCTCCCAACTAAACAGAATTTATTCAATTTAGTTTCTATTTCTATTCGATTTGGTTTTTTCGAAATTGATAAATATTTATATATGTTAACCACCATAAACAATAAGAAAAATAGAATTAAATACTTGTAACCCATTCCAGAAAACCAAAAAAAAAAAAAAAAACAATCACCAACAGATTCAGAACACACTAATATACCGGCTCAATTATATGGTAAATAAAATCACGTAATTTATTATTAACTCGGAGTATGAGAAAGATACAATCAACCGACTGAGATCATAGAACTTATACATAAAGTTTATGCTTTCCGACTACAAATTTCATCAATACACAAATAAATCCAAATAAATTCAAAAGATAAAAAATAAAAAAGGGAAAAAAAATTGGCTCTCTTTTCCATCTGCCGCCGGTCCTTTAGTTGGGGTCAAAAATTCTTGGTGAGCCTCATACCAGGCGGAAATCCTTGCATGAATCCATACCTGCATATAATCAACAATTTGGTGTTTGGATGGGAATTCAATTAGGATAAACATATTTGAGAGAAATACATTTAATTCAATATATCAAAAAAGTTCAGATGAGGATAAGAGAAATGAGCTTATTTTATAAATGTAAAGGCTATTTGTCCATACACAGTACATGAACACTGATAACAATGATACACTGATATATTGATGACAACACTGATACACTGATACAAAGAATTATATAGTGAAATAATGATATAGTGAAGCATATGTTTAAGCTCTCATACATACAAACAACCAAAAAAATATATTGTGAAGATAACACTTCCACCAAAATAAGCACTTCCACCAAAGCAACATAACAGTCACTTGGTTGTAACACATACAAATAAACCAAATAAGCTCCAATACAAACAAAGAGCAAATATAAGTTTAGTCACTTCCACCAAAATGATATTATGATATAGTGAAGACAACACTGATACACTGATACAAAGATACAACTGCTGATACACTGATACGAAGAATATGTTTAGTCACTTCCACCAAAATAAGCACTTCGATCAAAGAAAACATATCAGTCACTTGGTTGCAACACATACGGATAAACCAAGTAAGCTCCCATACAAACAAAGAGCAAATATTCATGAAAATAGCAAATTGTTTAAAAGAAAACATTGTCACTGTCGCTTCAAGTTTTTAACAACATCCATATCAATGCACTTAGAATATAACCTAATCACTGTCTTCGTGTCTTCCTTGGGGGGGTGACGTCTGCTTCTGGTTCGAGTCATAACCGCTGTATCCGGTGCATCAGGAGTGGTTTGTTCTAGTGCTTGTTCCTCTGCTTGTTCTTTTGGTGGTTCTCCTGGCTGAGTGCAACCACTGATCACGGCTTTAATCTTCGCAAGTGGACTGAATAACATCCCATGTCGCTGTCGTCAATGACCATGCACTTATTTTTCTCCAGTGACTAATACAACGCAGTGGACTCGTTCCTGTATATATCATATAGTCATAATACATGCACACACACAATAAATGATTTATCGTTTATGATTAGAAAAATAACTAAATTTCGCATATTTTACCACTACGATTACAATATTAAATTTTCTTCATAATTATAATCTAAATATTAAAAATCAAAATTAACAAAAAATTGCTAGAACCAAATTTGATACCTTCGCTCTTCCTCCTCTCCATCCTAATAAAATCACAATCAAGAGTTGTTTGATCCAAAAATAAAAAAATTTAAATTTTAAAATAAATATTGCTAAATTAAGAATACTCACCTACTAATGGCGGGAAGGCGGCAGCGACGGCGGGAGAACACCGACAGCAACGTCCAGAGCTCACTGGCGGCGGCGTCGGCGGTTGCGGTTGCGGTGGCGTCGGCGTCTCTTCCTCGCCGGCGAGAGTAGCGACGTCGGCTGTTCGAATGGAAGAGAGAGAAGATTTGGAAGGAGAAAGAGGTAGAGAAAAAGATAGAGAGGATGAGGGAAGGGGGGAGGGAAAGAGGAAAGAGAAAGTTAGGGTTTTGGGTTAGGCAGTTGGAGCAAAAATGAGGAGAGAAGAGAGATGAGGAATATATATGGTAAAGGGTATTTTCGGTATAGTAAACGTACTCACTAAGAAATTTTCTCTGTACTAAAATCAAACTGGGCTCACTAGGAATTCTGGGCTCACTAAGAAAAAAGTTGTGCGCCTCTAGAAGCTCCCGAATTAAGGTTGGATTTGGTCTCCTTCTCGGGTCCGAGTTGCCGAACATCCAACTCCTCCACCAGCACTCCACGTGCCTACGCTCACCCCGAGACGCTACTCATCTTTCCTCTTCTCTTCGCTGTCTTCTCAAACAAAGAAAAGGGAAACCAAGAGGGGAAAAAAAAAGTCCGGGCCGGAGTCGGCGGTCACAATCTTATCGGCGCTCCGATAACGGCAAGGCTTGTCGGATTAGTGCGGCGGTAACTTAGCTTGTTTCGGACCACAAACGACTCCGTTTTCCTGTCGGTATCTTATCAAATTCGGATCTGGATCGAGGAATGTACGGGGCTCCGCCGCCCCGCGGATCCGCTCCTCCCGCCTCCTCGGCGGGGGAGCCTAGGGTTTACGAAGCCTGGAAGGGCAGTAATGTAAGTGCTCCGTCTTCTCTCTCTCTCTCTCTCTCTCTCTCTCTCTAGGGTTTTGAGACTGGGGTAGGGTTGTGTGTTGTTTTGAAAAGCTAGGGTTTGATATTTGCGAAGTGTTAGGGTAAAAATCTGCTACTTTTTCGTATTTGTTAGGTGCCCGTTTGGAGTAATAGTGTGGAACTGGTTGATTTGCTGATCTTGGAAAGTTTTTGCTTGGTTCTTAATTAGAAAGGTGTGATTTTATTAAATGGTATTTGATATTGTTCCAATAGAGATGATGAAGAAAAGATCAGTTTTTTGTTGTGGAAATTTGCGAATTTGGATTTCTTTTACTTGATTTGCTATATTGGGAAAGGCGTGCTAGTGGGATGACGAAACTGGATGTAATTGATAGGTCACTGATAAAAAATGTGTTAAGATTTTGGCATTAGTGTGTCCGCGAGGAAAAAGATGAGACTTGTTGATTATAGAAGGTTGTTGTGGGTCGTGCAAATGCAATATTTTTAATTCATTGGAAAATAATAAATTGATGTTGCGAGCTGCTGCATTGTGATGACTCGGCAAAGGCAGTGAAAAAGCAACAGAGCTCCTCGGCAAAGGCAGTGAAAAAGCAACAGAGCTCCGAGCGAATTTGTTGTAATAAGATGTGTTAGTCATGTGCTTATATTGGTTTCTATAATCTATTGCAATTGGTGTTCGGGAAATCCCCCTTGGCGGTCTTCTTGGAAGATATGACTTGTTGGGTGTTGAAATTATCAACAAGTCTCGAGCATGAGAACATAAGAGTGGTTTGATATCGTTTCCGGGTTTTATCCTTTTTCTCTCTCTCGGAATTGGAAGTGAGCCTTGTGTAATCATTTACTGTAACATCAGTGGGATATGGAGATAAGTTATGTTTGGCCATGAGTTGTTTTTCATTTCTTTCAATGAGTGGTGTTTCAAATGTGGAGCATATGGTGTTGTCTGATATATACCAAAGCCTCACTTCGCCATGGTTGATATGGACTCCGAAAGGCATGTAGAGTCATGCACCTCATGCTCCTGAAGAAGTCCTAATGGAGAGCTGTTTGAAATGGTCTCACGTAGAAACCCTCCCAGTGTTCTAACACACGGTTTATGCGGGCAATCAATTGCAAGCCAACCAAAAATAGGTAGGGTCCTTCATAGCTGGTGGGTCATCAAGAAGATGACCAATTTTCCTTTATATCCTAACAAACACAAGGAATGATGGAGACCATAATAAATAATCACGGTTAAGTTAGACAGTGGTAGCAGTAAGTGTGAGTGGAATATTTGCCTAGAATCATTATATATAGTAGTAGTAATAATACTAGAGCTGATAATAGAATCACTAGATGCTAAAACCATGGTAAAATATTATAATCTTGACGGTGATCAATCTTAGTAGATGCAGTATTAGCCGATGCAGTAGTTAAAAAACAGCAACAACAGTGCAGATCAGGCAATAGTAGCAGTAGGAACCATATGAGACGCCAGAGTGATCAACTCAATCACACAAGGGCATAGAGAACAGAGGTAGCTGTTATTGTTGCTTCATGTGACTGCAACAATTGTTGTGGTTACTGTCGCGATGACTGATGCTACTGCCGCCTGCAGTGGCTCCGACTGCTGCGATGGATGGCAACAACTGTTCTGGCTGGCTGTGTCAGCTGCCGCTACTGGTGGCTGCGGTGGCGGGAGCTTGCAACAATAAAGATAAGAGAAGAGGGAGGTGACAATATGAGTGTGAGAGAGAGGAAAGAGATAGGATTGGAGATCTGGATTGGAGGGTTGAAATTAGATTTGGTTTGAGATGGAGGGTAAATATCTATTTTACAACTATTTCTCTACTACCGTGTTATGTAATAGTCAGATAATCTTTATTGATATTAGAGTCCCACTTATATAGATATATTTGATTAGTACTCAAAGCGGGTCTAAACCCTATAGGTCCAATAAGTCTAAATAGACAAATCTAACAATGTACATTTAGAATGACAACAAACTCTTTTTAAGATTATCCTATCAGGACATTGACCGAGCTAAAAAGTGATACTGTGGACGATTATTGAGTAAAAGAGCATAAAACTGATGTAATACTTTTGGTTTTCTTCGTACCTTATGTTAATTTGGTATCAGCTACAAAAATGTTCATTGTAATTACATGTTGAAAATATATCTACTGAAAGCTTGATTGACCTTGATGCCTATTTGTTCTTTTGCGTTGCATTTCTGTAGTTAACCTGGTAATGGATGCTTCACGTTTGAATTGCTGTTGAACTATTTGGTTTCCTTTCTTTTCTCACCATTTTATGTATCCTTATGTCAAGGTTTTCTTCTGAAGAATTTATTCATTCATAGGTGATCACTTGTTTTGCAGATATTTTTCCTTCAAGGGAGGTTTATATTTGGACCTGATGTGAGATCGTTGTTTCTTACAATATTTCTTATTGTTGCTCCTGTTGCTGTGTTTTGTGTATTCGTTGCCAGAAAGCTCATGGATCATTTTTCTGATCATCTGGGAATATCAGTAATGGTAGTTGCTGTTGCATTCACAGTATATGTAAGTATTATCTTTGTGGTAGTTGACATCTGTTTTCTTTTCGCGAAGTCTTTTTTTACTGTCTCATTGCAAATATTTGAGTATCTCTTACAGGTATGTACTATGCATATAGTTGTTTTGTACATAGTACATCCAGTGCTATTTGAAAGATCATTAGCAATCTTTTTTTTTTTTTAATCTAAAATTTTAGTCCGTTGAGCTTGAAATATTGGTGTGTAATCACCTCTCCGCTTCAAATTGACTTGCATGTAAGAGAAATATTTAGAAATCACCTTCTAACTTCGGTACAAGTTGCCTCCAATATTGACTACAATAAAAAGCTGAGAGAGAACCATTCTGCTGAGGCCCTCTCTGGAACTCGTTTGGTATGGTGTCTGATAAAATCTTAATGCAAATATGCTTATTAATAGTTTGCTTTCTCTAAATAAACTCCCAAAATTAGTAATGTTAAATTGGTAGGTAGAAGGATAGCAAGTTGTCACCTATTTTTGTTGCAGTTTATTGGAATCACCAAGTTACCAACAGATCTAACTGGGATCACACCAGTTCCTTGGAAATATAAAATGCTTCACAGATGGTCTAAAGTTTTTCACTGGTACAGACTTACAGTATTAGATGTTCCACACCTTGCAGGAGCTTTGAGTACCAAGCTCTCACATTAGATAAATCTTGCCGCTGGATTGACATGTATTGTGGAAAGATATTTCCCCCATTTTTTAATCCATTTTTAAAAATATTCATGGTGTAAACTTTTTCTTTACTGCTTGTTCAGGATCCTATTCTTTGCCATGGTTGCAATAAATTTTTCCACGAGTAACAGTTATGCCATCTTAACTAATTAAAAATTGCTCTCCTGTTCTTGTGTGTGAACCTAGTGTTCCTTAATAAATATTTAGCATTGAGCATATTTGTTTCTCCCCTTCACATGAGGTTTATACATTTATATGCACTACTTTGATTGATTAGAAGACCAAAAGTCACCAATATAAGGATATCATGGAGAAGGAAGAGGAAAAATGTGTGCTCAGGAGAGAGAAGAAATTTGATGATTTGTTCAAGTTTTAGGTACTGAAGAGATTTAAAGATGAATTTATTTTGGCTAGAGGGTTTTTTTTCTTGATATTTTGGCTGCAACTTTTTGAGAAGACATTTCCGCCACAATTATTGAATGTTAATGGAATGACAACTCTGTCAATCTGGCCATACCTTCCACTTTCTTAGATACCAGCCAATACTGATATGTATCATGAATATCGTATCCGGATTTTGAGGCATCTGATACGATCGATGCTGATTGCAAGATTCAAAACCTTGATACCATCTCATTTTCGAAAAAAATACCATGTAAACTTTTTATAATTCCCATCTTTGTATAAACAGATATTTGAACTTGTTAAAAGGCAAATTACGTAGTATAAAGCAATGCTAACAAATATTCTTTTTGATATTCTTGGCAGTTATTAATCAATGATAACAAATATTATTCCAATCTTATTGATATTCATGGCAGATATTTGAACTTGTTAAAGGGTAATAGATATTTGAACTTGGTACTTTTTTAAATACCAGCCAATACTGAATGTATCTTGAACATTGTATCCGATTTTGTAGCATCTGATATGATATAGACCACTAAGATTAGTACCAATATTGCCAATATTTTGCTAATATATCTGTCAATATTTCCGATATTGCTGAATGATATGTCCAGTATTGCTGATTTCCCATATGTAAACCATCTTCCGAAATCAATACTGATTCCGAGAAAACTTTGATACCATCTTATTTGAAAAAATACCATGTATAATGCTTTTTAATAATTCCAATCTTAGTGGAAACAGATATTTGAACTTGTTAGTGGGAAACTATATAACATAGAGCAATGCTAACAATTAATCTCATTGATATTCGTGGGAGCTATTTATCAATTGCTCTGTTGTGTTGAGAAAGATCTAATACCATCATAGAATATGCTCCACTAGTCCGTTCAGTTATGGACTGTCGTTACCCAAAGGCACATGTGATACTGGTAAATTTTGGATGTGGATTTAGTCGGGCCAATTGAAGCCTGAATTGATTCAGCTGATATGCCGTCATTTCATCTGGATTCATGTACCAAGATAAAGATCATAAAGAATATGTTGATTTTAATTTTGCAATTTTTAGGAGCACAAGCTATGTCCATCTAGTTTATTTACAGGTTCTGACTAAATGTCTCCAGAATTTCCAAAGATACAATCTACACTTTAGGGTTCTCAGTTTATTTTATAGCAGCTAGTTAATGATTTATAGATTATATGTATGCTTTTGTTGTAAAAGTTAAACCATTTTCTTTATGTTATACTCTTTACCATTTTTCCCTTCAGTTTAAAATGAAAACGCCTGATATTAGTTTCTTTTTCCAGGATCTTGCATTATTACTTCTAACCTCTGGAAGAGATCCAGGTATCATTCCTCGTAATGCCCACCCTCCAGAGCCTGAAGGATATGATGGCAACATCGAAGTTGGGGGAATTCAAACTCCACAGTTACGTTTACCTCGAACGAAGGATGTAACTGTTAATGGAATGACTGTGAAAATTAAGTATTGTGATACTTGCATGCTTTATCGGCCGCCTCGGTGTTCCCACTGTTCAATCTGCAACAACTGCGTACAACGATTTGACCATCACTGCCCTTGGGTGGGCCAGTGCATTGGACTTGTAAGTACAATTTCTCTGACCTTCCTTTCTCATTAATGTAAGGTGACAATTACATGGACTGCTTTTATGATATAAAGTTTGGATATGAAAAGGATTAAGCTCTATGTTTTGAAACTGCTATAATGGCACTAGCATTTGATTTATTTTCTTTGTTTGATTCCTGGTTAGCATGCTGAGAAAGTCCATTCCTGGTCTTGCTAGTCTATGCAGTGCATACTGATTATGATTTGTTTTTTGTTTTCATTATGGATTTATTTATGATGCAATCTTTTGAGGGAATTATTTATGGTTTAATCTATTTGAGTATTAATTTACTTGTAACTTCGTTTAATGATACATTCAACATGAAAAACGAAATATTGATGAGATTTGAAAGGAAATAGTTTGAATTTTAAAACTAGTCTTTGTAGGTTGTGAATTTGAGCAATCAATTACAAAGTGAAATTAGTATAGCAGTTTACTCCGATCTAAAGACATATCAGTCATATTCAACCATTTAGGCAACCTATGGGTTGGTTTTTAAGTCTTTTGATAGTATAGAAGTTAATGTTTTTTAAAAGTTTTAATATGATAAGTGTTTTCAATCTTTTGCTACAATAAGATATATTTGATTAAGATAATTGCTTTGGGAAAATATCTAACGAACATTTCAATTTGATAATAAGGTAAAAGTGGTTTGTGATCTGTGGATTTCTCATCTAGTCATAGTTATCTGGTATACAATTGGAATGTTTACATCTGTCCTCTAGAGCAGTGATCTAAATATTAGATGTCGGAGAAATGGTGATGGGAAAATTCTATATTGGTAGACCTATATCAGGGATGCTCCTTCATTGACTACCGGATGTCATAGCAAACAGTAGATATACATGTGCTAAATAAAATTTAAAAAAAGCAATATACATGTAAATCATATAAATTATATACTTACCTCAGCAACTTGTTTATCAAAGCCTATGAATCTATAATCATTAACCGATTATTGGCTTAATACAATACCCATCCTGGGCATGGCGTATAACATGCTAATGGGTTATGCCGCATATAGTCTAACGCATAACGTAAGTTATGCATTTCTATTTATTTAATTAAAAATAAATATAAAGTTATATAAAATATTTTTTATAAATTCAAAAATAAATTTAAAATATATAAAAAAATATAAAACCATTTTCTAATATATAATCTATTCTAATTTTATATTAAGTTTTACAATAATTTTCACATTTATCTTTATAAATTATATTAAGTCTCCAATCGTAATTCCAGTCATCATTTAAACAAGATAACAAGATTTCAATTTTTTATTTCAATCCCAGTTATTAGCATTGTTGTAATTTATATTATGTAATGTTCAATTTATCTTATTTATAATTGTTGATTTCAGTTCAGTTAAAAATTCAATAAAATCAACAAGTATGATATTTCAGCAACCGGAGAGGATTTATAACAAGCGAATAAGGAAACAATCACAAATTAACAAGTTAGCAATTCCACAAATAATTAAACAAGTTAACAACTAATTAAGAAAATTACAACAATTCGCTAATAAACAAAATAATAATCAATAATAATATAGAAATTACTAAAAAAATAATTATAAATAACGTAATATAACGTAACTTAATGTAACGTTACATAATATAACGAAAAATAACATAAAAAATGTACTGTTACAGTGCATTGAGTTATTTTCAGTTGTTATGTAGCGTTGGGGTCCCGTTAGGTTACGTAACGCAATATAACGGGTTTCATAACGTGTTATTTTCAACATTGACCTGATCCAATCTCACACTAAACCAATTGACCTGAATTTGACCAATTGTGACCAAAATTTTAACTCGCTATATCAACCCATCTATCAGCTTTGACCTGATATATCGTTGATCATTTGTGACATGGGGTTTATTTGTCCCATATTTTGCATCCATGCATGAAAACTGATCTATTGGCTGACTTGTAGACAATATTTTGGACGTTGTTCTTGAGTGTCTAACACACTATTTTAAGAGTTGCAAAATCTATGAAAGAAGACCTAATATTGCAGTTTTAGGGTGGGAAAACAAAAAAATCATTATCTACTTTATTCTTTTGAATCATTTTCCTTGATTGACCACCTGTCCCCCAAGCCCTAGCCAATAAACTGGCTGCTGGGAGAAATCATGATCCTGCTGCTACAGTGTCGATATTTCCAACTGATCTACTTTTATTCTTAATGCAGAGGAATTATCGATTTTTCTATATGTTTGTGTTCTCGACGACTCTACTCTGCATCTATGTCTTCTCATTCTGCTGGGTGTACATAAAGAAAATTATGGATGCTGAGCAGACTACCATATGGAAAGCGATGACCAAGACTCCAGCTTCCATTGTGCTCATAATCTACACTTTCATATCAGTATGGTTTGTTGGAGGCCTATCCGTATTTCATTTATATCTCATGAGCACCAATCAAGTAAATTATTATCTCATCTCCCAGTATCAAATCACTTCTTTAGAATCTGACATAGAAGTATATTTATATTAGTCTTCTAACTTTCGACACTATTTTTTTTCTTGCTCCTTTTGAAGACAACATATGAGAACTTTAGATATCGATATGATCGACGAGCTAACCCCTACAACAGAGGAGTGATGGAGAACTTTAAAGAGGTCTTCTTCACAAGCATCCCACCCTCTAAGAATAAGTTTCGGTCAAAGGTGCAGAGAGACGAAGGACTAGATACTCGACCAGTGGCTGGTGGAGGTTTTATGAGCCCAAACATGGGGAAAAGGGCCGAAGATATCGAAATGGGGAGAAAGGCAGTGGCTTGGGATGGTGAAGTTGGGGGAATGGGTAATGATTTAGAGGGGAGCATGGGCAACGAGTTGATGGAAGATAAAGATGGTGTCGGATTTGCTGGTCCATCACCGGATCTAAATCAGGTTCTGCAATCAGACACTACAGAAGGGAGGGCAGCAGCGACACACCCAAGACGGGGGAGCTGGGGCCGGAGGAGCGGGAACTGGGAGATGCCGCCAGAAATCCTGGGATTAGCTGCTGGAGTTGGGGGGTCGGAACGAACCAACAACGATGGGGTTCGATAGGGTTTGTGGGTGTTGACTGTAGTTGATGTAGGGTTTGAGGATTTGGGAAGGTTTGGTGAATCGAAATTCACAGGCTGTCCTTATGTTTGGGTTTGATGATTGAAAAAAGGGATCGAGGCACCATTGTATTTTTAGAGAAGGGCAAGTCACAAATGCAATCTATTGCCCCTTTTTCCTTCTTTCTTTGCTTCTTTGTGTACATTTTCTTTATCCTTTGGTGGTTGTTGCAGTTCCCAAATGGTTCTGGCTTGTGGTTTTCTTCAGAATTGATTGATCAAAGAGTGTGTAATCTCTCTCCCTCATTATTTATTTCTCCCTTGTGTTGTTTTGGGTTCCATTTTGTTGTTTGGCAAATGGGTATGCAATTGATGCCATCAGATTGTGAGAGTATTTTGTTTTAGCTGGCTTGGAATTTCAAGATTATTTTGTGGTTGGTTGTCTCTCAGCAGCAATTTTGTTCTTGCTTCCTTATGTGTTCTTGAAGGGTAATTATAAAGGCACACCGCAAATATCGGATGGCACACTTTCACGGAAGGGCACACTTGATTTAAAATATAATATACATAAGTTCATACTTGATTTAAAATATAATATACATAAGTTCATGTTTGATTTAAAATATAATATACATAAGCTCATGTTTTATACATGTTCAAGCTCATGTTTGATTTAAAATATAATATACATAAGCTCATGTTTTATACATGTTCAAGTGGTCTCAGTGCCTCATGTTTTATATATGTTCAAGTGGTATCAGAGCCTTGAATACCAAGTGTAGCTGTGTAGGTGTACGGAATAAAGTGGAGGCTACCTTTTGAACTCATGGGAGCCACTTCTAGAATCTATTCTAGAATCTAAAGGGGTTCAAGTGGTATCAAAGCTTCATGTTTTATAAATGTTCAAGTGGTATCAGAGCCTTGAATGCCAAATGTAGCTAGAGCCTTGAATACCAAGTGTAGCTGTGTAGGTGTACGGAATAAAGTGGAGGCTACTTTTTGAACTCATGGGAGCTACTTCTAGAATCTATTCTAGAATCCAAAGGGGTTCAAGTGGTATCAGAGCTTCATGTTTTATAAATGTTCAAGTGGTATCAGAGCCTTGAATACCAAATGTAGCTATGTAGGTGTACGGAAAAAAGTGGAGGCTACTTTTTGAATTCATGGGAGCCACTTCTAAAATCTAAGGGGGTCACCTCTGAAACCCTATATTGTGTCAGAGCCAGACACCACTCCATCAAACTCAATCCACTTCATCAAACTCGATCTTTATATGCCATTTATGTCCATTAACATTTTTTTATAATATTTCTAGTCTTTCATAAAACAAGTGAGAATATACATAAGAAGGTTGGTGTGGGGATTTATAATATTTTTTCTGCATGCAAAATACAACTTATGTTGTTATTTATCTCGTATCAACTATATTTTTCTTTTTTCAGCATGACGATAGAAAGAGACTGTTCTATTTTTTTTATTTTTTTCCCCCTCGGATGTATAATATATTCTCTCTTTATCAACCTAGTTATGTGATTTCCAAATATATTTTTTTAAACTCCAAATTTAATGAAATTTTCATCAGATGGCCATGTTGTGAATGAATCCTGCGATCGAGTACCACGAGTATCAGTTAGAAACAGAGCACAATCCTCTGCCTTCTGCTTTTCTCAAGAATTATTTTCTTTTATATATTTCTTTATGAGGCCAAAAAATTAGCCTCCTGTGTTTCATTAATAGGTAATTCACGGAACAACTAAATACAATAGATTATACCACTCTAATAGAAATTAGTTCCTCATTAAGGAGAAGACTGCACTAATAATATCCAAAGAAAATGGAATGCAACAGCTAAAGAAGTACAACGTCATGCCATGGGATCTGAGTACTATGGGCTCCTCCATCCAATTGGGCGAAGATCCTTAGTCCTCCCTATCTAGATCCTGAATGTCCCCTTCCTTCTTGGGGAGATGTCCGTAGTATCATCGACATGTTTGAGCTGAAGGTAGTGTCGAGGATCACGAGGTTCCGACCTTAATTTGGATGACATGATGATCTTCCTCTTGCTGTACTGAATCGAAAATCCAAATAGAAATATCACCTTTAATTTTCAAACAATATACACTTACAAAGAGTGCAACATTATTGAAAATTCTAGTGTTTCTTTCTAGTTAGATATGCCATACCAAAGTGCAGCCAGCGACAATCTTTTGCTCAACCAAATGTTTGTAATAGTGCTTCCCATACCAAAGAACCAAGCCGAAGCATTGAGATTCATCGCAATCGAACCGAACCGATCGGTTAGGGTTATTCGGTTTAAAAACCGAAATTAATTACGAATTTTGAATCGGATTTTGGTGGCTTTAACTCCAATCCAAACCGACCGAAAAAAATCAAATTTTTACAATTGTAGCTTATTTTTTTCCTTTTGATTTATTTTCAATGTGTTTTTTTTTTAAATTTTTAATGAAAAACATGTGATTATTATTTTAATAGGTAGAAAAAGAAAAAAAATAGAAAAGAAAATTATTATCTTTCTTACAAAATACACGCATTTATCATATATTTAGTTTCAAACCCAAATAACCGACAATCCGACCGAACCGAACCGAACCAAATCAAACCAGAAATCTAGTTTCAGTTTTCTTGGGATTCGGTCGATTTCGGTTTCGGTTCTACTATTTCGGTTCGGTTTTCGATTTTGGGCAACCGACTAATGCTTACCTCTAGTAGAAACTTCAACTTCATATTTAAACCCATATACTTTTTTTGTTCTATTCGACGTGAGACGATACTCATATATGAATTTCTAACGGAAATAACTTTGGGAATGAGTCTTTTAAGTGTAATATTTCAACCTCAGACTTATCATTCCAGAAACTGACTTTATTCCACATCACTCATGTCAAAGGAGAGTGTCGTCCATAGAATATCTTTCAATGGGATAACACCCCTTTAGAAATCCGAGATATGCAAGGAGCTACTGTATTTATCCGACCAGATCTTAGATTTCGGACCTTGCTTCTCCATGAGAACTCTACTGACTAAAGAGTTAAGTTTCTTCGAAAAACCGCGCCACCATTTTGTTAACACTCCAACACTTCCAAACTACCCTACTTCTCTGCTCCTGCAGACCTTATCCCAGGCGACAAGGTAGATCCTTCAATAGGAGAGTTTCTAGAGGGGCACATCATTTTTCCTCCTAGTGAGCACACATTTTCTTTCGAAAAGAGGGAATTTTTCCTAGTGAACACACTTAAAATTCCAAAAACTATTATTCTTTATTTTTCTTTCAATATTGCAGCAAGTTCGGACTAGACAGTCTGGATCCTCTATGATGGATCCAGGCTTACAGTCCTGGATCCACCTTATCGGATCCAGACTGTCTAGTCCGGATCAAGGAGACATAAGATATAAAAATCTTCTCATAGTCAATTCCAACAAACTAAACAAAAACCAAAATTTTATTTTTGAAGAGAAAAAAAAAAATCAAAATCCAAAATATAGGTCTCGTCTCCTTCCTTCTGGATTCCACCATCGTTCTCTTCTCCGCAGTCTTCGCTGTTGCCATCTCCTCAATCGACTTCCAGATCATTGCCCCTCTGCATCTCCACCCACAGGCCCTTGTCAAGCTCAAGTAATAGTACAACAATGAGTATGACGACTATCTGACGAAGGAAAAACCTCATTTCTTCGTTGGGTTCGTCTGGATCAAGTGTTCCTTTGGAAAGGGTAATGGCGGTGGAGGAGATGAGAGAGAGAGAGGTTGAAGATGAGTACATTTTTGCCATAAAATTTAAATGACAAAGTTGTAAATAAAAAATAAATTTTTAAGTGGGCTCACTAGAAAAAAAAAGTGTGCTCCTTTGGAAATTCCCTTTAATAGCTTTCTAAAAACATTCTTTCATGTTTTCTTCCAACTTGATATGATTATTGTAAGCATTAGCGGCGGAACCATCCTCATCCTCATGTTAGGGGTAGGCAGTCACCCGCCTTCGATTTTTTTTTTTTTTAAAGTAAAAATATATGCAACTTTTATAAGTCTAGCCTCCTCGCCTCTCAAATTTCAAGTCTGTCACTCTTAAATCCCAAGAGTCAAGACTAAAACCAATGCTAACCATCCAAAATTGCATTTTTTCCATTTATCTTTCTAAAAACTCTTTCTTTTAATCAACTGACAGAATTTTGCCTTCATCAAATTACATGAATTGATATGTAAAATTATGATTTTATTGTCGAATTTATATTGCTATTATTTAAAAAAAAATTGGGAGGGATTTGCCCCCATGCACACCCTAACGAGCTGTCCAAACAATTCGATTCTTGAATAACTGCCACCCTGGTTCCAACGCCCGAATCCAAGCTTGGTGATTATACTATTATTCAAAACGTCCAAATACAAAACTCGAACAAATGTTTTCTCGTTGTCGAATCGATCAACACTAATTTTCTGATAGAGGATACTCATAATAGATAACAAGTAATCTAGTTATAGAACGACAAAAATCATAGTCTAAACAGAACTTTATTAAGGAACCAAATATATATTACTAATTCAACTATTACATGACTACATAAGATAAAGAAACACAACAGTTACTGCTTAAGTACGTAGTAGTTACTTGCTAGCATAAATATATAAGAGGGTCAGTTTCTCTCTCTCCCTCTCGCTCATTCTCTCTCCCTCTCGCTCATGCATGCATAGTGTTGAGCCAAATTACACTTCCCATTCCATTTGATCCACAACCCAGATACCTACACTGGGCTCACCTCTATCGCATCCTCACCCCCCACCTTCTTCTTCTCCTCTTCCGTCGTTGCCTCCTCTTCGCTGACGATCATCTCCTTGGAGCCCTGAGGAGCGACTCGGGTCTCACTGAGCTTTGGTGTGGAGACTGTGTACTCCGGCAACTTGTCACCTTCAATGGCCAGCTCTTTTGCATCCTTGTAGATTATGTAGAGCACCATTTGGGCCACTCCGAAGGCGAATCCCAGGATATTTGGGATCTACACGCATTAGAGGCAACATAAACAATAAGTTTGTTAGATTGTTATAAGATAATTAACCTAAAAAAGAAAGATGGGAAATTTTGAAAATTACCGCGACATAAATGTCTTTTGTGAACAGACCGTACGCGAACCAGACAACGGCGCTCAAGGTTAGGAAGAACGATAGAGAGAATGGCATGAACTCGACACTTTTTGTCCTGATGACTTGCCTCTGCAGTGTCCAGTGAATAACATGAGCATAGGAAGAAGATTCGCATAAATGTGCGTGTGTATGTATTTTTACATGTCTGCATGAATGTATGTATATGTTTCTTACGATTATGCTCAAAGGGGCTGCGAAGACGCTCACTGCAAAGCCCACGCAGAGCCAGCCCAAGAGTTTCACACGGTTTGGGCCCTTGGTAAGTAGCAGAGTGGAGAGAACAATCAACGAGAACACTCCCACATTCAAGAACAATATGACTTTTGCGGTGTAGACCTTGATTTTCCTCGGGGCGTAAGTGAGGAACATGGTGATGTAAATGGTCTCAATGACACAACCGAACGAATTGATGGTGATCAGAAGGTATTCATCGGTCTTGATGAAGGCATAGTAGATCCATAGCATTGCACTGAACAACGCAACGACGTAAGCCTCTGATTGGAAACCTTCAGTTGATTTCTTTTTGTACACACGAATGAACGTCGGTCTGTCGGTAATGAAAGCAACCCATTAGCTTCATATATAATAATGTTTAAAGATTTATCAGAATTTAGAAGAACAAAATAAATAGGATAAATTCTTACATAGGGGCGAGGTACACCATGAATGAGATCAAGTTGCCTGCAAAATATCAACAAACCAAAAATGCATCTTATCAAAATATCAATAGAAATCAACATATTTAGAGGAACTTGTGCTTTTGTACAAACATGCATGGTTAGAGAATAGCTAGAGTTATCCTAAAAAGGAAGAAGGGGGGAGGAATCATGTTGGCAAGTTCAATTGTTGTACTAAATTTTCAAATAGTAGATGTGTAAACAAGGTACACACCAGAGCTAGTGGAGGCTCTCTCAATGATTAGTATGTCTAAGTTACAGAAAAAGGTGACATAGGCCTTTCTCCTTTATACCGGTTATGGTTTCTTTGTTTTATAAAATTCTTTAATGATTACCATATAATCTCATTAAAAAAAAAAAATCGAAATCATGTACAAGGTGGTGAAGAGAAATGTGTACAAGGACATATTGAGGACGGTGAAGAACTCAAAATATTTCGTAAAGCAAAGATCAGTGATACGAGAAGAAAAATAAATAAAACCGAAAGAAAATAAAGGAAATTATGAGCTTGTTGTGTGATCTTCACCTAGAATGCCAAAGGCGAAAGCCCAAGGGTGGTCCAACGATAGTCCTGCCATCTTACTCTGAATTAGCTTGCTAGAATAAAAATAATCAAATGAATGAAGGTCCGGAGAAAGACGAAGAGATCAAAAAAAAGAAGAAAATTCAAGCTTTCTTGTGCTAGAGGTTTTTTCTATCACTTCTCCTTCCTAATAATAGGAAAGAATGAAGGAAGAGAAACCTAAAGCCTTGAGAACTCTTCTCTCTTCTCTTAATTTGCTTCTCTTCTCTCTATGCATGACATTAGGATGGGAGAGCGCCATCCCTTTATATAGGAGTTGGCCTGAGAGTGGGGAGTTGGCAATCACCACTCACTCTCCTCATTTTGAGTTATTACTTTGGTAATCAATCTTGTACATGCGTGATGAGTTAAGAGACAAATTAAGTGCTACCACAAAAATAATTTGAGGGCAGGACTACCACCACCACAACAAAAGCTAGCATGACATGAGAGAGAGAGAAAAGAATGTGAACGTAACCAAATTAAAGGGGATGCACTTTAGATATTAGGCACCACTTTATCGAATTAAACGTGACGGCACATTTATACCTCGATACGTACTAGCGCATACTAGTACACTACCATATCAGTACTCCAAGGTGAAGTCGTGCCTCGATTCAACCTTTAGTTGAGGGCAAAAGGGGGAACTCGGCTGACTAATTTGCAACATCACGAGATCAATTACGATATTACTGTGCATCCTAAAGTTAGGCTCTTAGAGAGGTTGTTACGTCTTTTCGACCCTTCATAAAACCATTATGTGTTGTTTATTATTTGTTGATTATCATCCGTATTAATTAGTTCATTTCCCACTTTTATTTTTTCTCATTAATGCACTTAACAACGTATCTCTCCAAGCTTGCTTAGCCATCTCTCTTTGCATCTGTGCTCACTTTTCCTTTCACAGCTTGCATTCCAATCAACCTAACGGAGTGATGCTGCTATCAAGGTTCCAATGATAAATCTATACGTCATGCCCTTTGACTGTAATGGTGACCATCAATCGTGGTTACAACTGTATGGAACGATTGCCACGAAGCTGATGGCAATCAGCTTTATATTTAATCATTTGGTTGGCTAGAGGAATAGATTGTGTGCGTGTGATGGGAGAGATTACTAGGTTTACGTAACGATATCTCTTCTCAGATGAGCTCTATGATGATATATTTCAACATTATTAAGTGTCGATTTCAAACAACCATGAGAATGAAATTAATTTTCTCATGATTGTTTTGTCACGCCTCTAGCTATTTCAAATATTAATTTGATTGTAAAGTATGGAATTATTATATACTCTCAATATTGTTGCAATTATAACATACCGGTTTATACATTATTAGTTCAAGCGTTATTGCAATAAAATTAACAAGTACAAATTACTGTAACTTATTTTTTATTGATCTGCTTAAATATCCTATTCTTAGAACTGAATTGTTAAACATATTTCATTTTTATAAGGGTTCTGCATATTTATTTGGTCATTGTTCGATATTTTCGTTAGTTTTGCTCTTGTTGTATATATGTTTATCAATTATCATTCCTTATTTTTGTCTTTGGCTTGTTTTTTTAAGATTTAACGGCGGATAAAGGCCCTCCAGGTCCTATTAATAATTAATAGAGATAATAGCACAGTCCAAAATAACAATATCTGATATGTTTTTGTGGATCATACATACAAAATAGTTTGGCCACCATACAAAATACATATGCTGCATGTTGTCTTTGGCATGTTTTGCTAAGGACAAATGTCAGGTAACATCTTAACATGCTCTCGTTATCTACAGCCTTGTCCTCTGGCGACCTTGGTTGAGACAGCAAGTCTAATCAGACTGTTTGATACCAACCACCGAACGTCCAAAAATATATTTTTTAAATTCTTTTTCTTTGATTTTTTTTTTTTTTACCGTTAAGCAGTACGGAGTCAATGGTCCGGCCCTGGACCGGAAACCTTTCTAATTAAATTACACTTCTTTAACATTACTAGAAGTTTAGGAATTCCATTCCACAACAATCTTTTGATATTCAAGATGTTGCATAAAGCTGGCAAATGGGCCGGTCATGCCCAATGTGCTGAGCATGTGTTTGGCACGGCTCGGGTGAGCCGAGCCGTGCCCGGCACGGCCCGGCACCCCGGCTCGGGCTGGTCGCTCGTGCATTGGGCACGGCGCGGCTTGCCAGAGCCGAGTGCCAGGCACGGTTCGATCCGTTTTAATTTTTTTAAAATATTTGTTAAGAGCCGTTAAGGGTTATTTGCAATTTTTTTAGTACAGAGCCCCCAATGGCTATTTTTATAGCCATTGAGGGGATTCTTGCAATTTTTTTATGCAATTTTTTTCCCCAATGGTCAAAATGGCCATTGGGGGTTGCAATTTTTATTTGCAAAATAAAATCTTTTTTTCTCTATAAATACCTCATCATCTGCTCTATTTCCATTCTTCATATTTATACAAATAAATTCATCCTCTCAAAACTCCTCTCAATTCTCAACTCTTTCAAGCAAGTTTCAATCAAGTGATAAAGAAATCTCAAGCAAGCAAATCTTCCAATCAAAATTCAAGCAAGTTTCGTCTCTCAAGCAAATTTTTGTTTGCTTTTTTGGTTTTCTCTCTCTAACTAGAATTCTCTACTCTATCTCTCAAGTGGCTCACCGCTCAAGAGATATTTATAATTTGAAGTTTTTTATTTGGTTTTTTTGAAATTTTTTATTCGGTTTTTTTGAGATTTTTTTTTTGAAATGGATCCATACTTGTCCGGAGCTTCTTGCTCTCAAACCGCGGGTTTTTTTCTTCTTTTTTAACTAGTGAATAATATCAAAGTCTCTGCCAACCTTTAGAACAACCTCCTCAAGTACAATTTTCTATATCCGAAGAAGAACCAACTGAAACAACCATACACGAAATTCAAACAACCACCCCTGCTAGGACTGCTAGATCTGACATATGGAAACATTTTAAGAAAATAATGAAAGATGGTGTTAGAAAATATAGGTGTAAACATTGTCAAAAAATCTATTCATTTCTTTTAGGTAGTGGAACGGGTCACTTTAAAAGACACGTAGATAAAACACACCCACCAAATCAACCACAACAAACACAAATAAATACATACGGAGAATCTTTAGGAATTTATAAATATAATTCTATCCAAATAAGAGAAAATTTAGCAACATTTATAATACATGACGAACAACTTTTTTCTTTTCGGAAAACTAAAAATTTTAAAGATTTTGTAAAAAAATATTTACTAACGAATTTAAAAAAGTCCCACGTTCTACATGTAAATCCGACGTGTTAAAAATCTTTAGAGATTTTAATAGCTATTTTAACTTTTTAATTTTTAGAGTTGCTGTAACCGCAGATTGTTGAGAGAGTCTAAATAGTTTTCATTATTTATGCGTAACAGCTTACTATATAGATCAAGATTGGTGTATACAAAAAAGAATAATTGGATTTAGGATATTTTAATTTCCTCGTAATGCCCATAATTTATCACAATTCCTACTTAGTATTTTTTCAGCATTTGGAATAGAAAGAAAAATATTTTCCATTTCTTTCGATAATGGTTCTGAAAAAACGGCAGCAATAGAAATTTTTAAAAATATTACAAAATCAATTTTAGATGAAAAATTATTCCACATTAGGTGTATTTGTCATATACTTAATTTATGCGTACAAGATGAATTAAAAATAGTAAGTGATTCAATAATTAAACTTAGGAATACAATACTATTTATTAAAAGTAGTGAGTCAAGAAAACAATCATTTAAACAAATATGTAACAATTTGAAAATCTCACCTAAAATTTTACCTATAGATATTAAACAAGATGAAATTCTACATATAAAATATTAAACACTGCTATTCACTATAAAGATGTAATAAATATTTTTAATGAAATGGAGTTACCAATGTGTAGTTCAGATATTAATGAATGACACCATTTATGTTACATTTCTAAATTTTTAAGCAAATTTAAAATTACAACTAGAGTATTAGACACTTATTATCCAACTACACATATTGCACTATATTATCTAACTGAAATTAGTTCAATTTTTAATGAATGTAGGAATCACCCAATACTTGAACATATTGTTATGATAATTTATTTTATAAAAATATGTGTTTTGAAGATAATGTTAGGGATTTAATTAATGATATTAAAATTTGTTTAGATATTATGTATAAAATATATGAAGATATGTATGGTGTGCCAACACAATCGACAAATGAACAATTACTAGAGAAACCCGTAATCCAATAATATCATCTGTATTTCACCGAAAAAAGCTAGGCAATCTAATACATATTTTAATGAATTACATTATTATTTAGAAATGGCTAACTATGAAGATGACGTATCCCCTAAAAATTATGAAGCCTTAGATATTTTGGCCTGGTGAAATCACAAGAAAAAACATATCCCATGCTTTCTAGCATGGTCCGTGATCTACTAACTATTTCGGTGTCTACTGTAGCATCATAATCTGTTTTTAGTGCAGGTGGTAGAGTGCTTACGGAGTGGAGAAGCTCAATGACGTCAGATACATTGGAGATGTGTGTCTGCTTGAAGGACTGATTAGATGCAGAAAAAAGAGAACAAAGATTCGCCAATGAAATAGTAATAGAGACCTCACCAGAAGATGATCGAAAGTAGGCTTTTATTTATTTTTTCAAATTGTAATTTCTATATTTGTTGGGATTTTCATGTATTTTCTAATTTTTTTTTGTAATTTTTAACTCATAAATCTCTTGGAAAAAATACTAATAATAAGTTGAGAGTGACGATCAAGGTTCTCTCCCCTCTCTTCGGGTTTTGTATGATTTCTAAAGAGATTTATAGAGCAATTATATCAATGTAATGAAATTTAATATAATAAATTTTTTTACTGTAGTCACTTCTTGTTAAAAGTAATTAAATGAAGTTAAGTAGTCTTCTAAACTTACTTAATAATAAATTAAATTTTTAATTAAAAAATTAAAAAAAAAACAAGCCGGCACAGCCCAGTCCCGACATGGCATGTATCCGAGAGGCCGAGCCCAAGTCTAAGCTCTAGCAGGAGTGCCATGCTGACAGCATGGGACCAGACATGGCCCATTTGCTAGCCCGATTGTTGCATACAACTTCTCCCATGTGACAAGCCAAATAATTATTACCATTCAAAGCATCTATAACAAGTCATGTACCCCGAAGAGAAATATGTGGAAAGAGAAAAATTAACATAAAAATATAAAATAAAAGAGAAGCCTAAAGGGAACCAAAATATCTAAAAGCTAGCATTGATTCACTTCCACAGATTGCATGCATGGTTGTCACTAACTCATCATTGAATATCATTTCAGTGGATGACCATTTTTTGACTAGATACTCAAGTTTAATTTGGAGGCTAAGGTTTCCTCCGTAGTCTTCGTTTTACATTGTCCCATGTCTATGTACTTTGTTTAAGGTTTTATATATATGGTATAGCTCCTAAGATTCTACTTTGCCTGTAGATTTCTTTTGACCAGTTGAGGTTTAGCTGTTACTTTGTACATGAAAAAAGGTGGAGAACATGGAAGTCACATTTTCTTTTATTTTTTATAATTATCTTTTCACCTCACCAACCTCACAAACTGTTAAGTGTTTGTGGAGCCTGAAATTACTGTACA